>OY796677.1:49441108-50052140 GCA_963680715.1 Tetragnatha montana
AAGAATCTTATCCCTCTTAAAAATAAGTAACAAATATTCTCACCCTTGGTTGACGATTGAACCAGAAAAGTTTAACCAAGTATTTGAAACTCCATGACTTAAAATGGACCCAAAGGAGACTATCATAACTAAAACACGCCGTCTGCTCAATACCTCATTACACTCCCTCCATAAAGCCACAAGAGACCATTTAGCACCTCCAGGGGAAGAGAAAACGCATCTTTTAATAAACGCCCAATTCCCTGAGAATCATCCAGCTCTTGTTTTTGACGCTTCTTCAAATTAGTTAACGACTTCTAATTACGAGGGTCTGTCGGGACGTATTAGCGCCCTCGCGAGCGGATCATAAACACATTTTTCGGAGTAAATCTTATTAAAGGCTCTACCCAAGTAGCATGGAACCTTACGGCGAACCTTTTCCTTTTATTGTTATTGGGACATTACAAAAACCCAACAAATGGTTGGGTTGCGGAAACCATAGAAACCATTGGAAAACAAAAGAATGCCTTTCTGCGCATGCGTCATGTTCACTCGGCATGACGCGACAGAATTCTCGCCTTTCAAGATGGACGCCGCCAACCCAAGTTCAAGTGAGTAGTATTTTAAAACTTTTTATCTTATTTACTTTTAACCTCGATTGGGATAATTTATAATCACCGGTTCATTGCATGAATTTGATCAGGCACTCAATCCGGAAAATGTATGTAAACAAATCCAATCCAATCATTGCGTGGATTTGTTTACATCCTTAATGTTGTTAAATTCGTTTTCAGCTAAAGTATTTTGGACGAGATTTCTCTTCTTTGTTGTTTTTCCTGAAAGTTTCTTTTCTTTCTACCTCTCATAAGCAACCGAGTTCTATGAGTGGTGGTAAGTTCAAAACGTGAATTTGAATGAGTTGGGATGTGAAATAAATTGTAAGATCCTGACCTATGTTTCCAATACTAATCGTAGCTTTTAATGACATTATTTTAAAATTTGAGTTGAGACATTTATATTAGGTGCATGTTATGCTTTCTGTAGTTGTGTTAATGACCTATTATGTTTAAATTTCCTTCTCAAAATTTTCAAAATCTGATTAGTTTTTGTATACAGTGTATGTAAATATCATATATTTACTACACATTAGGTAACTCTTGATATCTTTAAAAATCTTTTGTGTAAACTTAATGTGAATATATATCTCCCACAATCACAATGCAGAATTTTTTTTCTACCAAGCCACATGACCTAGGTTTAAATTCTCACCCCCTTAGATGGTTCATAGACTGAAAACCAAGTAGGATCTGGAATGAAAACTGTGGTCATGTGTTTTACCACTTAACTGGGACATTACCTTAAACACCCCTTGATCACAAAAATATGCGAGCTTTGTAGGCCTTGGTCATTAGTGCGCTAATGAGCTTATTGTAATCTTTTCATAATTCAATGTTTTGATAAAGTTATAACATCCCTTTGACTGAAGTAGTAATCTAGGTCGACAAATGGTGAGGCATTTCATTTGCCATTCATTGTTAGCATATTGTTTTGAAAATCTATCTATCCTAAAATAGATTGATAATAACCGATTTGATACTAAATAGTTTCAAACAGCGTAACTTGAGTGTTTGCTTTAAAATCACACTATGTAGTCCAAATTCAAAGTAGGTATTTAAAATGATGATAGAATGAGAATAGAACATATAAAACTAATACATTAATGACTCATTTTGTATGATAATTTTATAAATTTGGCCTTCAAATGGGATTCATGACATCACTGACAAGAAAGGTTGGAATCTAGAATAGTTGCAACGTATTCAAAACAGGTCCTCCATGGCATACAGCTACTGCCAATTTAAACAGTCGTCAAACTTTGCGACTGCTCTACAGCTCTTTAGACAATCTCCCTAATTGCCGTAAATTCCCTTTTTGAATCTTTTAGAGATAATTTATCTTCAACGACTTACATTTAATCTCGTGTTCTATTATTAATGGTACTTATCCGTTAGCTGGGCACAAATGTCGCCAATTGTGAACTAAATGCTCGCCAAGCAAAGCGAATGACAATACAGTCAAGTGAAAACGAAACAAATGCAGTAGGCGACAGTTGGAACAGAGAATTTCTTAATTCATTCTAAATTTTTTCGGGATTTTTTTGCTTGCGCTCGTTTAACGGATAAGAACCATATTAATTATTCACCCCTTTATGGGAACAGATTTGATGTAGGTTGAATGGTCACCAGTGGTGGATCCAGGGGGGTGGCATTCTGGAAAGTGCCCCTCCTTGGACCCAAACATACTCATAAGTACGAAAAAAGTCTCAAAATGAGTTAAAACCCAACTTTTGCAGATCAAGTTTCAAAATTTTTTCTGGGGGAGGACCCTTATAGCCCCCAGCAGTACCAAAAGGGGATCTTGAGTGATACCTTTTAGAAAATCCCCAACATTTTGACATTTTTCTCGAAAGGTAAAGGTGATAGTCTGAAAAAGTGGCCTCTTCCTTGGAGGCGTGCTGGATCCGCGCCTGATGGTCACTGCTATAGAGCATTCGCCAAGTTGGCAGTCACTGTGAAGGACCTATACCAAATCTGTTCCTATTTATGATACATATTCATTACATATTTTTATAATGTTTTGTTTTAGATTCTGCAATAGGATGAATATTATGCTCCTGAAATTTGAAGGAAGTTATGTTCCACCTCCATCTACCATTTTGCTGGTCATTGGCCATAAGTAAGTAAATCAAATCAAAACTTCTAAAAGTTATCTCATGTCACCTTAGATGTAGGTGAATCTTTTATGAACAGTTCCTTAAAAAAATTTGTGATTGGGTTTTGCTACGTTAAGATTAGAACTTTTCATTCATTGGGGGAACTAAAAACAGCTGAACACCAAGTAGTATCTGTGCTTTAAAGCAGTGGTCTCCAACCCCTGGTCTGCGGAACGATGCCGGTCCGTGGATCAAATGGTACAGGGCCGCGGGTCGACCATTTCATTGAAAATGAATTTAAATTCTTAGGGTTTATACTCCAAATTAAAAACATCTGTGTTTCATTAAATTTTATTTATTTTAAAAAGGGGCCCGAAGGTAGTGACATAAATCATGCACACCATGAGAACTATCTTATTTTTCCTAGAAAACTGAATAAAAACGCTTCATTAGAAATCCATAAATTTTTATATTCTTTTTTTGTGGCGAACTTGTTCAACCCGGAAGTAATGGTGACAGTTGTCTGAGTTTTTTGTTACAACTATAAGTTAATGAAAAGAAAATCCATAAAACAGTACATTTTTCTGCGAAACGGAAAGAAAAATAAAGAAAAAGTGTAATAATATCAATGCGCTTTGTCGGATTCATCTTTTTGTAAAGAATTGAAAATTCGCGTATTTTAAACTTCCGAAAATCCCATTACATTGAAAATGAAACCAAAATCAATGCCACCCCCAGCGGGCCGCTGTAAAATTATCAAACGTTGACCGGTCCTTGGTGGTAAAAAGGTTGGGGAACACTGCTTTAAAGCACCATTTGTTTATCTGACAACCTAAAAACATAAATTATGTGCCATATCCTATTTACTTAACACATTAGTTGTTCTTGGGGTCCTACCCAGAAGTGGGTTCAATCGCCAAGCGAAGCAAGCAGTGCTAAAGATCAGTTGTCAAACCCATTGATTGCATATTTGCAAGCTTATGCGATGTGATTTTCTCATTGCCATTGTCATGTACCTCTACGCCGCTTGCTTATTGGGTAGAAAATAAAATGTTAGTTTGAAGAGAGATCGTAATTGCCGAAAATTTTATGATTGAATGTTTTTAATTTCAATTTGAAGGTTTAAGTAATTTGAATTTTTTTATACTTCCTTAAACTTTGAGTTATCAAAGAGCAATTAATGCGGACTAAGCATTAGCTTCCTGGCCTGTATACGATGTAATGGGTTTATCGTTGGGTCGTAATTTTATTATGATTCCGAAGTTGTTAAATAACTTTTTTCATCTCTATTTTCTTCTAATAATGAGGTAAGTTTGTTTATTCTACCTGTTATTTCTTGTAATTTCAAATGAATGTTAGCAAGCGTCATGATTTGGGTGGTTAACCAGGGTTTGTTTGTTGATGTTTATTCAAGTTAGTATTGGGTTAATTTTCAAAATATCCATGTTATTGATATTCATATTTGATTTAAACCACTTTTAAAAGAATAGCAGTAAGACACAGTATCATGAAAGAAGTGTTTATTTATTTTTGTAAATACACGACATTAGTCATGACATCACTTGCTTGTTTATAAACATTAATTCCATCCGTGATTGGTTCCGTATGGAATTACTTCCAGTCACGTAACCAATCACGGATGGAATCAACGTTTCTAAACAAGCAAGTGACGTCACACTATTGCATACTGTTTGTTTACACCCCACAACAGGGCCGTATCCAAGGGGGGGGTTAGGGGTTCAACCCCCCCCCCCCCCCGAAATTTTGACATCAATTTTTATACTGCTATTTTTCTTGAAAATTATGTCTCACAAGGAGCGATATCCTCTTCGGGTATAACCCAAAAAGTCTCAAAATGAGTCAAAACCCTACTTTTAAGGGTAAAATTTCCAAAATTTTTCTGGGGGAGGACCCCCAAACCCCCTCGAAATTTTGAAATCTATTATACGGTTTTTCCTTCAAACTTGTGTGATTTATAAGGATTGGTCCTCTTTAATGTAACCTAATATGTCTCAAAATGAGTTAAAATGCCACTTTTAGGGGAAAAATTCAAAATATTTTCTGGAGTAGGAACCTAAAAACCCCCTTAACATTTCGCCATTTATTACAATATACCTTCTTTTTACCTTGAAAATTCGGCCGCTTACAATGAGTGGTGCTCTATGGGTGTAATCTAAAGGGTCTCAGAAATGAGCTAAAACACTCTTTTGAGGGGCAAATTTCCAAAAATTTTTAATTGTTATATTTAAGTATTTAGTATTGGGTTAATTTTCAAAATATCCATGTTATTGATATTCATATTTGATTTAAACCACTTTTAAAAAAATAGCAGTAAGACACAGTATCATGAAAGAAGTATTTATTTATTTTTGTAAATAGACGGCATTAGTCATGACGTCACTTGCTCAAATCAAAAGGAATTCATTGTTTTTAAAGAATTTGCTCCTTCCTAATTGCTGTGGATTCCCTTTTTGAATCTGTTAGAGATAATTAATCTTCAACGACTTACATTTCATCTTGTGTTTTATTATTAATTATTCACCCCTCTATGGGAACAGATTTGATTTAGGTTGAATGGTCACTGCTTTAGAGCATTTGCCAAGTTGGCCGTCGCTGTGGAGGACCTTTATCAAATCTGTTCCAATTAATGATATTCAAAACATTTATTACATATTTTTATTATATTTTTTTTAGATTCTGCAATATGATTAATTTGAAGGCTTAGAAGAAATGTTCTATCACCTGCCATTTGCTGGTTATGAGTAAGTATGTCAAATTAAAACTAAATTTAATGAACTATCTTTCTAAGTTGTTATTTAAAGGACTCTTTTTGTTTTAAAAGTCGTTATCTCAAAGTGACAGGGGAGGGAGGGGGTCAGAAATGTTGGGGAGAAAGTGACATGTTTTATGGACACCCTCCTTAAAAAATTCACTGAAAATTTGTGATTGGGCTTTGCTACGTTGAGATTATAACTTTTCATTAATTGCAGAACTTAATATCTGAAGACCAAGTAGCATTGTGCTTTAAAGCAACTTTTTTTCTCAGGTAGCAGCCTCCCCCGCAGCGATTACACCTACAGGTCACCGCCAGTCGCTCCAGCCAGTACCCTATGACATCAATGCCCGGACCTCTCCTGTCACCCCGGAGTCTGTTTCCACCCAATTCCATCGTAAGTTTCTGCTTTTTGGATTACTCAATTGATACTGTCGCATAGCTGCCAAGTACTCTGATTTTATTGGAGGGTTCTTATGTATTATCCCGTTGACAGTGCCGCTGAATTCAAAAAATTGGTTAAAGGGCCATTCCATTGTGACGGGTGTGACATTCAGAGAAAATTTTAGAGGTTGTATCTAAATTTTGAGGGATATATTAACCATTAAATCCCTGAAAAATATTTTTATTATGTTCTTCTATGCTAATACTTATTTATCAAAGCAAAAGTAAAACTAAAAAGGAGATAAGAAAACGCAGTGCCCCACTTTTTTTTTATTGCTACATGTTGAAATTAAAATTTTTTATTCATTGGTGGAACTTGCGTCATGCAATAAAACATCTTTTTCCCTTGGCAGCAAGAGCAGCAGCTGCCGGTATTGCGCCAGCAGACTTCTACGATAGAACCAGGCTGACTAGCCCACGAATTCCCCCACTAACTAGCAGCAGCGAGTAGCTTCTTCAGCTAGAGTATGATGTGACAGCAGGATCCAGGGATGCACTGTCAGAAAAGTAACAGCACTAAAATGTAGACTTAGTGGACAAGAAAAGCTGACGGGTGAGTTAAGATATTATTTTAGTCGCATTGCTATGATTATGACCCAGCCCAGTAAAGAATTTAAAAGACAAAAACAAACGTAGAAATTCAAACCATTTGAGCCTGAACTAGAGTCTTTGGCCAAAAAGCAAAAGTCTTCTACCACTGGGTCAACTCTTAGTGAGCGCGGCTCTCAAGGGTGTCTTATCGGTGTTTGTAAATTTCATATTTACTCCTATAATTAGATTTCCCCGATTAACTTAAATTAGATTAACTTAACGGCTGTTGACGGGATATACGCAAGTACCTAGTTACTGAGATTTTCATCTTTACTCTGATAATCAGATTTCCCCCTTAAAACTAGTTTTTTAAATTGCAATTAGTATTGTGTAAAAAGGAGATAAGAAAACGCAGTGCCCCACTTTTTTTTTATTGCTACATGTTGAAATTAAAATTTTTTATTCATTGGTGGAACTTGCATCATGCAATAAAACATCTTTTTCCCTTGGCAGCAAGAGCAGCAGCTGCCGGTATTGCGCCAGCAGACTTCTATGATAGAACCAGGCTGACTAGCCCACGAATTCCCCCACTAACTAGCAGCAGCGAGTAGCTTCTTCAGCTAGAGTATGATGTGACAGCAGGATCCAGGGATGCACTGTCAGAAAAGTAACAGCACTAAAATGTAGACTTAGTGGACAAGAAAAGCTGACGGGTGAGTTAAGATATTATTTTAGTCGCATTGCTATGATTATGACCCAGCCCAGTAAAGAATTTAAAAGACAAAAACAAACGTAGAAATTCAAACCATTTGAGCCTGAACTAGAGTCTGGCCAAAAAGCAAAAGTCTTCTACCACTGGGTCAACTCTTAGTGAGCGCGGCTCTCAAGGGTGTCTTATCGGTGTTTGTAAATTTCATATTTACTCCTATAATTAGATTTCCCCCTTAAAATTGCCATCAGTATTATGTAAAGGAAATTGGGGTTAGAAATTTTAGCATACTTTAATCGGATTATAGTTAGGAGAAAAGATAGAAAACGAAAATCAAGGTTCTTTACAGCCATGAGGTTGGCAACTATGCTGTCATATGTGACCCAGTGAACAGTTAAACCATTTTACATAGCTTTATTTCTTGTATGATATTAAAAACTAAAATGCAGCGTTAGAAAATGGAAAAATAACTCACTGGTTCTGCAAACTATTACTTTGCAAATCTTACTGGTCCTCAACCAAAATGACTTGTCTGGCAAATTAAAAAGAAAAGGTTCCAAACTTCCAATTTATTTAAAGTAGTTACTGCAGTTGAAGTGAATACCAAATATTAATTCTAAAAAACTAAAAATATCTATTTATTAAGTACACTTTTCTTGATGAAATGTTAGTATTTCTCTAATTGATATAAAATTTCTAATTAGTTATGCAGCAAAAAAAAGAGACTAGAACTGGAGAGTGAGATATTTTTCCCCCACTGGTCTGCTGGACTAGTGATTTTCTGAGTAGTGGCCAGAGCCTATTTTCAGTCGTCTCGGACCAGTGTTAATTTTGATCACTGCTGATATGCTATCGCTCAAATGTATATATTATATGTAATTATAGTCGGTTCACAGTTTGGGGAAATGGTTACAATCTGTACTATTTTTTTCATTGAGGGCTTATTCCCACTTATAAGAAATTTTAAAATTATATTTTTTAATCTATGCAAATGGATCAAAGAGTATAATGACTCATGTTTGTTTTAATTTTTTATAATTTATGATACTTACTAATATTTTGCAGTTAATGTTTTCCAGAAGTTTTTAACACATTTAAAAAGCTTGTAAAATGTCTTATTTAAAAAATGTGCATTTTACCTTGGTTAAAATATAAATATTGATTTGTCAATAGTACATAAACATCAAACCTTGTTTTTCCCATTTTCCCCACCTGGCTCTACAAATTATATTTCAAAATGAAAATTTTGGCAACCAAGGAATTTACATAAATTGTTTGGACTTCAGTCCACCAGTTGCTAACCATTGGTCTATAATTTTCTGCATTGTATTGAATATTATTTAGAATTAATTTTTTGAATGGGTTAATGCGAAAGTACTTTTTTTAAGTTAAAAATAAAATTGCTAAATTTTTTTTTGCAGGAGCTGTCAGTTGCTTTGATGTCCCCTGAAATAGTATTATTTGAATCATTTTTTTAAACAAATTTTAATTATATTACATTTTTAAGTTTAGATATTACCTTCACAGTTTATATTTAATGTATATTTTTTTATATGAACACTTTAACCTTGATCCCTGTGATGCTAGAAAGCTGTTTGTAAAATTTGTCCTGTTTGTATCAGTTGTTCAATAAACTTGATTTTTCTTACATTTAATGTGTTGAAATAAGTTTTTTAAATAACAATGTGTCCATCTTGAATTATACTTCTATTTAAAGGTGAGTTTTTTCATTAGTGCTTTAAGAGCCTAAATTAAACAAAATTTTTGTAGAAATTAAAATATATATGTATATTTTGTTTTTATGAATTTTAAAAACTTAATTTTAAATTTCTTTTATTACTTCATTTTACTGTATTTACTTAATAATTACTTTGAAGTATTCTGTAATCATACAGCATAAAATTCGAGTTACTTTTTGTTAAAAGTGGTGTGTTGACCTAGCTAAAAAGTTGTGATAAATTATTTTTATTTCCAGAGTTATAAGTTTAGTATCGCATTTTTTATTTTTTCGGTGTTTCTTTATTGAATTATGATACAAAATTTGCCCTGAAAATATGTATTATATACTGTGAAATATTTCGGGAAAAATTTTGCAACATCATATAATTCAACAAAGAAACTCCGAAAAAAATAAAAAATGCGATATTAAACCTAAACATCAATATAGAATGAAGATATTTTGGAAACCTTACAAAAACCAATGACCGCAATAGTGAACGAAGGTTTTTTGGCATTGGTTGCCACAGTCTACATGAAAAAACATTTTTCTAAGGTTGCTATGAAATCTTTCAACAACCTGGCTCAAGAATATTGAAACAAGGTTTTTTTCTTAATCTTGTAAAAACCTGTACCTCTAACCTTTACACAAGGTTCTTCAGCAAGGTTACAAAAAAGGTTGGAAATGTTGACTGGCGTACCTTTTTTCGAGGTTGTTGTAAGGTTTTTTTGGGGTTTTTGGGTTGTAAATAAAAACCCAAAAAAACCTTTTTTTGGGTTGCAATGCAAGGATGAAAAAACCTTAAAAAAACCCAAAAATGCTACATGGGTAATGGAATCAGTGCGAGAGGGGGAGAGAGACAGGGTCGAGACGGTTGCCTTCTTTGGTGCCCTGAACAGTTTCCCATTTGCTCACAACTACTACTACAAGAAGGATAAAAACGTCGTGAGGTAGTGGTAATTATGCTCGGTCTGTGGAATCCGACTGCATACTTTCTGGGGTAATTTTCTCTCCAGAAGTGTCTAATGAAGGAGGGAGGGGGCGTTTTTGGGGAAGAATGCGGGAATTTTCAGGTGCGTTTGTCATTTTCTCAAGGTCGAAATATGGATTTGGTGGGTCGCCTAGTATTCAGTGCTTTGTATAATTACCCCCCTTTAGTTTTGCTGTACAGACTTGTCTGGGAATGAATAAGATTGCATGATGTTTTCCTATACCTATATCCAGTGAAATATCACCGAGCTGTATTGGACGCAAAAAAAGTTGGAAATATTGAAAAAAAAAGTAGGGAACCAATCAATTAAAGCATGCAGGTATCAAAAACCAATAGAATTTTGAGGCTATTTGAAAATTTGCCGTTGAAAATATTATAGCTATTTTTAACGAGATGGATAACGGGGGAACTCGACCGATTTCATTCATGTTATGTCTAATGATATAACCTAATTAAACACGTAAAAGATGTATTAAAAATAATTAAAAAAAATATGTAGCCTTTTTGTATGCCTGATTGGAAGTTAGATATTATAATAGTAAGTGAATGTTATAGAATGGTTATTAATGGCTACAAAAGTTATTGAATCAAAAATTTTACATGTTTTATTACCTTTCTGGATGACAAATACACAAATCAAATTAAAACACCCATGAAAATTCAACCACAATTTCCCCTGGGGGCTAACTGTGTAAGTTCCACTTAGTTCAGAGAGAGGTTTCAATTAAATTATCCCCATTAAATTATATGATTGCAAACAAATCAGACATTAGCGTAGCAAAGCTTAAAAAAGTTCTGTTCACGATTGCAAACATTCAAGACAACATACACAACAGTATTTATCTCCCCACATCTTCCAAAACGAACGCAGTACCCCTCAAAAATATACAAAAAAACTCCACCACCATCGCCAAGAAACTTCCCTCCTCCCGTCTTATAAGAAAAGGAAGAAGGAAGGGAAGTCAGATGGACAGTCCAATAGGCCCTCTGATGGACGCGAAAAGATCTCTTTTATCATCACACGTTCAGGGGATGATGCACCCCGGTCACGTTGAAGGACGGGGGAGGAATGCCCGGGGGTGTTCCTTGCTGACCATGGAATATATAGGCTGCCTTCCATTTGGAGCTATTGAATTTTTTGTGGGGTTTCTTTTTAAAAAAGTGGATTGGATGTGTAGGATTTGGAGTGAAACACGAGGATATTGGGCAGGATTGTGTTTGACGGAATTGTAATCTTAGATTTGGGGTTTAAAACCAAGGGTGCAGTTACTGGTCTCCTGATTGCAATCATTTGTGTTTTTTGATGAATAGACTTGGTCGGTATACAGTAGACTTCCGTTTAACGCAATTTAATGCAACTGACGTAGAGGGAGCCACCAAAAAAAACTAAATGACTTTTAATAATAAAATTGAATGAAATTTAAATAAATACTTAAATGACAAGTTAATTAGCGTACAAAAATACGTTTAAAATGCTTGGAAATGAAAATAATTTCCTACTATAACAACGTTTTGATCCAAAATTAAACTTTAGTTAGAAAGGAATAATGATAAACTCTTCTCTGTTAAACGTGTCTCGTAAATAAACCGGAAAACATAAATCACGTTATACAGGCGACATTTTTGAAAAGCTAGTTGTTTCATGATTATTATTGGTCTTACTGATTAGATGAGAAATTCTGATTCTTCTTTTTAAAAAAATTCGGGTGCGGAAAAATAGTTTCAACACGTAATTTATGCATTAAGTTCTCACCAAAATAGCACTATCAACTCTACCATAACAGGATATATTTTTTAAAAAATAATTTGAGAGGAAAGCATCTACGCTGTGCACATATCTTTCCAGCTGTAAGCATAAAAAACATTCAATTCACTGAAGGAACTCAAAACAAGCCTTTCTTCTCCATAAAACTTTTAACAGAAATTATTAGAGGGGAACTGTTGACACAAAACGGCAATCCATGAATTGTTCCCTAACCTATTTCTCCAAAACAAAAAACAAAAAATCATTCGATACCCCAGATACTCCACTCCATTTCACCCCCTTTTGTCGCCATAATGAACAATGACCGGAGGTATCACTCACCCCCAACAGTTTACAATAAACATCCAGACCCCCACCCTACAAAAAAAAAATCCTTAAATTCTAAATGTGACGTCACAAAGATGAAGACGAGTCATTTGGCGAACGATGTGATCTTGTTTCGAACGACTACTACTTCGACTTTTTCCTCTTCTTTTTTTTTTATTCTTTTCTTCGGTTTCCATCGACTTCTTTTGCTCCCTTTATTTTTGCCAACTCTTTTTATACCAGAGATTCTTGCCCCCCGATTCCTTTTTTTTTCTCCTCCTTTTGGCAGCATGACAAAAGTTTTGAGACGCCCAAGAGTTCTAGAACTCTATATACTGCGGAATGGGATAAAAAGGAAGAAAGGAATGTAATGTCCCGACAATGGTAGGACGGGGATTGGTGGATTATTATTTTTTTTTCCTTTTTTCGTCCTTTTATTCGTAACGTGGGTTCCATGTCTTTTCCTCATGATAGAAAGAAACGAAATTCAAACCCGAATTTCCTTTGATTGGAGCCATGTTGTTTGAGGACAGTAATGAACCCATGTAAGCTTATGGAGAAGAGAACAATCACTAATTCAATCCAATGAGTTGCTCCTACTTAAGTTCTTTGGAATGTTTGGCAGAAAACAACCTTTAGGTTAAACTAAATGTCCCAACTCCGAAATTATCCTTCTAAACATACAAGGTAAGATTCTTAGCTTTTAATTCCGTTTCTTTAAAAACATAAATAAAATTTAATGCAGTGCCTATTTCATTTAGAATTATAAAAAAATTTGTTACTAACAACTCTAGGGTGTAACTGCTTGTTTATCGAAAAGATGATAGTTTAGATATTTTTTTTATAAATATTTTTAATATAGCCAAATTAAATTCTTACATAAACTTATTTCAAATAGTAATTCTAATATCAGTTATTACATCTTACTTAACAATTTTGGTGGAAGTGAACAAACTTATCTAAAAATATAGTACGCTTGTTTGTCATATCTATAGAAGAAAAACTAAATCCTTCCCAAATGTTTATTTATAGGTGAAGTGTGTTTTATTCACATATGTTTATGTGAAAAATTAGAAATTAATGTGTTTTTAAGTTGAAGTGATATAAAAAACTAAATAACAAGATAAGTCACGATAGGACTTTTAAAATATAATGAATATTACGTAGAACTTTCGAACTTTGTATACACCTGAGATGAAACAAGTTTCAAAAGCTAGTGTTTTAATATTAGACTAATTAAAAAAAGACGAAATCTTTTAATTAGTCCACACAAATTTACAAATAAAATACATAAAAATAAAAGGATCCATAGGTAGTTACAATGGATGTTGTGATAATATAGTACTAGGAAAATATCAATCTTTTCCTAACTTATACACAAACATTAAAAAGAACACCTAGCTAGCCATTTTTTAAGCAGCACGAGTTTCAAAAAAGATACCTATTGTTTCTAAAATAATAAACTAATTTTTATTTCCAAGTTTATAAAAGAGAAAACATGGAGTGACTTAAGAAATAATTACTTTTCCTCTTGTTCAACTATCAGTTTACTTTTGTCCGTTAAGTGATATTGACTTTTTACCCAATGCCTAACCTTTAGAAGTACCTAGAGGTCCCACTTCACGAATCCAATCCCCGATTAGGCAACCAAGCCAACCAACCCGAAACGTCACCACTGTCCTTTCGATCCACCCCAGGGAGACCCGCAGAGGAGAGCAACAAAGAAACATTCGAAGTAAAATAGGGGCGATCTCTGGAGCACCATAAATCTTCATTTGCGAGGGTCCGCTTTTTATCTATTTATATGGGGCGGAGAGGAAAAAGAGGGATGGGATGTGTTTTTAGTTGTTTTATCGGGTTATTTTTCTCACAGGGAAAGGGTAATCAGGATTGGTTATCGGAGGCAGGCTTTTAGAGCGGTGAATGATTGCGGAAATTATACAGTTGGGGGTGGGTTTATGGAGTGCCCCCTCTGTGCTTCGAGGGGTCCAGCTCGAGCAGTTGATGTTCTGCTTGAGTGGATATCGTCTTTATTCGTTTTTCTAGTAGGTATTCATTGAATGCTAGCTATCTAGCTATCGGGCAGATGAGGCAAATGTACATTAAATTATCTTTTTTAAAGCTGACTGGATGATAAAGAAGCAATATTTCAATAGTGAGCTTTCAAAATTAGGTTAACTCAACTTTTCAAAATGATTAATGAAAAATGATTCCTGGAAACTTATTAAATCATTAAATATAATCCAGCATAATAATTATCTCCTCTGCAGCTTGGATCCTTCCTCTCAACCATCAAGGATCTTTCATTTTAAACCAATCGGGACCTGTTTAAGGGGCAGATCCAAACTTCGATGGGTGGACTGTGTTGATGAGGATTAAAAAAAATTAGCAATTGGAGAAGCCTATCCAATAGGAGAACAGAATGGAGGAGGATTCTTAAGAAGGCTTTGACCCACAAAGGGGTGTCAAGTCAATGAAGAAGAAGAGATATAATTCTCAACAAAAATAGTAATTAAGTAACGGGTAGTTTCTTTTGTTTAAAGAAGATAACACACCTTTAAATTCAAATAATAATAATAATAATACAGTTAACACTGTTCTTAAACTCATAACAAATAGAAAACAAAATACTATCCACAAACAAATTATCCAGTGCTGTTTAATTACATTATCATTAAATGTCGAAACAAGACTTTTTGAGAGGTGGGAGCAAAGGAGTAACATTATGGTGAGATAAAAATTAACACGAATAGACAAATGATTTACTTACGACGGCTAAACTTAATAAATAGAAACCGATTTGAATAACTAATTTAACTTCTAGTTCAAAAGGGTCAACCTTCATTCAATCAGATAGTCAAACTTACAGTAAGGAATTACTTGGAAGAAGTAGATGAAGATTTCATACATTTAAAAGTATTCTTCCCCATTAAATGTAAAGGTCCCACTTCTCCCCTAAGAGTTTTTCAGGAAGGCAAACAACTCTCTAACTTTTCTAAACGCATTTCTGACACACTAGCTGAATAGTTCCAGGAAAACCATATGATACTTCCTCTGTTCCCCCAACAAACAACAACCCCCATTTAAATTAATAACGCACCCCAGAGCAAAAAAGAAATACACCCCCGTTGGAAGCCATCACGATATTCCACAATTAGTCTCATGTTTCGGCTGGGATGGAGGAGGGAGCATTTTTAAGGAACGGAACCCCCGTGCATCACGCAAACCAACAACTTGGTGTAGGAAGTTTCGTAGCTTCCTGGGGATGATGGAACACGTGCCAGAAATTTTCGGAAATTCGAAGTCGGTGTTGCATAATGTGCACCAGCGAGATGTTTTGTTTAGCTGGCTAAGGGTTTTGGATGGGATAGGATAGGTGGAATAAGAATCATGAATTGATAGAACATATTTTTCATAGAAAACGTATAATAACGCTTGAGAGGAGCTGAATATGAAGGCTGTTCGTGTATTTTTCATGCATGATCAAATTCAACTAGAATTTCAGTCCGTCAATAGTATAATATTCGTAACTCTAGTTATACATGTATGTTGCTAATCTAATAACCCCTTTGACCGACCAAAAACTCCTCAAATTACTAGCGAAATCTGCACCTTATAGATAGTCTTTCTTCAGAAGGCGGCTGAGAACTTGTACCGTGGAAGGCACGTTTCCGCATTTCTCAGCCCCCTTCCGAATAAAGACAAGCTATACTCTATGTCTATAGTATCACAGAACCGCCGAAATCACAGTTTCTCTTACTACCGAAATAAAAAGGACAGGATAAAATTGTTTTTTCGGAAATTGAGAATTCGATTAGGAGTCAAAGCAGGGTCATAGTACAGCGAGGTTTTACTGGGGGGGGGTTAGGAATGGAGCGATTCTGATCGAAACATGTATTGTACTTTTAATGCATGATTTTATTTATACATCATATTAAAAGTAATTATTTTAAATCTTCAGTAAAAGACGCTTAGGGTTTCATTCTAAAGAAACGTTAGAAATTACCAATGCGGTGTTAAAAAACGTTTATGCTTACTATATATAAATTAACACACTTGACCAATTAAAAAATACGAGCGTTGACCATAAATAATAAAACAGCTTTTATAAAACAGAAAATGCTGAAATAAAACTTCTTACAAATTTATTACATGGTATAACTTCTTTTTATATATCTGTAGCATGAATAAAATTTCCCTTGTGACAATATATCCACGCACGTCTACAATCCTGTAACTAACAATCAATAGCAAGCATAGGGTGTTATCATTAAAAGAAGCTTATCCCGTGTCATTCCCGGTTCTATCTTTCCATCTAAAAATATCCTTAGCATAAAACAAGACCTTTTTTTGCTATTCAGCTGCACTTTTCCAGCTGCTTCCACAAACAACGCTTTTTCTGGCACACGAAAAACCAGACCCATTTGCATATCCCCCTTAAATATACGAGTACAAAAATCAATGTAATTACCATTACCGCAATGCATAAAAAAAAGGTCCAAAAGTCCTCCAAAGGGCAACCAGCCAAACGCCACAATAAGTCTTGGGAGAAAAAAAAACCGCACACCAAAGAAATCGAGGGAAATGCATTTATTGAGTTCATTTGCATATAAAATAATCTACTTAAAAACACGGAATGTTAAATAAAGAGCGGAACACAAGAAAGAAATAATCGAGGAACGATGTTAAGGGATGAGAGGCAGGATGTTGTTGTTTTCGGTGGGGCTCTGGAGAACGAGCGGTAAATGTTTGTTAAATAAAGGAGGAGGAAGCTTAATGGAATTGATTTTTCAAATATGAGGGGAATTTTAACGAAGGGATTGGTAATTATTATTGTAATATTCTTGGTCAATTATTAAATGGTTTTTAATTAAAGGGATTCTTATTTACTGTCTCGCATACAATCAAATTAAAAGATGAGTGTGTTTATTCACTACGCTTTCTCTATTAATAAATTGAGTTGGGAAAAAATATTATTCGAAAGCGGATAATGTAAGGTTATTAAATTATTCTTAAGGTATAAATAGTTTAAAACTAATAAGTCGGAACATTTCGTGGATTTTGAAGACCAGCGACAAAAAAAAGTGAACGAAAAAACGATGATTTAGTTTTTGTTTACAGTAAAAAAGCCTAATTGGTTCTTTTAAGAAGTAGGAAATCAAACAAATGGTATTTTTATAAAAGACTATTTTGTTTTCCATCCTTGTATTGCAGTCATAAAAAAAATTAAAAATGATCCTCAAACATTCTTTTAAAAGGGCATCGCCACAAAAAAAAAAATAAAACTGGACTCTTCGAAAAAATTTCATTGGAACAAACAAGAAAATTTCAATTAAGCTTACTATACTTTCTTTTATACTTCTAAAAAAATTTCAGCATCTATAAAAATAGCCCAAATCTTTCTTGTGTTGTAAAAGTATTCGGATTTATTACTGTTAGAAGTAGAAAACTAACTGATATAACGTACCTTAAAATATCAAATATCCAAAAAGTGAATGATTAGCTTCTCATATACATTGCAACGCTTAATAAGGACTAACCTTTGAGGTTAGACCTTTGAATTTTCTAACGACTCTCAAGAATTCTACATCTCTCATTCAAAATGCAGATAACCCCATCAACTTAACTAAAACCGCCCCTCTCTCCCCTGTCCCCGTCTGTTTCCCTCGAACTAACTCCCCCCCCCCCACCACCAACAACTTCTTGTTCCACCAACTCCGATGTTAATTAATCACACAGCGAGAGTTGCTCCAGATTTACATGTTACTACTACCCCTCGCTTTGCTCTTTTTGCTGCGTGAAAATCTACGTCGGAAAAGGAAGTATCAGGAGCAAGTAAGGGAAAATTAGGATGTAACGAAGCGAAGGAGAGAAAATCGCTTGGTTTACATACGAATAAGTAGAAAAGGATACAATCAGAGACGGACTGAATCGATAATAACAAATAAAGTATACTTAAAGGTAAATCAAAGTCAAATATTGTACTCCTAAAGTGTACGATTAAATTACTAAAGTGCTAAAGTAATACTAAAGCACTTGATACACGAAATCTTTGCATGTATTATCCATTTTGGTTAGGTTATTACAACAAAATTTGAAAGTATCAATATAAAATCGAAAAGGAAGAGAAATATACTTGAATAACATTCCTCAATTCTTTTCATACAAGTTTAGATAAACTTTTGTGTTTTCGAAATATAGCTTAATTATTGAATGCCTTTAATAAATGGCATAATATAAATAAAATAAAAAACTAAAGATACTTAATGGTAAATAAATAAAAGGAACATGCATTTTACATTAACTTAATAACAACTATTTCGCAATCAAAAATACGCTAAAACTCTCCTAAAGATGACAAAAAAAAAACAATAATGGAAAATACATAAAATATTTTTATTAGTAACAGAATGTTTTACAGCATAAAATTTTATAAACCTTATCCTATTTTTGTCGTGAAATCTTTGTAAACATATTCTTAAATATCCTTTTTCAGGATGACATATCTGTTTAAACCTTTTATCTACAGTAGAAAACTGTTTAACTGTAAGATTTAAAATGTTATTAAAACTAAACGTTCTTAAAAGAATATCTTGTTTGATATCGAAATAGGAAGAAACGTATTTGAGACTAAATTTATAAACTGGGACTGTTTGCTTTTGTCCTCTCAATATAATTTCCGGTTATATTCTGACTATATAAATATAATAATAGTTACGAAACTTTAATAACGTACGATTTCTACAATTAAAATACTTCTTAAACCGATTTGTATACAATTATTTGATTAAGAGAGCATTTTCAATCACATGACTCGGACCTAACAACGACCTTAGCAACAGAAGATGTTACAGTTTTTTGCCCTACAGAGGTTAACAGTTACAGAAAATGACTAGCCGTGGAATTCTTCTATTGGAGCATTTGCAATCACGTGATCCCATACCTAAAAAACGCCTTAGCAACAGATAAACAACGGCCTTAGCAACAGTTAAAAGCCCTACAGAAGGTGTTAAAAGAAAATAACCGGTTGTGACGTCATCTGAAAACACTCTAGTAGATTGTTGAAATAATTTAATTCCGCTAGCACAACAGTGTTGCAAGTTTGCATTAAAATTCAACAAATAATTAAGGTTTTTACTGATAGTTTTTTTTCGCAGGAGATAACAAATTTGTAGAGTAAATAACTTCCGCAGAACAAAACACAATATTACTTGTAATAAAATTACAGGCTGCCACCGTTAACCACACTACACCCCAATCCTGAATAAATCCTTAACATAAATTACTCTCGTGATTTATTCCAATCGAGTTTTTTTTCCGAGCAGCGTCAAAAATACGAGAGGCCGACTTAGCAGAGGCGGAAAAACTCGTGTGCGGAATTCTAGACGGACAAAAACCAAAACCGAGCCAAAAAATGCGCGAGCTGGAATCTCTAAAATTCAAAACACGCTTCTCCATCACAAAAACTCTCTCTTCCAGAATTGGAATAAGCGAAGTGGGTTTTTTTTTAGGTAGGGCGTAAGTAGCTGTTGTTCGTAACTAAGGAATGTAGGGGCATCTCATAAATAAAGGAGGTTTTTCGCAGGAATTTTAGTTAGTATATCCTGGGAAAATTTCAAATACTAATTCTGTAGATTTAAATGCATACCATGATAAAATATACGAATAATTACTCATTATTTATAAGTTTAGAGAACTTTTGAATAGTATAATAAATGAGTTAAGAACCCCACTTAAAATAATCTGAAGATTTTCTTAAGAAAAAGCCATTTTCTACAGAAATTCTTAAGTTTTTTAGCAGATTTACCACTACCTCTTCAGAATTTTTGAATAAAATTTGCAGACATTTTAAAGACATGTTGTATCTTTAAACTGTCTTCAGAATTTTTGAAGACAATTCACAGACATTTTAAAGACCTGTTGTATCTTTATATAATCTGAAGAAATATTGAAGACAATTATAAAGACATTTTTCAGAATGATCAAAATCTTCAAATTTTCTTCAAAATATATTGCTTTCACAGAATCTTATTTTATAAACATGATATTTTCTGCAAAATATTTGAATCTTTAAATATTCTTTAGAAAGAATATACCAAGCCTGGAATTTATTGAAATATATTCCAGGTTTGCGGATCACTTTTTGTTGAAGAATATTTGAAGATTTAAATATTTTGGAGAAAATCTTCAGAAAAAATAATCTTAAGATTTTCTTAAGAACATTATCTTAAGATTTTCTTCAGAATGAAGATGTTCAAATAACTGCAGATATTCTGCAGATTTTTTTAAAAGAAAAAGTGAAGATTTTTTTCAGTAGGGTTATAGGTCCACCTAATTTTAGTACTGAGTAATTGATAGATTTTTCCAACGACCCTTTTTTAAGGAACTTTCCCATACGGTAAATTATCGAAATTTTGACTCCGGCACTACATAAAATAAAGCATGTAAAAAGAAACCAAAAACAAAGCTTATCTCAAATGTTGAAATTTAGATGGTTAGATGCTGTGTGCTAACTATGAAATAGTAGTAATTCTATTAATTACTAATTCTCTAATTTCCACCTCACTAATACATATACGAGCGGCTTCGACATTGTAGAAATGAAATAGGTATATTTTTACTTTATAAAGACAGAAGCTTTTATATTTTCCCTTAATTTCTATCATTGAAGAGTAGAAAAAATACAAAAGAGAAGAATTATTAAAAAAAATAATAAACGGAGAGAAAAGGGGTTAATCTCTTATGATGTTCAGAATAAAAGATGTTTCAAAAACTAAATAATATTACTATTTCTATAAGTTTTACTCTATGGCAATTAGTAGCTGTTCCCCTTGTAATATTATTTTCAATTTTTTTATTGGATGCTTTTTATGAGTTAGAAAGCCAAAAGAGGAGCTCTGTATACTAGTATGAAAAACCAGAAAAGTAGGAAATATATTTTGTCGCATGTCTTTCCCCTTGATACTTTTTGAGATTATATGCAATTACATTAACAGCATCTGATTAATTCAGCGTCTGTTAAATGTTTATTAATTAAGTGGTATAGTGCAAAAGTAGGTTTGGATTTATTCCAGACGACCCGAGAAATAATTAATGCTTTATTACTCTGAGTAAAAGGTTTCTATTATTAAAGACGTCGGCTTAACGGAACCTAACGATAAGAATAATGAATTGCTTTTGAGTATTAAATGAACGAAGGCGATTTTTTTTGGTCTTATAATATAAATGGTCCCAACTCGAAAATCTTTCATCTTCAGTATAAGGGTACTGCGAGTAATTTAGAGGAATTGAGGTGACTTGATTCGTTAAATTCAGGGTTCCTTAAAAAGAGAGATGAAAGAGAAAGACGAGGAAAGATGATGAACGAATGAGGAGAGAAAGAGAAACTCTTGTTTCTTTCAACTTCTTGTTTCTCTCTTCCTCTTTTTTACCTTTCTTTTTCTCTCGTAAGGAACCCTGAATTCAACAAATAAAGTCATCTCCATCTTCATTTGAAACCATAAATCTAAATTACTTGCGGAAGTCTTACATTAAAGATGAAGGATTTTTCGAGTTGGAACGTTATTGAACGAAACCAGCCATATATTGAATAAAATAATGCACTTAATCATCTTTATACTGCTCAAAAAGTTATCCTCGAGTCTATTTGGGTATAGAAACCCAGCTTTTTTTATGTGTATTATAAAGTGTGCTTGTCTTTAACATATGAGAAGTTCTTGTTTGCTGGAAACTATTGAATTGAAAAATTATGAATCTGATAAACATAAAGTACACTAGATGATTTTAAAATCAATACATTGATAAAAATATGTTAAAAATGTCGTGCAATTTCAAAAGAACTGAAAGCATAATTACTCGTATAGCAATAAATCCAAAGGAATTTATACCACATAAAGCTCCCAATACCTAAACATTAATATCGATACATGATGAAAAATGTGAAATAGTTCCAAAAATTACTTTTGCACGCGATATTATTGAAACAAGATACCCCCAAAACATTCCCTAACCGAGCAAGCGTTTTTATTATCAAATTTTACTAACCCTAAGTAGAAAACTACGCATCCAATGATAAAGTAAAGCATTGAAAAAAAGGGAACCGGGAAGCCTCCGAAAAGATTGGCATTTTATAGCCGACTATAAAAATAAAGTCATAAATTTTTCCGGACTTCAAAATGGATATATATCCTATTCAAATACAACCGGATCATCGACGCTCGGCAAATAAAATATAATCGCCAAAAATGATTTTGGAATCGTAAAATAGCATGAAAAAGATCCCGATTCGAGCGATAATGGGAGTCTTTTTTTGAAAAACATGTCCTTGCACGTGGACTTATTTTCCGGAGAATAGGACGGTATTAAGCGGTTGACAATGGCAAAGGGGGATGAGGATGTGACGTCATATGATTGAGATGATGAAGTGTATAAAAGATATTTGATAACTCGATTCTGAATAGTGGTTAGGATAAAATGATATTCTTTGAAAACCCGTAAATAATCAAAAAAAAAAAAATTTGCAATAGCCTAATTTTAAACATTTTTCACACCTAAGGCTATCTTTTTGTAAAGTGAATACTTTTAACAGATTCTTTGTAAAGTAAGTAAAAAAAAACCGTCTGATTATAAGTTTCACATAAGACGTAACAAAATTGTCATACAATGTCTAATTATGTGATAACTTGAAAATAAATGCAAAATAGTAACACTTTTAGAAAAAAGTTATCTCTGATCATATTGCTTCATTTAAAACCAGGAACACGACTAAAAAGCTTAAAATTAAATAAATTATAAAGTATTATTGGAAAATAAATATGATTAGAAAAGTAAATAAAAGTGGGATATTTTAAACAAAAAAAACCCAAAAAAACGGGACTTTTTAAATTAATAACTAGTACTTACAAGAACTAAATTGAATACAGTTAAGATTCATTACAATTATCAGCATTCTTGGAAGTAACAAACGAAAAGCATAAACAACGAAACTACGAAACCAGTACAGTGCCTCATCAAAATTATTGTAAAGTTGTTTTTTAGAAACAGGACAATGCTTGCTGTAAAGCAACATTGCCGTGTCGTCGGTAAGATTCTCATGATAAGAAATCACATTGAATCTTTTAATCATAAATGAAAAAAAAAAGAAGAAAAAAAACCATAAAAAAGCAAACTCCTACGAAAATAAAAGTATCTCGAGACGAATAAAACTACTGGAATTTAAGTAAAATATAAAAATAGTTACTCTACCAAACTTTAATATTTAACGATGACAAAAAATAACTTTAGTTTACAATAAAGTAAACTGCTCGTACTTTTTTTCAGTAAAGATGAAAAGTATATTTTTAATGAATATCGTCAAATGTAAAAAAAGTAATGAAAATAGTGATAAAAGTACCGTAAAAATGAGCTTAGATTTTTTTGTTTGGGCCACAAAGATATTATATTTTTATTATTTGAATATAAATAAGTGCTAAACAGTAACAAAATATCTTCAAAACATTAAAAATCTGCATCAGACTTTTTTAAATGATTTTTTCAAAGTAAAACTGGCATGAAAAACAAAGGAAAGAAAAATAACTAACTAACTGAAACTTGTTAGTGGAAGAATAGGCTCACGAAAAAGAACTATAGGAAATCATTAAAATAAAATATACCCCTCTGTATAAAAAATCTCGACTTCTCTAACTAAAATCATAAAATACTAAACCATTATAAACTATTACTAGAGTTACTTGAAAAAATCAGGTATAATGCTGATGAAAAATCTCAGTGCAAAAACTTATTTAAAAACATTATCTAACAAATAAACACAAGAGTTAGTTATGAAAACAGCTTTATTAAATGATGCTTGAACTAAATTAATTCTACCCTCAACCATAGGATTCGATTCATTAATTTACTTGAAAAGTTTATCATTTCGGGGTAATTATTCATTCAGGGTATTTTCAATTTCCAGAATCGTTAAATTTTTCAGTCCGCATCCCGGTTATTTATGACTAGTGTGATGGGTAGTTTTTTGTACTCTGTATAAGCGAAGGCGCTGCGGGAAAATTCTTTTCGAATAGTTTTTGAGATTGTTAGTAATGGACTTATCTGCATGGAAAGGATAGAGATGAATGTTTAGAGAAAATTAATGATGGTTGAACTAATACCACACTCCGTCTTTGATAAATGAATGGTGAAAAAAATGAATGGTTATAGTGTGTGTTAGTGAGCGGCTTTAGATTTTGAATAATTGAATTTGAAAATGCCATACAAAATAATACTAAAATAATGGTATTTTCTATAATTTCAAGAACAAAAGTATCCTTTTGTTTTTGTTAGATAAGTTACAACCTTACCACTTAGCAAGAAACGGTGTTATATTATATCCGATGTTGCTCAAATAACCAATTGTTTATAAATTTATAAATAGTAAATAAAGTATCTTCATCAATATCGGTTAATGTTACTACTGCGAAATATATAAAAGAATTGAAATAATAATTAATAAAAATATTTAGATAGATTGAATAACAAAATTAAGTTATTAAGTATAAAAGCAACAGTAAAAAAGTTTCAATTTGGAATTTTTCTACCCGCAACCGTTCACAATAGCTCATTTTTCATTGCTTTTGCCCCACAGGTTTTTTTCATTGACTCTGAATCCACTTTTTTGAGGGGTAGTTTACAACCACTATCACTATTGCCCGTGAGTTTTAAATCATCACCCTTTATGTATATTTTCGAATTTAAAATTTTTCTCATACTTCATTTGTATCAGAATCTCTACGAGTAAAAGCTCATATAATTTTACTCTCATTATAAACAGATACACAAATCCTAATTCATGCATACAATATTAGTTTATATTTAATATAAACACTTTACAGCTTTATAAATAAAATTGAAAGTGAATACAAAAAGTATTACCAGCTCAATACACGGGGAAGAGAAGGAAGAAATGTCAAGACACTTACCTAGAATAAAAAGAAATAATTAAACACATTAAAATAAGAATTATAAATGTCAACAAGCTTTTTTTAACAACAATGAAAGTAATAAGTACAAATTTGCGTTGACAATAGAAATAACCAAATAGTAAAAGAATGTAAAAAAAGATTCATTCATAAATGAGTATGTATGTTGTGTTTCTTTGTTTGCTGTGTAGATTAAGCAAACAACGTAAAAGTTTTTTTTATTTAGGTAATTTCTTCGTCTGTGTTTGAAATACAAGAAATTACAAAGTATAAAAATTACTCTCTATTTCTCTAAGAATGTATTAAGTTTTTAATCTACGAAATAAAGGAACGGAGAAAATGTTTGGTTTATTAAAAACTAGATACATTATATTAGTTTATTCTTTTGTTAGTTGTGCTGTTAGTTTATTTAAATTGTGTTCTTCATTACTTTTACTCATACTTGCATATTCTGTTTTTTATTGTGAGCAGAAAATTTCAATTACAAAATGATAATATTTGTCACTGTATCGGAAAATTAATGGAAGCTTTTAATATCATTTCAAAAGATTAAAATGTTTAATAATGGAACACATACAAAATGATTACTCATAAATGAATGAACCAACAAAGATACCAACCAATATGTTTATTTTATTTTCGTAATACCTCAATTATTCGCATTAAAATGAGAAAATAATGTCCATTAAACCACAGTCTTTAAATAAGTTTTAGTGTATTAAATATAATTCAAGTTTTTAATCAAAGTTTAAACTCGCTTTTTTAATTTTTTTTTAAATTTAAGATCAAACATAATTTTTTGCAGCTTTTTTATTTTAGATCGAAGATTTTTAGATCGATATTAAATTAAACTTAAAAAAAATCATAAACTTAAAATTCCCTCCGTATAAACCTCTTCTCCTTTTAATATATCACACAACATAATATTTCAAAACTTTTCATTGCATACACCCACTCATTTTCCTTACCCCATCTAAGACTATCGAAAAAAGGTCATTCATACGTATATTGCACAGATAATACACACCCAATACTCAAACCCCATTCACAAAACAAAAGAAAACGAACGATAAGAACCCTCACAGTAGAAGACAAAAATACCTTTCTCATTACTAGCACGAGACTAAATCATTACGAGATCTTGGAGGAGACAAAGCCCAAATGGAATCTCCAATCTCGTAATAACAATAATGAAATAGTTATGGCACCATAAGGAAGGGTAACTAATGGCGACTAGCAGCAGACACGGCAACCTGCGAACACGGACGGTAGAGATAACACTAAATCGATTTCGGAGAAATAAATCACTACGAGAAGAAAAGCGATGGGGGAGATTTTTGAGGAAAAAGGTGTAACATTTTGTAGAGAATTGGTTAAATAGGAAATCAAGGATTATAGGAAATCAAGGATTGCATACGTCAATTAGTAAAAGAATTGACATGATGAAGCGATTCATATAAAATTAATATTAAAGGTTTGTAGTGCATAATGGGATATTTCTTTCTCAGTTAAGCTTTTTCCAATTTTGAAAAGAAAATTTTCTAAACTATTTTTCTAATTAATGGAAAAGAGCTGATAATCAACAATCTGATAGAGAGAGGATAAATGGATATGGAAAAGAGCTGTATAATCAACAATCGTATTTTTGGAGGAAAACAATGAATAGGAAATCTATTCGAGGTTTATAATACGTATTTTTGAAACTATAATTGGGCGGATTTTAAGTTTAGGTCTTTCAATCATTACCATTATGAAGATACATAATTTTTAGAAAGAAAACATCAAATCTACAACGCTTTATTCTTTATTAGAAATTTAAGTTCATGTTCTCTTAAATATGATGAACACATTAGGTGTTTTTAATTTATTTTAATGTAAATTATTCACAACTCATAGCGATTGTTGCAAACTTTAATGAATGCCCCCTTAAACGTGGTATGTAATTTAACACATTTAATTTCATAAATATAAGATAACTAGCTGATATGCCCGGCCTTGCACGGGTGGAGTGTATCAATTTATTAAAATTTTCTCAAGTTACATGCCTAATTTTCTGTAACCATAATTACCAATCATCCTGGTAGTTTTTCATATCCCGGTGTTCCCAGTATTTTTTCATATCCCGGTGCCTTTTTCATCTTGGTGTCCCCGGTGCCTTTTCATCTCGGTGTTCCCGGTGCATTTTCATCACCGTGCTCCCTGTGCCTTTTCCCTCCCGGTTCCAACTGTGTAAATCTAACCTAACCATCCAGTTCCGGTGTTGCACATTTAATTACGACAGTTACCCAATTATCCATTCTAAGTGAAAAAAAATCAATTAAAATTATTACAGACTTTTGAAATCCCAAAATTTGTAAATATCCCCTGTTTAAATTGAAAAAAAAAATCCCGTTAAACTACATCAAAGAAACAAATTATAAGGTTAAATAACAAATTGATCTAGTGTTTCTATCATCAACTTCTAAAAAAACTGCATGATGCAATCTTTACTTTAACCAGTCTAATTCTTAAAACTTTCTATTTCAACTTAAAGTTTCATGGAAAATAAAGTTTTTAATAAGAAAATACTGTTATAAAGTTTTTTATAAGGGCCGTTTTTAATTTTTTAAATTATTAATAACCTTTTTAAAACATTTAAAACAATTTTAGCCAAGTTTTATCTTTAAATACTTTGTTTTATGTTAAAAATTGTTTTTGTTGTATTATTTGCAACAATGCGAGTTAAACAGATCTTCTTTAGTGGAGAAGTAAGGCTATTTTTACAAAAAGGCCTTATAGGGGATGAAGGGGTGGTTTTAGGAATTTGGAAATGATGTCATTGTCTTTCCCCCGTCCCCATACGTATGTGTACCAAGTTTGGTTCGATTCGGACGGGTAGTTTTGGAGAAATTGAGCCAAATCTGTTCCGGACAAACCCAGGCAGGAACCCAGGGACACCTTCATTATATATAGAGAGATGTGTTTTTATTGGTTTAAAGGTAAGGTAAAGAAAAAAATAAGGAATTTTCGATAATGTGATGAAATGTAGAATAGAAAATAATCAAGCTCGTTTCCTGAAACCAAACGTTTATAAACAGACAAAACCTCCAGAACTTTCCCAAACAAACAATTTAACTGATTTTCAAAAACCACGATTGTTTTCACAGACGGTCGAGTCATAAAAGAAACAATCATCTGAAACAAGCATGGCATAAAAATGTACACATCCGAACCTCACACCGCCACTAAAGAGACGACAATGGACAACAAAAACTGACACTAAAACACCAATGCGGCATTGTTGACTCTTTACGGACGTACGATTCCGATGAATGGATTCCATAAATCGATTACAATTCCATAGCCGTAATAATGACATTTACTCTTTTGTTTGACCGACCGAACGAATAAAACTTTCTCCGAAAGTAGAATCAAGGGAGAAGAATAAAACATCTATACGTTGTCGTGATTTGATTGTATCTTTGAATCACAACAGTATGGATTTCGGATTTTGAAACAACGTCGTTGCCTCTGAAGCGAGGAAGGGTGAAGATTTATAGCAAAGGAATGAATGCTCACAGAGGAAGGTACTTTATTGATCCTCGTATGGTTTGAACGGCCAATAATTCCGAATTGATGGAATGGCAACAGCAATGCGAGCTGTGCACACATCGTAGCGTTACCGAGTTTGACAAAGAAGAAAGAAAGAGATGGCTCATTTATTATTTTCAGAAAATATCAATAAATTGCTTTAAATCGAATTTTAAATAATAAAGTTACAAATAAAGAGTATCATATCTTCGCCACGGCACCAAATACATCAATATGCCTTTTCTACATAGTTCAGAGGGTATGTAGGTTTTTTAAGAATTTTGGCAATTCTACAGTTATGCTAGACTTTCACAGTTTTCAACAGATTTAATCGGGATTTACGATTGTGGGTTCTGGCAGGGTGTGCAGCTTCATTATATGACTTCAGGCGAAAAAAAAACCCCAAAAAAGCACATAAGCGGTAGCGATATACTCAAGATGAAAATTAAAACATTTTTATGATAAACCTCATACAGGTTTTTAACACTTTAAAAATGCTGAACAAAGGTTTTTTTCTAGAATTTACCAAGGAATGTATGTCAGTAAAAGTGGATGAGTTAAGAAAATTCAGAAAATTTTATTAAGTTGGATGGAATATTTTTATACGAATAAAATTTAATGTGAGTAACTATATACTATTATTATCAAACATTTTAAAAGATATCTTGCATTTTGTTGTGATTTAAAATAGTAATTCGCAGCATTTTAGTCATCTCTTCGTTTTAAAATGTTTTTTTGTTGTTTTGTTTGTTTTGATCAAAATTGGTAGTCATTTTGTGAAAGGAAAGAAAATATAAACATTAAAAAATTTAAACGCAATGATGAGTAATGGAATAAAAAGAAAGTTGAAGCAACGTAAGTCGTAACTCTAAAAAATTTTGTTCTAAAGAAAACAGAATAAACAATTCAAGGTATTAAAAATGCATGACTTCTTGTGGAGAAGAAATCATTCTCTGGAAACATTGGAGAGAAAACAGATCGACAGAAGTCATATTTTTGAACCATTTCTGCTCATTCAAAATTTATCGAGCAGAAAGAAGAATTCCCATTACTTGTCCCTCCTCTTCCTGGTAGATAAACATGTGGGAAACAAATTCGCAATTTCACCAAGCGACAACACAACAAAAACTAATCGAATAAAACCAGAAAAGTCAAAAGCTGCGCCGCACAAAATACAACCGGTCTGCGGGAAAACTCAAAAGTAACAATGCTAATAACAATAAAAACGGACCATGATGAAAATGGCGAACAGAACGGCAATAAAAACCCGCATTTAAAAAAAAATTCTACTAAAAAAACTGGAATATAATGGAAGCGTTTTAAGCGAGTACGGTTATGAGTGGATACAATAAAAGAGTGATGCCAAATAAACCGAAAGAAAACATTTCCGAAGAAATATTAATGAAAAAAGAACAAAGAAGCATATTTCCAGGAAAACGAGATGTATAAAGAAAGCTCAAGGAGAACAAATGATTAAGTTAAAAGAGTTTATATGCTCGATTGTAAATAGGAGATTAGAAAAAAAAAAGAAAACCACGCTTGATGGGAAACCGGACAGAGTTGAGTTGTTATTGGCAGAGGATAAAGCGGAATACTTGCTGTTATTTCTCTTCCAGCGGTTGGCATTAGGAGAAACGGAAGAAACGCGGGAAGAGAAAAACTTAAATGGAGAATAACAAAACTGAAACGAAGCGTGGAAAAGAGAATTATTTGCTCGTTCATTTGAATGGAGATATTAGAGTTTTTTTATTCAAAATTTATAGGGAATATTCTGGCATCCTGTGGAGAGCAGACGGGAGCCATAATCCGGAATGGTATAAACCATAAATTATCATTGAGGCACTGAAAACAGGATAATGGCAAAAGGGTCTGTGTAATCCCTGTGAAAGCATTTTATTTTCTTCCTAGAAGGGGTATTTAAGAAAAGATATTATTCCCCAACTAGCCATTTATTTTTTATATCATATCAAACTTCATAGTGCCATGAATTTCGGAAATGAAATGGATAGGACTATCATTCAAAATGTGAATCTATGTTTTTTTTCTAATATCCATCCCATTGTATATTTCATTCCTTTCTTCAATGAATTACTATTGTATTATTGAAAGAATGCTTCTGAAGATTCTCTATTTAAAGGTAAGTACAGGTAATTCAATAATATACAATGACGATAAAAGATTCTTAACATTCAATGTTTTGGGAACACTATTGTATAACACAGTAAGGTACTTTAACAGCAGAGTTAGACGCAAGTGTAATACGTATAGGTAAATCTTTTAAGGGCTTTTAATCCTACTTAAACATTTCATTAGAAGGGAGAAAACAAATGAGATGGGGATTGGAGGTAAGGAAATAGAGTTAATAAAAAGAACACACTCGTTGTTTCAACCCAACATCTGTTGAAAGGAAAATTGAGTGAGTCAGATGGCGTTGCTTCAACGATAAATGAAGTGAGTGGGAGTCACAATCACAGTGACAAAGGAACAGCTGTTTTAATTATAAAATCTTTTGAATCAAACTATTTAAAAACGAGAAATTTTTTATCACATACTGTGAACAAATTTCTTTCCCCTTTCAAACCCATTCTTTTGTTTATCATTTTGGTATATTTGAAACTTATTAATTTCCGAAAAAAGAAAAATAAGGAGTTTATAAGGAAAAAAATAAGGATGACCCAATCTGGAAAATAATCTACACTCATAGTTTAAATTTAATTTTAATTACGGTATAGCCCTATTATCTAGATATTTAATACCTCGAAAACCTTTATGTTTGGAAAAAATATTTTCCTTACAAATATTATTAATAAGTAATTAGTATATTTCAGATTACAATTTATGCATTAAGTGTCGACTCATTTTAGAATAATATTTTCATGTAAAGTTAAATTTATTTAAAACAAGTCAAATTAATAAGAAATTAAATCTCATTTTCTTTTGATGTCAATCGAATTTTAAAGACGTATTGTTTGAGAAAAGTCCATCTAAACACACATTTCCGTTTCACCTCAGAGTAGCTTTCATATTATTTCTCAAAAACAGCAGTAAGATAATATAGACCCCACAAAGAACACCACACACAGTTAAAGTAAAAAATAATGAATTTCGAGGGGAACCCCAGATGTGTGTAAAAAAAAAAACGTAACTCCATTCGCATGCAACATTTTTGCAACTCTCGGAGGCGTTTAGGAGATAAAAATGAGCGCTAAACGCGCGCAGAATGCAGAGGCCTATTGTTTTATTCATACACGAATTCAAAAAGGGGCAACTTTAATACTTTCTCCTCTCGTGTTTTAACAAGTGCGGGGGGCGCTCGAGATTCGGGGCAGAGGGAGGGAATTATTGCCCATCCATTATCACCCACTTCTCGAGTTTTCGGGGATGGAATCGTTTGGGTTGAGGCGGTAATCGAATTCGAATTTTTTTGCATCGGTTTAGAACGCTGTTATATACCTTTCGTTTGAAGATCTTCATTTCGAATTCTACTTTCGTAAAACAAAGCCGCTGGTTCTCACTAGAATAATCGTGAAGAATATTGCCTTTACGATTATCGTCCCGTTGATTTAGCTATCAAAGTGTTACATTTCTTGGAGAGATTTTTATCAGACTTGTTTCAAGTGAGTGATTGATTCATCGTAATATAATGTCTAACATTGGGTACAAATTTTTCATTGAGGGTCAAATTAAAGAACAAGCATTAAAAGGAAATGTTGTAAGAGTTAAGAAATTTGTTTAGGTATTATGGAGTCACACATTACCGATTATTTCAAGTGTTAATTCGATTTATTGCTTATACGTATATCCTTGTGTATTTTTTATTTATTCACCGAGTTAAACATTCTTTGGTGAAACTTCCGGCATTTTTTGCTGATATGAAATTTTATTTTAGGTTGCGGAGTGTTTGGTTCGGCAAGGCCTTTACCAAAGTTCAACACATCATCACACACACTTTCCTAAAAGGATGATAAAATGTCAAGAATTGAGTCCGGGGCCAAATGAAAACTTTTTGAAAGCCGGATCCTTACTTTGATGACATTATTCCGTGATTCCATTTCACTCTAAATCTCCCTCCCCTCAAATAAATTAATCTCCTCGAAGAAGAAGTCGCAGCGACCATTAATTCGTCTGCTTGCGCAAACGTCTGCTCCATTCGACACGCGCGTCGCATCCCCTTCTGTCAACGCGTCGCGGATCGCAGGTGACTCGATCTTGACTGAGCGGCGTGCCCTGCTGAAAAGCCATCTATCACTCTGCAGGGTCAGTGGGGAACGACACTGGCCCAAGTCCAAAATTTGAGACAAGTCTAGATTTTGGTCTCTCTTTTAGATCAGTGTTTCTCCTCCGACCTATTCCATGCCTCCCTTTCTCAAATCTCCATGCTCCCTCGCAGACTAACGCAATTCACAGATATTAGAGCCGGTGATAAATTCATGGTCAAAGAAGGATTCCACCAATCAGAGACAACGAAGAGCTAATTTTAATGCCTTAAATTTCTCTTAAAGTTATGATTCAGGATCTTTTAATAGACTGCCATTTTAAAACAATAACTAGAAGTTAAAACTACTCAAGCAACAAGTGCAAGTTAAAAAATTACAAGTGCGTTTATGCTCACGTATTATTATTATTATTAAACAAATATCATTTGTTTGTTGGTAATTTACAGTAACTTCTCATTTTTTTTACCTTTTTACGTCAATTACTGAAAAAATTTTGTGCCACAGGGTGTTGATAACATTATGCAGAGAAGAAGATTTGATTTGTTAGTTAACTGTGACTGTGTTGGTTGAATTGTGAAAAAGAAAAGTTGTGGTGGCACGAGCTTTTGTTCCTTTCAATTCGTACTTAAATTTTAACTAACTTGTTCTTTAAAGTTTTATTTTTATGAATTTTGTATTAATTTCCATGGATTAACACTTTTTTTTTGGAATTTCAATATTTAAATTCTCATATTTTAGTAAGAGTTGATCCTTGCTAGTTTTGTGAAACCCCAACAAAATCTGCAATCCTCTTTTAAATCCTATCTATCCGCATTCCCCATCGAAACTAAATAAGTCATCACTCCCCAACTCAAAAGCGCACCTGCCTAGTTCAATCAACGTCCAGATAATCCCTGAAACCACGCAATAAACGTCAAATATCCACCAAGCAAAAACAATAAACTCCTCAAATCCATTTATCTCATAAACATCAACTCATCCTAATCTAACAAGGAAAACGCAGTCGTGCGTCGCAAATCTTCCTCAAGACAAGCCTAGAATATGCGAATGCCCCCCCCCCTTCGCAAATGCTAATATCACTCCAGTGATAATAAAAAAAATATTCTCTTATATCTTTCCATATCTCCAGTGCTCATCTGTCCACATTTTTGCGTCATGCGCGATGTCATCTGTCCTTTCTCTTAGTTCCGTGACAGAAAGAAGCGGTGACATGCTGAGGCCCTTTTTGTCTTTTTTACTGTAGTTGGAGTGGCTATTTTTTTCTGTTGTTATCTGTTGGAAAGATAATCCGGTTGTGGTTACCTAGGAACACCGGCGATGGCTATCTGTTTGGAAAGGTGAAGATTTTTTTCGGGTGGGGAAAGAATGAAATATTTGCTTTCTTTTGTCCTATAAAAATTAGGGCTCTACGAGCAATTGTTAAGTTTATATTCCCAAGTCTTCTGGAGGGGAGACAGATGCCAGACTTTGACAGGTTTCTCATCATGCAATCGAACTAGTGTTGTAGTCATCAATCATACAATATTTAATGTTATGCAAATATAAATGGAACCTCTTGGTTGGATAAATGTAAATAATACTGTCCATCAAATAACGTTGAAATTCACAGACCTTACGTGTATGAAGGATCTCAAAAGGTCTATAAATTCAAAGTCATTTCATGCCTCTTAACTCTTTCTTTCTTTCCCACTTTTACTTTAAAACAATTTTTATCAAGCTAATAAATTTCAAAAATTAATGATGACGGCGACTGTGTTGGTACCTTGAACAAAATTTTTCTTTTCAAACATAAGTGTGTTCAAATTTCAGAGTGCTTTTGATAAAAAATACCATCTACTATTTTTAAAGTTTTTAACCATCTCTGTAACTTTGTTATTTTCCTACCTATGCTCTTCATTCCGAATTAGTGCTTAGTAAGGAATGATTCCGTTAAATCCGGAATGGTTCGCATCTTTATTATTGATGATCTCATTACTTTAGTTATCGAATTAACAGTATTCATAAAGTCAAGGATAAAATAATAAGTTTTAGTAATAAGTTATTTCGATGTTAAGAAATCATAAATGATCAAGATATACACGAAAGAATAAAATAAAGTACGATTTTGTGAAGCTTGCATTTTAAAGAATAACTTAAAAAAACTTGAATACAGCAATAAAAGGACAAATGTTGGAGTAATATGTATAATGTGGTGTTAAAAGTGAGCATTTTAACACCCGCTAAACAGTTGTTATTCGACTAAAATAGGGAGAAGCTTAGAGAATTATGATTACAAACAAAAGAACTTTTACGATCGATGATACTTTATTTTGAGTTCATCACATATCGGACCATTAAGATGAAAGTCAGTCTTTTGTAAACATGTTGTCACCACAGGACATATCGTTACAATCATGCCAAAAATCGAATCTGCTATGTATAAGAATAACAGATTCGCGATTTTGGCGTGGTGGTAACGATATATTCTTTCAATACAAATACAAACTTTATAGTCATCAACTCTTTACTAAACATCAAACATCAAAATACCCGAGAAAGTTACGAACGCAAACATGGACAAAATTTTAATAGTTCGTGGAAATTAGAAGTATTGATTTAATGAGTGTTCTATTTGCGAACATAAATTGCGTTATGCATAGTATTTTACACTGCGGTAAAGGTATCATCATTTACTATAGCGTGTGTTACAGTCTAGGACTTTGGTGTTATACATTCCTACTAAAAAAGATTATTTAAACGTGGATATAAACTTATCAACAAGAGTTTAGTTTGAGCATAACGGTTTTGGGGAAATTTGCATAAAATACAACTTCCCCATTCTAAATTTTCAGCACACGTTTTTAAGATTATCAAACCCCAAAAACCATATCAGCCAACATCAAAAGCCACCACAACTATTATCTTTTATTTGGCTTAGAGATTTTTTTTACATGTTTTTGTCCGTTTTAACCATTCTCTATCTAAAATAAAAACCCATCTAAGATAAATCAGTATCAAGTTCATCTAATGCTGAAAACAGCATGGAAATCCCGTTATTTTCCCCCTAACACCATCAAAAACAGTTTACTTCAAGCACACTAGGCCTAATCCACATTCATGATGATGAATTGCCGGGGCATCTCAGCACCGTTACTTCAAAAGGAGATGTCCCATAAAAAATTCAGAATAGATGACTTGTAGAACACCAGTGTTCATAACCTGGACAATGCATGTGAATAAAATCTATTGTTTGACGTTCTTGGTATCAGAAATTGCATTTTGTGTACTGGAAAGAAGACAGATACGAGAAGAAGGTGGTAAAGAAGTAGCACTTATTTTTAGGGAGTAGTGGGGTTTATGTTTTGGAAAAAAGATGTAGCTTGAATTGTATCTGTATCCCTATTAAGAGTTTTATAAAGGCACTTTTTAGGAATCGCGAAATCTTTGACTAACCGACTAGAGTTAACCAACTAATGACCATTAAGAAGAATTTTTAGCTTACATTAGTCTAACATCCACTTACCATTGACAGGATCATTCATAATAGTAAATAAGAGAAAATAAAAGGTTGCAATTAAGTAACAAAATGCTTTTTTTAAATTCACTGATGCCCCAGCGATATTAACTGATATTATATGGTGTATTAACTATCGTTAAAATTTCAGATAGCGTCGTCTGCAACTAGGGATATCCTATTCAGCTATCCAAAAGTGTCAAAAACGTCTCGAATGTCAAGCCCGCATCACAGAATCCCCACACTTTTCATCTGTTTGCTCTCGGAACAGAGTGAGAAGTGGCAATAGGCCCTTCAATCCAATTATAGAGGCAGTCGCAGTTCTTTCGCGGCCCCGGGTCATATCCCCTGCTGCTGTTGATTGTGTTACCCCTTTTCTCTCGAAAACTTGACCGGCAATAATTAGATGAGCGGCTGCAATGCGATTAGCTAAGCTGTTCCAAGGAGTCTTAATTATCGTTTGCGCCGCGGGACAGGTGCAGGGTGTTAAAGGGGGTTTTCGAACTAAGGTTTTTGCGCGGAACGGGGCAGAGAGTTGTGATTAAAGGGGTTTCCGAGAGGTCTTTAATGGTTTCTCTTAAGAGAATTAATGTTATGTATAAACCTATTAATATAGAAACTCTTCGTGTTTATCTTACTAACCGTAATAAGCATCTGCTTCTCAAAGAATTAAGATTCACATTAATCCCGATAATAATTTTACAATGCATTGTTCCATCAACAATTCATAATTGGATGCATAATTGTTATATGGCAGCTGCATAACAGCTGAAGAGTCAAAATTTAGAAATACGAATATTCATGCAGTTAACTTTGAATTATCCCCAATCAATATCACCGAGTATATCTTAATTGCAGATTCCAACTGAACAACTCATACTATCAAGTTCATTATTAGAATCGTTACCTACTTCACCAGAAAAGGGGTTTAATTGTACTTGAGTTTAACACTTTTGAGTTATACTCATGCATTATAATTTGATCATAGATATTTCACAACTTATACTCAAGGTGATAGAAATATATTTTGTCAAAGATATAGAGCATTTACAAACACATGACTTGGACCTAGCAACGGCCTTAGCAACAGGTGCGTTGACCTACAGCAGTTAGCAGTTAAAATAACATAACTGGCCGTGACGTCACCTAAAAACACTCTATTAGTTAATTACTAGTGGGAAGAACAAAAAGTTTTATCGTTTTGTACTTAAAAGTTATAAATAGATTCAAGCACATGTTTCCAAAGAAAATTAAGACATTTCAAAATAGTTCTCATCATTTTTTATTTATGATAGAACCATCTGTAACCATAATAAAGCTACTTCATCCCGATTTGTTTCAAATTCATTCTATCAAGTAATTTCTATCACATTGTAACTATTAAAGGGATTTTCTCTTCATTGATGGAAACACACATTGGCACGACATAATAAATCCCCAACGCAGCAAATTCCGCCATCAAACTTCGATTACTTTCCCAAATGCGGTCCAGCGGAAACATTTAATGACAAACTTTCCCGCTCTGGGAAAAAACACCCTCACTAATCCTTAATTAGGAAATTCTGCTACAAGCCACACACTATACAAGAGACAGAAAAAGAGAAGTTTGTGGAAAACAATGATAAAAACACAACAGTCTGAAGGGGTAGAGATATAAAGAAAGCCGTTCCAAAACTTTTGGGGGTGCGAAGGGGGCTTACGAGAAAAATCTTTTGTCGCGTAGTTTGTCGGACCAATTTCGGGAGATTTATCGTCTGGTCGTGATGGAACAGCGAGGGGACAAGCATAATTTATAAACGCGCGGCAGAACTCTTTCGAAGGCTGTGGGGATCGCTCTTAACTCTTTTCCGAAGTTTTTTTTTTTTTGTTCTTTTTCTCAGAATCGGAATGAAGTTGTGGCCTCTCCGTGATCCTTTTGGAGCGGAAGAATAAATAGGGAGGTTTCTTTCTCCTTTTGTTTTCGTAGAGCGGTAGGCCTAAAGTTTTGAAGGAAGTTTTTAAGTTTAATTTCCGAGTCACCGTGTGGAGAGTTGTTAAGACCTGGTTGTTTAAAATGCACCACTTTCACTTCTCTCCTCTATAAATGTCGGCCATTATATTTCGGAACTTTCAAAGCTCGGGAAAGTCTTTATAATGTAGCAGTGATTGATAAGACGCACGTAGAACAGTTTCTATAGGTTTGGTGTAAGTAAAAATCAGAGTTTAAAGTTGTTTGAAAAATATCTGTGGGGGAAAAATGGAAATGAAGCACATCATTAACAAGATTTTAAAATTGCGCCAAAATTTTCTATACACACTTTTCATAAACATTACGGTTATAAACATTTTTTACTACACTAGAGACATAAGTAATAATGACGCAAAAAATTAAATTGCTTTTTGTTATTATAATATTATTCATAGATTTTAACACTCGAAATGCATTAGTTTGCCAACCATGGAAAATCTATGGATGTTCTTCATTAATTTTGTTTTGAATTTTTTATTAATTTTTTTAAACAATCCTAATTCAATAACACCTGTTTAACTTATGTTAACAAGCCAAAAACGATCCCTTTTAAACTGTATTTTATATTCAAGTATGAACATGGTTCATTCAAAAGAATAAATTTTAAGTAAATTTTGTGTTGGAAATGCTTTTTTTTTATGGCGATGGTCAAATAGTAGATCCAAAAAACATCTATCATTTTTTTTATCAGAAATATCTTGAACCGTACCCTAAACATATTAGCAATTCTTTTGTTACAAAGAATACTGTTCTAAACCAACAGTAGTGTAAAAATCTTTAGAAGAAATATTCCCAAGAATGTCAGGTACACAGTCCAAAAACTCAAATTTAAAAATTCAACAGAGTCCAATCCTTTTCCTTCCCCATGTTAACCTGAGTGAAACAAGTAACCTATGGTTTCTCTCTGTTCCACCAATTTAAGCAGTCCGTACTTCTAGCAAAATGGAACAGCCTGCATCTCGAGCAAAGAGGCCCTGCACGAAAAACCCCGCACAATCGAGTGGAAGTAGAATTTCGCCGAGGAAATTTCCTAATTTCATTCGAAATGCTTCCTAAGAAAGGAAGCACTAAGTAAACATTCCAACACGCTTCTTGGGAAAGGAACGAAACAAAGAACGAAAAAAAAAAGTGTTCCAAAATCAAAAGAGCACTTAAAGAAATTGCAGCGGAGCTTGCTACTGAGAATTCTGTGTTTTTGTTTAGCCCAGAGTTATTTTTCTTCATCGCGAATGCTTTTTTTCAGAAATCGCTCCGTGTGTTCTTTTACAGTAATTAGAATTCGAAGCTGCTTTAAAAAGAATAAGTAAGCACGTCAGAAGACGACAAATTTCGCATCAAATACTATCAATAAATTAAATAAATTTCCCAGATAAATTTTTTTAGAGCTAGTTGTTTACCCTTGAGGTATGGAATCGTCTGAGACATCGTTTTTCCTTATTGAATCAGCCAGCGCCTTTTTTGTTGTATGTATTTTTTTTTACTGAAAAGAACTGGCAACAGTTTCAAACACACATCAAGAGACTTCAATTTCTTAAAAAATATTTCCCTTCCAGCTATAAAAATTGAGATCTTAACAAGAGACTTTTAAAATAAAACCTTGTCTGTAAAATGACATTGCTGGATTTTTTTTACACAAGAGTCTTAAATTTTTAAAAAGTTGAGTGTATGCTTTAAAAATTAAGAAAATATATTTTTTAGTCATGTTAAAAACTTTTTTCACATGTTTAAATTTTTTTTAAACTCCTTTTAAGAAAAACTTTTTTAATTTCTTTTAACACCTAATGACAATTGCACCTACTTTTTCTAAATGCATATGATGGGAACATTGTAGCGAGGTTAAAGAAATGCATTCCTCAAAGTTTTACAAATTATTATTTATTATTCTAAAGATTTATTAACATAGATTATTACTTTAAAATGTTATCCCAGATGTAACAAACTGAATAAATACACCGAATAAAATTAAAAAGGTAACTTCTTTACTAAATTATGAAGTCTTGGAATATTGAGTTCCTGATTGCATATCTCTTGGCCATTTTTTTCTTAATATTTTTCTAAGAAATTATATTCATGAAAAATGCTTAAATATACAAAATAATAATAAAAATTCTTTCTAACATGTCATTTTTTCACCTTTTTGTTAAGGGAGTAAGTGCAATCCAGGTTCTTATTTGGAATATGTATATTTTGATACCCTCATGTAAGTAAGTTTTTAATGATATCCGAGTTCCAAAAATCTTGTGTGGCCGCACACATGGTTGCTATGTTTTTCCCAACAGTAACTACTATAAGCAAAAACTCTCACGATTTTATAATGATCTCTACAATGCATTATTCATGGGCAGGTAATAGATTGGAGGAAACAGCTTAGCTGCTTAATGTCACACGTTTTTAAGAAAATAACGCCGAAGATAACGCTTATTAACGACAGAATGCAAAATCAAAAATGACAAATGACCCCAGAGTTTCATTTCTTTCCTTTAAATTTTTAAAACAGGTTTCCACTTTAATGTGTTTTTGATGATGGACTTTTTGGGAGCAGAAAAAAAAACATGTTGTTTTGGAAGAGTCGAAGACGGGGAAAAATCGACAATTTTTTTTTGGGTGGAGGGTGGTAGAAAAAGTATTGGAACGCGCAGTGGTGCTTTATCTACGAGGAAATGAGCTAAAAATGAACTCCATAATAAAAAAAGTTGATGGAAAGTATCTAACTTATTTTTCCTCTCGTGTAACAAATTAAATTATACATATATTAGGGTACAAAATATGTTTAATTAGTTATAGGCGGTTGTACATTATGTACATGTTAACACGGTTTCTTCAATGATTCCAAAATTCAGATAAGTACTTTGAATTATAGAGTTAATGAAGACAACTTAGAAAATGTATAAAATAATTAGGTGGAAAAATAAATTAGGATGTTGGTGATCTTATTCTAATTTACATTGTATTCTTCAATTATATCTCGTAATTTCAAAAACCAAATACAGCACTGAAAGATTTTGTTAGGTTTTAACATAGAGAAAATGCTAAACATTGCCCTATTAAGCTTCTATATTTTTTTTAAATATTTGGTGAAATAAATTATTGCCGATGAGATGAAAGAGTACTAATAAATTCGCCTGATTCTTTGCTATATTCCCATTTTATCAATGGTTCCTTAAGACTGTTTTTTACTCCCTTTTAGGTTACAAACTATCTCACTTTCATAAAGTCAAACTAGGATTCGGAGTTGTTTAATAGTAGTAGTAGTAGTGTGTAGTTAGTGTTGTGTATAGTGTTGTAGTTAATAACGTAGTACGTTTAGATACAAGAAAATTTCTAATAATATCCCGAGATTTCAACAGATTCAAATTTACATCAAAATAGATTAATCCAATTCCAGCGCTTGAGCAGCTTGGAAAAAAGATAATACAAACAGTGAGACAATTCTCTTATCGAGAAATGTTTGTTTTAACGTGGTGGACCAATTATATAAACTTTGCAATGATAAATGCTAACAATGGAAAGTTCGATGACTCTAACATCTTAGATTGAAACACCAAGCATTAAGTACACACTTGTCCATATTGTTCTAACAAATTCTTCATCCCGAGTCAGACTCAACATCAACATCCATTTTGATCGCAGACAACAATAAAAAACGTCATTAAAAACCACATCCTCATCACATACAGACCAATCTCTCTGGAAAACCACCACAAAAAGGAAACTTCACATCCCAAACACAAACAGTCAACTCCATCATTCCCGTCTTCCTCAACCCCATTCAACTCACAATAACTCTCCGAGTCGCTGCTACAAAGTGTCGCAATATGGAAGGCCATCATGAAAAAGAAAGCAGACATCTCCTTAAATAAAACGTCCATTTTTTACGGTCCTCCAATGGCCATTACGCTGCCGTCGTAATGAAGATATTAACGATCGTGGCTGATTTATGGTTTCTGGACAGAGGGGAGTTTATCATCTACCTACAACTCTGACAACCCTGATCGCAGGGGGGCGGGGTTATGAGGGCTGCGACCGCCAACCGGAGATGGGATGTGGTGCGAGGTTTAGTTGTCGTTTGAGGTGACGTCATGCCGTGACAATAAAGGAGATTGATATTAGATGTGTGTGCTGGTTTTATGAGATTTTTTTGGGGGAAATAAAAGTTTTAAGAGAAACTTGGCTACTTGTGACATACGTTTATTAAACTGTCACACAGTCATCCTAGTAGGGATAGTTTCCTCACAGACTCAGACATCAAACTAATAAGAAAATGAACACAACCTCTTCAAATTCTTTAACAAATAACAAAACGAAATTACTGTTGGGAAAATTTAAATTCATGAAGTCCATTAGACGATCTAATAGATTCTTGTAAACCGTATGAATATAGTAGTGATATCAATGAGTAAATTAGTTTAAAAACAAATGCTAGAAAAAAATTTAATCATGATGTCTCAACATTTTTATTAATATTGATTTTTCATTCCCTTTCCTATCATTTTTAGGTTCCATCGCATTATTAAAAATTATTAAAATAAACTGAATGTGCCTTTGAAAATGATAAAACACAACTACATAGAAATACTAATAATTCTATAACTATGGAATTTAAATCGAAACATCTTAAAACACAGAATTGAACAATGCTGTCATTTAAAAACTGCTTACACATTCGACAAAATTTCAATACAGAGGTTCAAAACGAGCCAACCATCCCAAAAGATAATTCTCAAACAGACCCTCTAGACTAGCCTAACTACAAATAAACGCACATAAATAAAAACCAGTCACGGCCAAACATTATTATTATCATCATGAACAAACCCCCTGTATTTATAAAAATCGTTTACGTATATTTTTCTCCAAAAATTGTTCTTTTCCACGAAAACAGTCCCCGTGGCCACACTGCGATTCCACACTGGCGTGACATTTCTAATGACAGTAATCTTTCCCGGACGGGGATTCTACACCGGAATAACTAATATCGTTTCCAGAATAATCAGTAAGTTGTGCTAATGTTGAATAAAATAGTGCTTGAGTTTTCACAGTGTGCTTGGTCGTAGAGGTATCTTTCTCTCTCACTATGTTGATCACAGTCACTACTAATAGTTGTAATATCCGCTACAATTTATAGACAAACTATACATACAATCACAAAAATTGAATATATGAATTTAATGATTGAGCTTTCATAAAAAAAAATCCTGTTAATGATCATAGATCATATTACAGGTTACATAGATCATACACTTTAAAATCATGCGTGATTTATGGTTAAAAATTACAAAATCTCAATAAGTTAATTGATTTGATGAAATTAAATGGATTACTAATAGAGGGGTACTGTTTTACTAAGATTATAATGTTTAGTTCGCGATCAAAAAAATGTTGATCGAAAATTAGTCAGGTAGTAATCTAACCATCTAAATCAAACTAAGTTATACAAAATTACTTGTAATTACATAATTTAATAAAAATGATTCATATTGTCCTGAATAGAGCAAAGAATGAATAAAAAGAGTAATTAATTTATTGCATACTCAATACCAAAAATATACTCTACGGAAAAATTTTCCCACAATGCAACGTTCATTGTTCAATCAATTCAGTTCATTGAAAACTTATTTATCTGGCACCGATTGTTTCAGAAAATAAATAAATCTTATGTCAATTATAAAATATTGAAACAAAACCATCTGTACACTTTGAAGAAGACATAAATATCAATGATCTTCGCAAGCGTGAAAAACATGTCATCACGATTAAAAGATGAGCTAAGGAATCATGTGTTCACGAGGGTTAAGGCAAGGACAAAACAAACTCATATACCACGCTAACGTGAGCGAATCAAAGCCCTGCGTGCAATTGTTCACCTGTTAAAGATTTTTTATTTATTTTCGATTAAATCAACACATTTTTCAGTTTCAGCTGTATTTTTGATGGTTAAATATAAAGTTTAGCGTTCGTGAGAACCTACTTTATGTTACGCAATATCCCTTCAAAAAATTGGATACATGACAAAGGACATATATCTGTATTGTAATTAATAACTAAAAATTACCACCGGTTAAGCAGGAAACTGCAGTATATTTAATTCTTATATTAATTAGGACCTTAACAAAAAGTAATTTTGAGGGTACCTGGAGCTAAAATCCGTATTAAAGATTCCTAAAACTGTTGTAAAGGGGAGAATCAACTCTGCAAAAGAGTAGAATATTTTAAACGAAACCGATTTATAAAAGCAACGAAACCCACCCTATTAATAATTAACGCTCCCGATGGACACAGAAGCTGCTCCCTAAACAACCCCTCCCCAAACAACGGCGGATTAGGCCCCTCCTAAAGCCCCTCGCATCACCCGGTATTTACCGCGGGCATAACTCAAAATCCCGCCCTTTATTATAAATCGCGACTCACAGCAAACGGCTCCGTTTTATAGCGGACTTTTAATTTACGGTTTGCTTGTTTTGTGAATGGGAGAGCGCGATAAATGGCCGCCATAGGTGTGAGGATGAATGGGCTTGGAGTTTGTTGTGAATGGATTGTGCGTGCGGGGTTTCGGATGTATTAAGCAGTAAGAATGGGTGGATGAGGATGGAAAGATGAATTTTAAGGTTGTTTTTGGTTGATATGATATTCTTAAGAGATACGCATATAAGCGAGTTAAGAAATTTGCTCTTTGTTAAGGATTTTTATCTTTTTAAAACTTTATTCCTAGCTATAGGTGTATAGCCTCAAAATTACTCAGCTTTAAAAACCTTTCAAATGTATAGACATCCAATAAAGAAATCAATAAAGTATTGTTATTTGATAATACGTATTGTTCTACCATCACCTAGTTAACTTATTAATAACATTGTCACCGCCGAAAGAATCTTAATATTACAAACAGAAAATTATACAGCTTATGTAATGCTTGCAGTAATAGTTTTAGACTCCAACCAATGATTTTGAACCAGAAGTTATTGGATCATCAAAGTACAACTCTGGAAATTATTTTAATAACTAACTTAATTCAATTTTTAAACACTTTTGATTGAATTTAAGACTTCAAAAAAGGCATTGCATTATGCAAATAAAAAAAAAACTTATTTTCTTTTAAATAAAAGTCATTTTATCTTTAGTATTTTTCTGATGAAAAATACTTTACAAGTCAAATAATTTTCAACGTAATTGTGAGATAAAAGCCCCCCTCAAAATGATTATAAGCAGGCATTATAAGGAATATAGTAAATATCTCTTACTCTTCAGGAACAGACAGAAAATAGATATGTAAATCCAATTACACTTACCTAAAAGAAAAGAAACAATTATGAACAAACAATGAATTAAACATATTGCACAGAAAAAATTAAGAACATAGTAGACACAATAAAAAATGAAATAGTGAATACTAAATGTGTTTAAAATAGAAGCATGAAGTAAGTGTAAAGTTTGTTTAATTATTAACAACTATAAATAATGTAAGGTTTCTTAAAAATATTTGTGGAGTGTCAGAAGTACAAACAACAATTATAGAAACTACGAAAAAAAAATAAAAAGAGTTTCTGAAAGAAGAAAATCATCCCGTCAAGAAATACCGGAGAGAGTTTTTATAAATTCCGCATCTTTTAAGCAATAAATTCCACTGCCTTCAACAGAAGGATTTCAAACCCGCCAACACAAATACCCCGAATCAATTAACTTTTTCCCCTCCTCCCTCTAATTGCATCAAACTCCTCAAAACCAGATAGATTAAAACTCCCCACAGCCGCTCCATCAAACAAAACATATCTCCTCGACCGCGTTTATTTACTTCTTTGAAGACGGAGCCAAGCCGGGAGAGAAAGAGAGAGAAAAAAAACCCCTCCACCAATCAACACTGTTGAAAAGAGGCGAGAAAGACATCGCGAAAAGAAGACACTGGGAGGACGAAACGGCAACAAAGGAGCTCCATTCTGGAGAACAAAAGGTCCGGGTCCGGACAAAGAATCCGGGACTTTCTTTTTTTATTCACATTGTTGCGCCGGAGAAGTACCAGAGAGGGATAAGATATCGTTATCCAGTGTGGGCATCGGTCAACGATTACGAGATGACGACAATGGGCAGTTAAGGGTGCCCTGATGGAGCGTTGGTCTTTTATTTCCGGGGGGTGGTTCTCTCTCCCCTGAAGGGGATTTGCGATAAATTGCGTTATGGAGCGGCTGTTGTAATTGGATGGGGCTGCTCATTTGGTGGAATGAGGATGAGGGACATTAATCTGTGTGTTCCGGATGATAAGGTATGGTCTTCTACAATCCATATTGATAAAACAGTAAGCTGTTATCGTCTAGTTAGGTACTCTAGTGGTAAATAAAGTTTAGATAATAGTTTATTAATTTTGGTTTGGTTTGGTTAAAAATTTACTGAAATTTCAGCTCATAAATTGGTTTTCCTGTAATAAATACCGGAAAATGATTTTGCTGGTTGTAATCCAATGCCCGCTTATAAAAACCCCTAGGTCGTTAGGGGTGCAATGCCAACCCCCATTCCTATGTTATTCTTAGTCGTCTAGGTGTTCCCAACCCCTCCTAGAAGTTATGAAGAACGTGCATCTATAATTGAAGATTGGACTTCAAAAATGAGCTAAGTGCCAAAACTAAAAAAAAAAAAAATGAGTTAGACCCGAAAAGCCAAGTGCCATCACCAACAACCTATAAAACCAGCTAAGTGCCACATCCATGGTTAGTAGTTCAAAAAAGCCCGAAAGATGACTTATTATGTGTATTTCTATGGAGAATCAAATTTAAAATGATGAAATAATACGGAAAACTTACTTTTTGGCACTTAGCTCGTTTTTGAAGTCTAGTCTTCAATTTTTAACTATTTATTTCATTCAAAACTCAATAATGCTATCATCAAATTTTCATTTATTAATCTAAAATAAAAAAAAACTCTTAACACAATCCAAATTCGTACAGATTATTCTCGAAGACAAGAACTTGCTAAACACCTCTTGGAATTAATTGATTCACCCTGTAACACACGACTTTAAACACCGTCCCATTCCCTCCTCCACGCACAGTTCAAACAAATCAAAGCCACTGGGTCAATGTATTTCCAGAGCCCTAACCATTAAACGCACTTCCGAAGTCTCTCGGCATTCAGAGAGCCATGGCCATCATCTCTGCAGGAACCAGAAGTGCATTATCATTAGAGAGCTTTTGACCCTCCATTTTCGCTTATCGTCAGAACGAGGCTTTTTGGCCACAATCAGCAGGTGGCGGTGGACTGATGGGTTCTGTGTCGTCGGAGGAATGAGCATTTCGATTGGGGCGGACCACCCTTGCGGATAGAGAAATTTGTCGTTTGATTGAATGTAATGTCGATTGCAAGGACAAATTTTTTTGTCATTCCACAGTGGTGAGAAATTGTATAGGGTGATAAAAAGACATCTTAGTGAAACAGGGAGAAAGTGTCATGACTTGAATTTCTGTTCTTGTGGTAGTGAAAGCTTTTGTTAGATAGTTTATTTATTGGACTTTTAAATGGTAGGTACTGTAAATTTAGTCAACTAGTTCTCTCTAGTTCTAAGGTAAAATTTATCTGTTTAAAATGTATGTTTAGTTCAAGAGTCCTTAAAAGACAGTATATTTATGCAAATCGTGATACTTATTTTTTTTTCATCTTCTCATTAAACCAGGGGACTATTACTAACTACACAGTACAAAATATTAAGCTCTTTGAAAATGAAGGATATCTGTAAAAAATAGTAATTCATTGAAATTCATTAGTTTGCCTTATTTCTTTCATACTCAGGAAGCTAAAATTAAGTTTAGTTTAAAGATTGAGGAGAAGAATGAATTTTAACTGAACTACAATCCTTAAAATACTGTCCCGATATAGTCAATATTGTCGGCTTTCAGAAAAAGGCACTTAAGTCACTTTTGGGGAATCAACAAAAGTAGAACGACACCAAAGAACGAAAAGATCTCTAAATCTCACCAAGCAGAAATGTGATCAATTGGTTAATAGGATTGCATGGCTCCAAGTAAAGCAATCGGATATTTCCAAATTTGGCGAAACCTAGTTGAGATAGAAGTGACTTTCGTGCCTTTCTCTTAAAAGCCAACCATATCAAGAAAAAATATTAAATAAATTAGCTTCAACACAAGTTACACCTCTGAACATATTTACAAATACAGTAAAGAGGGCGCCGTTTCAAACTATAGCTAGATGTCCTCGTTATAACCAGGTTTACCAACTACTACTTGATTCTTGATCTACCTATTAAACCGAGTAAATCCGAGCTAGCTTAAACAAATTCCGTCTGATCTGCATTCAGATTTTTTTTCCCAGCACAGTTTGACTGCATGATGAACAACATTCGGTAGGAAACACCTCCAGCAAATTACCCACCCCGGCCCCTGCTGCTTCTGATAGCATTCCACCCAGATCTCGTCTACCTACCTGCTGAGTTCAATTAGTGAAGAAACCGGTCTAATACGAATGACACCTTGCTCACGATTCCACGACGAGATTCATAAACATGAGATAGACTCCATCAATGCAGATTGCTGTAGGGAGCCGCTGCTGCCGGTTTTCTTGCCTTTGTTACGCTAATCAAAGCCAATGAGCAAATTATCGGTGAAAGGCTTGGTTGGGGCATTGGCCTTGACTCGAGTCGTATGTAGTGAATGGAATCGGATTGGGTGGTGTGAAATGTTAAGAAGTTTTCGTTGCACCTTTTCTTACTGCTGCTTACGATCTAAACTTCCGTTAAAACTTTCAATTTTTAGTGTCTGACGTAAGTCGGTAAAAAAAGGATAAATCTTTTGTTACCATCGCATTTTGAAAATAACCTTTTCAGGGAAAACGGTTTACCAAATTTATAAAATTTAGTTAAAATATATTATAACTGGCACTAAAATTGTATTTTTATCCTCAGCCGTTTGACCATAATGACTCATCTTTCATTGCTCTTAATTGCCTTATAACCTCTAAAGGTAGGTTGCACAATTTCAAATATACCTTCCGTAGACTTGGGAGAGGTGAGAATCACCACTAAATAGTCAGCAAAAACATTGCTAGTATACTTTGTGAAACGTGGGTTGATTGGGAATGATATGCACAGTTGGGGAGAAAAAGACTCAGTTGAGATATCTGACGAACCACTTGGGTTAGGAAGACAAACAAGGTGTCATTTTTCATGTCATGAGGTATTCTTTAAATGAGAAAAGTTCGAGTCCTTAGGGGGTCGTCTTCATATTAAACGAAACACTAACTTTTTTTTTCCTACGGGGACCCCCAATTATTATGCGATTTTCTGAAAGAGCATCCTCATAAACCCCCAAATACAAAGTTTCATTCAAATCGTGCGGTAAATAAAGCTTTTACGTTTTGGGGGTCGTCTCCAGAGTGAGAAGGGTTAATTTTCTGTAAACACTATTTCTTAAAAACGGTGGGATAGTAAGACTTTTACTCACCACTTTAATGTTTATTGAAAAGTTTATAAGTAATTTATTGAAATTTTATGTTGAATTTAAGTTTAAATTTAAGTAATGTTGATTAAAATAAGGTGACTGTTTCCGGAAAAAGCATTCGCCGGCATACATTTGGCAGCGGTATACGGTCCCTTAAAGAGTGGGAATTTAGTTTAATTCGGTTTTTTCTAAAACTATTAAATGAAATCGACTGAAATTTTTGTTTTCCACATAAAATTACTACCAGAATCGATTACCATAAAAATATTAAAATATTTTAAAATTTAATTTTTGGGTCAAAATTAGATGTTAATTATCTATCTATTAATCATTAAATATCGCTATAAAAGCATAATTATTTTGTTTGGGGACACAAATTTGACCTAAATTCAAAGTTTCATAATTTTACACCGAAAACATTTTGACAAATTTCACATTGAATGGTTGACAGTTCAAAAATTTATTATGCTTCTATTTGGATACTTACGTGGATGAAACTTGGTATTTGGGGGTTTATGGGGATGCTCTTTCAGAAAAACGCATAATAATCGGGGGTCCCCATAGGAAAAAAAAAGTTAGTGTTTCGTTTAATATGAAGACGACCCCCTAAGGACTCGAAGTTTTTTTTTCATTTAAAGAATACTTCATGACATGAAAAATGACACCTTGTTTGTCTTCCTAACCCAAGTGGTTCGTCAGAAATCTCAACTGAGTCGTTTTTTCCCCCAACTGTACGTAATTCTGAATAAGTGATTAAAATAAATCTCTGACCCAATAATACAAAATAATTATTCCGCTATACTCGGCAGTAAGGTTTCCTGAAATATTATAGTGTCTTGACACAGCAATGGGAACTACTTTGTTTGTTAGTGACGTCATAGTCAAATAACGTTGATGTCTAGTATAGAAGCAAGTTTTTTTGCTACTTATTGCGATCTCAAATTCAGTTCAAGCTTTCAATTTTTAGTGTCGCACACGAGTCTTGCTTTTTAAATGGTTAAAATCTTAGATACTATCGCATTTTGAAAACGACCTTTAGACAGGAAAAACGGTTTCCCAAGTTCATAATATTTAGTTAAAATATTATAATTGGCACTATAGTTTAACTTATATCCCCAGCCGTTTGTCCACAATAATTCATCTTTTATTGCTCCCAGCAACTTTTGAAAACTTTCTAACATCTCAGGAGTACTTTTCCATGTCATTCTGTAACATCTTATGGCCTGTAACTTCTAAAAATTTGTTGCACCACATTTCCAGATACACCTTCTGTAAGACTTGAGGTCACAGTCACCACTAAATAGTTGGCAGAAAATTTAGAATTACAACTACCCTTTTAGATTATAAATATTGTGTTGATTGGGAATGATGAGACGAGACTTCAATCTGAGTAAGTGATTAAAATATATCTCTGACCCAACAATACTAAATAATTACTATTTTGTATGTATAGTTTATCCCTACTTTAGGTGTTTTTTTTTCATTCGTCACCCTACCATACCACGAGCATTTAAGATGCACTCTGTGTTTTTAAAAAAAAATTGTTCAAAACAAGGTTGGTATTGTTAGCTTGATACCTTGGCCCATGCCGTTTGTAAGTTAAGTACAGTGAAGTCTCGCAACCCGTTGGACTTTATTGAAAGGCGAATGTGGCCATCTATGAAAACTTAAAACGTATTGGTTAAGAACATAAGTGATAGTGAACTGATCAATTCCTGCTATATTATTATTTTTGTTTCAAAATTTTTACGTGATTTTTTTCCGGGCACAATATAAAGGGGAACGAGTATACGCGTATTGGATTTCAAAAAAAAAAAATTATTTTTTGAGAAAAACATATAAACGAGATTTTTCGATGCTCTTGAGCAGTCTGTTAACATAAATATTTTTACTTAAAATTTTGGACACCATATTTAAATGTCTTTTAGCACAAAATAAGGGGGTATGCAAGTTTGAAATTAAAAAAAAAAAATCTACACAGGATTTGGGAACAGTCTACCATACACCTTCCGTAGACTTTAGGTCACAGTCACCACTAAATATTCAACAAACAATTTAGAAGTATCTTTTAAGTTTGTGAAACTTTAGTTGTTTGGAATGATGAGGGTGGTATTTCTTCCTTGTTCTTCTGAATACGTGCTTAAAATATACCTCTGACCCCATAATACTAAATAATATTTTTGTAAGTATAGATTTCGTCTCCTATAGGGAATTTTTTTTTTCATTTCTCCCCGTATCTCACTACATCAGCATTTAAGATATACTCTGTGTTTTTAACAAATTTTTGTTTTAAACGTGGTTTCTAAGGTTAGCAAAAGTTAAGTACAATGAAGCCCGCGAGGGACCCGTTGGACTTTATTGAAAGGTAAATGTTTAATTCTGTTTGTTGTGACTAGTGGCGATCCAAGAGTGGATCCAGAAACATAATATAGTTAAACCCTTTTGGCAACACCTTTGTTTTATCAAATTCAAATTACGCGTAATCTCTCTCTCTCGTGCTATATGCCGGCCCAAGTCGAAGCAAAGAGGACCATAAATAGCGAACCAATCTGTCTCTCTCGGCAAGCTAAATAAAGTTGTGTTTTATTATCCTCTGGTTTTAATTATATTGGAGTGGCCTTACAGTTGTTTCACTGTTAAAATGTAAAACTTAGGGGTTAGGTTAGAACAAGGGTCGGCAACTGGTGGACCATCCGCATCCGGACCGCGTGAGGCTATTTCCTGGACGGCCAAAACATTTTTAAAATCATTAATATGTATTTTCTTACAGAATAAAAATTAGTTTGACCCGCTTTTTAATGATGAAATTTCAAAAAATATCCTGGGGGAAACCCCCAGGCCCCCTTTCTTAAATACAGTTCTTAATAATAACATACACCATATACGTACTTAACAAAGAAGTTCATTTAATGATTTTGAGTCTTAAAATTTAGGAGCAGTGTTCTAAGGAAACCTCAAGGCACACGGTAAAACGCCTCTCAGTATCCCAAACGCACATTTCATAATCGTCCGGTAAATGCGAGCGGTCATTGGAGCAATGCATAGTAAATGCAAGCTCAGCATCAGACGGTGGTCATCGGAGCACAGGGCTCAGACCAGGTGGGGGTGGATAGATGGGGACAGTTAATTAGCGGACGCACAGCCTCTCTCTGATGTGACAGGAATGGACGGATGGGGATCTGATGAACACGTGTCTGTCCGAGGACGGACAGGCCATTCAAACTGAATGAGGCAACTGATTTGGGATTGAGGCAAAATGGACCAATAAGGCACATGACACAAATATATGCATACTAAGCCGACCGGGGATTATATTTACAGATTATATTACAGGTTTGGTAGTCTTTTTGAATATTTTTAGTAAAGGATTTTTGAATGCAATTTTAAAGATGCATGGTTTTGTGATATATCCACCCACAAAATACATTTTAGGGACCGTTCAAATATTACGTAAGCAAAGCATGTGTTTGGTCATTTTTGAGCCCCCTCTCCCCTTGTCAGCAAAGATAAGCGAACATCAACCCCCCCTTCATAATTACGTAAGAAAACTGCCAGACCCCCTTTGGGTTTTTTTTGTACAAAATTTTTAGCAGTGCCTAGATTCCAGAAATTCATTGCGCTCCATGAACATTTTTTTGTGTAAAATTTATTTTGACAAGAGATTTTCGAAAATGCAGTGTTTGTAACATATTACGTAAGCATCACTCATACCCCCTTCCCCCCTTGTCAGGAAAAATAAGCAAAGAGCAAACCTCCACCCCCCTTAGGTGCTTAGGGGCCATTCATTAATTACGTAAGGATGATTTTGACAATTTTTGACCCCCCTACCCCCATGTAAGGGTACGTAAGATTTTTCAAATCCCTCCCCCCTCCTATTCTTACGTAAGATTCCATTTCGTTTTTCAAAATAATAAAGGAAGATGGATTCAACAGTTTTACTTTTTATCTTAACTTAATGCTACTCCAATAAAAAAGATACATCTGAATCAGATGTATCTTTTTTACATCTGATATACCTTCATTTTTTTTTAAATTAAAGCTTCGATAATATACCGAGATCGTCAACATTTTAAAGTTTTTCTGGGGTTATTCAATAATAATTTGATTAGAATAACTGGAATTTATTTACCTTTACATTAACTTGGAAAATCTTACGTAAGAATGGGTTTGACCCCCCCAACCCCCAAGTAAGGTTATGTAGAGATTTTTCCAACCCCCCTCCCCTCGGGTCCCTTACGTAATATTTGAACGGACCCTTAACAAAGGATCATGTATATTATCGTCATAAAAAGACTTCTTGAACAGGGTTATATTCTACTGGTTCCCTTCAGGCTAAGTCTACTAACATCAATAGATTTAAAGTTTCCAAAAAATTTACTGCTTCAGCCATTGAACTAGTTGGCCTTACGTGGAATCCTCCCTTTGATTTCCAGATTTTTTCGCACCATATATCCACAAAGATTTAGTGCTATCGATCCTCTAAACACCTCCACTGAAATATTTCAATCGTTCCTGAGTCGGGAGTAGATGCATCACTTTAGCCCCGCTTGAGAGAGAAAAGTTATAGGTGCAATTTATCGCGGCATTAGGTGATACTTAAGCGGAAAATAAAAAGTATATTTCGTCTCGTTTGGGAAGGGGGAAATAATGCGAATAAAATTGACTTGGGCAAGTGTGTAGAAGTTTCTCTCCAACGCCTAGACCTCCAATATGTCATGTGGAATTTGAAAAAATAGATTTTACGACAAAAATATGATGTAGTTATAAGGATAGTATATTTAGTAAATTATGATAAATAAAAAATCTATCTATGCTTTTTGGTTTGTTGTTTATCTAAGGTTTTGTGTCCCAAAGACGATATTAGGTCAAATTGGGTCAATTTGCATTTTGGTGCTTTTTGATAAGAGCAATGGCATTTAATCCTAGATTGTTTGAGGTGAGAGTCACCACTAAATAGTCAGCAAAAAATTTACTAGTATCATTTATTTTGTGAAACGAGGGTTGATTGGGAATGATGAGACGCTTTTTAACTGAATAAGTGATTAAAAAGCTAGCCCTCTGACCTAATAATACAAAATTATTCTGCAAGTAAAAATTCCGCCTTTTTATTGACATTTATTTATTTTTCATTTGTCACAGTACCTTACCACGAGCATTTAAGATGCACTAGCTGTGTTTTAAACAAAATTTTGTTCAGAACGAGGTTTGCATATCGTTAGACGTATTGGTTAAGAACATAAGTGAACTGCTTATAAATTCCTGCTCTTGCACCGTGTGTATGTATATTGTATGTTTTTATACTGTAATACTAATAATTGGAATTTCCAATTTTAGATGAAATATGGGATTCAGAAAGTTCTGGAGAAGGAACTGCAATCCAGGAGTCTCCAGAAAAATAGGGAGATTTGGCATTTATGAAAAGGTATACGAATCCTTTCTGCCATCAAAAATTGTTTTTATAACTGCAGTCTAATAGTTAACGAATCTGATGCAACTGTAAAAAAGTTACATTTTTGAAGATACTTTCAAAAAATATTTATATATATTTTCTCTTCTAGCAACCCAGCAATGTTAAAATTACCGGGGTTTTTTTTTACTGGTGAGTACTGCATAACAAAATCAAAGCATCCAAAACAACAATACACCCACAAGCCTACCAATAACAGAGTCCATCAGTACTCGGACCAACCATCCTCAACCGTCCCTCATAAATCTTGCCAATGGACAGAGGGCACTAATAGAAAAACGGCCATCAAATGAATGAAACAGAAGCTACGCCCTGTTGAAAGAAAATTAAGAGCCCCTAGACCCCCTCTCTAAACATAGCCGCGTGACAAGGGGCGCAGGTGGGCTGAGCCCCCTTTACACCACCCCCGGGAGTCATTCCAAACGCCCCTCTGTTGCAGGAAAAACAACAACGAAGGTTGGTGGAAGGTTTACATTACAGAGAGGTGAGATTTTTTCTCTTGTTTGGGAAACTAATTGTTTCGAGAAAGGATAAACCTCAAGATACAAATTAAGGCTTTACCCGTCGAAGGTTTTTTTTTTTGGTGTTTCCATTGGGATTACTACTTGTTGTAGAGACCTTTGCAATTACCTTAAAACATCAACGGAATTATCGTGTATATCAATATCATACGTAGATGAATAATATCAATATCACTAAAATTTATCAACTGAATTGCGGAACCTTTTTGTAAGCATGAAATTTACAAAACAAAAATTTATTTTGCCGTCCTATATACTATGCGAAAATACGTGTGAAAACGTTAAAATTTAATAGTAGAAACATATTTTTTAAATAAAAAAGAGGAAGAGTAGTTATTTTTTTGTAACATAAGCTGTAATAAGTCATTAAGGGAAGATATTTTCAGTATGATGCACTACACATTTCCTAAAGTTATATTTTTAGCTCAAGCACTTATAAGAGCCCTCAAATATTGTAAAAAATGGGGCCATGTAATCTATTGTTAACAAACATGGTTTCAATTCTTCACAAATTCTCCAGGGATAGTTTTAATCTAGGCGTTTCAACAACTTTACGGTTACAGTGAGTTGCTTCATTTCATGCGTCAAGAGGTAGAAACACCAACAGTGAAAAAACAAAGCGACAACCTCCTGAAAGATGTTTCCTCCAAAACTTTCCCAAACTTCAAAACAAAAGCTTAAAACTCCTGGAAATCTCCCTACAAACACACCAACCTTGCCTCCGATGTAACCAACACTATTTTTTCTCCCGCAAGTCAAGTTCCGTGCACCAGAATAGCCAAAAAGCCAGCAGCCAAGTCCCATAACCACTTAAAACAGCGCACGGTAGAAAACCCGCACAAAAAAAAAACAACTACAACTTCAACAAAACAACAAACCTCGCCATAATGAATGAAGACTGAGTGTGAAACCATCCAGGCGTGAGCAGCAACCGTTTTTCTCAACTCTTCTTTTAATTCGAGGTTAAAAGAGGTCCGCACGACGCGAAACAGGTGATTTAACAGCATACGAACCCCTGTACACTCTCCACCCCCTTTGTTTTCATTCCATATTTTTTTTTTCTCCACGTCACTTCAGGCTCCATGGAGCGTTCAGGGATATGATATTTAATTGCGTTAACGCTTTAGCGCACGATTTGTTGTGCTCCTGAAACTTGTTCTTTGTTTTTTCAGAGGGGGGAGTGAGTGCCCCCTGTTTCTCGGGGCGATAATTAATTGACCTTTTCGTGTCAAGATGCAGATACGGTAGAGGAGTCAAGAGAGGTAGAGCGGAACGGGATTGGGGTGATCAACGATGTAATGTAAAAGAGAGGGAGCGGGGAAAGAAAAATTTCAGAACCGGAGGGTTAGTTTAACCTCTATGGACCCTTCTTCTTATAAAGAAGATGCATTTTTTAATGGCCCGAAGAAAGAACTGGTAATTTAATGGTAAGTAGCATGAGAATGCAAGAACGCTAAAAAATGTAGTATAAAAAGATAGCACATAGATGAGGAGCATATAAATCAAAGAGAAGGTGTCAATGGAGGAAAAAGTTCCTAAGTAGAGGTAAGTAAAAAAAAAGTATGGCATTTTATGATACTAAAACAAATCTGCGTTACTTTTTAATGTTGATAGTGAAAGTTTTATAACCACCACATTTTAAAACAATTATCAAACATGACGGAGTTAGCAGGCGTGGGTTCTAGAAAAATGAATCAAGTTTCTAGCTGTGGCTTTTAACCATGTTGGACAAATAAATTATGAGAAATTCTAGGAAAACATTAAAGTGGAGTTAAGACTTATAAAAGTATTAATTATATTATTTCCCAACAAAATATTCTTCTGTCATTTACTCATTGCTCTTTCTCTTTTAAGAGATCTTAATTAATTTTAAAAATGGAAGATACTTTAGAAGAAGACAACAGATACACAAGATAGGAAAAGAAAAAAAAACGTTTGTAGGCAGAAAATTAACTTCGAAAAGTTTACGTTACAAAATTGAATTGATTTAGTTTCTTTTCATATATTCTTTTAACAATTTTATGAGATAAGGAACACAAAGGCTACTAAAATATAAGTTAAAGAAATGAAAGGTTCTGCCAAAGATATACGATGTATTTTCGACATTTACAATCTATTTTCCCTCCAAAACAAGCACTTTACACCAAGAAACCACCTCCGACATCCCTCCACGCTAAACAAACCAACTCTGCGGCAGAAAATATCCCATAGTGCTGATTGAATCATAACTCAGCCACTCTTATTTACGGAGTCTTCCTGCTGCAGGAGACTTAAAAAAGATAACAGCCGAAAAGAAAAGAGGGCTTAGCTAAAAAAATCCAAACACAGCGGACCCTTCACAATATATCTGAAGAGGAATCTTCTTTTCACTTGACTTCACTGACTGACAGAAGTCCTTCAGCCCTGGAGCCTTGTGGTGTGTGTTCTCTTATTGCTATTATTTTGCAGGTGTGTGATGGAATTTGGGGTATTTCTAACTGCGGTGTTCGATAGGATGGATCGCGGTGTCTCGGAAACTGGACAGATGGGAATTGATACTTTGGGATTAGAGTGACCTTTGCGTGTGTGTGCCCATTGCGCATGAATTTTCATGAGGAAGAGTAGACACTGAGTAGTATCACCCCCGCTGGGAAGATGCTGAAGTTAAATCGAAACTCGATATTATCTTAACAAGCTAATATTTTAGAAGTCTTCGATGCACAGGAACTGGTGCCCCAGTTATACATAAAGAGGTTTAAATATTAAACTTAAATGCTCTTAAAAGTTTATCTCAGTCAGTTAGAATCCTTCTCATATCGATATAATACCCTGGTTCTAATTAGTCTTTAGTTAAATTACACTTATTATTAGCTAATAATGATCAAAGCTTCCTTTATAATTAGCTATAGTCTGTGTAATTGAAATTGGCGGTTCGTCACCATGGCAACGCAATAGAAATGCAATGTGAAATGACTAGTAGCGAGCCGCCTATTTTATTTACACAGACTATAGTCAGTTATAATATCATAAGGAGATTGTTTTCCATTGCTTTGTTTTACAATGTCCTTTTAAACGCGCAACGTATAGAAATCATGGGATGGATACTAGTGAAATAGAGATAGAGTGTTTTCAGGTGATGTCACAACCGGTTATTTTCTTTTAACTGTGTATCTTCTGTAGGGCTTTTAACTGTTGCTAAGGCCGTTGTTTATCTGTTGCTAAGGCGGTTTTTAGGTATGGGATCACGTGATTGCAAATGCTCCAATAGAAGAATTCCACGGCTAGTGATTTTCTGTAACTGTTAACCTCTGTAGGGCAAAAAACTGTAACTTCTTCTGTTGCTAAGGCCGTTGTTAGGTCCGAGTCATGTGATTGAAAATGCTCTATAAACAGAATCATAAAATAACAAGAGTTACTTTAAAGAAAATGTGTCTCCTTTTGAATAAACCATACAACACCCGATTCGATGATAATAACAAATATAAACATTTGTACATTTAATTAACATTCTTGTACAAGAAGTACATTTAATTTTTACTACAACAACTTTAAAGCTTTTTGAATTTAGAGTTTTTAATAATACCTAAAGAACTATTTTAAAAAATAATATTCTAGTCAGTCAGTTACATGCCCGAGGGGTTGATAAATCAATATTTTTCAATCATACAGTATGGTAAATAATTAATAGATAGCCCTTTGAAATATTGCCGAAATATACATCTTCATATGTTACAAATGAAATACCATTTACACAGTGAACAACACCTACAGAAGACACACATAAATCAATGACTTGAAAGCTATCATTATGACATCAAATACTTCTTTAACAGGTGTTTCTTAACATTACCACTTCTAAACGAACACCTGTATCGAATTGAAGCAAATTCGAACAGCGTTTCGAGAAATCACGTCAATTTTTTTACGATTCTGCAGGCTACTAATGGTGCAAATCAGTGGCAGATAGGATTCAAACGAAGGGCCTGGCTTCTAATAGAAAAAGCAATTGATTCCAACCCGTCATTACCGTGTCAACAGATCCTCTGACCCCGCGTCTCCAACATCCGGGTAAGTAGCCGGCTTCGCGTGCCTTCTGCAGCCCATTACCAAAACATAAGGCTTGTGCAACTTGTTCTTTGCTGAATTATTGATGCTAATGGCAACAGTAATGGTCCGAACGGCGTTGCAACCCGAAAAGGATTGGTAAAAAATCGTTTGATGAGAGTTTTTGATTCTCGAGGACGTGGGAGTTGAGGGCTGAGTCTTTTCTAAGCAGGTGGTTTCACGGTAAATGACTGTACGGTGGGTTGTTTTATTTAAGAGAGGTGGATACATGGAAGTTTCAGGAGAATGCAATGATTTGAATCAAAATAAGCTGAAGGCGAAGCTTTTTATCATCGATTCAATTTTTGCCACAAGATTAACGTCAACTGGAATAATGTTGGGCAGTAAAAATGTAAATAATTTCTTACAACATGCATGCTTTTACTTAACTCTTAAATGATTTTTTTTTAAATTATGCAATCATAAAATACTTCTATTAACTTCAAAAAAAAGTATTAATTTGTCCCCAAAAATGTTGGAAAAGTCTCTAAAATGATCCATTAGAACAACAATACATTGGGTACTTAAATATTGCATTATTTTACGAACAATTCATGGTTATCTAGCTAGGTTGAAACTACTCCTTAAAAGTTTAATTTGTTTATATTTTCAATTAGCAAACCTAAACTCAGTGCTTTAAAATTACATGTTTTTGAATTAAAGGATTTTCCTAGACAACAGGGACCAACAAAACACTTTATCTCAAAAAAACCCTGGATGACCAAACTGTCACAATCCTTAGTCATCTCTGGGTTATATAGTTTAATAAAACAACTCGTATCTTCCATTTTACAAGACCAACTTCTCATCTAAAACACCTGTCAATGATTGTTAAAGAAAGTATACATACACAACTGGAAGAACCAGATTATATAAGCGTATAATGCCTCTCTTAAAACCAAGCAAACTAAAAGAATTCCATCCCTTCAACCGCAAACATCTTTTTGAAAAACTAGGACTACGAAAACACCCTCGCGGGACCAACAAAAAAACCACACGAATTTGAATGGAGCCGGAGGCATTCGACCGACCAACTCCAGTTTTTTAACGCCCTCACAAAACCAGGAGCATAAAAACACCAAGCTGGTCCCGGAATCCCATAAAAGTCAAGCAAGACTATCCCACTTGCTCCAGTCCGGAAAATGGCGGTGCACGGTAGCTATTTGAATTACTTCACTTCATATTTTTGGGAACAGATGGTGAAGTAAATTTACGCGCGTAATAAATTTTCCAGGGAGGTTGATTTGAATATATAGTAGTGCGCAGAGTATTTATGGAGATTGTGGTGGTCAGTGGTTTGATAACATGAAATTTAGTACTTTAAGGTTTATGTAATTTTTGTAAAAGGATCTCTCCCATGAATTCAAATGAACTCCGTATGTCAAACTGCATAAAATCACTAAAAACGTAGAGGATGATATTTTTTCAGAGAAACATCAGAAATTACCTAACTGTTCTATTAAAAAATAATGCTATCTACTTTTTTAGTTCATTGTTTAGGAAAGAAGTGCAGAATAACCACTAGAATGACATCAGCTTTTGAACTGTTTAATGAGTAGAAAATCATAATGAGAACTTAGAAAAGATATTGAATATTTTTCAAAGTGTCTCATGCATTTCCATTGGTTCTTTTAAAATACAAACAGATACGGTTAGGTATAACATAAGTAACTTAAGTCCTTTTCAATATATTTCATTGATATATTAAATCAGTAGGCAATAGTTAGAGATATTCTGCACGTAAAAATACTAGTTTAAGTTGTTTTTCTCCCGCAAGATCTTTTTCATTTTTGTATTAATTGCAGATATTTATCAAATGCGCTGGGATTTAAATCTATTTTACCTACGCAAATGAAAATAAAAGAAGAGCGAAAGGTCTCTATTTTCAACTACCTTATTTGCATAAATACAAAGACAAAAAATAAAAATTAATAGGAACATATTACACGAGTATACGTTAAACGCTAGCAAAACTCCATCCGAAAATGGACAATGCATTATAAAGGACATAACCCCTGACTAATCCCCTTGTACGGCACGTGTTGCGGGAATTTCTGAGCGAATGGGTCATAACGGGTCCACAGATGGCCCGTTTGACCATCCGGTGTTTGACATGGAAGGACTTAATGCGATGACGCATGGCACATTGAAGCTGTGACCCCCTGCTTGTGCTTAATGAAGGGAGAGGGTTCGTGACTTTCGACACAGAAATGTCGAGAACATTGGTTCCCAACCGGTGGTCCATGAGAAGACTATAGGAAGTGGTCAATTGCATATAAAAAGTGTCAATAATAAGAATTTCTGAAGCGGTATGCCATAAATTATAAGGGGATAATATATCCGTGCTGAGGACTGTAAGTTCATAAAGGGTTTGGAGAAGATAATCACTAACGGCCATACTCACTGATAACTTGACCGAGGATTGACCAGCAGTCGAACTTCTGAATGGTAAGTAAAGAAGGAAAAAAAAGTTTTACGCCAATCAGAGGTTTGACTTCAGGTTAACTTTGCTAAGGTTAACCGTGCATACGGTCGTAATAAATCATCAGCAGCTATTTTCGCTCTGTAGTAGACAGCCGAAGTACCTTCTAGTTACAACACACTACCAAACTATTCCTAACTTTATCATCATACTTAAATATTCCTAAATATTTGGGGGTTTATCTCAACGCACTAAAAAACGCGAAACTAATTAATTCTGTAACATATTTAAAGGTAGAAAATGATCTTTTACTTTTGAAATTGCTTTTGAGCGAAGGATTTAACTTTCTAGGAGCTAGGAGTAACATTAGTGGTACTTTCTGGATTTAGTTTTGGCTAAGTAGTCCAGGAACCATTGATCTATAGTAGAAACACAAGGATGGAAAATGCCAAGATTGGTTCACAAATATACAAATATGATTCTTAAACATTGTTCTTACGTATCACTAGCAAGAAAACAACACAGTGCTTTCAAAAAAGTAAAAAATAAATTTATTAATGCAAATTTTATCAGAGGTACTTATTATTGAAATACATTGATGTTTTTACTGCAGAATCTTTTCGATATAACAGGATCTGGATGGTTTTTTTTCAAAAAGAAGCCTTCAATTAGAATAACTTAAGACCGCAATAGAAAGAAGGAATTCAAAACAACTAAAACCAGTGACCTAAATATTAAAATAGAAAGTTAAATGGATTAGTTGCAGAGTACTCGAATAATTTCAGAGAGAACGTGTGACTAACTTCAAGTGCGAGAAGCTGAGAGAACAAATCAAATTATTCCACTTAAGAATGGCGAAGAATCCGCTGTAGATCAATACATCGCCATTGTCTGAGAGAGACCGTTTCCGAGGTTACACATCATTCTCATTCAAAAGCGGAAGGGTGAAAAAAAAAGTTCTTTGCGCAACCTTTGCTTTCAAGAGCTTTCGAGTAGATTCACGCGCTGATTTAGAAGGGCCCTTGTTTAAGTTCCCGAAGCACTCTTCATCGATGGAAGAAGTCTGCTTTTCCCGCCCTTTTTCCTCGCCGTTCCCAAACAGCTGCGCGACGTGTTGCCAAACGAGATTTGAGAAAAGAACGCACAAAAATAAATAGCCGCAACTAACGTGCTCTCCTTTTCTTGTTTGGTATAATCCAATAGTGAGGAGGATTTTTTTTTTGAGGTGAGGTCAGATGGAGGAAGCGTCTTCAGTTAAAAAAAATATCCAACAATGGCGGGAGTGCTAAAATAAAAATAACGCAAACAAGTGTGACTGAGGCACTTTGTTGCTAATTCACGGTCCCGTCTTCCCACATTCGAAGTAAATAAGTCAACAAACAAAACGAAGACGGCGGAATAAAAAAAAGCAACCTGAAATTCTGGTTTGCTTCGTCACACTCTGCCTTGTGCACCAGAAAATCCATTTTTTTTTAACTCTCCTGAACAACCTATTCTTTCACTTTCGCCTTCAATGAAAAAAAAACCCGCAGAAATAAATTAATGAAAAGAAAATAAAGTTGGCTACAGGAAAAATCGAACCTCCCTTCACTAGCGTCTCTGTACCTGCCTCTTTCTTTCAAGATCAGAGATGTTTTTAAAAAATCTCCTCAAAGAAGAAAGCATTGTGTTTTTTTTCTTTTTTTAGAAAAGAGGTTTTCTTATACGTAGGAGCTAGGATTCACCCGTAATACCCGATTTGGATAAGATCTCTGCACGTGCACGCAAACGTTTTTTAGCTGAAACCTAAATCCTACCACAAATGGATTTTCAAAGGCATGTTGATTTTGACACGCTTTTAATATTTATCTCAATTCAACCCTTTTTCCAAATCTTTGCGGCTTTGGGTTGGTTATCAAGTCGTAGGAGAAAAGATACGATGCCCTTGTGTTAAATTTATCTTCAATTGTGTATCTGCTATTGCAATGCACTAAAATTTAAAATTCAATAAGTAAGTTTGAAAAATATTCATATTTAAATGTAACACAAAAGCAGTTAATCAGTCGATAGAAAATGCAATTAAGTATCTTTAAACCTTATAAACCGCTGTCATTTTATAAATTATTCTATTTTATTTGTTCTATGAACTTAAAACATTCCTTGTAAAACTCAAGATTTGGAGTTTGAATTATTATTCCCGTGTTTTTTTCTTCACGATTTATCCATTTGCGTGCACCCCAAAACACAGTCAAAAAACAAATAACTAGACGAATTGCTCTCAAAGTCTGTAAATGACCTAATCAACGAAAATGTGATCGTTCAGAATAAATTAAGATATTCTAAGATCAATATTAATTTAACCCTATTGGGTTATTGAGGATTGGAAACGACACGACCAATGTGAGATACTCTAGCTAGGAAAGAAAATTATGATAGATTTTACAACCATAAAAAAGGTAGAAATAATCCATAGAATAGAATTTCTTAGTAATACCCATGACCAGATTCGTACACGGTCCTAAATAACATTACGAAGCTTAAACTCAACCTCAAAGAAAATTCCCTAACCTCTCCCTGCCGCTACAATAAAATAGCACAGCCCATTTAAACAAACCACCACAATGACTTGAAGGGGGCCAACTCACCAAAAAGTCGAAGAGAAAAGAAATCCCTCCAACCGTGCCAGATGGCACCGCGGCACAGAGCAGTCACAAAAGGCAGTAAAAAGACGGAGCGGAACCTTTTTTTATTTATTCGATATATATACTAGGGCACTAAAGATCGCTCGGGGATTTATAACCAAGTTCCCTCCCACAAAATAGGCTTAGACTTTAGCATAAAACCGCGGTCACGGTGCTTAGGGGTAGACGACACAATGAATTCATGAGTTTGTGGGAGGGATTATTGGGGGAGGAAGGGGTTACAAGACTAGAAGCAGGGGCATTAAGTTCTGGCCCCCGTAATGCACTCCATTGATCCAGAGTTGGTTATGGGTCGTTTAAACACCACAGTCGAGTCTCGTGAGCGCAATCATAGAGTATACGACCATCTGCAGTTTGATAATGTGCAGTGTACAAGAGTTCAAGGTGGTTATGAATCAGAATTCAAAATGTGTGTATCCGAAAACAGATAATCTATATTGTAAGGGACAGGAGAGTCTCATAAGTGGTTAGGAGCAACCTTTGTCACACATTCTATCAAACAAACAGGACCCTCTTTCCCCTAAATGTTTGACTTAATTTTATGACTTCACATTCTTATTAAACTAGAGCAAACATTTAAAGAAATATAGGTGTGCATCAGGTAAGAAACTCAACAGGTTCCACGTGTTGTATTTGTATATTCATGGTAAGAAAACAAAGACAGACAATAATTGAAGGGCTTGTTGGATGAAGGGGCTATGTTACATTTTTTCCTTTTATTTATTTACAGGTAAGTAAATAAAACTTGGTACATTAAAAAAAATATCATTAGACTTATTTCATACGCTAACTCAATGACAAAACCAGAAAACGAAAAAGCTGTACCAATAAAACTTTGAACCTAAATTACTCTAAATTAGGGTTTTGTTACATAACCCCTTTGTCTCCCAAGCCCTTCAATTTTGAAAAGCTTCATGAAAACTCAATGAGAAAGAAAAGTTATGACTGTTCTTTAACACAAATACTGTTAACACAACAAGCCTATAACACATTAGGCTTCATCATATAAATTAATAGCAAAACCTAAAATTCTCTATGCATTAATCAATGATATTACATTCATTGTAAATACCACGTCAATAATAAAAAATTCTACAAGTAATTCAAATTATTAGCAAAATTAATTTATTAGTGAAAAAATAGCCACGGTATCTACTTCTCTAAGCCCTGCGCATAAAAAAAGAACACAACTAGATTTTTTTGTAGCGAACAAACCCTGTTACCAAAAGACCTCACGAACTAATGCCATAAACCTAGAAACCACGACTAGATCCGACGTGGCCTGACATTTTTATTGCGATTCCCTTAACACAAAAAATATATTATAATACAACAAACTCGAAGAAAACAGCGAAACATAGAGAAAGAGCACAAAAAAATGCACCATTTTCTTTTCCAGGGTGAGAGAAAGTGACGATTTTTTAGTTCTTGGTTGGTTTCTCCGATGTAAAAAAATATTTTTCTGAGAGGACTTTTCCAATTTCTCTGGTCCATCTACTCGCGTCCGATCGGGTAAAGAGAGTAATCGATACTACATCGATTTGGATTACTATCGATTATTTTTCTTATTTTCGCCATCTTTTCGAAGCTGAAAATAGTATAAGAGAAGGTATTAAACGGATAAAATTAGAGAAATTTGATTTTAAGAATACAAAAGGATTAAAAGATGAGCAAATTCTTTGTCTTGGATGCATTTAAGAAAGGAAGGATGGAGGAAAGAGTTACATACATTTATTTCGCATGCATTGAGAAAGAAAAGTTTAAAATCCAAATGATGGAAATTATATAGGAGAAACGAGCATTTATAGTTTAGGGAACCTGAGGTTTAAAAATAAAATGCGAAAAATCTTCATTCAAGTGAGGAAATGCTGTAGTTATAAAAGTAACTTTTTTTTACAATTCTGAAAGGACCATTATGTTCATAACAATTTCATTTCAAAAGTAATCCTTATCTAGAGTTAAACTACGCAAAAAGTATGCAAAATAGAAAAATTCATAAATTTTAGAGAGATGAAAGGAAAATGTACAAAAACTTGGAAACTGTTGCACTAAACCTTTACGTAAAACTTACTTTACGTTGATGTGCGTCGAAATTATTTAAAAGCTATTTTACTTCATTTTTACCAAGTACCTACTATGCACATTACACACTTAACTTTTCGAAGATAAAAAAAAAAAGAATTTCTGTTTAAGAAGTGAGAGATAAACAGATAAAGTAAAAGGAAAAGCCATGTAACTGTATTTGACCTGAAGATAGGAAAGAGAAAAGGTAGTACACTGGACAAATCATTTAATAAAGTTATTGGTTAGGTGACTATTATAGATGCCTTGCTACCAAGCTCTCGTATAAATTATAATTTTACCGTTTGCAGTAGATACGTATAAAGTTATTTTCTTAACTTCTTCAAAATAGTTCTCTCTGGAGAGGTGAAATGTTAAATTTAAGCTTAATTTCAGTTTAGGGGGTAGAGAGAAATCCAAAAGATAAGAAAATTTTTCGCCATAATTTATGAACAACCCTTCTTTCTCAAAGGAATATTACTCCTGACCCTAGGCAGCAATAAACACCCTGGCCGTGGCTGGACCAACGACATGATTCATAGATGATACGTCAAGATCACGTGTTGTATTTCGTTGCTTTAATTGGACGATTAATAATAATCGAAGCCTACACCTCTCGCGTGATACTCGGATAACGGTTTCGGGATTTCCTCAAATTGCCCTAATAAAGCGCACGGATCCTTTTCCTCCTCCGCCAATCAACGTCTTGTCTTAATAAGGAGCGGTTAACGACTTGGATCCGTACGCTCGTTTCTGCTGGATAATTTCGGACAATGACGGGCTCCAGGAACTGACCGAGTTAATTGTGCTTCCTCCCTCAAGATAGGGAGTGATGGGGTGATTTTAATATGCATATCAGAATAATTATATTCTGCCGTACTATCTTATCCCAAAAATGTATGGAATTTTTTTTTGAGAGCAAAGCCGTATGATATTTAATAATGAGGAATTTTAAAGCTTTATAACACAAGTTAAGAGAGAAAAAGTCTTAACAAGTTATTATACCAGGGTTCGCACTCAATTTCAGAAATAAAATCCCCCAACTTTTCCAGGTCAATTTTGAAGACTTTTCGGTTAAATAACTAGCGATTCACTGCACTTCTTTCCCTGACTATTTCCTGACTTTTTAGGTGCAATCTAAATTCCCTGACTTTTCCAGGTTTTTCAGGTATTCCCTGACCCATGGGAACTCTGTTATACAGGTTTTCACTATGGTTGAAGGGGATTAAGTGGGCATATACTCCAATTTAGTCTTCGACTTTGTATTTGCATATCTATTAAATAATGGTATTTACCTCTATCCGACCAAGTGTGGACTACTAGGGACGAGTCCATTTTACCTACCCTTTATCCTCCTGGATATTGACTTTTTAGAACTGCCTTAACACATTTATTACAAGTATCATTCCTTAAATTAAAAAAAAAACATATGTAAAAGAGTACACCTATTCTATATTTCCCTGATATAGACGCAATGTTTTCTTGAAGAATTTTTGTGGATTAAATATGTTACAAAGTAGGAATATCAGCTATAAAAAAATAAGAGTTTTAGATACTAAGAGCTAAAATTAACTAGATATTGAAACTCATCAACTCCATGGGGAAAAATGGATATCATTCTTTACAGGTGAATTAATAAGAGTTTTTCAGCATTTCAATCTAAACATCTAACCTAAAATATTACTATTTAGTAAGATCATTAAATTATGAGTACATCTCTCCCCATAAAAAAATCGCTAAAATACCTTCTTTGGATTCAATTTCGTTAACTATCCCGTTAAAAATCGCCAAGCTATTTTAGACACCCAATATTTTAATATCTCTAAATATCTCTCGTATAAATGTACATTTTAATCGGTTAGTTTGCATCTAACTTTGACGTCGAAAACAGCTTGGAGATATTTAACTGGACAGTTAACGGAACTAAACTCTTCTTTTTTTACAGCATTTTCTCCCCCACTTAAAAAAGAAAAAATTCCAACCACCACACTCAAACCTCCTAAAAGTAGTGATGCTCTTTATCGTGTCAAAACAGCTGATAATAATTTATCTCCTACCCGAATGTGTTTCATCTCAGTGTAACAACTCACCGCTCATGCTAGCTGGCAACGCACTGGATCCAGTCAGACATTTTCAAGTGGAAAACGCTTCATATGATTTACGGAACAGTAAGCACATGGTCGGAACGCAGAAAAGTTTTTTCGGTTGGATTTATCTGTCCCTTTTAGATAAGAGTTGTATAGAGATACTGCCAGTGTAAATTTTTAGATCTTCATGCACTTACCACCATGCCAAACTTGTTATCCTGTCCTCCTCAATAAAGACTTAGACTGTGCCAAAGTTTCGAACAGTGATTCCCAACCCGTAGAAGTCCACGGACCACAAAGCCAACAATTCGGAACTTTCACGGACCACTCTTTATAGTAACTTAAAAATCCTTCACCCTCACAAAATTGCAAGAGGAAAGTTTATTTTTTTCTAATTAAACATGATAATTCATGAGGCTCTGAAATATGACATTTTTTTAAAGAAAAATGTATTTATATCATGAGATAGAATAATTTTTGATAGAGTATCCTAATTAAATCTAATCCTAACTAAAATTTCGCAGAATTTTTTGTGGTAAATGTTATCCCCACAAATTAAACACCCGAAAGTCCTTATGGCTCGGATGTAATTAATTCAATCCTTTCTTGTTCAGTACGCTCAAATTTCCATTGATTGGAAATATTTTGCGTGCAACCAGGCCTCTTCCCGGACCACTTCCAAGACTCTCACGGACCACCTGTTAGGAACCACACCGGTCCAGAAGTTAAAGAAGTGGTTCCTTATTCGAAGAAGTCCGTGGAAAACTCAGCCTCAAATAATATTATTCATTGACAACTCTTCTCTCTTATCCCGTTCAATTTAAAAAATTCATAGGAGATAGAGCATTTATACATTTAAATATTTTACGAAAATTCACAATGTTATAATTTCTTATGAAATGCCGTTCTTTTGTACGAACCAGTGGCTCCGAAACTGTGCTTCGTTCCACGTTGTTTCTATGAAACATTTCTAAAAGTGCTCGAACAAACACAATGCTTCCCTTCGAATGTCTAAAAAAAAAAGGATTTAAAAAAAGCATGATCAGAGAGTCGTTTTTACTGATCAAGGCCTCAAAAGAAAAAAAAATATGCATGTGATTCTTAAGCAATGTGTTGCGCATGAAACATTCAAATGCGTCATAAAAAACCACTTCCCGCCCACTAGCTATGTATTATCCAATCAAAACACTCAAACCAGAAGACAAAATACGGACTTTAACACCTCATCAAAACGCAGCTTGTGTAGTATTTCGCAGAGAGCATTAGCGAACTTCCTCGTCAAGAGGCGACGGCGACACCAGATTCGCATTCATCAGCTAATTCTGACAGCCAATGCATGACTCCGCATCAATACACACGCTTAAGCACGGCGATCATGTGTCGGCGATTGCGCCATTTTGGTTTATTTGTAGTTCTTTTTCCCATCTTAGAGCTATTACGTACAGAGAGCACTTGGAGAACCTGGGTTCCCATTGCAGCGAGCATGAACACCACTTCCACTCAGTCAGACAGCAGGTTGCAGCATACGGCAACAAAATTGTGGCTTGCTTGTCTCCTAGACATCATCTGATAACCTCATACTATCTCGGATTAAAGGAATCTACAGTTTACGAGATTTGTGCTAGTTCTGTTCACGCTTACAGCGCCAATGCCAGGTCGGAGGTCTAGATGAACCAAAAAATTGGCGTTGCCTAGTAATATAACCCGTGCCATTTACGCATATTAGATGATTGTTTGGGTTTCCCTGATAACCCTGGTCCGGCTATATTCACCACAAACTTGACATAAGGTTAACCTGGAATCAAGCTTTTTCGACAACTCTGATTGGCTTAAAACTTGTTTTCCTTCTTCAACTACCAATGAGAGGTTTTGAATCCAGTTTAACCTTAGGTTAGGTTAATATGGGCGTTAGTTTTGGTTTCCCAGTTCCGTTTTTCTTTAAACCCGTACCAATATCTCTGTTGAATTGATTGGGATTGGTGCATTTCTGTGGCAATAGTTTCGGAGTAAATAATAATAGCTTGGATCATCATGCTGTTTACTTCAACAACTCAATAAAAGCTCTCAGATCGGATTGAAAAATATTTTATTACCCAAGCAAGAAATTCCCTGCTGGAAAAATGATTGAATTAATTTTGATTATTTCAAGCTTGGGGTTTGCTTGAACTTTCAAATATTTCTCAAGTTTGAAAATAGTTGAATTTTTTCCAGCTTGAAACATACAGCTTCAAAATTGCTTGAAGTAAGTTTGCTTCTACAAGTTGGAAATTTCAACGGAAATCTCAAACTTGTAGCAAGCATACGTGCTATCTGGGACTGTAGGTTATCTAAATCAGAGAACGAGGTTATCATCTGATGCCAGAGGTAGTTTTCTCCCACACAGAAAAATAATCGGTCCCTTTTTTCTACGGTGAGAAGTGATTTTTCTACACCCAAAATCCATTCGAACACTTCACTTGTTACAGATTTTGTTACAACACAAACCACGCAGTAACGCAGGGATGCAGAGCTCTCTGCGTATACCGCTTCTACGTTCCCGATGGCGCAACTCCGAATCAAAAAGCGATCGGGGTTATGCAAGTTTCGACGACGACGACAGATCTTTGTTTTATTAGTCACTCACAAGAACGGAAAACTGTTTATATTCCATCGCTCTCACCAAACGATTTCGATGAGAGAAGTGACGCGTAATGAGGTTTTCGCTTTCCAAGTAATGGATGAATTCGTAAACAGATGATGAGACGATAATAACGAGAGATGGGGTTAAGGTGAAGTATCCCACCACTTTTATATACTTGGGTTTTCCTCTTGGGATATCTCGGAGCCCAGACAGATTTATCTATCTCGCAATTTGGAATTCTTCAGACGCTCCATATGGGGACACCTAATGCCGAGCACTCACGCGAGCGTTTACTATGCTAATCAAAGGGAATTCGCCGGACAATCAGATAAATGTGAGTGATGAGGGAATCCAATTGGGCGAATTGGCCCTTTCCGCTCGAAATCCGTCACAAGATTTAAATTTATTCAGATGGAGGGAGAGTTAGCACTGTCCGAATACTACCGAGAAACAAATTGCGACGATTTCAAAACCGCTGGGAATACTAAAAAGTGTCTACTTTATCACATGAAGAGAATGAAGTTTTCTGTTAAATATTTAGTAATATTCCCTGAAATGTTTTTTAGGCAAAGGAATAATTTCTCGTCTCGTTAATTACTACACTACTTTCAAGTAGATTTACGCTGTAGTATTATGTTTTACTACATATTGTCTTTTACAATTTAGGTACTAAGTAGAGAATCTCAAATTAGCTACTCAAATAGAAACCGATTAAGAGAACCTGTGGTCCGTGGGACGTTTACGAGCGGTCCTTTAAATATTGACCTTTTGGCATAATAATGCAAAATATTTTGGAAACTTAAGTATTAGTGAGAGAATTGTAAAACCGACCCAATATCTTTTCACTACTTCAAGTTTATACCCACCCACTCCAAGGAGAAAATTTAGGATTTCCAAACCCTATTTAAAACGTCCAGGTGTCAATTAAGCTTATACACATACAGGTTTCACTACTATTTAGTGTATGTGGTCCGCCATTAATTTCGTAAGCCATCTAGAGGTCCGTCTTTGATTTGATAAGGTATCTAGTGATCCTTGGGTATGAAAAGGTTGATAATCATAGGACTAGGAAGCCCCAATTTAAGTACTTCCTCCTTTATACCCAGAATCTTAAAGTATTTTGATGTGTGTGTGTGTGTGTGTGTGTGTGTGTGTGTGTGTGTGTGTGTGTGTGTGTGTGTGTGTGTGTGTGTGTGTGTGTGTGTGTGTGTGTGTGTGTGTGTGTGTGTGTGTGTGTGTGTGTGTGTGTGTGTGTGTGTGTGTGTGTGTGTGTGTGTGTGTGTGTGTGTGTGTGTGTGTGTGTGTGTGTGTGTGTGTGTGTGTGTGTGTGTGTGTGTGTGTGTGTGTGTGTGTGTGTGTGTGTGTGTGTGTGTGTGTGTGTGTGTGTGTGTGTGTGTGTGTGTGTGTGTGTGTGTGTGTGTGTGTGTGTGTGTGTGTGTGTGTGTGTGTGTGTGTGTGTGTGTGTGTGTGTGTGTGTGTGTGTGTGTGTGTGTGTGTGTGTGTGTGAACAGCAAATGAAACAACATTTTCCTTAAAACATCAGCATCCAAACATAACCCCCTTTATCGTACGTACTATAATGAAAACTTTCCAAGCTGCCGTTAAAACAACCCTTTAACACCGAAATCCCCCAACTACCACCAACAGAAATTTTTAAATAGTTAACGCACCAGGCAGCGATCAAAAGGGCAACAACTCGTAGTAAACTCAACAGATCAGTCTCCCCAACGCGAAACATCAATCAGAAACAAGCCAAACTTTCATCCCCTCTCTTTATAAATTCCAACTCTCGGCCACCCTCACACATATTCCATCAATCCAACTTCACCCCTCTCCCCAAGAAATCGTTTAACCCCTCCGCTGCTGCCACCGAAAAAGATCTAATGACTCTCCAACCAACGATCATAAGAGCAAAGTTTCCTCTTCCACCACAAATGTTGATCGTCTGATGCGAGGGTGGATGGAACGCCGGCCCCCTGTTCGATGTCAGTCTGGGATTCATTTATCAAAATTTTTGTTCCTTTTTGGTGTCGGCTGAGGGTAATTCCTCGACTTTTCGGGAAAGGGTTTTCTCGAACGATAGCCGGGAACTTTTGTTTGTAAACTACACTTATTGTTGGAGGAAGAGCTTAGGGAGGATTAAATGATTCATTAGAAGATAAGATCTTGGTATGCAGAAGAAAAAGATAGCAACCCTTTGGGTCGAAATTGTAGCCCCTTTATTTTAGAACGAGAGTGAAAATACTTTATGCAGATTTCCTTCAATGATTCATCAAGGGAGAGCACACAGACTTATCTATACCCTTGTAAAAATAAACTATATAGGTTCACCATATTTTAACAGATTACATTTCGTTTTCGTTCATTACATTTCGTTTTCGTTCTTCAGCTGATGAAATGACGTCATTTTTGTATGCCTGAGATTCTTAACTTAGTAAACACAGACTGCCGTACCGCAACCAACAAAGGCATCAGTAGAAACGTTCCTTAACCCCCCCCCTAACACGCACCGCTAATGGGTTCAATTCCGTTAATTGTCCCGTTAAATATCACCAAGTTTATTTTGAAGTCAAAAATTTGAAATATCGCCAAAAATTAACTCGCCAACTAACCGATAAAAATCATGGCCACCTAGTCCTAGACTCATAAGGCCAGAGACCCTCGAAATACTCGTAGTAGACAAGAAGTCACTCTTCATATCATAGCTTTTTTGGCCAACAGCGCAACTCCAGTCTGAAATATTGTACCTCGCGCTGTTGAAAAGTGACGTCTTGCCAACTATTTCGCGTCATGATTTCGAGCTTTTATGGCCTTATGAGTCTAGATGGCCACACACACACACGTAAATATGCACTTTTTATCAATGACAACCATAAAATTTTGGCGATAGTTGCATACTTATCGTTCAAAACAGCTTGGCGATGTTTAACGGGACAGTTAACGGAATTAAACCTGCCAATGCAATCTATAGATGAATATTTTTATAAATAAGTAGTACATTGTGATTATGTTTTACTCTACACACGACTTCAGAATTCAAGAAAAAAATGTCAACTTTATCTGGAAAAAAAAAGTAAAAAAATTGGTTTATTGGTGCACCATCACCACAACAGAACAACTCCAACAGGCAGGCACCTCCATCCCCAACTCCTTTGCTGTCAAAACCCTTCGGCGGCGGCTGACAAATTCGGGGCCATGAATAAGGGACGCCCCACTTAAAGGGCCTTTTAAAGCCCCTGCTCCGTCTTCGCCGGGACATTTTGATGGGGAATCGTTCCCTCTGGGGGGGGGAGGGAGATTTCGAAGGGGGGTGGAGTTGAGAAGCGTGGGTGGATGGGACACTTGGGGTGGTATTAGATTACGGAGAAATCTCTGCTTGACCGATTGGGGGTATTCAGGAATGAAAGTTCTGGGGTTAGATAAGTTATTCGAATCTTGAAATGGAATGTCAGAGTTTCGGTATCAGTGCGGAATAAATAATGTGTTTGGGGTTGTCGTTTCAAGTTTAATTGAATCACAGACTTTATTTTAAAGTTAAGTAAGATTAAAGGGACTATACGGATGGATGAATGATAGCTAAACAATTGTATTCCTGTTTATGTGTCTTAATCAATTATAATTGTTCTTTCCTTTTTGTAAGAGTGTAAATAAAGTTTGTTTTATATTAATGCAATACTTTAATTTAAATTACATCGTATAACTTCTTTTTCAAATGCTAGAAAGATTTTTATAAAACGATAAATAAAGCGATAATAAATTTAATAAGAGATTTATTTAAAACATACAAATATCTCCCATACACCAACGACAACGAGTATGACCATGAGTATGACACGAGGCTTACAGAGTAAAAATAAACAAATTGCAAAAAAAGAAGAAACACATTACACGAAATTTAAAACCAAGTAAATGAACTGCGTTTGAATAATTTTAAATAGCCTTGAAAATAAGGAAGGAAATGTCACGAGAAAATTAAATAAAAAATCCTGTTTTAAAACGTTGCAAAAAGCGCTCCACACAAGTAACTAATTACAAAATCTAATGAGAGAATTTTAAATGTTATGATAAAACTTCAAATCAGCAATACTTAAAATTGTAAGTAACAAAAAAAAAATCCCCTTTAAGCTTTTGGCTACGATGTAGGGTGGTACGTCATACATAGCAGAATAGAAAATAATTTCTCTAACGAGGAATTAACTTCAGCACTTTCAGATCCCTATTTAATACAAGAACTAAAATTGTTTCTCTCCTTCTAATCGACCAGAAGGGAAGAAATCAGTAGAAAACTAAAGGTAAGAAAGGGGAAAAACAAAAGGGAAACAAAGGATTAGATATCGAAAAGAAGCTTTAGGATAAGATCCCAAATTACCCAATTACAGGAAACTTTGATTTTGGTAGAAGTAGTTATAAGCACATCTAACAACATATCTTAAACCCTTAGAAACCGGAAATGTAAATACACTTTTTTAACAGCATCTTTTTAGATTTAGAATAAGAAATTAACGTTTATTCTTTACGTAAAAGACTTAATAAAAGGCAAATTGTATACTAAAGATTGATAAATGTTTACTTTTAATATAAATTAAGTCGAACGTCTCAAATCTTGGATGATTTTAAGATTATTTTTGGTCTCTTAAACTGCCCATTAACCTTTTACCTGCCGATGTTCCCAAATGGGAACATCACTTTAGGGAATTTTTTCACCACTTAATTTTTCATGCAGGAATTTGATACTTGGTAGTAAGAAACTCAAAGATATGAAGTTATTTTACATGCAAAAGTTTTTCAGGTACAATTTAATCCTTTTTGTGGAATTTATATCAAAATAACAGATTTTTGGCTCTTCCAAAAGTTGCACAAGTTTCAATTTATGATAAATTTAAATAAATTTTGTTTTAAATAATTATGCTGTGTTTAGATAGCTTAAGTACACATCTTTTCAATTGGCTTGGCAGAATAGCTCCATATTTTAATTTTTGAGAGTAATTACCAGTTCAACATATATGTTCCCAAATGGGAACATCGGCGTTTGGGGTATAGTTTTTGAGGGGATTTTTATAACATGTAAAAATTCAAGCTATATCTTATTTTCTTTAATTTTTTGAACCTTTTCTGTCTCAAAGGATCTAAACAGGTTAATAATGATGTTTTAAATTTCTAAATCTATAATTTTAATTTTTTTCACCTGATTTATGGAGGAATAAATGCCAAATCTGTATAGCAGATTCCTACTTTTGTATATTTTTCTAACTCTCAGACCGATTAATTTTCAGTAATTATTATTATGGGTTATGCAAAGGGCATATTTGGAGTACTTCTGAGGACTTGGGTACTTATTTTGTTCAAGTGCTCTCTTTTACATAAAAGTTTTAGGTATAAATTTGAAGAATTTTGAAAATAATGAAAAGTGTGAACATCTAAAAACACTCTTCTAACTTAAGTTGGGTGTAAGAGATATGTTGTTTAGTTTGGAATCTTCCATGAGAAACACAGCTTTAACAAATCGATGGAGATAGTTATGATTATCACTTTTGAAAGCTAATTAAATTTGAGTGCAATTCATAGATTTTATGCTAGATATCTGGATAAAACAGTAATTAAAACTAATTTTTCACGCAGAAAGATAATTGTTTAGCTTTGAAACGCATGGGAACTTTCTTTCGTATTTTTTATACCGAAAAATTACCCATTGTGCAATAAAAATGTACGGAAAAGTGTCACGCATGTAATAAATATGTAAATTTTTTCTTATGAAAATCTATAAAATTGTACCCAATCGTCCAACCATGGGAATTAAATATGAAGAAACAGTCCAATATCTTAAAAATGTTCAAAATTATTGAGTAGAAACCTTTTTCAGTAGTTTTACTTGAATTAATTTTGAAATATGTGCCTTTTGGAAATCCCCCTAAAAACTTCACTCCAAACGCCGATGTTCCCAAATGGGAACATCCTCAAAATCCTACTTAGGATTTTTTTTCTGCCAAAAAATGTCAAGATTGGTTTTAGTAATGATGAAAGAAGCTATTTAAGCCAAAAATCAGAACCTTTAATTTGAAATTTGAATTGCGGCGTTTAAAAGGTTAAGAAGTCAATGTTTCATTTAAATTCAAATTTTGGATAACTCGAACATTTTGGTGATCTTTAAGCTTTGAGTTATCGATGTTAAACAGTATTATTCATATTCTCTACTAAATTTAAACATTTTTCTTAATCAAGAATCATAAAAGCAATGAATAAAGGTTTAAAAGAGGCACCCAAATGGAACTTTGAAATACCCTTCCCACTATTCCAAAAAATCCTTTATATTATACCTTTACCCCGGCATATATGGAACAATTTGCTAAATTTTTATAAAATCATATTAATATTATATCTTTGCATAAAGGATACTAACATTGATTTTATTTTAAAAGAGAGATCTTCAGAAAAAATAATGAACCACCTATAATTACACTATTACACAAACTTATTACAAAATATGTTTTCAGCCTTCCAAAACCCCAACAAACAACCCAATGAGAAAAAAACCTTCCGAACAAGGCCTAATCCTCGGCAAGCGACCAAGGAGGAACTTCTCCTGTGGGAACTCTGAATTTACGATCACCGGATCCGATCCTTAATTAACAAATTAGAAGCATAATTTCCGAGGGGCTCACGGAACCTGTCAAAGGCAAGGACTCCGGACAACAAAGGCAGTAAGTATAAAAAGGAAGGATTTTTTTCTTCTTCATGGTGCCCGCTGGCGGGTTTTCAATGCGGGTAATGAATTCGTAATGGGGAGTTATCGGTCAGGTGGCCATGGGCGGATTAAGTAAGGAGAGGGGTTTGACTTTTTAAAAGCATGGACGCGGTATGGAATCCGGACGTGGGTTGAAAGAAGAAAACCATGAAGTGATAGGATTGCTTGAAACGTTTTAATGTTTAAGATAATAAAGACAGTTAACACTAACAGTAGAGGTTTTTCCATTACAACTAGATGTGGATCAATTGGAAAGGGAGAAAATCAGAGGTTTTATTCACAGTAAGCAACTCATACTACTACAGGCCTAGGAAAAAATTTAATTTAATGTTGGGACCGATTAGTTAATTGGAAAATTAATAAATGTGTAATCGATTGAAACAGTTTAAACCAGGAAGATTGAGGTTCTCACCTAATATATAAGGGAAGTTTAATGAGTCATATTACACGAGTAAACAAATTCCATTTACCAATCTTTAATATTTTACGCAGAAATTAATCACTATCTCGAAATAAAAACAGTAAATTATAATATAAAAACAGTAATTTATACTAATTAATAGATACCAACGAGTATTTTTTTGAAGCCATTTTTGGAATGATAACATTGGCCACATAAAAACTGGAACACTAATACTATTGATACCTTTTAGAAACACAAAAATGGAATGCAATCACCTGGCAGGCCAACATTTATGAGTATACTGTAGAAAGGAATAATGATGTGTATCACTTACCTAAAAGAGAAAGGTAGAATTAGTAACAGATAAAAATATTTTAATATTAAATAAAGCAAATATATATATATATAGTTAACATTATAGTATTGTTACTAGAAGTACATTTTTCTGGTATAGTAAGATAGAAAGATTTGGATTTCAATTAAAATATTACCTGTAAAAAATAAAATGCAAACTGATAGTAAAAAATCTTTTAGTGATTTGGAATAAGTGGAACAAAAGAACAAATCAAATTCAAACTCCACACCCACAGTAACTAATTACTTTTATAGTTTCTTTAAACATTTAAAATGTTTACATAACAATGATAAAAAACCCTCATAACTAAGCTTCCAAAAACGTTTTTTTTTTTGTAAAAAAAAAGGTTAAGTACTGAAAAATATCATTTCTATAATTTGGGAACATTTAATCATTTTGCTTGTATGAAATATCTGGATAAATAATCAAATTAAGTGTAATTTTTCTTCATAATACGACTTTGACTTAGAACTTAAACAGTTATATTGCTTATAAATTCGAATTGAATTTGCTTGCAATGGAAGTAAGTTCTAATGTAATCACATCATATAAAAATACACAAATACAACTTAAATAATAAAATAACTGACGGAAGAAAGACTGAAAACATCAGGATGATAGGTAACGATTTTAACTCCATAGCCATTCACGCAACTAATAAAAGTAAGCGTTGCGACATCCAAACCCATTCTTAAGTCAATTCAGACTCCACCGCAACTATTCTTATCTGTTTCAATAACAAGTCTGACAGAGCTACCGTACATGACATCCCCAAACAATAACGGGACATAACACATCCAGGTAATAAATACATTGTTCCCATCTCCAATAATAGCACTTATATCCTACACGTCAGCATAATGTGACACAGGGGCTGACAACCCGACACCGCCCACACAGGTGTCTAATAAACAATACTTTGGAACATGCCATTCGAACAGCGACAGAAGATACAGGGGCTGCCGCCAGGTGGCCCAGGGATCCAGTTACAGAGGGCTAATTATGATTCCCTGGTGGCAACGGCACCGTGGGTGTTCGATTGTTTGAGGAGCGCAAACGATTTTGACATTCTGCCTGATTGATTCAGGTAACGTGAGAACAGGGCTGAGTGGAATGTTTTTAGTGTTCTGTAGGCGAGAACAATAGAGTTCAAGGCTGAGGACAGAACAGGTTGGATGGCTGAAAAGAGACATGAAGGGCTGCGCTATAACTATAATCCCATATGAAGCCTTGTCCAACAGATTATAATTCAAGAAATTTTAATATAAAGCAGGGGTGCAGAATTTTCCCGAACGAGGTTCGGATGAAATTTAGGCAGCTGTGGGGAAATTTTTAACCAAATCTATAAGGAAAGAACTCGACGAATCCAATTGTATTTAGTGGGAAAAAAATTTTTTGTTTAGTGACAATCATATCCTCTGACTTTTACTGAAATTTGGTAAAATATGCGCAGTTACAGATGTAGAGGGCAAAACTACCGATCTACACCGAAAAATAAAGTTATGTTGGTGGATACCTGGAAGTTGGCTTTTCCTTACATTTTGATTGATATGCAGGAAAAACAACGTATCCTTGACAGAATCAATGATTTTCTCTAAAAATGACGATCTTTTTTAATCACATCAATGTCCTTGCTTATATTTTGTTTAATTTAGGGAAATTTTGGACCAAAACGAATTGTGTTCTGGCGAAATATTGGACCCTAAAACATTTTCTGCACCCCTGATATAGAGTTCGTAGGAAAATGTATACGTCCTTGATATTTTTAGGATTTTCATATAACTAATAACTAGTATTATTAGAATAACTTTACTCTAAACTAAGAATGGACATTGTGTGTTTCATTTTCAACAATTCTGCAAACTTTAACAGATAAAATTAAAACATAAAAAATTTTAAATGCAATATATTATGGATAACATTTCACAATTGCATAGAAAGGTAGTGTTTTCGAGAATATTTTTTCTGAGTTTTCTAGCAATACGAGTAAGAGCAAACTATCTATGTATGAATGTTGTCATCCAGTTTAGGAGAAGGGTCTCTTTTAAAGAGCGCCGTTTCTCACCTCGCGGGGCGGTTGACTCAAGTGCTCCCCGACAGATTCCTTTTCGCCAGGACGACCCCTTCCGCAACCCCGGGATTTACGAGGGAGTTAGCGAAATTGTGTTTCAGAGGACGGGGGTGCAAATGCACTTTGCACCGCGGAAGCCATTTTGGGACACGCACAAACAAAATACGGTGCAACTTGGGTAATAATTCGAAGCTGAAGGAGTTACCAAAGAAGTTAGAATTACCTAAAATTTCCCAATTGAAAAAAACAACAATTATTTATTAGACAGTCCAAGGGACCAAGAAAAATCTTTGCGAACTATGAACTACCTAATCAGACGGTCGAGTTGGTAAAGTTGCAATGTGTTTTGGAGAAATGTGAGTTATAACGAATATCAAAATTAATTATTTTTAATTATGGTGAAAATAATTTCAATTACTTAAAAAATTATGACAATAATTCTTAATTAGAGAACACCATGAAATTTTCCAAATCACCTCCATACAATAATTAAGTATCAATCACATAATTTCATTCAGTATCATCAGTCGTATATTAACAGTGATCAAGCGTTCTATCATAAATGCTAATTACAATTATTTATCAATTACTTTATCTATTTCGTCCAGCTTATTTACACTTTCAAACTTGTGTACAATTGTGCCAAATTTTGTATAAGGGCCAGGCTTTCTTCCAATAAATTTATTTATTATTTTAATTACAAAAAAATCCTGAAAGGAGTATGATTGCATGGAAAATAACGGATGGATGAAATTAATTCAAGCTTTTTATTTTTAATACCGAAAACTTCAAAAGAATTTTGATAAGCAATTAAATACGTTTGATGCTTAAACTTAATCCTTGTTTCGCTTAACTCTCAACCAAACTTTGAGACAGGATATTCTCTTTGAAAACATCAAAGAAACACAATTTGAAAAGGGTAATAAAAATAAATTGAAAATATAAGGATAAAAAATTGTTTTTAAACGGAATTATCCCAACTACAGATTCCAAAGGGTTTAGTTAAAATATTTATTGTACAAAATTATGAGGTCACTTTCTTTACATAAAATAGAGAATTGTAATCTATTATTTTATTGCAATTTATTTTAAGCGGTCCACACATGGAGCTTTCTGGACACTGACGGTCATATTCACCACTAACTTAACCTTAGGTTAACTTGGAATCAAGCCTGTTCGACAGCTCTGATTGGCTTAAAACTTTTTTCTCTTTACAACTACCAATTAGAAGTTTTGATTCCAGAAGTCAGGTTAGTGATGAATGCGTCCGTCAGACGCTACAAATATTACCTTAGAAATAATATTTTGAATTTGTTGCACAAGTTACTGCAGTTTTTCACTACTACTACCATTGAAATTGAGAGAAGTAAAGGAATTAACTGAATAATTTCCTAGAATGAGTCATTCTTTTACAAAAAATCCCTATTCCCTTATGAACCTTGATTTTTTGGGTCAGCCAAACACTGATTCGTCACTTCAACGTTTTATGCAAACCATACTGCTCTGCTACTATTAACAACTATACGAATGTAACTCAAACCCTACGTTTGAAACCTCACATGACATTAATTTCCCTTCTCAAAACATGCTAATTTACGATACTTCGATCCCCAAACACCCCCGAGAATCCTTTAAAATCACGAGTGAACTTCATAAATCAATGGCAACATCCCAAAGATACATACACCGCGATCCCTTCTGCTCTATAGCATCCGATGGCCCTCTTTTACGACCTATGGAAGCCCTGGGACATGAATCATGGCCGTCTTTTATGCCTGACAATGTTACCGACAGAGTATTTTATGCCGAGATCGGGATTTTATGCTGGGGTCGCCCCTTTCCCAGATAGGGTTGAGGGAGGGAGACTTTTTTTTTGGAGTGGGTGGTTTGTGGAATGCAGGGTGGCCATTTTCAGGAACCGACCTACAAGTTTGGGACCCATGGCAAAAGACACATTTGGGGGCCCCCCGACATATCTTAAATAAAACTACTATTTTGAAAATTTAATGAGCTTATTAAATATATTTTTTAGAAATTCACTGATTAATAAATTAATTTAAATCCATTCACATTTGCTTAGCTTGAAGTGTTTATGGGAGCTATCCATATGTTTGCGATATCCACATGTTTTTGGGCTAGTGCCCCGAATGCCCTCCTAGAAATCAGTCTCTGGCCATTTGAGGGGTGATATTAGGCTAAAGTTTTTTCTCACTAAGGCTACTGGTATTTCCCAATATTATCTAATTAAGTTATGGTGAGACGAAAAATGCATAGACCACCACAATTGAGATGTTTTCCTAAAGTTTTGGAAGCTTGGAGAGGGAATATGTATAAGGAAAATAGTATATAATTTTAATAAAATTAGTTTTATTAAAATTTATGGTTTTAAAACAATAATAAAAGTACAGAAGTATCATATAAAATCATTATATCTACTTGAATTAAATAATCACTTAATAAAAAAATTAACTTCTCTTTATCATTTTAAATACTAAGCCAAATTTAATAAATATAAGACGAAAAGTCAATTTTTGAACACACTCTAACACGAAATGAAATGTCCGTGATATTAAATGAAATATGAAATGCCCTTCCCCGGCATAATATAATAAATTAATATGCCAAAACTCTAGAAACAGTCATCAATCATTCTGTCTGTCCAAAACAAGCAGAAAAAACCAACTGCACTCTTCCAGCTTATGAAAACGGATATTAGCGTGGGGCATCGGATTCAGCATTCAGATGACAAAGGCAATCCAATCACGATTCTCTAGCGATCATCTGATTTATCACTAGAGATGGTGCTCCGTTGACCGGAATCGCTAAAGGGGCAGTCAGGGGGATAAGACACCCCATTTTATATCCCATCAGACAATCAGTAGAGTCTTCCTTTTCCATTCCATGAAACAAAAATTATTCCAAGAAGTTTGCTTAGGTATAATAATAGAGAATACTGGTTTTAAGAGATTGTTGAAAATATTAAACCTGTCTGAAATAAACCTGAGGTTAGAAAAGTTTTAATAACTTATGATCTCCTTAAAAAATAAAATATAAAATAAAATAATAAAATGTCTTCAGAGCAATTTTCCATCTAAAATAAAGTTCAACTAAAGTTCTAAAAATATTCAACATCAAATCATTAATAAAAGAAAATTGAAGATGAATTAATACGTTATAAAGAGTTGAGATAAAAATATAAGAGAATATTAACAAGGAATGGTCCATCAAAAGTATAAAAACATGCCATCATGTGCCAAAAATATTTAGATTTATTGTTCCACATACCAGCAATTGCTTAACACTTTCCTCTTAATTTAACCATCCATAACATACCAAATCACACACAAACTGTTATCCGTCACAAGTCTACCCAAACCGCCCAGAACAGTCGGTGCAAAATCCTCTTAAGCCCAAATTAATCACCAAAGGCGTAATTAAAATAAAAAGCGGCCTCGTAACACACGCAGCAACACCCAATATGCGGTATAACGATAAACAGAGAGAAGAAATGATTAATGTCGTGTCACAATCCAATAAGGACCCGGAAAAACACATCTCTGACGGATTTTTTTCCCAGGATCCGGGGACTTTCGGGAGCGGGGGATGTGATAAATTACACCTTCTGTAGTATTTATGATTAATATTATTTAAGACTAGCGCGCGTTTTGAAAAGCAATCGATAATTTTGATTGATGATTTCCGTGATAAAAAATACCTTTGCTTGAGGAGAAACGCGGATTAATAAGAACTACAGTGGCCCGAGTCCATCAAAATTATAAAACTGAAAATAAGCATAGATTTGGGTTCCGTGTTTAGGTCTTTTACTTAGCGTGGTGATACCCAAATCGTTAATGAACCGTTGCTATATGAGTAAGAGCAGCCTCAAAAATGTTTTTTCCACGCATATTTCCGAATTCAACTTCGTAAGGGTTGGGTGAGAGTTCTGATTGGTTAGTCAGATAAATATCATTCCAAATATGGGAATTGGTAGTCGTTATGCAAATGCTTAAATGGAAGTTGAAATCTTACGAAGTAGAATTGAGATGTAGGCCTTCTCAGACCTGTAACTAGACTATTTTTTTCGGGAGGGGTTTCGGGACCTAAATGTTTCTCAAAAGTCTTTTTTTACGAGTATGTTATAGATGAAAGTAGAACATTCATGCACTTAATGTCAAAATTCTTTTTGTATAATCTGCGAGTCCTCCATAAGAAAGTTTTTGAAATTTGACACTAAAATGTAGTGCGTTTATTTTTTTTACATTTGGAAACTTACACTTAAACTGTCTATTTGTACGGTAAATATACAACTAAACTCTACTCTAATTTACACGGCAACGGTTCTGATTGGGGCCCCGGGACTGCTACGTAACCGCGAGACCTACGGCGCATGCGTCAACTGCCGTTTTTGCCGTCCTAATAGACACTTCCAACTTTACACACCTGAAGAGGATCTCTCTTTGTACACCGCAGAAATTTCAAGAAGACAGTAGTCATGAAAATTAAAGGGGGGTTAAATCCCCTAACACTATTTCCTGTGTCCTCTCCATAGGGACAACACAAGCGCCCTTTCATATAACCTTCTATTCCTCTGACCTAAGAAAGTGGACTTACGCCATCATCATTCTGAGCAGCTAATATTGGGACGGGGGAGAGATTTCTGGTTTTTGTTTCTGTAAATGCGTTCTTTTTTTTCTGAGGGGTGCAGTGTCCCGTTTTGTGTGTTTGGAATTGCATTTCCGATACCATGCAAGTTTGGTTCCCATATCCCGCACATTCTGGCATGTTTTTTTTTTAAAGAAGTTGATGCGGACGAGATGATTATGATGTCAGAAATCGAGCCGTCCCTTGAGAAATGAGTGCAATTGAAAGATGAGAGCTGCCGATCGATGTATGCAAATTCATCAAAGTCAATGAAGATTAATGATAACAGACAAGGTAAAAGCCTTTCTTTCCTTAAGCACGTAATTGTTGTTTTAGCCTTCTAATAGAAGTAATTTAACTTAGATTTATAGCTTCTCATGGGAGAATAAAGGGCTTTTAAAATATTTTGCATAAATATCGAGAAAAAAAGATGATGTAGGTATTTTATTCAAATCAGAAGTAATTTTAAGTTTGGTTACAAAACAAGTGTGCACAATGCAATCACATAAATTTTACCGAACCTGCAAAATATAACCGATAATCCTGGTATCTTGGTACGAATACAATACAAATTGATTTAGAAACTAAATTATGTGTTCGTCCCTTTAAAGCCCCTCACTACCAAATTAATTATCTTACCGTGTAAAAAAAAAGATAGTGCACACGTAAAACTACCCAAGAAAGAGCTGTTATAGTTAGCTAGTTGACAAGGTTAACTAAGATAAATTCCTATTTTTTTGCAACCTTATAATCCTAGGCTTTCTGCTAAATTGTTTGCCTTTCACTTTCACAGAAAAACTCCATCTTATCTTAAGGCTGGTATGCTGTCAGGCGCTGTTCTACGTATTCTATTCTATGTCTATATCCAGAGTTTAGCTAGACTTTCTCTTCCAGTCCATGTCAATCAGGAATGTATTTTTCTTCTCTGGGCTCGTGTCCTATTTGATGTCATATAGAAGGAACTTCGTTTGCAGGTTTCTGGGAAAAACGAACAGCAAAAATGATGCATTGGGCAATTCTTTCAGGATTCACTGGTCAGGTTTTGGTACTACTGCGTCTGATATCAAAAGAGATGCCTCGATTGGTCCCCCCCTTTTATCTTTCAAAAAGTTTTCTCTAAAAGGTTTTTGTAAACACTATCGTCGAGATCTTGTAAGAAACGATTACAAAACCAATCCTCAGTTGAAATAACCTATATTCTGTATCAAAATTTAGCGGCAGGTAATGTGGAAAAAATATAACCGATATTTTAAAAACCCGATTTAAATTGTCTCAATCTCTATCCTAATCCCTAAACAAAATAGAATATAAAAATAATTTGCAGTTATAACTTCTATCATTACGTTACATAAATTTTTTCCTATCTAATCTATTTGAGAAGATAAACTAGGTCTCTCTATCTACATCTAACACAGCCACAGCGCTTAGCTAATTCATAAAATTATGAAATTAAAACAACATGCGTACATACGGAGTTGGAGAATTTATTTGATAAGCACCGAGTTTTGACAACGACAAGCACAGGATTAACATTCATCATCATTAGCATTTATATCCAAGGTTATCCGAACCAGGAATTATTCCTACATAAATATGCTGATTTCAACTTTAGTTGTGTCTGAACGTTTTTCTGCATAATTAGAACGAGTTTCACGAACTGAGCCATTACTTACTGTGAAACGTGTATTTCCTTCGGCGTGTCACGTGCAAGTTATGTTTCCTCGTGATTTCTGATTCCATTGCATTTCTTTTCCAAGGAAATGACTGCTTTAAATTATGTCCAAATCAATTTCTTCGATACCAGATCAAAGAGCATTAATTGAATTAATATATTTATTATTTAATGGAGCGATTCTTGATTACTTCCCCGGCAGTTAAGTAAAATATGTTTCATCAGTTACAGAAATTTTCATCAAATTGTAGGAATTCCTGCTAAAATAATCCTCTTCTAAGAATCGAACGCAGTATTGAAACTGGTATTCTAACTGAAAAATCCCTTAGTAGGGAAATTCATTTTAATTTCCTCAATTATCGAATAATTCGTACTTGAGTGTCAAAATTCGGTATAGTATAAGCGTTTGTTGTTTGTTTGTTTGTTTGTTGAAGAAGTATAAAAGGTATAGGAAATTCTCACTGTATTAGGTTCAGTAAAAGAAAAATAACTTCTTGAACAAATTTAGAATTTTGAACAGTTTATGGATTACAACAGAAAAACAAATACAAGTCTGATTTTTTTCTTTAGCAATTTCCCTCTTTATTTACCGATTTATTCCACTTCAATGCAAAATAATTGAGGAGATAAAAATTCATAATTTACAAAGATCACATCACTTTTATTAGTACGGAAACAAAATACTACCAAACAATTCTATGAAGAAGAAATTTATAATGAGTTACAATTAATTCTTCATTTTGCTCAAAGTACTTTCATACACGCTCGGCATCAACGCAGAAAATACCACCCAGCAGCATATTGTGTTTGCTTAACCATAAAAGCACACACCCTTAAACAGAATTCATTTTATACAAACCAATTACCGCAAGCAGCCTCACACACAATAAAAAAACATTTTCCGTACCCTATTCGACGCCATTAAATCGCAGCGTTTGCACAAACAGTGGGATCACATCCATCCATTCCGATGCAAACGACAGCCCTAACAAAGAGCCCCAAAACGACATCCGAATAGCGCCCCCTGACGGTGCGGGATTTCAAATGGGATTCATTGCCTCAGCAAGGAAGCGGCCCGCTGTCCGTAGAGGTATAATGAATGGAGGGCGCTTTCGTATGGAAACCGTAAATGCCAGATTAGTTGGTGGTAAAAAGATATATGTAACACGGAAAGTCCCATAGAAGGGTGGATTTTGGAGAAGAAAATCTCTCTTTCTTCCAGAAAAAAGATCGGAAAAAGAACAATTTCCGACATGAGATGAAAAGAAGTGGAATCATTCAGCAAAAAAATAGCTTGTCTATCCAGCCAATTGTTTTTTTTTATTTCTAATGATTAAACTTTTTAGGCAAGTATTGGCCATGAAGCCCGGAGTAAGAATCAGTCAGTCATAGATTAGTATGTACTACCTATTCCTTGTTCTTTTAGAAACCACAACGGAGCAATTTCATCACAAGGATATCCTTTCCTAACCATGCATGGCTAACTATAGACTAATAGGGAATTTCGCAGTTGTGACGTAAGAAAGACGTTCTAACATTGCCAGAAAATATAGTTAATTCGAAGGGTGTGTACGAGTTTAAGCTAAAATTGGACAGGCAGTGGGAATTGGGGAATAATTAAACAAAGGACCAGTCTTGTTGGGCTTTGAGCCTGTAGCTGGTCGACAATATTTGTATTTGATTGATATAGCTCAACTGAACTTCTCACTGAAATCTACCAAATCTCCATGCCAATTCAAACATCTTATTCGGTAAGACTTAACAATTCGCAGAGTCCAGCAAAATTGGAAGGAATGCCGTGCTTCCAACTTCCCGAATAGGATCTGCAAATAATATGCATGATCCATGGGATATTTCTATATGGAGTTAAGTTGTTGAATAATAGCACTACCAAACGTGACGTCACTATGCCTATCACACATCGGCAATTGCCGAATTTTCCTGGCCTTATTCATCTAGTTGGCCAAGTGCCTCAACCCGCCGTCTGAGTGACCAGAAGTTTCGAGGGAAACACGTTCAATGTGCCATCTGTGCATAAGCGTCTATACACGGTCCCATCCGTAGAGATGGAGAGGAAAAAACGTGGGTCGCCCCATGGGGCGGCAGAGCCGGCGGTGTCCGTCTTCTGGAGGAAGATTGAGAAATATCGTTTGGTGAGGGCAGCTGTTTAATATCCGGTGGCAGTGGAGCGTGGAGTTTTAGGCCTGGCGGGGGGCGGAGCTGGTGGTTAATAGAAAGAAAGTGGAATCGTTTTGGAATGCACCTACCGCCGACTGGATCCGGCACTCCAAAGCTTTCCGACTAGCAAAAGAACTTTTTTTCTTTAAAAACTTTGTGAAAAAATGTAATATATTTCGTTTTTATTCATAGAATCAAATCTTTAATGAACTTTAGAGTGTTCTGAAAATTCTTTCATTTTTCCCCTAAACTTTATGGAATAACATTAGTTAAGAAATTCCTGTGGTAGATTTTTTTACTTAAAAAAAAACCTTATTTTTATTTAAACTGAAAACTAATTGTTTCATGACTGACACAGTTTGATGTTTTCATTGTAAAAATATAGTATTAAACATAAAACATCGTTTTCCTCATCGATTTTAGAATTTGGTCCTGTCATTGGTCCTTAGCGCTATGAGGTATTAGCTACAACAGTATTTGAGCTGGTTAGATGAGTAAATGAAGGTTTTCTCTACAGGCGTCTGTGATAATCCTATGGAGAATACATTTTTTAGGCAGCTTTTACAGGCCAATCATTGAGTTTTTTACTAAAGCTTTAAGCTACACTAGGTAAAGGATCTTAAAAGGAATCTATATCATCCATGCTTTTCTCAAATTTTGTATTTTTGGACTTAATGCCACTTCATCTTAAGCAGCTCATTTATAGGGGATTCTTAGGGAAGTTTCGATCATTCGCGTCGCTCGAATCGATGCATGATGTAATCTCTCCCTTGGTTGAACTTCGTAATCGAGAAAGCAAACCAAACACTTCTAAAACGTTGTTAAAGAACATACCTGAGAAATGGCTATAATAGAGAAACACGGCAACAATAGAAAGCTGAGATTAAACATCCCTTGAACACTGGAGCTATAAGACAAACACTGGAGCTATAAGACAAGAAAAAAAAGACGAAAACTCTGTACCGAAAAAATACGGCTCCAGATAAGTCCTTCCACTTCCATACCCACGAGTTGGTTGACCCTACCTGTGTTAGTAAACAGAAATCGCTTCCAAATGGACCGCGAAAAAAACCTTGGAACGTGGGAAGTTTCGCATCACCGGAGGAGGTTTTCTGACCGCAGCAGACGGAACAAAAACAGAGAAGTAAAGATGTATGGCTGGCCTTCGGTGCTATTGTTTGCAGCTGCGGTTTCGAACGCTCTTTTAAAAAATCACTTCTAACGAGTTTTAAAGAAACTTGTTTACCACTGTGAGATGGTAGCAATTTGAATAATAAGAAAGAAAGATAAGAGTTCAATGAGGAAGTTAGTTTGTCTGTAAGTGAATTTGAATGGCAATTGAAATGTGTCTCATAACTGAAACTGGTTATATGTTCAGTAAAAGCACGGATAAAATAAGAGAGGAAAAACAATCAGAAAAAATGATGAACTCCTAATACGACCTTGCTTCAAGCTTTATTTGTATGTAATATTTTTATGAATGCTAGCCTATTTTAATGACTTTTGTTTCAAGGTGGGGGGGTCAAAATTATTTCTATATCATTCCCCAATCGTCCGGTCGTTTTAAGTTAAAAGTAGCTTATTATATGATATTTACTACTAAGTTGGTTTGTTGTGGTTTTATGTCGCAAGAATCAAGTTCGATCATATTGTGCCAAAAGAGACATGATCAGGAAAAAACAATAATACACAACAAGCATTTGGATAGTCAGGCGAAAAAGCTATTATGAAACGTAATGTGCGTAAGTTTAAAAGCACGACGATATACAAATAATTTAACAGCGATTACAAATTAGAATAAAATTTTACAATGATGACGTGAACAATAAAATATGTATATGATGCATGAATTGAATTTGAAACCATGTAGTTATTTATTTAGTACCTACTGATAGTAAATATATATTAAAAGGTTTAAATATTTTTTATAAAATTAATGAACTATTAACCCTCATGATGCTTCATTTACAGCTAGGATTTGAAACTTATGGTATAGGTAATTTATGTTAATGTGTGATGTGATGAATGCTAAATCTCAAGAATTTGGGGTTTAAGTGACTTCCTCCCCCCCAGAAAAATTTCTGAAATTGGGATAAAAGAATGATTAACCTTGCATTTATTATAATACTTACATCAGTTACATTTTTCTAAATTTTTATTTACGTTAAATAAATTTTAGTCAGCTAAATTCCCTCGAGTTATCAATATGCGTCTTCGACTCCTGGAAACTCATACTATGAAATTTTATATTGTCTTTTGTAGCATGTTCCTGTTTGTGTGTAAACTAAGTGATGGTTTTCTCGTTCTTATTATAATGAGAGGAGGGATGATGAGTAAATAAGTGATTATTTTAGGAAAACATGCATGAAGTCAAGTTTTCCAAATGAGCATTTTACCAACGAATCAAGCTCTAAATACGAACCTCAACATTAAGTAAACTGAGCGCTTCCCCAGTAATCCTAGCACACAATGAGAAGACGACTTTTAAACTCGCTTTCCCAACTCCGTCCACCAACAATTAGCCGGGGAACAATGGCCATCAAGCTGCACGGAAAACAACACTGGCGGATTACGTTCCCCGTGTAAATCAAACCCAAAAGTGAAGAGAGAAAACAAAAACTTTTCCCGCATGCTAGGCGCGAGCCACTTAGCATGCATATTAGAGTGTTTCCAGAATTAAGGAAACTGCCACACCTATTTAGGGCGCTTACGCATGCATTTTGAATGAGCGGGTCAGGGCTATATTAATGCCTCGATAACACGGACTTTTACAACATGGCGGCGAGAATGAAACTTTTCCCTTCGGGGTGGAAAAATTTTGCGAGGGCGTAGATATATTCGAAAATGAACGTTCTTCGATAACAACAGGTATATATCATCGGCAATTTGTTCGTACGTTTCGGGAGAGATAAGATTAGATAAGTTGTGAGCTGTTTTGTTCTTCTTCCGAGATTGGGTCACGAAGGTTGCAATTATTCTCGAAAATCTTTCAGGTAAGTTAAGATATTCCCTCGATTTTGTGCTTCGAAAGATGTTCAAAGATCAAACTTGCACGAACACGTCATATTGAGGGGCCCTGAATTTAATATTCTATCTGCTTTGACATCATTGAATAGATTTTGTGTGTGTGCTGTTGTTCTAATAAATTGTAAATGTAAAATTGTAATTATAATTGAAAAAAAAAATAGCGAAAACCACAAAATGAACAAATGCAACCCACGTTATGTACTATAAAATTTAGAAAAATATTTCCAAACTGTGTGGAGGTATGGAGAAGTTACTAAGTTGTAGAAAGAGATTTTTAAGGGAATAAATTTTGCAATTTCGGTTTAATTTTAGTTTTAAAATTGCGATATCAAAATGAAGGAGGAGTCACTGAAATGAGAAAACTTGAGATACACGGTATTAACAAAACTAAAAAGGCCATAATTTGTGCATAGGTCCCCTAAAAAGTAGCAAATGGAACGATTTTCTTGTTCTACATGCAACATTTAGGTAGAAAATATACTAGTTGCCATAGAATTTGCGGTTCGGCTTATCCTAAAAAAACAAATAGGGTATATCATAACTTTTAGTTGTTATTGTAATTGAAACTAATATTTACATCCATAATATAACAGATGGTGCAGTGAGAAAATGGAAGAATACCACCGGAAAAATGGGCTGGACTCAATAACAACCTGCCTCTCCTTATTACCCTTCCAAACGCCATGCATATTAATAAATACTCCATTCTATTCCCCGATCTGGCTTATTACCAATACACTCCACACAAAGGCACCAACTTCAATTCCGATTCAAACTTTTTTTTTAGATAACCGTTGCCAACAATAGGCGAACAAAAGAGGGAAACTCCCCAAGGATCGATCGAACAAGCGATAAAGGATGATGCCAGATGCAATCGCCACCATAAATCAGAATATCGTTTGGGCCATCTGGAATGTGTTGTAGAAAACAATTCACTTAAAGCGGATGGCAACGAGAAACTCCCCGAGAAAATCGATTTCTAACTATACTACTAGTTGAGGGAGGCGTAACTTTTAAACTATCAACACTCTCAGAGAGGAGTGATAATTAATTTGGGGGTTAGGTTTGAAACTCGGAAGCAAAACTGGCCGGGTGTTTCGCAAGACTAATTTTGTGTAAGTTTGTCAAATGGGGGTTATTAGCATAATCAACTGTGTTCCCTGAATTAGTTTGGTTAAGTAAAGAATGGGATCCTGAGGTTGACATCGTCCCTTTGTGTATCAAATCACTATTAAAATTCGGGCAAAGTTAACTTCAAAGTTTGGAGATACTACAACAAGATGCTAAAATTAATGCTGTTTAAACAACACTACTAACAAAAATGCAACTGGAGACATGTGATTAAAGAGGGTTTATTAATTTTTAATAGTCGGTTGAAGCTTCACAAATGGTGGAGGTATAGATGAGACTATCTGGACACTAAATCGTTGTATAACTAACTGCTAGCCAAGAGTCCAAATGTGTATTGGTAGATAGTGTAAAACGCTAAATTTATATAAAAAAAACTATCAAAGAGTATAAAAATTACAGAACATGAAAATGATATGAAAACGATTTGCAGCCCGTATGGAAAAATATTCCAATTCAATATATAGCTTCAACAGATGTATAAAAAAGATAATTTATTTTTAATCTTAATCTTATTTTTAAATTTTAATGAAAGGAAAATTTACATTTCATTATAAATTACATTAATATAATAAAAATTACATTTTACATTTCCTTCTTTTGAATTTTTTCCTCTTGACTGTAGAACTCTAATAAAGACCTTAGTTTTAGAAAAACCAAAAAGTTGTAGTTTTATACGATTTGCATACATTAATAGTTATTTAAAGTTTTATTCGTGAATAGAAGAAAGAAGAAGAATTTTTTTTTAAATAACTAAAAATCTGAGAATATCAATCCTTCCAAATTAGGTGTGTTAACTTTGAAAATAAAAACCTAACAATAAATAATAAATATAACAGAATAAAAACAAATCTGTAACAAAAAACAGTTTGATATAAAATGTAAAAATATTTATGAAGTAAATAGAATAAGGTAAAAAATCTGAAACAAAATAAATAAATATTTTTAAAAACTAAGTTTATTTTGAGAAAAACACAGTCCAGTTAATACAAACAGAAAAGGTTTTTGAATGGAATAACGTATTTTCGAGGATATTAATTTTCTTGGTTATATACGCTTAACAAATCGGCATGTATAAAAACCAATTTTATAAATACTTTATAACAATACCCATATTTTGTTCGAAAAAAAATAAAACAAAGAAACGAAGTACTTAAAAATTAGACACATTAGGAGAACTCCTATAAAAACGGCATTTACTTTAATAAATAGACAAATTACTTAAAAAAAAAACTACGGTCGACTTCAGTCATGAAAACTTAAGAAGCGAGGAATAATTAATGAAAAATCCCTGCGGAGGTGGAAAAAAAAGTCCCGTTTATCCCTGCCGAGGAGGGGAAGCGGCGCGACACATGACGGGAGCGTAATCAACCTCCCTTGCGCGAGTGCATAAATATGCACGCGCCGCAAATTTATTAACACCTCGCGGACGAAGCTTCATCATTCACAACTCGTTTTTGCGCACGGAAGTATTAATGGAGGAGAAACCGAGAGAGCAGCCATGAATTATGCATTCGTTTTCATACAGAGCAAACGAACGGCATGGGAGGAAAAAAACGATATCTGAGCAGCTCTGGTTAACAGTGGACCAAGTGCAGAAATTAAAAATATGATTAGAAGCATGAATTTGGGGTTTCGTTTCCAGTATGGTGGTTTTCTTAGTCAGTGGTTCCCAAACTTTTAGGGGTTACAGCACCCTTTTAGAAAAATTATCTTTTTTCTTTCATGGTATACAGTTTTATAATTTTGAACTATTAACTGATGCTACTCATTTTCTCAAATACCTGATTGCTACTTGTTCTTCCTAATAAGGAAATCCAACAAAAACGAAGCATTACTCCAATTCCAAAATTGAAAATTGCTGATGTCTCTCAAGTTATATGTTTTATTTAAAGTTAGTTTTATTTAAAGTTTTAGTTATATTTTATATTTAAAGTTATATTTCACGCGTGAAGTTATATTTTTACACATCCAAATATCTGACAATTCCCAATTTTATTTTATTTTTCCACCTCGAAAATTGAAAACAAGAAAATGAATGAAGATAATATTAAAATCCAACAGAGATAGGATCAATGGAACTTCTGAAAGGGTGTATTGCTTATGAAGTTAGTGAGAGAAAATTTGTTTTGTGAATCCACCCTCAAAATATTTCTAAAAAAAATCAAACCTTGTAAATATAGTTATATTAGGTTCAAATAGCACATTTTTATGAATAAAATGAGAGTAAAAATATTCACGAGGTGTTTTAAAATAAAGTTTGCTAAACTTAAGCCATTTTTATTCTGACTACCTCACTTCTCAACTCGCACGAACGCTTAATGATTCCAAAAGAAAAATACTACCGTTGCCAACGCGCGAGGAGAAAAATATTGAAATAATAATAACGATTTCGAGTAGAAAAAAAACGCTATTCCGTGGATTGAAAAAGGGATTTAACGCAAATTACTCCAGGTGAGGTGTTCTGCCTACTTACGTCCGTTTTTGTTGCAGTTTTAGTTCTGGTACTGAGATAAGGCCGAAAATGATTTATACGACTCAAAATTACTGGAGGCTCTTGCCAGTCGGCTGTCAGATTTAGCGAAAATTGTATCGCCGGTGAAATATAGATGTTGCCAAAAGGAGGGTGAGAAATGTTGTGGAAATGATACGAGTGTGAAATAATTACCGGGTGTTGCCACGGGAAATCGAGCAAAGGTTTGTAGCTGCAGCTGTTGTGATAGTGCCATGAAAAATATCAAAGTTCTCATCTCGGGGATAAATAATTATCACTTTAAAAACATAACACGAATTTTCTCGCCTGGAGCTGCTAAATGTCTTGGCAATTTGGCAGAAATCTCATTCAGGCATTTAAAGCCAACGTAAGAAAAATGCTCCATTATATTGCACTTAATTATACGAGCTATTTAAAATAAGGAGTGCGTTCCAAGCAGCTGTTCTTGAGATCTTTAAGAGATTTTGCAGATCTTTTTGTTTCATATAGTAAGAGTTGGGAAATACGGGAGAAGATAAAATCTCGGTATAAAACATGTTTAAGGTGATATAATGTATCTAAATAAGGCAAGGTTTTTTGAAACTACTAAGTTTTATGAATGATTTGCCTTTGCCTTCCTATTAGAAGACAAGATTTCGGGCAAAACAGAGTATGGCATTTGTTTTTTAACTATGTTTATTAGGGTGTCCCGAAAAAACCGAAATTTCTCTGATCGCTTAGCGGTAGTGCGGAAAAGTTGTGAACTACCATCACTATGAAAGGTGTGAAATCTTAAAACTCTGGGTTAATATCTTCTGTTGCCCCAAACGGCCTAAAGTTCTGAAAATTGGCCTAAAAATGACCAAACTTCAAAAATTAACAGAAAATTCCAAATTTCAGTCATGATTCTGGGGTTATGCTTAAAAGTTACTATTAACATACAACTACATTTGCAAAAAGTTTTAAACTTATAGGTTAATATCTTCTGTTGCCTCACGGGGCCTAAATTTCTGAAAATTGGGCTAAAAATGACCAAACTTCAAAAATTAATAGAAAATCCCAGATTTCAGTCATGATTCTGGGGTTAGGCTTAAAAGTTACTATTAATATACAACTACATCTGCAAATAGTTTTAAACTTATAGGCCAATATCTTCTCCCTCCTTATTCACTTTAAAATTTGGAAAATTGACAAAACTTAAAAAAAAAAAAAAAAAAAAAAAAAAAAAAAAAAAAAAAAAAAAACAATTACCTCATTTTGATGGAAGAGAAAACTTTATTTTTTAGAGAGACAGAGAAATAACATCAACATTATTGCTTGTAATGATTTTTGGTATTAAATTTTAACATTTGCTTTCTTAATTTTAGTGTCGCTGTAACAAAGGAATCCCTGTTCTGTGGGCCAACCGTTTTTCCGGAGGCTGCAGTGATTATTTCACGATACGCTCAACAGCTTGTGTATGCGATGGGAATTTAATAAATTCCCAGCATTCTGTAGGCATACCGTCCTGAATCATCTTCATAAGTTCTTGAGAACTAACCTCTCTGAGAACTGGAGGGGATGTCACATAACATGATGTCCAGTCAATGAGATCTACATAGTCTTTTGCTTCAAAGTTAAGTACAGGAACGACAAAATGAGCAAACACCTTCCCCATCTCTGGTGCCTTCTCTAGCCTTGATAGCCTACTTTCTCTAGCCAAGCAGCAAGGGTTTTAATGTAATGTAAATATAGATACAGATATGTAAAACCTCAGAATTCTATTGGCAGTTGTTAACCAACGGGCCAAGTTCAAAGCCACATTTCAATTAGTTACTTTTACGACACCTGTTTGAGTCCATTGACGGCAATCATCTGGCCCCACGTCTTATACAGGTGAAATCGGACGAAAGCTCAAAGGATGTGTAAAGCTTCCAATCGTTGGTTAACAACTGCCAATATAATTCTCGAGTTTTACATATCTCCCTCAGAACCCTCACACGATCTGGTTACTTTAGTTGGATTTATTCTAAGAGTCTACACACCCTCATGGTTCCGTATAAAGATTCATCAGTCCATAAAAGACGGTGCTTGGAATCTGTGGCACTTCATCAATTCATCCCGGTACTTGCCTAAAAAGTATCGTGACGTAATCGATCCAGTTATTTCTCGAAACGCCCACTTTGCTGCTCCAGAAAACATGCTTTTGGCCATGTTAACTGATGATAGATGTCACATTAGGACCCTTGCAGTGCGGCGTATTATCAAGAAGGCACCCGAGATGGGGAAGTTGTTTGCTCATTTTGTCTCGTTCCTGTACTTAACTTTGAAGCCAAAGACTATGTAGATCTCATTGACTGGGCATCTTGTTATGTGACATCCCCTCCAGTTCTCAGAGAGGTTAGTTCTCAAGAACTTATGAAGATGATTCAGGACGGTATGCCTACAGAATGCTGGGAATTTATTAAATTCCCATCGCATACGCAAGCTGTTGAGCGTATCGTGAAATTAATCACTGCAGCCTCCGGAAAAACGGTTGGCCCCCAGAACAGGGATTCCTTTGTTACAGCGACACTAAAATTAAGAAAGCAAATGTTAAAATTTAATACCAAAAATCATTACAAGCAATAATGTTGATGTTATTTCTCTGTCTCTCTGAAAAATAAAGTTTTCTCTTCCATCAAAATGAGGTAATTGTTTTGTATTTTTTTTTTAAGTTTTGTCAATTTTCCAAATTTTAAAGTGAATAAGGAGGGAGAAGATATTGGCCTATAAGTTTAAAACTATTTGCAGATGTAGTTGTATATTAATAGTAACTTTTAAGCCTAACCCCAGAATCATGACTGAAATCTGGGATTTTCTATTAATTTTTGAAGTTTGGTCATTTTTAGTCCAGTTTTCAGAAATTTAGGTCCCGTGAGGCAACAGAAGATATTAACCTATAAGTTTAAAACTTTTTGCAGATGTAGTTGTATGTTAATAGTAACTTTTAAGCATAACCCCAGAATCATGACTGAAATTTGGAATTTTCTGTTAATTTTTGAAGTTTGGTCATTTTTAGGCCAATTTTCAGAACTTTAGGCCGTTTGGGGCAACAGAAGATATTAACCCAGAGTTTTAAGATTTCACACCTTTCATAGTGATGGTAGTTCACAACTTTTCCGCACTACCGCTAAGCGATCAGAGAAATTTCGTTTTTTTCGGGACACCCTAATGTTTATGTTGTTCACTTTTAGAGAAACCGATGCAAATACGACTTCAAATAAATTAAATTTGAAGGATTACATGAAAATACAAGTATAGAAATATTTTTCACACCTGAGGATTAAATAATGTTTTTTTTAAATGATGCGTCTGAATAAAAATTTTTAACACGTCCATAGAAAATGAATGAACTGTTTGTTGTTGTTGTCTTGTCCAATATATTGAAATATCCAGGACAGCCGCAGCAACATCAACAACCCTTGAAGAATAGAGGAGTTGATGCGAGGGAGCCAGATGGCCACTGAAGAGCTTGGCAAATATAGCAAGATAGTTATCAGTACAGTGAGGACATTAAATTAATTATAACTTCGTTAACCATCAGGGGAAATTTAATTTAAATTGGGATTTAGTTTTGTTTCCTGCAAGCAAGCAACGTGGACATTTTTTGAGTGCATAATAAAAGATTTTTGTCCATTTATCTTTAATCTGCACTCAAAAAAAAAAACTAACTCCCAATTTAAATTAAATTTCCCTTGATGGTCAACGAAGTTATAATTACTGTCCCCACTGTACTGATACTCAACTTTCGTTAGGGAGCTGTTCGTACAATAGGAGTAAATGAAATCCGAGAATAGGTTATTCTTATCCTTAAAATATAAGTAAATCAAATTTTAAAAACTTTAAAAGGTGGGTGGCAGAAACATTTCTATTTGAAAATGGAGCGGTGGTTCCCAAAATGATTGAGAACCTATAATATGTTCTACTATGACGGCCTCCCCAGAATTATTCCCAACCATATCCACTAACCAAACCACACATCTAATCCCGAGTATTGCACGATTCACGCCCAGTCCACCCCTCCGATATATCCAGCCGTCTCGTCCTGCAGCATCTGCATTTAACAGGACGGATGAGTCTATAATCGGATGGAGGGGGTAGCAGGTATCTCCTCAAGCGAATGCCATCTGATTGTGAGTATCGATTCTGGCCTTTGGGCATGAATCAAACCGGGATCAATGGGCGTATATCATGTTTTGAGACACATAGAGAGAGATGTTATTGTATTGGAGGGTTTACACGAGGATTTCGGTCGTTAGGGAAGGAAGGTGGGTGGATTATGTTAGGTTGTCGAGTTAATCAGCAGCTTTAATTGGATCAAAAGTGTTACAGGAAATACAGGTGTCCGAAATTAGCTTAACATCATTATACGAGTCTTCTCTCCTTTAACTGTGATGCTGACCAAGTCTTGAGTGCAACAATTTATTTGGGTCTATTATCTAAAATTTTCCCTTGTTTATAACATTGAGGGAAATTACAATTGATTGAATATTGAAGAAAAAGGAATCGCATGTGATGTTAAGTACTTCCAAAACTTCCTGTAAGTTTTTAAGTTGTAATTTTAATGAAATTTCTATGTTTTTGAAGCTTACACTAGTTTTTTGTCAGCAGCCTCTTGATTTATAAAAAGGCAAAATCGACATCAACATTTTCCTATGGATAACTAACTCTTAAAAAAACTTTACAACAATAAAACTTCAAAAATTTAAACACTTTTCACTATTTATAATTCATTCAAGTTCTGCAATGCAATCCATTTTAGCATGTCATTAAGTATGGAGTTATTGGAGACTAAATACAGTTGTGTATTTGCTGAAGTAAATTATATCAAATCAGTATTTTAAGTGTCATTAAGAGTAACATTAAAAATTTATTACTGAATAAATTCCACAGTGACTCACATATATTTCAGTTATTGAACATCTTCAGAATGAATCAAACAAAATCTGTAAACTTACCTAAAAGAAAATAAGAAAACATTAGAAATCTTAATAAGCATTTGTTATCAGTTCAATTAATTACATAAAACAACAATATTCATATCAGTACAATTACTTTATCTATCCACATAAAATTTATAAAAATAAATCTCTCTTGTGGGAATCATAATATTTTTAAAAACAATATAGATCACAATTAATAATAATGACATAACTAAAAAAAGCAACCAAAGTTAAGAGTAAAATAAAGTATTAAGTTAATGTAAATGAGCCCTATATTTATCAGGTTGTGGAGAATCTCAAATCGCCAATTAAAAATCGCCAAGATATCCAAACATCCTCAATACATTGATTGATGTTTTCACTATAAATGTATAATTGAATCGAATGATTTGAAATTTCAATTCCTTGTCGTTTTTTAACGTGATAGATAACAGAAAAGGTATCCTCAAGATGAACATTATTCTATAGATCTATCTATATTGATATAAAACATTATCTTCTAACAACATCTACGTTAAATGCTATCTTTCAAATAAATTTAAAGCACAACGGTGCAATATTTTTACATACTTTTTTTATATGACTGTGAAATCGTCCCATAGAAACAATAATACACATTTTGCTTTAATGACTTTTTTGCAACGGAGAAACGTTCACATGGTTCACCAACTAAGGGCGTGTGAATACCGAGAATCCTTCCCACCAAAACAATGGCCAACGTCTCAACTTCGTGCTCCAGTGACTTCAAATGGCGCAAAAAAGTCGCTTTTACGTGTCGCATTCTTTACCTAACATTAACCTTACAGTCACACACTCATCCTGTGTTTATTTTCTTATTTGAGAACTGCAGGATCAGGTTTCTGTAAAAATGGTAGCAGTTACATGGCCGAAACAATCAAGCAGGTAGAGAGCTACCGTATTCACTGGAACTATTACAAGGAAATTCTCATTATTTTTTCGTTCACGTTTTGGTCGTTTTCTTCATTTCTGTGAATGTGTGAATGATTCAAAGAAACGAAGCAGTATGTAATTAAAATGGTCATCGTTTTTTAAATGTATAGATTCTCAAACGGAAAAGGAGATTAGTAATACTAATAGTATAGATAACCTTGTTTATTTGGACTAACTGACACCAGGCAATACGGAAAATTAAAAATCCAGATAACCCAGGTATTAATAAAAACAACTACTTTATACAAGGAGACTTGGAGACGTGCCGTTAATTATATCAAAAACTGTTTTGTAACAAAATTACACATAATTGTTTAAGATGGGATACGTCGTTTTCGTCCCCGGACATTTCGTCCCCGAAAAAATTATCGATTACTTCCTTCAGTGTTACCAGTAACATCGACATCCTATGAATATGTTTATGCGCATGCTCCGGATCTTAGCGATCTCGGACACGATTCTAGGTATCACTACTGTCTCTAATCAGCACAAATGTTAAGAGTGACCGCAATTGTAAAAACTGCGTAGTAGTGACAATGCCTCGTCAAGAGGAATCTAGATTTGTAATTTTAAATTTTTTTAAATTGATTTAAAAAGGGTTTAATACCACCCTCCTGCACTTGCAAGACTTTTATCTGGGCTGATTTTCAGTGCTGATTACAGATATTTCATCAAAATTGCGGTTTGAAAGATTTTAAAATTTTAAATTTTTTTAAATTGATTTAAAAAGGGTTTAATACTACCCTCCTGCACTTGCAAGACTTTTTTCTGGGCTGCTTTTAAGTGCTGATTACAGATATTTTATCAGAACTGTGGTTTGAAAGATTTTAAAATTTTAAATTTTTTTAAATTGATTTAAAAAGGGTTTAATACTACCCTCCTGCACTTGCAATACTTTTTTCTGGGCTGCTTTTAAGTGCTGATTACAGATATTTCATCTAAACTGTGGTTTGAAAGATTTTAAAATTTCAATTTTTTTAAAATTGATTAAAAAAGGGTTTAATACCACCCTCCTGCACTTGCAAGACTTTTATCTGGGCTGATTTTCAGTGCTGATTACAGATATTTCATCAAAATTGTTGGTTGAAAGATTTTAAAATTTAAATTTTTTTTTAAATTGATTTAAAAGGGGTTTAATACTACCCTCCTGCACTTGTAAGACTTTTTTCTGGGCTGATTTTAAGTGCTGATTACAGATATTTTATCAGAACTGTGGTTTGAAAGATTTTAAAATTTAAAATTTTTTTAAAATTGATTTAAAAAGGGTTTAATACCACCCTCCTGCACTTGCAAGACTTTTATCTGGGCTGATTTTCAGTGCTGATTACAGATATTTCATCAAAATTGTTGTTTGAAAGATTTTAAAATTTAAAATTTTTTTTAAATTGATTTAAAAGGGGTTTAATACTACCCTCCTGCACTTGTAAGACTTTTTTCTGGGCTGCTTTTAAGTGCTGATTACAGATATTTTATCAGAACTGTGGTTTGAAAGATTTTAAAATTTAAAATTTTTTTAAAATTGATTTAAAAAGGGTTTAATACTACCCTCCTGCACTTGCAAACCACAGTTTAGATGAAATATCTGTAAACAGCACTGAAAAGCAGCCCAGAAAAAAGTCTTGCAAGTGCAGGAGGGTAGTATTAAACCCTTTTTAAATCAATTTAAAAAATTTAAAATCTTTCAAACCACAGTTCTGATAAAATATCTGTAATCAGCACTTAAAAGCAGCCCAGAAAAAAGTCTTGCAAGTGCAGGAGGGTAGTATTAAACCCTTTTTAAATCAATTTTAAAAAATTTAAAATTTTAAAATCTTTCAAACCACAGTTTAGATGAAATATCTGTAAACAGCACTGAAAAGCAGCCCAGAAAAAAGTCTTGCAAGTGCAGGAGGGTAGTATTAAACCCTTTTTAAATCAATTTAAAAAATTTTAAAATTTTAAAATCTTTCAAACCACAGTTCTGATAAAATATCTGTAATCAGCACTTAAAAGCAGCCCAGAAAAAAGTCTTGCAAGTGCAGGAGGGTGGTATTAAACCCTTTTTAAATCAATTTAAAAAAAATTTAAAATCTTTCAAACCACAATTTTGATGAAATATCTGTAATCAGCACTGAAAATCAGCCCAGAAAAAAGTCTTGCAAGTGCAGGAGGGTGGTATTAAACCCTTTTTTAATCAATTTTAAAAAAATTAAAATTTTAAAATCTTTCAAACCACAGTTTTAATGAAATATCTGTAATCAGCACTGAAAATCAGCCCAGAAAAAAGTCTTGCACGTGCAGGAGTGTAGTATAAAACCCTTTTTAAATCAATTAGAAAAAATAAAATTACAAATCTAGATTCCTCTTGACGAGGCATTGTCACTACTACGCAGTTTTTACAATTGCGGTCACTCTTAACATTTGTGCTGATTAGAGACAGTAGTGATACCTAGAATCGTGTCCGAGATCGCTAAGATCCGGAGCATGCGCATAAACATATTCATAGGATGTCGATGTTACTGGTAACACTGAAGGAAGTAATCGATAATTTTTTCGGGGACGAAATGTCCGGGGACCAAATGTCCGGGGACGAAAATACCCTAAACCGTTTAAGATATATTAAAAAACTGTAAAAATAAATTTACAAAAAATTGAGAACTTTGATACAAGAACCAGGTATCTCAATTCAAACTTCCTTTAGATGATTTTTGGAGATACATATTAAATGTTGGCATGCTTTAAGATTGCTGTGTAAACCTTCCATAGGTTAGGATGAATACGAGAGTCAAAACAGCAACCCTTGCATTTGTAATATGATCCGTCTGTGCATAAGAAAGTTTCAGTTAAGTCCTTAGATTTTTTTTTGAAATGTAGCTACTTATTGATTATCCTCAACCTTAAATACCTATTACCACGCTGTTGTTTTCTATGAAAGTTGAAATGAGGCCCAGGTTTTTTTTTATACCAGACTTGCAGTTTAAGAACCCATAAGCGGCTACAGGCAAAGAACTACATTTTAAGCCAACAATGATTGGAAGTGTATCTCTGAATTGACGAATCTAGAATCTAACCGTGAATAAACTTGGTTTGAAAGAGAAGATACTCGGTTTTCTTGCCCTAAAGTCCTAAATTAGTCATTATCTTCTGTTTAAAATACGTGTACAAATCTGTTACAAACCAGTCTGATCCGGATAAGCGAGGTTTTATTATATAAAGCAACTCATATTCTCCCCGAAGACATTCATCACTACAAGATGCATCCCAAAATATGACACTCGCTTGACACGGCTGCTGCTTCCGAGCATAGGTATACGTGTGTTTCACACGCATTACTTAATCAAAAGGTATCATTAAACTAAGTGAATGCGTGAAAAGAAACCCAAAAAAGCGGTTTCCACTTCGGTAGGTAAACACGGCCAGACGTCAACTGACAGTGAAATAATTGCGAAGAACTTCACAATGCACGTGTCCACGCCCATCCTTTCACGGCGTGGCACTTTCATTAATACCGGACGGAACCTTTTCCATGGTCTGGCTGCTGCCCGTGAAGAGACATGTGACAGCCCTTGTCCTTTAGAAAAGATTCTTTTCCATTAAAAAACCGTTTTATTTGCTTTGAGAAGAAGACGAGGAAACAATAAAAGCTGCGAGTGCAAAAACTTTTGGGTTCCAAGAAGATATGAACGCTCTCCATGCTTTTAAAACAGGTACTCTAGTCTACATATTCCCTGAAAGATAAGCTTGAAATTTAAAATGACTGGACTGGGGAGTAAAATAATAGCTGGGGAGAGCTAGGTCAGCATAGACGTTAAGATTAAGTCAAGATTAAGAGATTTAAGTCAAGTAAGTCACATCAAACCATTATAACTACTAAAAGTCCTGTCTCGTGGAAAAGTTTTCAGACCAAACAATTAAAATATACAAATTTATTAATGGCGGCAATTTCCTGTAGTAATGTTCAGGGTCCCCAGACATAAGTCAAAACAGACACATATGAAAAGTTCAAAAAATATGGTTATCTGCACCCACCAATAAAGAGCTAAAATCCGCCTAAAATGAAGATTGAGGAGGTGTCACTTAATCTTAATATCGTTTCTAAAAATCTTACTAAAAGATATTCCATGCACTTTCATGCATGGAGTTTAGGAATATATCACTCTTTACAAATGAAAGGGCATTTTTAGATAAATGACTCTCACATGAACGTTCCAGCTACAGTTCCAAATGTATATAGAACTACATTGTTAATGGAAGGCCTAATGTACTCCCCTTAAACTATTGTTAGGGTAATTTGATCCCGGACCCTATATTTCCAGCCTTAGTAGATCCTATGGCATTAATTTCATTGATGAGGAACTAAAACTTGAGCTTTTATTCGTAAAATAAAATTATTCTTAATTTTTAGACACGAGTGTGTTTGGCGTCAAAAACATCTATACTAGACAGCAACTTAAGTTGACCCTACGACGTCACTAACAAACAAAGTAATTCCCATCGCGGTGTCTGAATTTTGAGTGAAATAAAGAACGTCAATTTAAAAATATGATTATTTTGTTAAACCTATGTATATCTAGTGCTTTTCAATCACGATTTGTGTATCGAAACTCTTCCTAACACCCCAACAGGCGTTGTGTTTACCGATTTCTCCTTCCGCATTTGTGACGTACTGGGTTCAAGAAACGTTGCTGTGGAGTGTAGTCATATTTCTATCAGGGACAGATAACGGAACTGTACCGACACATCGTTTAAATAAACCAACGCATTCCCATGTCCACTTTTCCTCACATAAAAAAATAACAATACAACAGACGTACCCACTTATCATTCATTGCAATGACTCGCGTGAGACATCCATTTTCCATGGTTTGCTTAGCGCGTGTTCCTTCTTGACAGTTTCGTACGGAGCGCGCGTCCTCCCCATGGAAACACAACGAACGAACTTGTCTGTGAGTGAAATTGCTCATCAGAATATCATATGCTCTAATACCATACCATCATGTCATCTGTCCGAGAATAGAGTCGTGGTCGTTATTACTGCATGCGACTACAATACCCAGTTTTCTTCTCTTTTCCGTAATAATATGGATGGATACGGGTTTTATGATCTACGGCCATGTCGGATATTTAGGATGTAATATTGGATGAACATAGGAGAAGGTAATGAATGCATTATGTGTGCTTTTCCCAACAGCAAATATTTCATCCCGATTCTTTATTTAGAAATCCATGTAGGAGATGGATAAAATCAGGGTTCCCACTCAATTTCAGAAATAAAATTCCCTGACTTTTTCAGGTCAATTCCCTGACTTTTCCAGGCTATTTACGGCATTTTCAGATATTTCTTGCTATTATGAACATATATTTTCAATAAATGGTATATTTTTTCCACTTCTAAAGCCGAAATTGACACCCAAAAACATTAAAAATTGTTCATTTTCTAAGTGATGTATGATTTTCCAGGTTTTTGGCCGGCCAAAATGTGGAATTTTCCCTGACTATCCCCTGACTTTTTAGGTGAAATTAAAATTCCCGGACTATTCCAGGTTTTTCAGGTATTCCCTGACCAGTGGAACTCTGTAAAAGTTCTTCAACAATTAAATATGTTCTATTGCATTTTAACACATTAAAATGAAAGCTATGTGTTAATACTTCTAAACAAAATAAAATACTATGTCTCTCTTTACATAGGTGAAACACGAAAAGTACATTTTGAAATGCCTTTTCAAAACTTCAACTGAGCAATCAAGTGTCGTAAGTATCCATGTGTGTTTACGAAGCGCTTTAGTGTGCAATTCATCTAGGTAAATACGGAATCCTCCATTTAGTATGTTCGTTGTCTTTTTCGCAATAATAGCTCGTGCTATCATGTTACAAATAAAATGGCTAGTTAAAGAGTTACAGCAAGCTACGAAGCATATTTCTGAAATTTTACTGCCAGGAGTCATTGTTACTCTCACGCCAAAAACCCAATTCTGTTCACTTTCATCGAACTGCTTTTTTGGACTCACTGAGTGAAGCTGTACACTTATGTCAGAGCCAACAATCCTAAATAAATTCCTAATAGATTTGTTCAAAACAGAGCAATCAGCTTCACTTATGTGTAGAAACGACATTTCTCAACTAACGTTTTCAATGCGTTTTTCTCGAAAACAAGATACACCAGATTGGCCTTTTTGGCGTGGTGGTAACGAATAACTTTGATCTAGAACCAACAGTCAAAAAAATACAGAAATAAGACTACTATTCGTTGGACACATTCGCACTAAACCAATAGGTATTAGCAATACAACCCAAAGCAACACTCCACCGGCCAGTAGCACATAACATCACCCAGGGTAAAAAAAAAAAACCCAAACCACAGAAACCATCCCCATATTCCCATCACGTCCCATTGAACAACCCCAACTACCCCACAATCACATCCACCGAGTCCCACCTCTATAATTTCCCGACACTTGACGTTGTTCAATTAACGCAGCTGCACGGCAGGTACAGGCCGGACACACACCGAGTGGAAAAAAAAACGGACACCAATAGAGGAGCATGCTAATGGCCAAATCTGATGGTGGTCGAGGAGTCGGGTGGTATGGGAAGGTTTGTATGATGTACGGGAGGGACGACTTTTCGACGGTTTCCGGCCGTAAAATATACGTGTCCGTCACTTGTGCTTCGCGTCTCTATTAGTGTGAGAAGGTCGGTGAACCTTGTCTGGTCGTTTCTGTTTGGGCCTGTGTATTTTTTTGAACGGTGATTAGTTTGATGATACAAAATTTGACCGTCGTCTCCGTGAGAGTAGTATTATAGTCAAAGCATCAAGCGTCAGTGATGATGTCTAGAAACAAAATTACACAATTCGAGATTTCTTCATCCATTGGTAAATGTTTCCCAAGGACGCTTGAGCAATGAATGAAACTTTTTCATGGGATTTAAACGATCTGGAGATGTAGACGGAGCATCAGGAGCGTCATTTAAATATGACGCAGTACTCTGACCATTTAAATTATTTAGATGTAAGTTTAAATTGCAACATATCATCCCTTTGTATCTTCAACACATTCTAATATGTTTGGGGATTTCCTGTGAAGAGGCTATTTTTGACTTTCTAGTTGAACCAGCTGTTTTAGACTTTGCTGCGATTCGTGGTTTTATGGATCTAGTCAAGTTTCACCTGGAATTCTGAAATAGTACCACCACCGAATATAGGTTGAGGTGGTTTTCGTGATACACACATAATAACGTGCCAACAGGCCTATGGTGGCCAGCGGGACGAATATATTTTGGGATTTTTTATATTTCGACTGGTGAACTTTAAGTTAAAGGAGTCGGGAGAAACCCTGAACAACAGCAGTAATTCAGTTCTCAATTTATTTTAAGTTAAAATAAATATATTTTTATGGAATTTTCGGCAATAAGATGTATTTCAACATTAACTAAATCGCGTGTATATTTGAATGCGTTATACTCTTAAAAAAACCTGTTGGATGTAGCAAAGAAAGTATGCAAAATTAGGAACACACAGAATTCCCGTGTTTTCTTGCAAATAATAATTGAAACTACTTTGAATTTTGTGAAACGGTCGTTTTTATGAACTTGAATTTTGTGAAGGGGCCATTTTTATGAATTTGAATTGTGTGAAGGGGTAGCAAAAGGGTCCCAATTTTTGGCTGGATCGACCCCTGATAGAGGATCCTTCAGAGATATCGCTTGTTTTTTTTTTTTTTAAATTTACTATTACAATTGCATGCCTGTTGCTTTTTTTACTAAGAAGTTTCGGATAGCTGGGGGAAATCATTGCTTTAAATGTATACCAACACCATATAAGATACCCTCAAGTAAGGCCTACTACAACAGATATCCAAAAGCTAATCATTACCATCAGCAGCAGAAGCCAACTGGACCCCAGCAATTAGAACGCGTAAAAATCCCCCGGAACGAGTCACGAAGTCATTTCGGAGGAGGGAGGGCAATCGGAAGGTTGATTGCTCGGCGCACCTGCTGCAAGGCACCTGTAGCGCTCGCTAATATCCATTTTCGCCGCAATTACTTAAAGCGGACAAACAAGTAGTGGCTACCGCACCTGCAGCACAGGTTCCGCGTCACGATTCATTCCCTCCCGAGTAGTAGTGTTGGGAAACACGCGGCAAGAGTGCGGATTTGTATTAAGACTGTTCCAAAAAAACCTTCGAGAAATTTAACACGCATATACCCTCTCATTTTGTGCCAATTAAATATGGTGTTCAAAATTTGAAGCAAAAATATTAGTATTAACACACTGCTCAAGAGTATCGAAAAAATCTCAATTACATGTTTGTCTAAAAAATATTAAAAAAAAAATTCATACGCATACCCCCTTATTTTGTACCCAGGCGTTTTGAAAAGGTGTAAAGGTGTGCTCTTGAGCAGTCTGTTAATACTAATATTTTTGCTTCAAATTTTGAATACCATATTTAATTGCCATTTGGCACAAAATGAGTGGTATGCGAGTTTGAATTCAAATAAAAAAACATTCCCATAGGATTTTGGAACAGTCTTATGTGTATTGCTTTTTGTGCATCAGTAAGTACGCTGAATATCCTTAGGGAGTTTGAGAAAGTAAAAGTTGTAACCATAGACGTATAAAGTTTAGTTGAAAATACTCTTTAGTTTCGTGTTACCGTGATAGTAAATATTTTTAAAACGAGGAAAAGTTTTTCGTGGAAGTCTGTTGTTTTCACTGTGGATAACTGGTCTGGATAACTCGATGTCAAAGAAAAATATTTAGGGGATGAGCTTTTCTTGTCTTCTTCTCTGACATTAAAACTAAGAAAAAAATTAGTGATTTTTAGAAAAAAAAATCAATTTTGAAAAATATTCCAAAATTTTTACCCCATGCACAAAATATTATACGTAATCAGTTCGTAACCACAAAAAAATTCGTTAATTTCGGTCAAAATTTAACTGGGCCTCTAACACTTCCAACATTGGTCACAATATTTTTTAAATGTTGAATTTCCTAAAAGAATTGTAAAATGAAAATTGTTTTTTGAAATAAGTATATGTATGTGTACTGTACAACAACAAAAACTAATTACTAAAAGAAGAATAAACTAATTTTTTTTTAAATTTAACACAAATTTTTTAAAGCACCAATTTTTCTCCTTTTTTTTGGCTTCCGTTTAAAAATAGTAGTTACATTCAGTTTTTTATTAGTATTTATCTTACGTCAACTTCATATGTCTCTGGCAGAAGCTTAACTTAAAAATCCAAAATTTTGGGATCCCCGACTTGAGACATTAACTTGTTTGTCATTTTGCGGAAGGAAGGTGTTAAGCAACGTTATATTTAGCAAGAGAAAAGTAAATGTTTACATTTCGAAATGAAATACATCAGACAGCTTTACAATGTTCAGCTGTTTTAAAACACTTCGCTAGACGACATGTAAGATAAATATAAGGTATTTCGGAAAGTATTTCTATAAACTGGCTCAAATATAATGGATATTATTTTAGTTTCAGTTCTAAATGAAAGAACGGGATACAGCTAGTATTAGTATTGTATAAAAAGGATCTAGCTATGCATAAAAATATTATTATACATCAGATAATTATACACTTAATTTATATAATAACTGAAAATTACAAAAATATGTATTCTCAGGGGTAGATATTGGAGTATTTTTTTAAATCAAAAACAATTTTCATTTATTAAATATGACTAAGATCTACTCCACGTAAGTTTCAATAAGCAAAATTTACTGAGAACAAAAGTAACTTTAAAGTAAAATACTTAAGCTCAGTAGTACAGCATTTGTAAAAAAATCAAATACTAAGGTTGTTACAATAGAGAAGTAAGCATTTGAACATCCCCCCCCCCGTTGCCATCATTTTCCTAAAAAAAACACACAATTTTTACAAACAGAATGTTTCAACAACAGCATCCCACTTTCACTCCCCCAAACAAAATAACGAGCACATGATGACTTTATTTCTACCACCGCTAAAAAAACCACCCAACAAGCTCTCCAACACCCCCAAAAGCAGCAGAGGAGACAGCAGACGCCTCACGAAATCACGCAAACCTGGAAACGAGCACCCCACAAACCCCCCAAAAAAGCCTATTTGCGCCATCTGGCGCCCTTGGCCAATTGCCCCCTCCTCCCTTTTAACTTGACCTCTCCAGATCCACGGCAGCTGCTTCCTTCCCCGACCCCGAGCGAGGAAAAAAGAACCAAAACCCCCCAAAAACCGCCCCGTTTACCTGTCACTTCCAAAAGACGGCATCGTATCGCACCACTCCATTACCTGGCGGTTGCCTGCTCTGGAAGTAGCCGGCCTTGCCCACTCTGCCTTTGTGTGCGGATAATAGAATTCTTGTAATCACGCAGGTTATTATTCACCCAAGGGGTGATGAGGAGGACCAAGCAGGATGCCATTATCGGAGAAATCAATCCATCGGGGTAAACAAGCATCAGGGGAGGAGGTTCACGGGTGGTTGGAAAGGCTAGTTGGGACGGAAATTTTGTTTGGCGGGAGGGTTTTGTGAGTTAATGTGAGGTTTTGGGGGTTTCTATCTTGTTATTGATTGTATCTCGGCGGGACGTCGGTTACCTTGTGGTAACAAGCGGGGCCTAATTATGTGGTGAAGTCAATGCCCCGGCTACTGGAGGAGAGAAGGGCGGAATAATGTTACTATCTACGTTGGAGGGTATCTAACTAGACCCCAGTTAAAAGGAGGTCACTAAACCAAAAAGTTGTAGACAGTTTTTCTACATGAGTGCATAAGCAATTTTTTCTATACTTAAATCTACAAGCGGTTGAGGTTCAATTTTTTTATACGAACACTTTTTTTTAGCTGCATTTCATATGTTTGTTTCATATGTATGTTATGGGCAATGTGATAAATCCGGGCATTATTAATAATGTCCGGGCAATGTGCTAAATTTAGTGGAATTTATGAATGAAATTTATCACTTTGCCTGCCTCTACTTCGGGCATTATTAATAATACCCGATTAATCACTTTTCCCATAACATATACATTCATATTATAGTACTCTCTCTTCATCTGTATGTTTTATAATTTATACAATATTTTTTTTCAAACAGTTTAAAAGTAGTTACAATACAACCAGCATTGATCCTAATGAAAATAACACAGTAGTGATATTTTTATTATTATTTATGTACAGTTCCATTCTTTGATTTTTATTTGGCACATTATTAATTGGATGCAATTTCTTCAAGAGTCTTCCATTTAGTACTCGTGAAAACGATGCCACTAATACGTAAAACAACCTCGAAAACCGAAAGAAATCCCAATCCGATTAGAAGAAAATTATTTTTATTTATAATTATGATCGTTTAATTTACATATTATTGATTTATTTCCTTCAGGTAAGCACGAAAATTGTATCCCTATTATTCAACACAAACTTACAATAAAGTGCAAAACAACAACCAAGATCTTCAAGCAAAGAAATACGGGAGTCGCTCTTCACCCATTTCTTTATCACGCGGCGGGATCTGCTCGAGGGACATCATTACAGGAGGACTCAATCATCCTGTTCGGCTTTTTTCAAGGGCGATATACGAGCTCCGCGTATCGTCGCCTTGTTAATGGGGCGCCACAAGATATGCCTTGTTTGGGGGAGAGAGGGCAGTTAGAATACTATTTACCTGGAATAATTGCACTTCCCATTTTGAAACATTCATTATAGTAATTTCGAACGGTTCTATACTCCATGCATTAGCGGATCCAAGGGAGGTAAAAATGTTTAATAGTTCTCAAAATGAGTTAAAACCCTACTTTTACATGTCAAATTTCAGAATTTTTTCTGGGGGGAAGACCCCCAAACCCCCCAGGGATCTTGAGTGATACTTTTTAAAAAATCCTCAATATTTTGAAATTTTTCTCAAAAGGCAAAGGTTATGGTCTGAAAAAGGGATTCGTGCCTAACTAGCTTGGATCCGTGCTAGATCCGCGCCTAACTCCATGGGAACTCTGGTGCGTCATTCGCCATCACTAGTGATTTTAAAGGGTAAACACGGTTCTAGAATGTTAATGTTTTTCAATGATCCAACTATTAAGTTTTTATATTGAAGAAAAAAGTTGTAATGGGGGGGAAATCGGAGATATGCATAAACATTTATTCCAACAAAGAAAACAAAGAAATTCCAAAAACTTTCCAAGTATGAAAGTTGACAGAGAGGGGTCTCCTCATTTGTTGATGTGTATCCCAATAGAACCGTTATTTTCAATACCACACAATAAACAGCTTATTCTTATTCCATTCGAAAACAAATAGCATATAAACATTTATAACACAGCCCAATGTCGTTCCACAAATCCGCGCCCCTTGTAAACTTCCCGTTTGGGATTCCCCCCTCTCTTTACTTCTGCTTCACCAAGAAATCCCGAAATTATTCATCCTCCACCGAAACACAATCCACTCGGTCGCAAAACGAGTCTGCAAATCCCTTAATATCCCCCTCCAAACTGCTCTTATGGAGGGTCAACGCAAGAAAGTACCACCTGAAGCGAAAATCCTCCACAGAAACTCAACACCGTTCATACTATAAAAAAATTGGAGCAAAAAAATAAACGGCACCCCTCCAACCGAAAGTACAACAGACCCAGCATGCACCGGAGTCATCACCCCTGTTGCCATTCACGGGGGATAAATAGCTGACTTTATATTCCCATCTCCCTCCTATGGAAGAGCTCTTTCTTCGGCACCACAACAAGAGGGAAATTCTTGCGCATTCGAATGCTTTTGTCGTACAGCTGTTGCGAGGGGCACCACCGAGGGGTGGACCTTCCTCTGCGGTCGGGAAGAATCGTCTGCGGAGAGGGGTGGTGTGGGTGGTTGAGGGGTGAGTCAGGATGGGATCCGTGACGGATAAGATCTCGGAGCGAATTTAATGCCGAATTTGATCGTGGGATAAAGCAAGCTAAGCTATTGAGATTTGTGACTTATAGAATGAGGGTGCAAGTTTTGGTATCAGTATTACAGTATTTACCTATATGGATTGATAAGACACATAATAGATTATGGTGGATTGTGTCATATGAAAGTGACTGACTCGATTTTTCTGATTGGCACCATAACAAGAAGACTGATCGATGTTGTAAGATTGCATATAAAAAATTGGCTAGTATATTTCCATGGACTATTAAAATTGACACAATAGTCAATAGCATACTTTCTCAATCCATGTACCTTGAAGATGGATAAAAGGATATTTTTTTGTTATGATAAATGAGTTTGAAAAAAGTTTTAACTATTTACCTTTTTTCCAATATATGAGGAAATACATTCGATGATTTCTCACTTGTATCATAATTTTGATGGAATGTAAATTATTTTATCACAAACTTTACTGTAACATTAACATTGCACAGAACACAGTTAAACATTAGTTAAAAACAAAATGATTAGTAACCAAGGGGAAAACCTTATTTAGATGATAGATTAAAGAGTTGAAACAGATTAAGAGTTTGTCAAAGGTATAGAAAATTTTAATAAATGCATCATTCAAAAAAAATTACTAAGTATCAATACTTCACACACACTCTCACTTTGTTCAGATCTTCAACTCACAAAAAAAACCCTTTCATTCGATTCCGCTTTCTCTCCCGTCCATTTGCATTCAACACACACGCGCAAGAACTAGAAAGAAGGATATTTAAAAAGGAGCTGCTATCAGTTAAGTAGCACTTGAAAGCCAGATAATCACACTCGCCAAACCTCCAGATAAGGACAGAGAAATAGGCCTTTTGCGTCTTAACCGACTGTAAAACAAAGGGATTAGAGAGTGTTATGTGGAAAAGGCATTTGTTCCTTCCGCCTTTTGACCATGTCCTGCTGAGACCATAAAGAGAAGTAGTCACTGTGTGTCAAGGGGGCCAGGGAGTTTAAACAACCTTGTGATGTCACACTTTAAAACTGTTTTCACTGCTATTAGGGAAAGTACCCATACTACGTGACCTATTTTTTACTATTTTTGACCCCCCTCCCCCCCCCCCTTGGTGACCACCCGTAGTATATGCCAAGACCCCCCCCCTCTCCCTCTAGTTTTCACGTCTTAAATACGATTTTCAATCATTTTTAGCAAACAGAAAGTTAAAAAAAGTTAATTTGGCTTAATTTGTCTTTATTAATATAGTGCTTGCCTCGTGACGCCAAGAGTGCGTGCATACAAGTGGAAAATATATTATCAAGAAGAAAAAACGTATGTATAAGTTATTGTGTCAGTAACTTAATTTACAAAAACAAGGCCTTTTTCTTTATTTTTTCACTACGTGACGAAACCCTAAGCTCCCCCCTCCCCCCTGTGACCAAGCGTGGTATTTTGAAGACCCCCTCCCCCCCCCCTAAACAGGTCACGTAGTATGGGTACGTTCCCTTATAGCACTAAAAGAGACTGCTATGTTTGATTAACATTGATGAGAGTTTAACCTCAAGTAACTAAAATTAAGGTTTTTAAAGTGTGGCATCCCAATGAAAGAGGTGGCTTACTAAAATGTGACATCTTGTGACATAGGGAGAAGAGAGGGGTGTAAAACTCTTAGAACTTGTGTGACGTAATTTGTGTTTGGACCTAAGAAGCACTACTCCGAATGTTCCTATAAAAGACACCGCTGCACACTAAACAACTCAACTCCCCATCAAGAGCAAACACCTTCAAACTCTACTCCCTCATTTTCCAACACCTCCACTTCTTAAACCAACAAACCTATATATTCCTCACCCAGGGACTACAGAGAGCATCTTCAAGGGGAAAGAACCGCAGAGCAAACACGCATAAAACGGGGCGAAGCCAAACAAACTCTCCATTCAAAAGGGCTACCTCGATGTGTATGCCTCGGTCTCTCAACCTTTAACATTTAGAGCAGTCGTAAAAATGCCAGGGCACTTTCCCTGAGACATCGTCACACACGATTCAAATGCTTTGGGAGAGACAAAGAGCTTTTATGGTATTGGAAAGATCGGAAAGCTCTCAGACTGAAAGTGATAAGACAGCGATATGGCAGTTCGACTCCAAGAGATAGGTGAAGCCGCTGAGGACGTTTCCGTAGCCATGAAGATTATCAGCAGAGCTGAAGTTTACGTCAGAACACTCGAAGGAATGACTCTCTACCTGAGAGAGCAGTGATGCAGGTGGTTTCTACGAAATAGGTATTCCTAATCGCTAGAATACAGACCATACTGCTAAGAAACTATACTAATGTAAAGAGAAAAGTAGGGGAGACCGGGGCTAGTTTTCCAACCTAAATGAATTTTGCTTCCTTACATTTTATTTTTACTTCTTTTTGGGTAAACAAAATTTCATCATATTCCTCATACTGTTCTCTACAAAATGTAGCATTCAATTTTAATCAACGTTATTAGTTTTTTTACAAAAAAGGTTTAAAGGTGACCATGTCACGTTGGAAAATGTGCCCCGTATGTGGGGCATGTTTTCCAACAGTAAGGGGCAAGTTTTCCTACAGTACTACTATCTGCAGTTATACCGATTGCTGGCAAAAACTCTGATTGGTTAACCGGATGGATGCCATTCCTAACATTCCTTTCTCATTGGTTGGTGCCTCTTCTCTCTCTAAGCCCCAGAATACGATCTTGAGTGTTGGTTGTTTGATTGGTTGTCAGACATAACTAGATTTGTAGCTTTTCAGGTATTAGCTTGGAATAAATGTAGGAATCGAACGACAGTGCCGGTTAAATTAAAAGACTGGTCTTAAAGGGTTAAATCGTAAAACACTTATAGTAAAATTTATTAATTATAGTATAATATGCATTTTTCATATGAAATCATCGTGTTGTAGCTGTGAACTTTACTTGCGTTACAGTAATCTCCAAAAATTAGTTTAGTACCTTAATTGTTTTGTTTATTTGTACAGTCGTAGAGAAAAAAACTGATACAGTTCGCATTGTGAGTGAACTACTGGGGGTAGAATGATAATGTTTGTGTCATTCTTCATGATTTAACGTCTTTTTGAAAATAATCTATAGCTTATGCCCTTAGGGGGCCGTCTACATATTAAACGAAGCACAAACTTTTGTTTTTCCTATGGGCGACATCAAAGATTATCCCCGATTCTAATAGAACACCCCCTAAAACCAAGTTTTGTAATATTTGGCCCTCAAACAAAGCCAGGAAGGGGGTTTGAAAATTACGGGAACTTTACTTCTAACAGGAAAGATTGGCAACAATTGTCAGGAAATTTAAAACAGATTTGGCTGCTTATCTATACTATGGCACAATTCCCACAAAAGTTAAAACAGATTTGGCTATTTATCTATATTTTGGCGCAATTTTGTCTTTCAATTAGGATACCTAAAGTGGTAGCCTAGTTGGTAGAGTATCAAGCTGGTAATCACTAGGTTGCAGGTTCTGTCCCCGCAGTTTCCAATTCAGTTACTCATTGTTTTAGGTTAACCGATAGGGATATAGGCAAACACAAAGCAGAATAGATGTTGGATACTGCTTCGAATTTAAAGCATTTGGAAAAATTTATACAATTAAATTTAATTTAGTTAATTATTTAATTCCTGTAAATAGGTAATAAAAATACCACGTATCACGTTAAATTATGAAATTATTATATGGATTCGTATTACGTTAAGTTATTTTACTTCTCAAAAGTTCCTGTCAAAATACTTAAATGTTTAGAGGTGTTTTTTTAATATTAATATTTAGAGAATGGTTCTAATAGAACTTTCCCACTTTATAAAAAAAAACCATATTTTTCTTTAAAAATTAAAACACTTTCAAAGTTTAAAATTTGCTTATGCATATACTATGAATAAAAGAAAACTCAGATAAAATTTCAAATATGATTATTATGATTCTACGGTCATGTTTTTAATGATTAATTGAGAGTTATGTATGTTTTATTACATTTCCAGAAACTGCCCATTTGAGGAAAAATGTTTTATTAGATTGGGTAGGGAGTTTTAATCATTTTTAACGAAAAACTAAGGAAGTTCCTGAACGTTGTGCTTGGAATAAAATACCAATATAAATATTTATTATGTTAAGAAGTTAAGCATCAAACATCAAATTTACTAAAATTGATTACATAAAATTAATTAACTTAAATCACATCAACGATTAGAAGCTTCTTGATATTTTAACTTATTAGGAGGTTAAGGAAAAATTTGAATCGTCGTGTGGTCATGATAAATTTTTAAAAAAATTTATTTCATTCTGTTTAAAATTTTTAATAATTTAAACACCCACCACACTGACAAAAATAATCCATAAAGAAAAGAGTAAGAATGCGTCTTTATAATTATGAGTGAATATTTTTTTTTTTGGGGGGGGGAGGGGTTAATCGAGACCTTTTTTCACTGCCAAACATTTGATAATCCTTTATTGTGGAATACGCAAAGCATTGATCCATGGAAACAGTGGGATATCCAGAATAAAAATTGGAGATTGATATTGGAGTTTAATTTTAGGGGGAGGTTTTTTTTTGTTTTCTGAGGTGAAAGAGAATACTTTCAAGGTTTCATGGTTGTGTTATAGGGTAAGGTGGGGTAAAATGATTATAGCGGGCTAAAATAGAAATCGGGATTTTAGCAGTTTTCAAATTTGTGAAACTCAACGTTAATTGGCATGCTATTTTATCATAAGCCTCAATTAAAATCAGCATCCCAATTAACATTGAATTTTACAAACTGTTAAAATCCTCATAAAATGTATACTCCACCCTTGTCTTAAACATGATTAAAATCTTAAAGAACAGTTTTTAAACCCGATGCCGGCCCTATATCTTATTTATAGCACATACGTCGGTAACGGGATACCAGCAGCGGAAGCTGCTTCTGCCCCGTCTGTACTCCCCATTTAAAAGATTGATTATATATAAAAAAGAAAATAAAATTAAAAGTGGTAGCTAAATTTTAATTATAGTGTTAATCTTTTCTTTTGTGTGGCCACCACTGTTTTATTTATAATAGTTTAATTATATATCAGTCCACTACCAAATTCTAGCATCGAGTGTTTAGGGTGCGTTAGATAATTCTGACATCATCATCGACCCTGCCGGACGGTAGTAGGCTGTCGGTGCAACCCTGGGACGTCTTTATTACACCTAAACAGAGTGTGTTTCGAGAGGGGGGGGGATATCAATTTTACCACTACAGTTTTTTTTTCTGCAAAGTTATTGCATTTAAGTTAACTTACATCTTGAGGCGCCATGTTTACCCATAAGCTCAAATGATGACAACACTTAAGCATATTGCTAAGGGAGATGTGGATAAATATGGCGGCTGGAGGACTCTTATCGAAGCTGTGCCCATCTTTATTATATTTAATAGACAATAAATGTAAGAAGACACCGTTCTTATTAAGTGACGACTTTTCTAAAAGTTTGATTCATATGTAAAACCAAATTCCTTTGTGAAACCTATGTAGAGAAATAATCTTTCTATAGTAAAAAAGAATTAAAAAAAATGGTTTAATCTTTGTTTTTTGTTTTAGATTTTTATTCATGTAATTCAAGAATGCTTCTAATTTAATGCAGGTGAAATTTTTAGTCGAATATTGTAAAGTATCGTTTCGGAATTTTTTCCTCTGAAAAAAATTAGTAACAAGTAAAACATTTTACATACACATAAAAAATAGGTTAATATATCCTTTTACGGAAATCAATTGTGTAAAAATAACTAATAACTCTACTTTATAAGTAGTTTAAATTTCAGGCATCTTCAAACTTTTTAAAAATAAACAATCATATGACAGGTATGCCGATTCGAACCTGTTTCTGAAACTTAGAGACGAAGCACACTAACCGTTCGGCCACGCCGGCTGCATTCTGCAAGTTTTAGTAATAAATCTGCCCAACTATCTGAGTTAGTATATCGTGTTATTGCGGGTTACAGTAATTTTCATAACCTGGCGATTTTCCTTCTAATCTTTGGCGATAAGAGTTTGGCGAAAACTTTCTAAATGAAATTTCCTACATTGTGCACGGGGTTAATGGCTGTAAGGATCAAAATCTATGAAAAACGAGATTTCAGTGTAAATTCGACGAACTTCAAACCATAACATTCTAATTTTCAAATTGCAAATCCTTCTATAGTGGGTCTGTTTATATGAATATTTGTAAAGGCTTTCATGGTCGTTTTCTTTAAATGTAAGTACTATAAGAACTATATACACTTTAACAATAAGAACACCACCTTTTTTGAAAGAAATAGGAAAAAATTTAAAGGGATTCGAACAAACAACTCCTTTGGAATCGTTAGCTTGCGTTATGGATTGGTTGATTGGTTTGAGCTTGAGCCACACAAATGATGGAATAAGTGCCCCGTCTACTTTTGGAAAACCTGCCCCAACTCACTTTTTTAACTTTGGGAACCCCTCAACGAGTGGGGGTGTAATATTATTGAAAAACAAAAGCATAGTTTTGTAGAGGAAGAAATCCTCTGTCAGAATATGCAATATCAGATTAGTCAGTTAAAATTAAAAGGGCTTAATCACATTTTTAATAAAAATCCAAAAGTTTACGCAAAGAGCAAAATATTGAAAAAACCGCTTTTCTGACGAAACTACAAGAGCTAAAATTCTGAAAGTACATCAGAATATGTGTGAAAGCTTTCTTTTTCATCCAGTTCACTCGTTGGGTTGATCTAATTGCTCATTTAAAAATAAAGGGCGTTGGAAAATTTGCCCCAGTGGAAAACTAGCCCCGGTCTCCCCTACCGATAGCTATCGGTACTTTCAGCAGACTATGGATGGATTTCACTAGTTTCGTTCTGCATCTGGCAGTGCTAATATATTATTTCCGGGTTACTACATTAGCGTTATCCTTGGCATTGCTTTGGCATCCTTTTCATTCTTGTTTGTTTTTTGTTTTTGTTTCGAAGTCAACTTCAACCACGTAAATTCGTTTTTCTCTTTTCGTATTAATTATTTTTGAATGTATTATTTTTTATTCATTCAGTAATCAGCCTTTTTCTGCATTCACTCCTTTTTTTATTATTATTTTATTAGCAAAGGATTAGGGAGAAAAATAATATTTTTAATATTTTAAAAACGACATTTTCGCCAAGTTGCCAAATGCATCTGCTATGTTGTGGTTCTAAACCCGAAGTCTCTAGGACTTTGTTATTGTTTACATTTATCAACCCATCCATAGTCTGCTGAATGAATGGAACAGCGTGACGTCAAGGAATCATGAGGGGCCATTCATAAGTTACGTGACATTTTTAGGGGGGTTGTATTCCCTTTTCCTCGCGGTACAACACATTTAAGTAATCAACTCTCACATTTTGTAAAATTAAACCTAAATTTCAGAAATCTTTCGAGTTAGTAACTCTTTTGAATTCTAATTCCTGTAAATTCCTATCTAATCTAGCATTGCAAGAAGTGCCTATTTTAGCCCTGTGACAGCAGTGAAAATAGTTTTAATGTGTGATGTTACTAAGTTTGAACTGCATTTCCCCTTCGTCACATTGTGCCACATACGAAACCCCTTTTCCCCTTAAAAGTAAGACAAAATTTGTGAATGTCCTTTTATAAACGTAAGACCAAAATAAGAAGTTTTTATACCAACATTTTCGTGCTATCAGTGACCTTCCCTGGAAGGGAAGTAACGACGCCGTGAAATTTTGCATTCAGACAGAGTAAAAGAATTTTAAACAATTAACATTACATCGTAAAAAGTTTGATTCCTAAAGTCACACATTTTGTGGTGTTTTCCCTTTTCCTATTTTAACTTTCATCTTTCATTTTAATATTTCTTTAATTTGTTATAATTTTAATTATTTTGAATACAAATATAGTAAAAATAGTTTAAGTTTAGAAATTTGATAAATGTTACATCTTATTAGATGACCAGGAACATGAGAGAACAATAAAGTGAAGGATTGCACATTATGAAGTTTGTAAGAAGAAATTTATTCCATTAAATGCAACGCAATTAAAATCTTTAAAATCAAATTTTAGAGCGCAATTAGGGCACCAAAGAACAATCACAACACGCTAACGGTAAAGGTAATAAGACTTAAAAACAATTACTTGGAACATATCACCCTCATTTTCATCAAAGAACAATCCAAAATAATAAGACCCGTAATTAAAATTCTAAGCCATTATCGAAAATCTCGAATCACGACACACGCAATTTAAAAGGACACAACCGTTGCCAACGCATTCGCAGTAATTGGCAAGAGAGAAAGTGAAACTGAAAGCAGTTATGGAAGATATCTTTCCTGCAGCAATTGCAATTAGTAGCTTCCATTGTTTTGGAGTTCGAAACCAAAGCAGAGTCGCTGTCGTCTTACCAGATGTTGTTAATTTCCTTCAATTCGTTTTCGAGGAGGAAAACAAAAATCCAGGTGCTGCGGGTAATAAAGATAAGGTGAAAATAGAGAAGAGCTAGTTTGGTTTATATTGGGTCAAAGGCGAAGGTTGTGTGGTTTTAAGAGAGTGTTGAAAAATAGGGCAGCCTTCTGAGCAATATATTTTAAGTATTTTAGGTCAAATAAATATAGGATAACCTTGATGATTCCCTTAAATTTTTAAAAAAATTTCGAGTGCTAATATTGAGTATTTATTTTGATGAAATCACAAAACTTTCCTTTAATATGTATACCTAAAACATATTTATTCAAGCCATAAAAGTTAATTAATCAAACTCTTGCTGATCCCCAATAAATATCGTGGATCAAATCGGTGACAAATTTTGCGAGGAATCATGATTTTTAGTTTCTCTTGATTATTTTTTGAAAAAGTTAAGAAAAACATTTTTTGAGACCAAATTGTCTATTCAATATTTTTCTTTGAAAAAAAAATAATGAAAACCAATGAAAAACTGCTTAACGTTAGAAAATTAATTTTATTAAGAGTAAATCTTGCTTTGAATTTATTTATTCAAAAGAGGTAGCCAATTGAATATCTGATTCTACTCTGTATATTTGATGTAATATTACATGGTCAAATTGGAAAGGGAAATGACAATTATTGATGGACGTATTTATGCAGTAAGTCCAGCATAGCCATTGTTTAAAAATAATGAAATGAATGTTGATGAAAGATATCATCCCGCGATGCATCTTAGTTTCAATCAACTCGTAAATGGAAAAAATTAAATAAACAATTATTATCAAGAACAGTACCTTCCTTAAAAAATAAAAGTCCAAAGAATTTCGTAACTCACATAAGCAAGTATGAGCAGCTCACCAAACATACGAAACGGCAACACTGACAGAAGAGTATTCAATTTCAAGAAATAACACGCCATCTGTACACATTTAAAATGTCACAATTCAATTTTTAGTTATCCGTCTTATTAAGAATACCAACACAGCCACAAAACACAAACAAATTTCGGAGAAACAGGCACGTAGATGCGAAAGAGAACAACAACACCGGCGTTCCAATTTCCAAGACCCCTCTCAACACACTCGGATTTAATAACAGAGCCCAACAACCAAAATCCAGCCTAACAAACCGACCACATCCGCAACCTCTTCCCATTTACACTAAAAATTGGCGTTGTCGCATCTCTCCTCCGGAATACGGGAAAAGAATTCCGGGATAAACTCCGGAGGAACGAGAGGTCTAATTATCGAAATTACTACATTAGCGAAGAGGAAGGTTGCTGAATAATTCATGAGCCTCGCCTCGCCCAACCCTTTAGAGGAGACATAAACCTACCTCCATCCTCTCTATCGGATATACACTAACGCGGGATGGTGCGAGGAATTTTAGTTGGGTTTTTTTTTGAGAGCACAGGTGGTTTTTAAATGGGTGTGTGAGAATATTGAGAGGGAATTGAGGAGCGAAAAGGGCTGGTGAGGTTTCTTGAGAAAATCAATTCGTTCGAATATTTTTAGTTTAATGATTTATGCTGTTAAGAGTTTTTTGATGATAATTTAAACACCCATATAGAGATCGTAATCACATAGCGATCGTAGTTACTATTATAGAGTAGTAATATGGTACTCAAGGGTTGCTGATGTTGCTGCGGCTGTCCTAGATACTTTCTAGATTTCTTGGACAAGACAACAACAACAACAGTAATACGGACTACGGTACAAGTTTTTAAAGTATTGAAGTAACATTTTACGCGGTTTCGTGATAATAATCATAACATGATGATCTAAACTAGTACATTAACGAACATTAACTACATTATTAACGTACATTAACTAAAACTTCCATGATAATTGATTATGAACTCTACAAGAATTAGTAGTACGTATTAGAACTTCCATCATGATAATGATGATAGCTAAAATACCTTAGAAGTAAACGCACGGTTAAAGTTGATATTTGGATATTCTATTTTGTATGAAACGAAAAAAGAAAGCACAATGTGAATAATTAAAGGATAAAGAATATAAGCTGAAACAAACTTAATCAAGAATTGGCGAATCAAAATTTTTAAAGCTAGTTTTAGAATTAGATATCAAAAGTTATAGCTGGATAAATTAAATAAAAGTTTAAAAAAGGGCATTACATGTTCAGATGCTTGGAGATATTCAACATTTTGAGGTCATTTTAGACATTTTCTGGTAACTTAACCCGCGCTTATTGGAGTTATCATAGACGTTTTATCTCCAAAATTACGCCTCCAGTTTGGCGCTTCCGTGACTTGCGCCCCCAAAAAAATTCAGCGAAGATTTTTCAATCTACGAGAATTTTTCCAAATGGAAAAGTAAGCACGATCTCAAGCGCAAACGATATCGCTGAGATGCAAGCACCCTTTCGCTCAGACAGCTGCTCCTCGAAGAAGACTCGTCTGACTCACCCAAACGATTCTAAAATGAAAAGAACGAACAGCCTGTGCAAACAGCACACACACCATATTGAAAAATAAGTCCAGAATAAGAACAAAAAAAGGTCAACTTCTCCCTATTCGAACGCTCCTCTGTCGAATGAGTGATGGGGTCGGCTTATTACAGTTTAGGGAGGGTCACGTGATTCGCTGGAGGGGGCGTTCATCATCTTCTCGTGTCCCTCGCGTGCACATAAATTTTTAAGTCAACGCTGATGCCAAATATTTAGGCGCAAACTTTTTATCTTGAACCGAGGGCAATTTATGGAGGGGATGTTTGCATGCGGTTTTAGAGGGTTTTTTTCTCTTTTATTTGCAGGGGGCATTGTCGTAATTTGTAATCTTCTTTCTGGCTTCCGTTCTGTGAGGTGAAATTATTTTTCGGAGCTTCCGTTTTTGCAAATGAATTATTGTTGGGTTGAGTTGGAAGTTCCTCACGGAAGGTTATGTTGATAGCATCTATTCGAGAATCAGTGCAAGTGAAGATTTGAATTGAATACAAAATATATAAATGTCTTTTATGTTTGATCATAATCATAACCTTCAATACATAAAACATTCTTAATTCCTTCAGTAAAACATCACATTAAATTTGGTTCAGTTGTTTTATCTTACGTAAATCTTTACACAAAAAGCAAAAACAATTAAATATTTATTTTAAATGCTTATGCCCTGCAATCACTGCATATATGGTGATGTATTTCTAGTGATGTATACAACCCAATATATTGGGTTGTACAATTAAATTGTAGTTTGGTATTAAATCTGAAAGGCATAGCATTGAGTTAATGTCACTTAATGAAAACGGCCGATCCCTCAATCAGGTTACAATCCATTCAAAAACGAACCTACACAACAACTGATTCTTCACGCCCATGACAACTCTAAATTCATGGCTCGAACAATTAAGCGAATTCATTGCGAAACAAATGGCATCGCTCCCTCCAGGGCCTTTCTTTGACAGCTCCAGCAATAACAACAGCGCGCCGCAAGATGGAGCTGCGACATCGTTAAAGCGCAATTAAAAAGCAGAATAAAAGTCGCACGAGCATCGTCAAAAAGACGTTAGGATAATTCAATTGCAGGGATCTTGTCCGGATTTACGTTCCACGATCAGTAGGCAATCAGGACATTTATTTGTTCTTGTTGATTATCATTTGAATGCGAACAGATTTTGAGCTAAGTGGATTGGATTGATGCTTAGAAATTAAGTATGAAATGTAAGGCCATTTTATCGGAAAGATCCGGAAAGATAGGCATATCTACCGGAAATATATTTTTTTTTAATTCACAAAATAAAGCCATGAAATGTAGAAGAAGCTAAATATGTTTCTTCTAAAAAAATTGGAGAATCTAAGTCACCATATAGAGTAAAACCTTTAATACAAAAGTTATTATACCATAGAAATTTAATTATATTTAGAAAAAAAATTTTCATCGATGTTAGTTAAAATTCTATCAAATAAAAATCTGATATAATATCTAGCCATATTATAAAGGAAAAACTACCTTTCGCAGTAAATTCAATACTGATAAGTATTATTACAATTTATGAATATTATAGTATACGAATTTAGTTGTATGTGTAGAGAGAAACGTACACAAAGGCTAAGTATTGGGAATTTGAAACCATTAATTACTACAATTTCAGTCATTCTTTTTAGTATAAGAGAAACTTAGTAATGGTAATTTCATCTCACTGAAGTTTTAGTACGAATTACAATCGTTAAATTCTACCTAATTAAAAGATTAAATACTTAGCTGATATTAAGTAACTAGAAGCAAACATAAATTTTAAAAACGTATACTAAGAGCAGAAAAAATTTTAATTAAAGAATACATTCTCAATTTATTTGTAAAAGTAATTTCAATTTATTAAATTAATTTTTAATTATTTAATTTAATTAAAAATTTGGGTGAATGAGCTGAAAATTTGATTTCCAAAAAAGATTTTACCTTTTTTTAAGCACATAATGGCATTTACACATAGCTGGTTTTTGTATTATATGCCTTACATATTCCTTTGTAGTACCTATTATGTTTTCAAAAACTGGAATGAATATTTAAAATTAAATATACACACTTACATTCCCCATTTAATGTTATTTCATACATATTAAATGGAGAAAATAGCATTTACATTTCGAAAATAACAGAAAAAAATCCAATACTCAAAATAACAGAGAAATACTGACTTGAAAATGAATTCCTTGAATGAAAAAAAAATTAAATTCTATATTACAAAACACTAATTTTACAAACCAGAGTATGGCATGAAATTGGTTTCCCTTTAAAATGAAAGGGTCTAGCCTCGTATTCACTTTACACTTTCAATAACTAAAGAAATGTCGAAATATCCTGTGTAACGTAGATAACTGAAATATCAAAATGAGCTTATAATTTTTAAGCCCTTTAAATTGAATTATTAAGCCGAATATTGCTATTAAAATAACGGAAATGGAAAACGACATCGAATGGACAAAAAAAAAATAGGGATAAATGGATTAGGGGCATAAAAAAGAACTTTTATCGATACTGATGCTATAAAACAAACTTGAAATTAGAGAAAACAGAAGAAGGAAAAAATTAAGTTAGGGAAAAAAACGCCATTTTCTAGCAAAACTTAATAAAAGAGAAAATTATCTGTGTTCGGAGAACAAGATATATCGAAGCATACCCTTTCCCTGGAGATATTAAAGCATAATGCTTTATTTTGAGACAATCAGCACAACAAAAGTGTACCAAAACCCTTGAGATGCAAAGAGTGAAAAGGGAAAAAATAAAATAAATAAACTCATTAAAGATGGCTCTGTTTCTCAAATAACTGTAAACAAACAGAAAAACACGAAACACAAATGAGAAAATATAGTTACGTCTGCAAATGAAAATTGATTAGTAGATTTTGAGGAGACAGAAAAGAAATAAGGAATAAATGGTAAAAGCAAAAAAATAATAAATTTGAACGGAAAAGGAGAATGAAATGTTCTTAATTCAAAACAGAATGGAACGTACTTTAGAATCTTGTATTTTTATTTTTAAATGAATAGAAAAAATGAACATGGCCACCAAATAGTTTTTCAATGTATAAAACACATTTTCATTCGAAAAAAAATCCTAGCGGTGAAAAATTATTAATCATGGTGCAGTGGAAGGAATGAAAAACGGTATTGATGTTTAGAGTCGAAAAATTTTGTTTGGCAACAGTACAAGACTGACGATAAACGAGGAACGTACTTCAAGAGTCCCCCTCACTCCTTTTAGGGTTTGTTATTTTTTGAAAAAACACTTTCATCGGAGAATAATTCATTTTTTGATGAATTGGAAACAAACTTGCCGGAAAAATTAGCTCAGAAGAACCTGATACAGATCCGGATAGAAGATATAGAATTACGTAACAAAAAAAATACAATACGCGTCTAGGCTCTTTGCTCTCTAGCTTTTTTGACAGATACGTTTTTCATTGTTATTATTTTTAATCCGGACTAAAAAACGCCAGCCGTCTGAACGAAATTTTTGATTTTCTCCCGACACGAAGTGAATAGAATTGAAGACTTTTTGGAAAGGGGGAGAATTTTTCTCGAAGAATAAGGGAAATCACTGCATTCTAAAAGGATTAAAATTGCATTATATTTCACAAGAATTATTTCGCGATTTAAAAGTTAAATATGGTGTGGCTATATGGATATATTTATCGTTTAAAAGCGAATGCTTTTCCAATTTCAACAATCTTAAAATTTTCCAGACAGAGAAATTTTAAAAAAGATATAATAGTAAAAAGGATATCAAAGATAATTGAATTCCTGATAATATAATATTTTAACTTCAGTTGTATATCTCTAAATTATTCAAAATGTCAAAAACTGAATCCCCAAAAGCAACATATTAAAATGATTCCAGCCAAATTGAAGACTCTATAATAACATGTTATATTTTAAGTTCAAAAATTTTCAATTTATTCTATGCTAATTTTAATCAGGCTTAAATAACAATGGAATTGGTATAAATTTATATAACTTTTAGAGATCTTATATTAAACGCTAAGGACTTAATAAATTATCATAAATTCAGTTACATAACCCTAAATCCTATTAACAGTTAAATTATTAAACATTTGAAGATACTATACTTTAAAAATACAAATAGCGTATTGATGAAAATAACAAAAAAAAAAAGACAGAAATATATGTTGAATAAAAAAAAGTTAAAATAAGTTGGAAAGCCTATTTTAGGCCGAGAAATTTATACTAGAAACTTTTCACATAAAACTTTACTCAGTATTAAAAAATTCAACCATTAAAATTTGTTGCATACATTTCGTTAGTGGTCATCCTTTTTAGAAGGGTGAAACTTTGTTTCAATACGACCTATTGATTTAACAACTAAATAAATATTCGCTCCGATACATTTTTAGCAAACTAAAAACTGACTTTAGTGGACCACAAATTTCCAACGACGCAGTTGAATTTTCCAACTTGTAGCCTCGTACAATTCAACTTAAAGTCCAACGCTAAGTATATTTATGACTCACTATACTATGAGCTAACAAGCATGAAATTGACAAAAGCAAGACCTAGTCTGTTGGAGAGCGATAAACATAAGGGAATGAAGAAAAATGTCTGTGTACTAAACGTCAAGAAATATTCGAAAAAACTGGCTTACATAGCACTATATACAGGGATTGTGAAAAGCAATGAATTTTCATTTCATGGTGACATGAAGTGTCTTTCTTTAAGGCTGAAAAGTGGAACATAAATTTATGTCTACATGAAACTGATATTCACGAATAGTTCACGTTTTGGACGTGAAATCAAGGGGCTGAAATACCAAACCGTGAATATGCCGCCATGTTTGGTCATTTAGGAAGAGCAGAACGTGTCTCAAAATCTATTAGTAATTATATCGATATTAAAAGATTTAAAAAAAGACATAGCGCAACAAAATTATATTTAAACACACCTAAACTCTAAACCAAGCATACCTTTTAAACTCCCCCTATCTTCAAAATAAGAAATCACCCATATAAAACATAAGTAGTTGCAGTAGCATTTTAACAATTTTATACATTATACATTAAACAATTTGAAACATTTATTTCTACCGAAAAGAAAGATTAAGAAGTCAGGGAGGAGTCGTAGCAAATAGGGAACAGTACTTAATAATAAAAAATACAAAAATAAATTTCTCTCTTAACATCTTAAAAAAATAAGTTGGCTGTACTGAAATAGCAAACAGTGTAGGTAGTATAAAATGTTCCAAGCCTATGACACAGAATCATCCAAATTTTCAATACCTTTTTGAGAAACATTTCAAGCATGATAACACTTGATAACAGGAAATGCAATTACTGTATTGCGCATGAACAAAACTGAGTAACCCTGTTAACATTTCACCCCATAAAAAGCAAAACAGGATAGGATTAAGCACACTTCTCTTTACTTCTTTCCCAAAATTGGCAACACTGAGAACGCGGATGCTCCATCATTGTTGCTGATAAAATAAAATGGCCTGACTCACGCGCCACCAAAATGCCGAGAATGAATTGCTGTCAGCTGTTGAATTTGACCGGCAACAGGTTCCAGATAAAAGATAATGCCCATCACGAGGATTGTTAAATGAAGAGTTCAAGAGATTCCGTGAACACCATGAACAGATTTCCGAAAGCATGACCCGTTTGATCATCAGCACGATTCGCTAGCTGACCGAAGGTTTACAGAAGGAAAAGCAAGGAAGTACTGCTGAGGCAATGTTTCGTATATTTACAACCAATGTTATAGTTTAAAATAATAGAATAGACTCTACATCTTTTAATTTATTTTATTTCGTAAAGACTGGGCTCTTTTTTTTATCCAAATGGAGATTTTTTTTTTAATTTGTTGATGTTATTAAGGATTTATCAATTCCAGCATATTTAGAAAATATAAATAACTTTAAGTGAGTCCTGACAACACACATGGGGTTGGGTAGAAAATTATTTTCAAATAAACCCATTTAGGTCTTTGACCTTATTATTCATAGAAATCACTAGCATACGGTTTTAACTAGCAATTTAATATTATTTTTTTTTCTAGAATAGAGAGAGAAAATACTTAGCTATGGCCTCATAAAAATGCATGTTTAAGCCTTTTTATGTAACATTCATTGAAACATGAAGAAATGTTAAATTCTAAGAAACGATTGGGAAATTATTTAATGAGGAAATTCAGTGTTTAAAAGATATATTACTCTCACATTCACGACTAACCACTTTATGAATAAAAAAATATCCGAAATATGCATTTCAAAACAAGTATATTCCAAATAACTCTATCCCGACCATTAAATTTTGGAGAACTCTTTAATACTCAACTAAACTCAACACCCCCTGTCCATGGTAAATAAACACTGTCATTACACAATCACGCACATGCAAAATACTGCGAACTCACATCAATTCAACATCCCAAGAATACTACCTGGTCATTACCAGACCCAAATTCACTCCAATCCAACTAACAAAAAAATTATTTCCCAACAACTGAACACCATTTACCGTTTTCAAAATGATTTATGCTCTGCATGTTGATTACAGAAATAATAATAAAAGGCGCAAAATCGCTTCCCTGCAACTCGAAAGACAGGTGTTCCAGCAAAGCGTCAGGGCTGTTGCCATGGAAACCAGCAAATACCTACGCAAGGTCAGCATGTTTGTTTGTGCTCCTTTGATGGAAGATGGGAGAGCCCAGACGTGGAGGAAAAGCACTGTTTCTTCGCGTGCTTCAATATTTGGATGTTCCTTTGTAAATAAATAGTTTTGCGCATTACTTGAAAAACCACGCTAAACACCAAAGCAAAGTGCTTACGTACTATTGAATACCTATACCATAAACTATTACCAGTTTTGAACTTTTTAAAACAAAAAGGCTTCAACTAGAGAAAACTTTTTTGAAAAGAAGCCAGATAAGAAATGAATCGTGAGTTGGAAGAAGGGAATAAGTCCAAAAACCAAGTTTTGAGAAAATCGAAAAAAACTGCATAAATAATGGAATTTTTGTTGTATAACCACCAAATTTTTACTTGAAATTCAGGAACTTATTTAGAAAATTAAAGCGTTTAAAAAGGCAATCTTCGGAAAAAATATAAGTGCATTCAAAAGTATTTTACAGTTGAAAAAATTTGATGGACTTTTTCAATCTTGTGAAGGAAAATCTCTAAAACCTCTTACATTCATCGTTTAAATTGTATTTCTGCTTAGTTCACTCACAGCATAAAAGTGAGAAATATAGATGGAAAAAGAAAAATAAAATTCAAAATTATTATGAAACTGGGTCAATAAGGCAGGATATAAATGGAGTCAAACTTTCCTAAAGCTGCAATTTAACACGTTGGAAAATTATTTTAAAATCAGGTTAATTTTATTATTCTTACACTAAAATGTGCATTTACCCCTACAGAACCCCATGATACCAATAACTCATTTTTGAAAAAAGTAGCGTTTAACATGTTTCTGAAATAAGCGATTCAATTGTCGATCAATAATTTTCATCCAGACCTTTCTTATAATTACATCATTGGATAAAGAAGTACTCTGTGCAAACTGAATGCAACGGAGAAACAACGTATAAATTGTACAAATAAAAGTAAAGATGTATAACAGGCACATATAAATTAATAATGTTTTTTTTTTAACCTACGCCAGAACCTTGGCTTTTCCGCCATTAGTCTATCACGGGCAGCCCAATACAGTTCAGAGACACACACCAAGTTACAATGATCATTAGCAGCATTAACATCTGCTATGTCTAGAAGTCCAATACACGAGTGCAAGTGGTCCCCACTCATGTCAGCAGTCATGCAAAGTGGGCAAGTTGGAGAGTCCATCAGAAATTAATAATGTAATGGTTATTTAGTTACATATGCCTGTTATACAACCTTTACTTCTTATTTGTGCAATTTGTGCGTTGTTTCTTTCGTTGCATTGCATCATCGGCTTGCAAATTTTCTGAATTCTCTACCATAATACGAACAGAACAAGACAAATCGAAGAAAACACTCTTCCTCACACTACTGTTCAACCTATCATTAACCTCCAACCCCTATCTCCATCATGCAACTCATCATCACGTAAGAATCACAAATAATAAATAATGCCAGCTCATCGCACCATCACAAATTTCACGGAATCCTTCGCCAGAGAAAGAGCAGGATGGCGCTCTTTCACGCATTACAAAACGAGCGTGTCGAATACAATCGAGCTCTCCCACGCCACAAAAAAGAGGGGGCATCCATCCCTTAACGGGCAATTGATTTCGCTGGGGATGTGCGAAGAGGAGTAACTGATGTTTCCGCAGTTGTGGTGTTACTCATGGCTGAGGGTGAAGGGGTTACTAATTGAGGGCGGTTGCAGTGGGGGAAATTGTCATATGGGAAGGATTCGGGAGAAATGAGTTGCAGTACCACCCCATCTTCTCATGAAAGGAAGGTGGTGTCGCCAAAGTATGGCCCTGAATTCAATTATATGAACAAACAAAGTCAATGCAAAAAATTAAGATTTGATAAATTCGAAATACCTTCTTCTTCAGTATAGAGTGTTTTAATTGATAAAGTTTAAACTATTAAGCATGAACATCAGAATTCAAAGAATCTGATAAAGAAGAAAATCATTGATATTTACTAAACCATTTTTATGAAATGAGCTCGTTGTCTTTGCTTATAGATCGCCCAGAGGAACTCGATCTTGGGCTTTAGCAGGCTTTTCGTTCATGCAGGTTTTAGATTCTAAACTAAAATTATTAAGATAAATGCACTAAAATTCTAAAAACATTTTTCTCGATTAAAATCAAAGAATATGTTTTCAAAATATTCAGCTATAAAACTACACAACGAAGCACTTCACATAAAACACATGTAGGCCTTTCTAACACCCCCTCTCTTGGAGTATGCACATAAATTTGGTGTTAATATATCATTAATACAATACTTAAAAAAAGACAATATTTTATCACATAACATGCTAGTGTTAATGTTAAATTCCGAAATATTCGTTGAAATGGGATCAATAGAAAACAAAGCCTATTTTTATAAACAATATCAGTGACCTTCAGTCAATATAATATTTCCCCTTCTATTTTGGATGATAAATTTTAAGTCTCACGCAAACCCCCGATAAAACATCCCTCAATCACTTCGAAGTCCGTTATCCAAAACAACCTCCACTCGACCCATATTAATAAAACAATACTCCCCCGCAACAATAGCCCCCCTAACAAAAAAACCCCCACACTTCCAAAAGAACAACCATCCATCTCTAAATATTCCTCCGGCGTCTCAAGAAAGAGATACCTTGCATTGGTCCGGCCGCCCGTTTCCATGGCAACGGCGAGAGACAAATCCCAGTTACAGGAAGATATCTATAATGTGGGTGAGCTATCGGACATAAAAAGCCTCTGTGCGCGTCGCCTTTCATATATTAAAAAGAAAGATCGCTGCTGTATGGACTGCAGAACACTGGAGTGGAAGTGTCGATAAATTCGGGGGAAATATGGTCGGTTTGGTTTGCTGATATGCATAGAAAGGAGTGATATTTTATCAATATTTACCATATATCGAAGGAGAAGAGAATTCAAAAGAGGCTTTGGCGGTGGTTAAATTCGTGTTTGAAAGGGAAAAGTGGATTAAATTGTTGTTTATGTGGGTCATTTCTATACACGCTAATGCAACCACCAATAGTTAGGTTGATATAGGGTCGGCAAATCTGGGTAATGAAATTGGTTTATGAGTTTCTTATGAACCAAATTTTTCCAAAAGTACTTATTTTTGCTTTTATCGAGAAAAGGTTGCCAAGCCTGTCTATGACGTACGGATATTTTCAGACAACGAGCTATTTCTCATTACCAGTTTGGGAGAGATAGATCGTACCCTTTATATAACCCATTAGTCCCCTTTTTGAGCATATGTATGTCGCGTCCTCGCGACTTCCAGAATTCAATTGTTGGTGCTCTCAAATCATTAGTCCATTTTCTCGGGAAAAGATTCAAAATAAAACACAGACGCAGCGTTAAGAGGACACGTCTTTATTGGTCGGGCTCGGGGCTAGGAAAGATTTTTTACACAGGGGACACATGGCTTGCATTTCATCTAGGAATTCCACCTTTTTTGGGCCTCACTGAAAAATGTGAGATATGGCAAACACATGGCCCAGGGACCACCCATAGATACAGCATCTCACGACCTGGTTTCATATAGAGAATGGCTCACGTGCCTTTGATTTTAATTTATCGTTCTTTTATTGTTACATCCCCCCTCCCTAGAGGACTACATCCTATGCGTCCATAGGGTGTAGGACATCTAGGAAATAATTTTGAAATAGATCCTGATATTTTAACAATTAACAACACTAACTTTGACTTAAGTTTTGATAATCCAAGACATGTTGGGAAGAGGACATCCGGCCGGGCTATCCCTTCAGCATCATGTTCGTACTCATTTGCATCAATATGTTAACCTTCAATGTATGATTAAGGCAGAAATTCCAAATGTAAACCCAGTAAAGAATAATATAAAACATAAACGGAATATAAACACGACAAAGAGAATATACGATAATCAAAAGAAGGTAAATACTCTTGACAACTATAAAAAGGTAATAACATTCAAACATAGTTAACAAATAAAAATACTACCCAAAATACTGTAAATTACTATAATATCAGGTAATTAAATTACTATAAACACAATACTCAGATATCAAGACGTTTCACTCTATCTCTATCACTTTCTAAAATAGTTGAAACATGAACTATTCATCAAATGACATGGCAAAAATATTCCGTACATTTATCAAAATCAAACACATAATATTTCTTCACAGTATCAAATATGATATAACATTACAGAAATACCAAGATCTGTTAAGCAATTTGTAAACTGCTTACAACTCCTATTTAGGTAGAATTACACAATTAATCCATGATAATCACAAATAATTACATCTTAATATGAAAGTATCATTCAAATTCAGCAATGTATGAATATCTCTCACTTGTGTGACCAGTGTAAGTATCAGAGAATCAGATCCACAGGTTTACCCTAATCTCTTCATATGTCACTGACGCGAGCAAGTTTCAAAAACATGAACCCATTCCAAATTTGTTATCAATCATAAAATGAGTAAATGCTTTCTCTACACAATATTTACAAAATATAATATAATAATATAATAAAATATAATAACAGCGCTGTTTTTAGTTTTAGGATGTATCCAAAACTTCATATTCCTTTTACTCATACCATAGAACTCTACCAATTCCTTTATTCATTTCTTTACCGTAATGTCTCAATTTAGTAACATAACTCACATAATAGTTTCACTTTCAATTCTGACCCCAATAACACTCAACTCAACTTATAATTCTCTTATCATATTCTTATTCTAAATCACATATCTACTCATTTCTCTATCAAGTTTTCTTGTATAACTCATAAAATACACAAAAAATCAAAAACACCTTCAAAATACTCTCTTAATCTTCCCACAACAATAATCTCTTACAAACGTTTCCCTTCAATAACATAAATTTTAAGTAACTTTCCTGTATCTCATTTGCTACTTATGGTGCATGAATCAGACTAATAATATTTACTTAATTTCCAACTAATTTAACAGAGTACTTTTGTCTCGTGTTAATAATTATACTTTAAACAGTTAAATAAAACAAATGAAAATCGATATGTGAAGAAGTATGATAACTCTCCCTCAGAATCAATTTCATGTTCATATAAATTACAATACAATAAAAATAACCAAGCTTAAAATTTATTACAGATATGCTACCGACTTCAAAGTAATATCCTTACGTTTACACTTGTTATTACTTAAGTTAATTTACTGCCTAATCGGAATTTTGGAATTTCTTTGAGTCAGTTTGAATTTATCAGCTGGATTAAAGAATCTTAATCTTGTAGAATGGATAATATCTGTTTTACTCTTGGTTAAATGATTAGGTTTGTCAATTTCAAGTGTGACACTAGATAATTTTTTCACTATGGTGTAAGGTCCATCAAAAGGAGCAGTTAACTTTCGTGTATTTGGATAAATAAAATTTTCAATCATTACTATATCGCCTTCCTTGAATGGGGACTCTACAAACTTTTTGTCATATCTTACCTTATTCTTTTCATGATCTTTAAGGGTTTTCTCATATGCAATTTCTCTAGCCTGTTCTAATGGAGGATATATTTCTACATTTGGAAGTGGAATTTTGTATGGGAAAGTACCATAAAATAAATAATTTGGAGGAAAGGACGTTACTTGATGTGGTGTATTGTTATATTCTGCAGTTGCTTGCTCTAGTAATTTTGGCCAAGGAGTATTAGCATGTTCATTATTAATTTTACATCTTATCCTTTGGATTATTGTAGCTCCTACACGCTCCTGTTTTCCATTAGATTGAGGCCTATGTGAAGAAGTTAAAAGTTGTGTAACACCATTTTTCCTTAGGAAATGTTTAAATTTAGAGGAAGTGAAGGCTGCATTTCTGTCACTCAAAATTTTCTTAGGTTTATTCATTTGGAAAATTTGTTTCAAACAATTTATGTAGGTATCGGTGGTAGCATTTGTACTAGCAAAAGTCCACACGTACCTAGTACTATGGTCAGTTACACAATGTAAATATTTTTTTGTAGAATGATAATAACCTAAACCTCCTATGGTGTCCAAAGATATTAAATCAAAAGGCTGTTTTGCAGGTGGTAGGGATTGTAATAGACCAAATCTTTTTTGGTGACACTTCTTATTCAATTGACATACTTCACAATACTTTACATAATTAGAAACATCAATGATTATGGATTCCCAATAAAATACAGGCGATAAAATTTGTAACATTTTTTGAACCCCTGGATGGCCAAATTGCACATGAGCATTTTCCATTAATTTTAATCTTAATGAGAAAGGTACAACAATTTTGGTTAATCCTTTCTTTTGTATGGTCCATACATTGTTTACTTTCTTGAATTTTGGATTAGAAACATTATCAGATTCTTGATGTTCTATTATTTCTTTTACATCTAGTAAATTAATTTGCATATTAACAAAATGAGATATTGGTTGCCTGCTCAAAAAATCTGCTTCGTAATTGGTGGAACCTTTTTTATACTTAATGGTATAATCATACATAGATAATTTAAGTGACCATCTAAATAATCTTCCTGTAAGATGTTTTATGGATTTTAACCATACAAGAGCAGCATGATCAGTGTATATTGTAAATAATGTTCCATGGAGATAGCAATGAAATTTTTCTACAGAATCTACTATGGCTAAACATTCTAATTCAGAAGCACTATAATTTTTTTCATAAGGTCTTAATGATCTAGAATAATATGCAACAGGGTGTAGATTTCCATCAGGATGTAATTGTTTCAGAATACTTCCTATTCCTTCCCCAGAAGCATCCACAAATAAACTACAGGGATAATTAGGGTTATATGTTGATAAAATAGGTTTAGATATTAAACAATTCTTAAGGGTGTCATATGCTTCTTGACACTCGTTAGTCCAATTCCATCTTACATCTTTCTTTAATAAATTATTTAGGGGTTGTCTAAGTTTTGCATAATTTTTTATGAATTTATTATAAACATTTATACTTCCTAAAAATCTTTGCAACTGCTTAACATTGCATGGAGGAACTATCTTTTTTATAGTTTCAATATTAGCATTATTTGGTGAGAAAGTACCTTTCCCAATTTCATATCCCAGAAAAGAAATTTTAGTTTGTGCTAATTGGCATTTAGAAAATTTTAACTTAATGTTTTCTTTCTCACAAATTTGGAAAATAGTTTTTAAATGTTCTAAGTGTTCTTTTAAGTTATTTGAGAATACTACTAGGTCATCAAAATAGTTTAGGATAAAGTTAACTTGATATTTATTTAAAATTTGTCTGATAACCCTTTGAAATATAGCTGGACTATTTTTATATCCAAATGGAAGAACTTGAAATTCATACAGTCCAAAATTACAGGTAAAAGCTAATTTTTCTTTACTTTTTTCTTCCAAAGCAATGTTCCAATAAGCAGAAGCTATATCTAATGTGGAAAAGATTCGGGCTTGGCCTAATTGATCTAACACATCATCAATTCTTGGAATTGGTTCCTTATCTGTTTTACAAATTTCATTAATTTTTCTGTAATCAATGCATAATCTTGTTTTTCCTTCTCCCCTTTTATATGCTAAGGTCACAGGACTACTGTATGGACTACAAGATGGTCTTATAATGTTATTTTTTAACAATTCATCAATTTGTTTCTTAATTTCAACATTATCTTTTTGGGAAGCTCTATATGGTCTTAAGGACACAGGTATTTCAGAAGTTAATATTACTTTAGCAGGTTCCATTCTAATTTGTCCAATATCAAATTTGTTTTTTGAAAAAATATGTTGGAAAGAGAGTACTAGAGATGCCAGTTCCTTGTTTTGGTATATTTCTTCAAATCCAGGTAAATTCTCCTGAATTGGGAAATTACTTTTATTATTTACAGACAAGTGAGGTGTAATCCCCACATGTTGTGATTTAGGAAACGTAACATATCCAGCACTTCTTTTTGACACATTAACATTATCAACATTATTATTAAATTTCACATTAAAATTTTCAACATCACATCTAGTATTATCATTTTTCAATTCATTCATTTCTTCATCACTACTTCCTCTCAAATGAAACGTAGTCATTGACTCTGATTTACTTCTTTCATCACAATATGTGATATCTTTATAATTTTGATTAACTTTTCTGTTTTTGATATCTAAGTTTAATTCGAATAGGGCCGCATGTTGTAAGGAAATTAGCAAATAAGGCAAATCAGAATCAATGACAAACATACTGATATTTTTTGTAATAATTCCTATTTTTGCACTTACCTCAATAATTTTGCTCACTTTAATTTTTCCACTTGTTTGTTGAACACTCTGAATTTGTTCACCCCCCATTTCCCTGAATTTTAGAAATTTAATAAAACTTTGTGGCACAATACTGATGTTGCTTCCAGTGTCAATGAGTCCCGGAAATTCTTGATTTGTTTCTGGAAAGCATATTTTAGTTACCAAAAATCCCGTTTCACAACAGTACATGCTGGTGGGGGGCACAACATAGTTTCACAATTCGCGGCAGTCTCGCGCAAAGTGTCCCGGTGCTCCGCAGGTATAGCACACTTGTTGTGGCGGCGGTAACGCTCCTTGGGTCGGACCGGGTCTGCGTGGGATCCATTGTCGCGGAGTCAACGAGGGTCTCGGGACCCGAGGATGTTGCGGACGCGGTAACCCAGGAAGGAAAGCCGGGTTTGGCCGTCTCCATTGTGGTGCCGATCTAATGCGGGGCTTGAACTCCGAAACTTTAGGGTCTTGGGACGTATCGGTCGCACTCACGTTCCGGTATGACATCTCCATTTCTAAGAAATTAATTAATTTCTCAGTGGTCTCTTCTTCTTCTTGGATTCTCTGTCTTTCGTATAACAGTCGGAGCTCCGAGGGGATAAGGGATTTAATTTTAGTTATGAGGATCGGGCTACATTCTTTAATATTTACTCCATTGTTATGTAGTTTGCGTAAATGAATCGCAATTTCTGTTATTAGGTTTGACAGTTCTTTTAGGGGAGCAGTTGAAGGAAGGGGTGTTAATTTTAAAATCTTATTGATGTTTATCTCGGAGATCCTTCTGTTATCACCGTAATGATTTTTCAGGGTGGTAATTACGTCTTCGTAATTTTCCTTTGTTAAGGCGAAGCCGGTTACGAGCCGCGCTGGCTCACCACGTAGGAGTGTAACCAGATAAGAGAGTTTTTCCACTTCCGAAATGTCCTTTCTGTCGTGTACATTGGCTTTGAAAACCTGGAAAAAGGAGTGCCAGGTTAAAATGTCCCCTGAAAATGTTGGCAGTTCTAATTTGGGTAGCCGGGCCGTATTAGAATGAGTTTCTTTCTTCCTCACGCTGACTTCTATTTTTCTTAGGGTCCCTAATATTTCTTCACTTTCGTCCGCAGCTTCACTCTCTCTTTCACTCTGTGGCTCCCGCATCAACATCTCTATCTTTTGCATCGCCTCCATAATTCGCTCTCGATACTCTTCAGCAATGTCATCCTCCTGTTCAATTTGTTCTATGTTCTCATCGGTCAGCCTTATATAATTTGCATCCAGGTCTTTCAAAAGTTCTAACTTTTCTTTCAATTGTTCCCTCTTCACCCTCAGTTGCAGAATATTGCTGGGGTCCACTTCTTTTTTGATTAGATTCGTGGCCTGCCGCCGGATTATCGTCCTCTGTTTTTTCAGTTCTTCCATCATGTCTTGCGAATTCACCAAAGTTTCATTCTATCATACAAAAGATCATCACCAAACAGCAGTCCTTTTCCTTCAGCGTACTCGCTCCTTCGCTCTCCGCCCCGCTCCGCTCAGCTCCGCCGTTACTCATCGGGGACGGGCGCTTCCCTCCTCGTCGGGGGTGTGAGGCGATTTATGACCGACGCCGATTCCAGACCCCGCCATCTTTGTCCACGGTATTTCGTTAATCCATTGGTGATTTCTCGTCACAGATTTCACATCCTGTCGACTTGTCGCGTCCTCGCGACTTCCAGAATTCAATTGTTGGTGCTCTCAAATCATTAGTCCATTTTCTCGGGAAAAGATTCAAAATAAAACACAGACGCAGCGTTAAGAGGACACGTCTTTATTGGTCGGGCTCGGGGCTAGGAAAGATTTTTTACACAGGGGACACATGGCTTGCATTTCATCTAGGAATTCCACCTTTTTTGGGCCTCACTGAAAAATGTGAGATATGGCAAACACATGGCCCAGGGACCACCCATAGATACAGCATCTCACGACCTGGTTTCATATAGAGAATGGCTCACGTGCCTTTGATTTTAATTTATCGTTCTTTTATTGTTACATGTATTGCTTAGACAACTAATACACACAAAAAATTTAAAAAGAAATCAAAATCTTTGCTTAGCTAAATTTTGAGGCCTTTGGTCATCTTTCATTTTAGCGAGCTCAAAATACAGCCAAATCTTTATGGCTTTTCCCATGGGTCAAAATTTTTCGGTAATATTATTTGGATAAATATTGAATTTTATCATATTAAAAAGAAACACAATTTATAAAATCCATTGTCTTCTCACTTAACACGGAAAGTTTTTGTTCATCTGACTGCCAAGTCTGAAGAGGTTAAATTAAATTACTTGGCCGATCCTATAAGGCGGGACCTGAATACAAATAACTGAAAAACTTAATAAAAAACCAAATCAAATCAGTCAAACCAAATCACTCATCGATTGCGAAACTAAATAAAATCGTTTCATTAGTTCAATTTAAAGGCTTTTAACGATGCGATTATCAACCATTTACGATAGTGTTTTTTTATTTTAAAGACGAAGTAGTTGCGCAAGTACTACAGACACCATATGGCCCCATTTTACTAGTCTCACCTTTCAACAGCTCGTATCCTGAATCGCATTGACTTTTAAAATAAGTCAAGGAGTTTCCATTCACGAGGGAGATAGATTGCTCCGAACACATTAAAAACGATGATTTGGTTTGCAAATGGAGTTAGTTGCGAATGCTTGAGGTTGCATCGGTTGATCTTGTGATTTGAATGATTACTACTTACACAGTGTTAACCACTCAAAGGGAGGAGTTTTTGTGCTCGTATATCAGTTAACATTCGTAATCCATCGAATGCGTAGGATGTTAATTGACTCATGAAAGCGAAATTGAGAAATAATATTGAACTAAATTAAATAAAAAACAATCTGCAGAAATAGAGACGAGGTGGAGTATATCACACAAAGCTATCTAAATAAAATCTCAAATAGGCAACGAAAATGGACATTTTAAACAGTTAAGGGAACTTGAGCACAAAGGGAGAAGGCACATTTTGTATTTTCTTTACAAATTTCAAAATTTATGCCAAATTAGTAAAATAAATTGTTAAAACGGGACATTCAACATGAATATAAAAGACCTCAAAACTGAGTAGAGAAAGTTTGAAACCCTTTCGAAATTACCTTTCGATAGGTGGAATTCAAAAAAACGAGAAAAACCGAAACCTAAAATTTTCCAATGCAACAGAATTTCTTCTACAACTAATAAAAACTATATCGACGACTGAGTACAGTAATAAATACCTATTCATATGATTATTTGCCCCTACACTGTTTAGAATTTAAATAAAACTCTTTACTTGACTTTTTAATGACTATTTAAAACACTTCAATATTTTCATTAAATTCTTTATGTTCAAGTTGAAACTGACAATGAATCAACTTAAAGAGTTTTTCTTCTTCAACCATTCAGGATTACTAAATTACTTTTTATTCATACAAGTTCGTTAATTACAAGTCTTCCATTAATTTCTCTATAAAAATTCGCTTTAACTTTAAAAAAAAATAAAAAATGAATGAAACAAACGAACTAGTTCACACTGTAATTTGCAAATAATTGATTTTACAACCTAATGAGCTTATAAATACTTTGATTACCAATCAGTCATTCCCATACTACATCCCATACCTCTGTGAACTATTATTACCGCATGATTGACAGCCAAAGGAGAGAAACAAAACCCGCCACGAGTTCAACCAACGAGTATAACACAGCGCCAGGTAAGACTGTTATGAAGACAACAACAGTTATTCCAAGCACCGAAGAACGGGGCTGCAAGGCAATTTGGAACAAACGAAAAAAGCGCAAAGTGATGGGTTCGCGTCGTTTCCGACCCGAGTAATAGTTGTTGAGTAGGAAGTGGCGATGATTAGACCGGGCTGGATATGTGGAACGCAAGGTCGGCTTTCATAACCACCTCCAATGGAACTGGAGTTAGGTTTAATTATTGTCTTCTCGAGGAATGAATGAAACACAACACTTTGTAATAATGAATGAGGAAGCTGCTTGCAAATAGATTCATTAAGTTTCAGTTAGTCAGATAATAGCAATACTAAATTATTATGAATTTTCATATAAATTAAATTTATGTAAAGCATTAATTGGATGACTAATATAATACTAAATATTATAATTAAAAAAATAGATGTAAGTCTGATTTACATGAATAATTTCCCATTTACAAACGTATGAAATGGGAAATAGTTAAGAAAAGTGGTTTATATACGTAGTTCAAAGTTCCCCAATTTTATTTCAGTTCTTCATTAAATAATAGATCTTCATAAAAATTATCTTTAATGACAGGCTTAATTATAGTATATCGTTAAATATTCTTAATTAAAATTTTTGAGCTATCTAGATGGAAAGATATTTCATAGTTTATATAAGCACCCTTTTTATAATTTGTAATAAAGTGGACAACATCTTTAATGGTCATTTCTAACTATCACGGTTTTTTAAAAATCTCTTCTCCAAGGTTTTAACTTTTTTATAAACGCTATGTACTTTCTGATGCATTTTAGATGAGATAATATACACATTTATAATAAAACCAACAGTGTCACATTAAAATTGTCGTCATACAAAAGTTCGATTCAATATAATTTATCAAACACGACGATTATATCATTCCCTTATTTACATATCCTTTTGCATGAATATAGGACTTACTTAGTCATAATTAAATAAATGAAAATATGCCAACGTTTTAAACAGCTGATGAAACAATCGTTTATTTTTATTTTTCATTTTACATGATGATTTCTCTTTGTTTTTTTAAAGGTCGTAAAATTTATATACGAATACGCATAGATCATTGAAATAAAAAGATTTACATTTTCAGAGGAACAGTCGGTAAACGTCACTGGATAATTACGTAGTCGAGTGATGTTAACCAAAAAGTGCGTACTTCAGGAACTCGTTTGCATTAAAATCTTTGGTTATAATTCCAAGTATGAAGCATCTTAAAGCAATACATAATACATGATATTTTACGAAATAAATTATCGTAAAAAATGGAAAATGCATTCATTTCATAAGGGAAAGTAGGCTGAACAAGAAATAAATGTTTTTGGAAAATATTGGAACTTGGATTACTCGAACCCAATGTCTCTTGATTCGAATTCGAAGTCATCTCCAAGATTTCATTTCCTCCACTTTCAACTTCTCGTTAAATCAATTTTATTTTTTTTATTCGAAGTTTCGGATAATCGAACAATTTTGGTGGTCCTTCAGTTTCGAGTGATCCAAGTTATAATAAAATAACTTTAAAAATAATCATTCGTTCATTTTCAATAAAACTGAGCATGAAACTTACCACAGCTGACTAGTTCAGGACCATTTAGTAAGAGGATGAACAAACACAGTAATATTTTCCCTGATCTTCGTAAAAAGTCGTTCATTCTGTACACGTGCACGTCACTACTGTTGACATCGTTCACAGAGGCACCAGAGTTCGAAGACGTACCCAAGGACCACTCGCTGTCCCAGTTCCAGCACCTTTCGAATCCACCGCCTTTTCCGAGAATTTTAGACAAATCCATGCTTTTTGAGTCGCACCGCATTTTGAGTTTTTCAGTATTCACAATCTAGGATTTATCCATCAGTCGGTGGCAACAGCCAGTTTACGAATAATTGTGATGGAATTAAAATATTCCAAAGATCTAATTGTTTAGAAAACGCTCATTATTGAAGCAAATATAAACATTAAAGAGTGATTTTTTTTCGTAAACAATGCGTTAATTACGCTGGTAAGTACAGCGCATTGCTCTCCAAGTCAAACTAAATTTAGGTGCAAACACAATGTGTAAAACGAATTGTAAAAGCCGCCGAAAAAAATCCCGGTGCTAATCTGGGTTACATGCACTTGAAATGTTGCCAAAACGACGAGGAAAATACATTAAAAAAACAATCCACCGTTCTTCCTCGACTATCTTCTCTCAACCGCAATGTTTACACTGCACGATTATTCCACCAGAATTTTTTTTTTGAAAAAAATTTCGAATTTAAAAACCCCGGGGCCGAAGGAGAGAAAAAAATTGACAATTTCACTACACTGCGGTTTCACCTGAACCGGGACGTCTCCAGACTGCGGCCGTCCATGTTCGCGAAAACACTCCACAGCAAACGATTCAGATCCGATTCGAATCCACACACAAATCACAGGTATCCACTCGGGTCTGCAGATAAGATCCTGCGGTTCCACAAACGATACTTGGATTGCGTTTAGCCGCACCACTACCGCACAGAGCAGTCAAGTGCTGTCTACTGGAGGGGGAGAGAGCGGAGAACACAGAAGAGCTCTGCATCACACGACACGTGACACGCGGCCAATGAGGGAGAATCCTCCGCGGCGCCCTCTCTCGGCGGGTCGGCGAAGCTCGCCTCCAGGATCGATGCTGTCAGCGTTTTTTTCCAGCCGCTTGTTTCGAATGCAGTGTGTTACGTGCTTTCATTTGCTCGTGTATTTTTTCTCCGTCTAAGCGTCATTTGATAGAGCATTCTCATTTTTTCCCTTTAAAATTTATTCAGCTGCTCTATGACTTCATAGGCCTTGCGTTACTCAAGGTGAATCGAGTGGAGCTGGGTTTTTTCTGTGACCCTTGTTTTTTTCTTTCTAATTTCTAAATAATTATGTTTTCTCCTTTAATTTTTCTTCCGTGAATTTCTGAAGAGGGAAAAAAAGATGCGGCTTTTAATGATAAGTTCATTTTAAAAGAATCGAATAGTCGAAAGAAATTGAAAACGAGCAAAGTAAGAATATTGAAAAAGATTATCAAATTTCTTTGCGATATAAAGTTGCACAAAAAAGCAAATAAATACTTTTTTATTCTGTCATCTTCTGTATAGCTAAATCTAAAATGAAAACCGAGTTTCAAAAATGAGTGAAGCTGTTCATAAAGTCAGCTCACTCAATTCCCAAAAAAAAATGAGTTAAATAAAAAGTGAAGGAAAACTAAATCCTCTCATACCAGTTTGGCTCTTGTTTCCATAAAAAGAAAATCATAAAACTAATAGGTATTTTATTTTATCATTGACTATAAATGGCTAGAGAAATTCTTATTTAAATGAGTAATCTGCGTAAAACCTTTGGGAGACATTGATGTATTTTATTTAGTAAATATAAACTATATTAATCCAAATTATATTTTCTTTCTAAAGGGGAGAGCGGGGCAAGTTGAGAAATGGGGCACATCTTTTGAAACCCCCTTTATAGGAATGAAATTTGCAGTTATGAACTTGGGCGTTTTGGTGACACTAAATTCTATGTGGTCAGAAATCTTTCGTGTGTCTATCTAGATTTTCATCAGTTACTCGGTTTTTGTGGTGCTAAGTTACTATCTCGTTTAGATTGAAAATAATTATTTAAATAAAAGAAGTGAATTTAAGTATTAAGACAAGCATGTATACTTAGATAATAACATAAATTTTAAATTAACGTAAGAGAAACTGTTTTGCTTTAGATAAATGTAAATTTTTCTCACACTCACATCCAATGAGTTATATGGGGAAGGTTAGAACAGTTTAGGATTTTTTTTTTAAAGTTGCTATTATGAATTATCTCTAAATGCACAAATCCTTATAATGTCTTACCCTTTTTATAAATAAAATTATAAAGCATATAAAAGTAAAATTACAAATGTTTGAATTCATGAATTATGCAAGACACGTACTTTAATTTGAATAGAGTAGAACTTAAATCTCCGCGACACGTTTTTGTCAAATGAAGTGATGTATGAAAATAGATCGGGAGAATATTTCTTTCTTTTTAAGAGCATTCAGACCGCAATAGATCTTCTCTTAGGTTCTTTGCCGCTCAGACATTGAATGATTTGTTACGTGAAAAAAGCCTTGCAAATGGATCAGAGCAATATATCCCGCGCATGCTGTTAAACTGAAATAGTTTGCTTATTTTGACAGATTTAAAGTTTATGCAACAACCCAATGAAAAAATCTTTGCATGTATGAAACCATTATTCATTTTAGTTTATGGAAGTCGTTTATATCTGTGCGCATTTAAGAAGTCTGTTCAAGGACATTTACGGAGGGTTATAAAAACAGGGTTGGAATACAAAAGGGTGTAGTTGTAATAAAGGAGAAATATATGAATGATTATGCAATTGATCAGTTAAATGTTTAATTGCTTTGGAAATAAAAGGTTGTCCATTCATAGAAAGGGAGATTACGTATTAAAGGTGTTTCAACAAGTTCGCCTAAACTCTGCACAGAAATATTCCTAGTGTGAAGTTGATAACATTTGTTTCAAGAATGATAAAATTTGCTCCAAGAACTACTTCTACGACGACTTTTATTTTTCGAAAAATGTGACATCCTATCCAATAAATTTTTTTTATTTTCATTCCACAGTACGCGCATGCATGTGCAATGGATTCTTATTTTACATCTTAGACTTACAAATACCCTAACACACATATTCAAGTTTTCTTTTAACCTTTTTTTGAACTTTTCAATTTTGAATATTCAAGTTTTCTTTTAACCTTTTTAGCGCAAACCGAATGTTCCTTCATTACCTATTTCTGTTGTAATTTTCCCGAAATCTATATCGTAGAGGTAGAAGTGTTTTTGAATTTTTTTCTACTCCAAGCTAGGAATCTGTCTGTGCAGATTTTGGGTGGATGAAACACCCTGTATACGACAAGTTACGAAATCAAAGAAGTGTCATCGTCAAATTAGATGTTCTTACCCAAATTAAACTACCCACATTAAATTCTTCATTTCTCCAAAACTATTAAAATGTATAAAAATATCTCAAAATAGATTTTTTAAAAAACCTACGATAACTTTATTGAAATCTGATTTAAAATCTCGTAAGCTTCTTTGAGTACATCAAACGAATCATGGTTGATTCAGCAACATACAGCATCTCAACATCAAATTAACAACAGGTGTTATTATAAACTATTTAGGGAAATTAATGAATATTTAAAACGAAAACTTTATAAAAATTAAAATATTTATCGTAACATTTATTTAAATGTATCAAATTTTGCAATTGGTTTAAGAAATGTTTCCAATGGATGTATGGCAGGATTGATCCTTGCATGCTTCAAGGCTGATACTTTCACTAGTTTCACTATTAAAGATACCACTATTTGAGTTTTTGTGGCATCAAAAGCTTTCATGGCTACAGACATGCCTGCCAATCAAGGATATTTCATCGCTCTGTGAAGAATTAAATGTCACGACAGGCAAATAAACGAGAAAGAGAAACACTAGCGAAAAAAAGAACACCGGAAGAGTGTCTTGTGTCAACAAGAGGGATACCTTTTTTCTATTCACTGGAAATGAAATATAGACTGCTTTCTTCGTCTATCATTACAGCCGACAATTTAGTATAAGTTTGAATTACATGTGTCATTGGGTGGACGTAGCTATGAAATGTTATATCACATGCATCTAAAAATATCGTTAACTATAGGGATGGTAGACCAACGTTTTTCTTGAGTTTTTTCTTCTGTTTCTATCCATGAAGAACAGAGCTAAATAGAAAGATGCAGTGTGTTGATAATGATAAAAAAGAATTCACTATGCAGAAACAATTATTGACATTCTATATTTAGTAAATTCATTGGATTTAGCGCGTGTATTCCTTTTTCCAGATTTTTCAACGTAGATTTTAAATTCTGGAATGATAAAAAACATTAATTTATTGTTGGGTTCTTCCAATCAGATTATTTTGGGAAGTTTTTTGCAGAAATGGAGGCAATTTGATACACCAAAATTTAAACCCATTTTTCATGTAGAAAAAGTTTAGATAATCTTTTTTTTTTGTACATATATCTGAAATTAACACTATTTTATGATGCCGATAAGAAAAAACAATATAAATGAAATGAAAATTAAGTAACTTTTGTAAAATAAAAAAAATTAAAAAATTGTCCCCATTCCCATACGCGGCCCAGTTTGATATTCCGTTTGAGCACGGCTTACTAGATACTTATACAGGCTAGCCGAGTACGGAAATCATTGCAAATCCAGATGGCATTATTGGACAAACTGGCAAAGCATATTCACAGTGTTGAAGGCGGTGGGTGGATATAGGTAGGTCTTGTAGCGATCCATGCGGGAAAAGTTGTCAAATGGTTTTCATTGTTTAAAACTCGGCTAGCCTGTATAAGTATCTAGTAAGCCGTGGTTTGAGACACATTGATAGAGTAATTATGTTGTTCAAATCTAGTACTAATTAGAAACAAAAATTTAAGAAAAAGAAATCTGAACTTTTTTTAGATCAAACATTTTTGTAACCGTACTATTTTATTTCCGATAACAGGGACTTATGATGTAACAGGGACTTTGTTAAACTCAAATTATCTAAATACCACCTAAAAATGTCTTCTCTTATGCGATTTTCCCAAATATTCGAAACTAAATAAATATTCGCGTTCGAAAAAAAAAAAGAAAAAAGCCGACAAGGCAAAGTTAATAGAACCAAAAACAAGTTTGAAATAATTTCGATGCTTTTCCCATAACTCAATAACCATTCCTTTCAGTCTCCCTTCAAAAACACCAAACCTCTCAAAAAAAAAAAACACCATTTCACAACCCTCTCTCCAGAATAGCCCCCCATCCTCCGGTGTCTTTCCTCCACTGAACTCCATCCATTTGCAAAAATCCTCCACGTGCGAGATGATCCACTGATCCACTCCTATATCCCCAGAAAGAGAAGGATCCGCGATGCTTTCAAGGTGCTCTTTCGAGAGGGTGTGACGTTTTTGCTCGAGTGTTCGGCTTCTTCTGTGCCCCTCTTACGATAGAAATTGACTCTATACAGGTGAGGATGTTTTTGTAAAAACTAGAGAGCCTTGTGGAAATGGGTTTTGAAGATGGTCTTGAAGTCCTTTTAACCTTCTCGAATCTCATAAAAATATGTATTATTCGTTATTAGGGGAAGTTATAATTAATAATACGACTTTTTTTTTAGGGTTTTTCGTGTTTTCATTAAATCTTGTTTGTATTTGAAGGATATTTTTTATGATAATTTCAAAGTGCTCATCATAGTAAGGACCTTATTGGAGGAGTAATTAACAATAGAATAGAATTGGAAGTATTCTAACAATAAAAAAAGTAAAGTATTTGTAAGGTTTTTTAATTTCATAAAAACAGGTTTGTTAATATGTTTCGTAATTAGTTTATTTCCTCTATTACTCTTAGCGTAAAAAATAACACACCGAGGAAATTTTTAACGTTTTAAAAAGATTAATATATTTCTATTTTTTAAAATCAGGAAACATTTTAAAAAATTACTATGTTTTTTTTTTTTTGTCATCTCAAATGCGATTTTACTATTTTTAATACACCCTCCATGTTTCAAATTTTATTAATATAACTATAACTGTATTTTGATAAAAGGTAACAAATAGATGATTCTCTATTAAAATCTTAAAAAGTTGGGTGAATCACAAATTAAAGTTGTGTAAAATTAGCAATGTAATACTATGTTACCCTTCATGTATGGAAAGTTAAAGTTATATTTTTAATTAAATTAACTTTTATATCTTCCGAAAATTTGAATTTAAATATATCGGTCTGCAAATACCAAGTTTTATGCAGTGGTCTTGTATAATTAATCAATATGGATAAGATTAAACATTTGTTATATTTACGTAAAAATTCATTCTTAATCAATTTCGCATTCTGTGGATCCTTATGTTTTGATTAAGAGAAGTTAAAAATAATTGATAAAATTACAGTAGAGAACTAGGAAAGGTGTACGAGATTCTATTAGAGCAGGGATCTCCAAACTTTTTGACTAACGAGCAAATTGTACGACTTCATTTAGACCGGAGGGCAAAGACCTAGGGAAAAAAAATACGTAAGCAAATTTATTTAAAAAAAGATCAAATTATTGGCTGTAAATTGTATTGAAAATTTCAGCCATCATAATTTTGAAGATTTTTCTTTAAAAATCCTTGTCTGCCACTAATTTTGGTTAAAATTTCTGCTATTTCAGCTTAAATTTAGTTTGAACTTTAATGACAATTAATTTACAATGAACTTAAGCTTTTAAATTTTCAGTACATTAAAATGTTTTTAAAAGAACATAGATTAAGATATTTCCTTCGATACTAACTCAAAATTTTGATATCATCTCTGGTGACTCTTACACATATCTACTTCGTGACTTTGGCTTTAAGAATGTTTAAAAATTCAAAAAAAAAAAATCAAAAGATCAAGATGGATAATTAAAAAAAGAGGAAAACAAGAAAAATGGAACTGGGAGAACAGACCAGGGATGGCCAACCCGCGGCACGTGTGCCACAAAGTGGCACGGCTGAGTAAAATCAGTGACACGCAAAGATCGACTCCGTTGTTGAAATAGCGATCATTCACGTGTCAAAAACAACTTACATCTTTTGGTAGAAAAATACTTACAGAATAAATATCCTAGATTATCATAAAAAAATTGTGATCATAGTGATAGTTAAAACGGAAAATTTTCTCTAGGAAACTGATAATCCGTTTTAAATTTTTAAAAATTCAGCAGATTTTTAAAAAGTAGCAAATAAAATTTTTGATTGGGTTTCGATTCTGTTTTTGGTTCCATGATGATCAATTTTAAATCCTGATTAATACTTTTAAAAATTAAACTAGGATTTTTTTTAATTGTCCCATTTGAAAATCACCACTTTTTAAATTAATTTCATATAAAAGTAAAACATTCATTCCTGTTGAGTATTCCCAGCCCATCTGAATATACACTGGTGTGCAAAAATTAAGGACCGAACTGTTTTTTTCAATATAACACCTAGCATAATTATTTTTCATCCATGAAAATAATACCACGAGGGCCCATTTACCCCCTTAAATTATTGTTAGGGAAAATTTGTTCTCGCGCCCTATATTCCCACTCCTTGAACATCCTGTGTTATTAATTTTATGGATGAAAAATAATTATGCTAGGTGTTATATTGAAAAAACACCTCGGTCCTTAATTTTTGCACACTAGTCTATTTCAATTTAATTGAAAATATTCTTCCAACTTGTGGAAGAATTAGTATCTAAAGTGCAGTTTTCGTGTTAAAATCGTTTTGCGTTTTCATACGGTACGTAAACGAATTGCCAAGCTTTTCCAAGTAACATTTCATACGTTCCGTTCATTTATGGCTCTACAACAGGGATGGCTAACACGTGCCACAAAGTGACATGGCTGAGTAAAATCAGTGGCACACGAAGATATTGAAAAATTTGGGAAAATGATGTGACGTCATCAATGAGGTTTCAATGCTCTCGTCCGACCCCTCTTATACTAGACATCAACTTAAGTTGACCCTATGACGTCACTAACAAACTAAGTAGTAGTTCCCATCGCAGTGTCTGAATTTTGAGTGAAATGAAGAACGTCAGTTCAAAAATATGATTAGTTTGTAAAACCCATCACGTGATCCTCCATCAGTGCTTCCATCATAGTGCTCCATAGTGCTTTTTTTATCACTATTTGAGTACCGAAACTCCCAACCCAACAGGCTTTGTGTTTACCGATTTCTCCTTCCGCGTTTGTGACGTGCTTGGTTCATTGCTACGTTGCTGTCCGAGGGGCACCCGGGACATATTTAGGGGACCCCCGTATTAGAGTAAGGGATTCTGGCCTTAGAGAAAATAATTTACTCTTATTAGAGCCTTAAAATCGGTGCTACATTGGTAGTACTAAGAAACTTTCTTTACTTAAGAAGGGACTTATTATTTCAAATTAAGTTCGTGGATTGAAAATTCGTAGCTTGAAGTGAAAACCAACCAAACATGCTGAGAAACACTTTAATATTAAAACTATTAAAATTATATCAAACATTAAATTTGCATGAATAATCTGGAAATTCTCTAAAGTAATCTTCTTCTTAATAATCTTATCTACAGTAATTACACATTACCCTAAGTCCCTCAGTTAAAAAATACTTTCTGCAAAAATAAGTGCACGCATCACTCATAAAAGAAACGGAAACTTAATTAAAAAGGGAATTAAAATAATCAAAACCAGAACCACAAACATAAATTGAGATGGAAATCAAACTCGATTCCAACTCATCCAATTACATCAAATAAATCCAGAGAAGCCCGATGCATCCGCACAAACGTAAACATCAATTATACATTTTAATCAACTGATGTTCCATTTCGGATAAAACATTGAAAGGGAAAATATAATTAGCATCACGCACACGCGCGGAACTTTTAACTCTGCAACCACCATTCATAGAACTCTTCAATTAATTAAATCAAAGAATGAAACTCTTTAAAATATCGGCCGCCACCAAGAAAAATGAGTTTAAAAAAACCCAATCTTTGTGTGTGAGTATAAATTCGAATACACGTTCAGGACCTTTGCTTTCTTAGGGGTCATTCACAAATTCCTCATCATTCACAATGAATGAGAGGGTCTTTTTTGTGTGAAAAAATGTGACAAGGAGTTAGGGAAAGGACTGTTCAAACTGTTGTGACAGGACATCTTAATCAGTTCTTTCACTGTTATTAAAATGCTAAAAGGAGCATTTCTCCCTGCCCAACAGCATAAGGCTCCTAAGGCCGAGATGCTCGTAATGGTGACGTGTGTAGAAGTCCTGGCGTCACTTTTAATCACTCTCAGTATCTCAGCTGCACCCTGAATTAAATTAAATAAATAAAATTTATTCAAATGAAATTTTTGTGTCATTTCAAATGATATAGGAAGGGTGATTTTTGATTAATTTTCATTAAGTAACTACAATTGCAGTTAAAGTAGATATTGTTTTAGCCTCTTCTTATATCAATTATTATATATTTATCTTCAAAAGTTTCATTAGAATTAATTAAAATAATGAAACTAAATTCAGAGTTAAATTGATTTATCAAAGAGCGATCTAAAATGACGTGAAGGACTTCAATCTCACGTCACAATATCGAGCTTCTGTGGCCTTATGAGTCAAATCAGCTATGATTTCTCCCCCTGTTTGGGTTTGCTTCTGTAGTAATAAAATGCTATAAATTTTTAATTCAGTTGAATTTTAAAGTTTAAAACGTGTAACATCATACCGAGCGGATGGGTTCACTGAAATGTTACTTGTGACATAGGGGAAGGAAGGGATATAAAATCCTCAAAATTAATGTGACGTAATTTGTGAATTGCCCCTTAAGGGGGATGGGTAGCTTCTTAATCATGCAAACATTTATTCCAGAACTTTTCGACAAGATTTTGTGTTCTACGTCGCGTTATTTGAATACTTTTAAGTGGGTGCTCTTCCCCGAGTTTGAAGTTAACTCGTGACTTTTAAGTGCTTCCGAAGAAGGTTGGTCCCGACGGTTACATTTTTCGACGTGCTCCCGTGGAAGAGTCCATTTAGCGGGTCGTACTCAAATGAAGTGGTTATGAGGGGTGTGAGGCATTTAGTTTTTCGCGCCTGGGGGTGTGGGATTCGTGGGTTTCGTGTGTGGAGTTAGTTTTAGTTTTGGAAGGAGTTCCTTTTTGTGAGTGCTTTTAAGACAAAGTTTAATGCTTCTGATGGATGCTTGAGAAGTCTTGGGGAAAGGAGCATGCAGAGCAAAACAAGCTTCTTTTCTCGTGGAAATAAAACGTGAGACACTAAGAAGAATGTCGCTTTATGATAATCTTTACATTTTAGTCTCGTGGGGTTGCAGATGTGTGTGACCATAGAGTACTCTTTGGCTGACGCATGCATAAAAATCCTGTTAAATATTATATGGTAGTATAAGATTTGAAGCTTAAGCTGGAAACAAGGTGCCGGCGCAATGCAATATATTTCATACCCAGTCCACTTAACTTTAAAAGTTCCATTGCCTTTTAAACATGAGTAAAGAATATCTTCATATCTTCATGTGATATCTCTTGTTTACATACATTTATTACTTTTGTGATTGGTTGTTTGATTCACTTTAGTGAAGCACTAACTTTAATAAATAATTTTACTTTAATTATATTTAGTTTAAATTTTGTCTATTACGTGCTATTACATACTGAAAAGATTTGTAACAATCAAAGTTATCCATTAAATTTATCAATCATAGAATGTTTCGCTTAAACCTTTATTGCTGTTCCCAATGAATTTTATTAGTCATAAACGCTTCAAAGATTTACCAAATTACCAAAGATTTACCAATTAAACATAATTTTTTTTCTATTTTATCTCTTAAAATAATTATAGAGCTTAATGAAGTCTGTGATTCTTGATTACTTCCTGATCTACTAGTATAGTAAATGTTAATGCAAAAACGTAAATGCGGACTTGTTTCATCAGAATTGTAAAAGAAAAAAAATGTCACATCACGAAATCGATTCATATAAATAAAATTTACGTTCCTTTTGCATTCCAAAGATATTGCCAAACAGTTTTTACGAATCAATTCCTCCTCAGACCATTTCGTAATGGAAGAACAAGTGGTTTTCGGAATGCAGACGAACAGAATATACATAAATTTTTCGATTGCGGCGACCGCGGACTTCTCGAGAAATATATCGATTCCATTAAAATTGTCACATGCATTGCAAACGAGATGAGGAGGAGAATGGAAATAAAACTACACGGAAATGCTTGTTGAGAGGAGAAATTGCTTGATAGATGTTGCAAGGAGGTTGGTTAAGAAAGATGAACACACCGAAATAAATTGGCTTTGTACACTTCTCCTTTCTGTGTGATAAAAAAATAAATCAGGGGGAAATGCATGTAAATTAACTTTTTTTCGTGAATAGGGAGTTTAAAAAAATCAAAACCATCAATCAAATTAACTGATATTTTATACATATATTTGGATGTTGTACTTTTATTTAGTTTTTTCACTATTGTTTGAACGCAATGGGTAAAAATCTAACGTCCTGAACCTCAATTTTTATTCTCCGTTTCAATAAATGTGATACATAAAAAAAATTCTAAATTGCGTGTTGAATTTTCAATAAAGACCCTAACATTTTAATTATCCAATAAGAATAATATCGAATACAAAATAAACAGATTAAGTCGGTGCTAAGATGGGGAATGTGTAGTGTAGGTAATATACCTCTTCTTCTTTTACTGGGAAACAATTTTAAGTAGGGTAAAAGATTTCCCTGAAGTGAATGGCAATTTTTCATCGTTTTTTTTTGTTATTATCAATTCATTTTTTTAAATAAAAAAGGACCAATGGCATGATTTTTTACAGTTGTAACAAAAATAATAAGTATAATATTCCCCGAGTATTAAGCCCAATTTAAATTTTCCGAAAATTCGAGAGTTTTCATTAACAATGCTTTGTTCTAATGTGATTTCCCATTCTGAGAGTAATAATATTAAAACCTCTCTTTTTTATAAACATTCTTTTTCATTTATTCTCTTCAGGAAAATCTGTGAACCCATGGACGAGTTATGGCTCTTTTGGGATTCACATTCAGTTTCTTTTGGTTTTTGTTCTCTTTTTTATCATACATATAATGCACGATTGTTACCTTAAGTTTTTATAATGATTTGGTTTCTTTTAAAACAAATTTGAAATGCTTTTACTTTTAACTCTGAAACAGCTATTTCCACCCTGAGTCCCCTCACGTAACGTTAATTCACACCTCCCCCTCCCGGATTTTGTTTATAAATCGCCTCCTGAAAGATGGGGGAGGGTTGTTCCCTTGATTAATAGCTTCTGGGGGAGCGCTTCCGTATTCCCAGAGGGGTCAGTCACGTGTGTCGCGGGACGAAAATGGTTCTCCTCTTTTCGGCCCGCTACCTTTCATTACTTTTTTGCCTCTCTCTAAGGCTCATTCTGTTGTCGGATTCCGTCTGGTTCATGGTAGAGGTGAGATGGCTTCTGTTGGGTTTGGATGGGGGGATTTCGGCAGGTGAGAACGCTGAAGTTATTAGTCATGGTAATCTGCTATGCGTAAACTAACTAGACTCGGAAATAAAACAACGTACAGTTGCTGCAAATCGCTGTCTTAATGGATTGAGGCATTTTCTTTACTCAAAATTAGTGAAAAGGAAGACTAAGATCTTAATATATAAAACCATTATCAGACCAATACTCACATATGGCTCAGAAACCTGGGCATTAACAAGATCACATGAAAATAGGCTGGCTATATTCGAAAGAAAGGTTTTAAGAAAGATTTTGGGTGCTGTAAACATCGATGGTACATGGAGGCACCGATACAATAGCGAACTGTATAACCTTCATAGAGAGGCAAACATCATCAATTTTATAAAAGTCAACCGTATGAAACTTGCTGGACACCTCTGCAGGTTGAATCTTTCCTCTCTAGCTTCAAGGATCTTTCACTTTAAGCCAATCGGGACCCTTTTAAGAGGCAGACCCAAACTTAAATGGGTGGACTGCGTTGATGAGGATTTTAAAAAATTAAGAATTAGCAATTGGAGAACCCTATCCAAGAAGAGAACAGAATGGAGGAAGATTCTTAGGAAGGCCTTGGTCCACAAAGGGCTGTGGAGCCAATAAAGAAGAAGAATCTGCTATGAGGTTTTGCGTGATTGGCGGGTCTTTTTTTTAAAGTTGAGATTTTGTGAAAGGGGCGTATTATATAGAATTTTTTTTTCGGAGAGGGCGCAAAAATCCATCCCCCATCGTCAAGACGACAGCTTTATTTTTGCTCTTTGGGAGAAAACCAGGACCACCCAAAAGTTCCTTACTGACTCTCTTTAATAAATTAATTTTTAACAAAAAAGAGACCGACTTCAAAAATGCGCCTAAAAGTGAGAAATGATTTTTATCCAAAAAATAACGAAACTTCTAGTTTACATAATTTTTGAAGTCGAAACACTTGCACACAAATTACTGAGTTGCTGAAATACCAAAGTTTGGGATTAAAACTTGTAAGTGGGGTTAGCTTGATGCTTGTAAAATAGATCTTCCGAAGACTTGAGGAATGTCACCACTAAAGGAGTAGAAAAAAAATTTGATACTTTAAATACAGTTAGCATCACTAACTTAGTTGATTGGAATGATGATTATCTTCATGTAATTCTTCTTCTTCTGAAAGAAAGAATGATGGAAAAAGAGATCTGACTAAAAAATATTTTTTAGATAAAAAAATCTTCAGGCATCCAGACTTTATTATGTTACAATAGAGCATTTTCAATCACATGAATCGGACCTTAGTAGCAGAAAGGTTACCGTTTTTTGCCCTACAGGGGTTAACAGTTACAGAAAATGACTATCCGTGGAATTCTTCTATTGGAGCATTTGCAATCAAGTGATCTCATACCTAAAAACCGCCTTAGCAACAGATAAACAACGGCATTAGCAACAGTTAAAAGCCTTACCTATGGTACACAGTTAAAAGAAAATAACCCGTTGTGACGTCACCTGAAAACACTATGGTTGTATTTAATTTAATAAACTGTGCTACTAATAACAAACTAAATAGTTAGAAAAACTTTTAAAAGTCAAAAGTCTGTTATTGGTTCCTCATCTACCCCAGAAAAAACTTAAAGAGTAAAATAACTATATTATTTTGTAAAGTAATACTGGAGTTTTTTGGAGGTACCACGACTAGCTTGATTTCTCCCTAAGTAATACCGGGTACTTGGATAAACATTTTTAAAATCCTTTTGTTAGTTCCAGTGGGGAAAGGTGCGTAAACAGGGATTCGGGGAGAAATAAAACAAGTCAATGTATTGGGCATGTTCGGCAGACCTTTCGTAGATTTGAGGAGCAGTCACCACTAAATAGTTAGAAAAACATTTGGCAGTATATTTATAACTTTGTGTGTCAGAGAATGATTGGGAATGATGCGACATTAAATTTGTCCTTCTGATTGAGTGATGGAAAACGATCTCTGACCCAGTTGTGAGAAAATAATATATTCAATAAGCAAGGATTATATGTACTTTTGCCGTTCATCCTTTCCTATTTGGCTAATTAGTACAACAAAAGCAGAATGACCCTATTTTACATTACGTTTTACGAAATTTTCAATCCAAGTTGTTTTAAATACTAATATATTGATCATGTGCTGACATGTAATAAAGTGAGACTACAGGTTTGGGTTTCGAAAATTTGTGGTTTGAGACTTTTTCACCTGATAGATCTCATCACGTAAAAAATATGTATACTTTTTTATTCAAAATTTTATGTTTTTCTCAGTGGCTGCTGTAACTGTGAGAGTTTAGATTTTCTTCTCCATTCCTACTCTTTTCCAGTTTCTCGTTTGTTTGACTAAAATTTTGAACTGAAGAACTGTAATCTTGTTTACGACAAATCAGATCACAGTATGAGGATTGTCAGCTTATCTGTACCGATAACCGTTTAGTTACCGAGGCTTGTAGTTTAAATCATACTTCAATCTACATACATATCCTCTATTAAAAGACTTTCAAGCGCACATAATTTGATAAATTGCCCAAACAAGAAATAAAGTAGCCAATACATACATTTTAACAACGTAGTAAAAGGTCTGAATCGAGGGCTATTTATGCATTCCTTCTCGAGTAAGAACCGAGCACTCCTCCTCGTTTCATATTCGAGTGACCCCTCGAGGGGTCAGTCGAAACAACGGAGGAGGACGCATTAACAAACACCCTCCTCAAGGCGCAAGAGCATCCATATTTATGAACCTCCTCCGTACGACACTGTCAGCCGCAGACCCCCTTTGCGACACTACACCCTCTGCGAAAGAGAGCAGGTGTACTGTATTTAGAGGGAGCATCGGTAGGTAGCCTGAGTGGCAAAATGAAATCTCAAACATGGGGGACTATCATTCTCTCTCACAGAAATAAAGGGCTGAAATCTTTCAGCAGCATATTTTAAATCTTATTGGGAAAACTCCCATTGAAAATGCTTCAAGACATGTAATAGAATCCTAATTAGATTTTAACCATATTCTAAATAATTTAAACCAGCAGTGGCGGCTCGTCTATAGGAGCACATGAACCCCAATTAAAAATGAAATAAGTCAAAATAATTCAATAATAACACAAATGAAAAACTAATAAAAATCTATTCCAACTTGTACCTTATTCAGGATGAGCTTCCAACCTATCTTCTGTTCAAATTGTGGTATGTTTACTTAATTTTATTTTCAAAATTTAATTCTGAACCCCCATTTGAACTACCCACGAGCCGCCACTGTAAACCAGTATTTACAGCCAACATGTGTCTTTAGGGCCGTATTCACCACTAACTTAACCTAAAGGTAACCTGGAATCAAAACTTCTAATTAACAGTTGAAAAGGGAAACAAGTTTTAAGCCAATCAAAGCTGTCGAAAAACATGATTCCAGGTTCCAGGTTAACCTAAGGTTAAGTTAGTGGTGCATACAACCGTTAGTGATCAAGATAGGAAATGAAATAAAGTTACCCTGGCATGGCTGTAGGATCTCCATTATATTAGGGAGGCGTCTAAGTTTAGAAGCAAATAATAAACAAAATTTGGCTTTTTTTTCTGTTTATATACAGTGACTTCCCGATCTAAAGATATTTCCACCTCCTTTGTCTGGTAAAAAATAATCCTAGGAACAGCATGTTTTATAATTAGTTATGATCAGAACCTCGGAGTCATCTCTACAATTTTTAAAGTTTGTGAAATTGTTTGCACAGTATGCAACATTATTGACATTGGAGTCTAGGAGTTTTCCCTCTAGAATTTTTTTAAAAATCTAACCCTTAAATAACACATTTTTTGGTCAGCACATGAGGAAGGCACTTCCTCCAGTACTTCCTCCTGAGTCCTGGCCTGGTCAGATTGAAAAATCCCAAAACGCCAACGAATCAATTTTGTCCTAAGACCCTGATGACCTCTGAGTGGTATGAGATGAGGCCACGCTCGCAACAGTGAGAACAGATGATCAAAGCTCGCTCTTTACATAGCAACTCTACGGAAAGCCCCTCTTACTTAATCCCCCCCCTTTAGTGGTAATTGATCAACGACACGCTCCGACGTCGCGCTTTGTGAGTGTCCGAGTCATTTGCATCATTCCAGAGATGGCCAGGGGTGGAAAACACAGTTTTTGTTCGAATTTATCACGTTCTTTTTTCCTGGGTTCGGAGAGAGTGGTGTGAAATTTCGAGCTGCAATTTGCATACACTTTCAGCAGAACGGACTCACTCACTGGGGGTTGTTCGAGGGCAGTGTTCTTTTTGTTTGTAGGGGCAGATGGAGGGGTCAGTCGGGGGAGGTATTCATGAGGGGAAGTATTCGTGAGGGATAACTCGATTTGGAGATCAGGTAGGGAGGGCTTTTTGTAGAGAGTTTTGTGATCGTGTGTTTAACAAAAGGCTTGTATTCGTGTTTTAATCGAAAAAAAAAACGATTCTGTGGAATATAAAAAGACGCTTGATTAAAAATCATTCAAGGGGTTGAACGTTTCATTATTAATTTTAAAAGGAAAGTCTACCTGTTATTACCAGAATTTTTGAGGTAATTATATCCCTCTCTTTAGTGGTTTATATCAGTTGAAAATCGTCTAAAATAGTAAATTTAAAGTGAATCATATTGTTTTCGAAACAAGAATTCTTCGAAGAATTACAACACTCATATTCCTCCAATTGTCTACTCCCTTCTTTATATTCCTTTTCCCATGTAACTCTTCTCTTTCAATACTAAATAAGACGATAAAAGATTTTTTTACTATTAAGGTACCCTATTTTTGAATAAAGAATCCATTTTTTACCATAGGTGTATTGAAAACATTTTCCAATCTACTCACAGAATATCTGTTACAAACTTATCGATGGCAATATGTACCATTCTTAAACTATTGAAGTTTTAATATCGATCCCATAACGAACAATTTAATAATTTTGGTCTAAGGAAAAGTATGACAGTTTTCAAGTTTCGATAGTTAATTTTTGCAGTTTTCAATTATTTTAAATGTTTATTTAATGGAAAATGACATAATACAAAATTTTTCTGTCATTAGAGCATGTAAAAAGGTAACTAGAGTTTTATTCTTATAGAATGATGGATAAATTTATATTTTTCCAATGCTTACTAGCTGCAAAATTATTCCCAACCTGCCTTGAAATAGCGATATTATATTCAAAAGCAGAATAAATAGTAAACAAAAACGTCAACTGAATTGTTCAACCGTTGAAGCTTCAAAACCAAGTCTTATAAGCTCTCCTCTATATCATTAAACATTTCAAACCCCATTTATTCCCAAAAATACGGAAGTAAATATAATAGTCACATCTTTTCGTCTTTCCTTCCATGATACTCTTAAGTCCGAAACAACCTTCAGCCTCCTTACAGAATTATTCCGACGAAAAGAAAAGGGACACACAAATAAGCAGGATTACATTACTTAATCTCTTCATAGGTAGAGAGATATACCTTCCAAATGCATCCTTAAGCGTCTTATTTCAAAAAGGTATTTGCCATAGAACTTTTATTTCCTTTTCCCCCGGCCTTAGTAAAACGGGAAAAAACGAACTTGAAACTGTTCGGACAAGAAAAACAACACACGCAAAAAGGGCTGTTTTTAAACGGTATAGAAGAGTGTATGATCGCATGCTGCTGAGGCCTTTTGTTTTGATGCATTGAGAAGAGATATATAAGCGAGTTCTCTTTGAGTAACGGAAGTTGGATTATGTGTTTCTCTTTGAGAAATAGAAGACTCTATTACACCAGTTTTGGAGACTCGGTTTTCAGAAACCGATTCGTTTTTCTTTTTTGAGTGTGGTATATGTTTTTGAGGGGTTTTTTTTTGGTATTAGATATTTGATGCTCAAAAGATAACTCAATCTTAGTTGTTGTTGTTGACTTATGCCACTTGGAATATCCAAGCTCCATCCGCAAAGCGTACATGATTTAAGGCAAATGGGATGCGGCTCCTGAGAAAGTGAGGCCCAGGGGCGGATCCAGGATTTCCTTCTGGGTGGGGGCACCACTAAGATTCTTAGCCCTACAGGGGGTTAGGCCGTAACAGGAATTTTTGAGGGGGATTGACTTAACGTACCCCTTAACGAGTGCATTTATATGTTAAGTTTTAGACCACTTAAAAGTAGTATATTGAATTAAGTTGCAGGTAATAATGCACTTATAAAATGTCATTTTCAAAGTGAGCAAGAAATACTCAAATCTGAGTATCTCACAAATTAAAACTGGCTTCGAATCTAATTTACTCAAGTTTGAAGCACGTATATTTCATTTCTGGAAATATGCAGGTACTCAAAAGTAATACATCATGTCCTTATTTTTGGTCAAGTGCATGTTTCAGGAATATAAAGCATTGACTAGTATCCGTCTGACAATAACCGCCTTTGTCAAAATTACCCTATAGAGCATTTTCAATCACATGACTCTGCCTAACAACGGCCTTAGCAACGTTGTTTTATTCCTCCAGTGACATCATGTACGAATGCTGCTATTGGATACTTCTATGTCCCGCCCCTAACAACAGCCTTAGCAACGTTGATTTTGTCCTCCAAGTGACGTCATGTGCGAATGCTCTATCGATGATACATTATTTGATTAAAACGTGACTAGTCCATCAAGTAACGAAATGACGAATCTACTAGTAATTTGAGTGTGATGCCGCAACTAGGTAAGGTTGGGCGTCACGTTTTTAAAAAAGGAAATTAAATCTTCAAGAATGAATTGGCGAACTGCAAAGTTTAAAATAAAACAAAAATACATATAATTTAACTGGTGACTATTGAATTGTTCGAAACTCTGAATATTTCTGGTAGTATTTCAAAATTGAAAGAATCGTGTCTTCATATTTGAACAAAAAGTTATTAGTATCAAATTGAAACTATCGATGCATTCAAATTTAAAAACGTCACTACTCTCAGTGTGTGAGCTACAAGTTAAAATGGGGGTTCTGGGGGTTACCTCAGAAAAATTATGAAAATTTGTCTCTAAAAGTAGTGTTTCAGCTCATTGTGAGATCCTTTGGGTTACATAGAAAGAGAACAACTCCTTAAATACCACATAATTTTCAAGGAAATTTTTTTAAAACGATGTCTAAATTTCTAGGGGGATGGGTCCCTCAGATTTTTTTTTAAAATTTCCCTTTTTTAAACTAGTGTTTTTATGTAATTTTGAATCTTTTTTAGGAAACACCCGAAGGTAACCGCTTCTTGTAAGTGGCAAAATTGTAAGTGGACGTAGTAGCTACGTCATCATTTCTAGGAAAGTTTTTAGTACCAGTTTCGACGGAAGTTGCGTTGTTCAAGTCGCTTTTTGGGAACAAGAAGGTGTTGGAAATCTGATATGTTGACTGGTCCAAGACAGCATTAACTGGAATCTTGTCACATCATCCTCTCTCCATCCCATATGCCTATATTTCATACGGGAAAAGAACAGCCTAAGGCTAGTGTCAACTCGCATTAAGAGTCACACCGCATCAACCCGCATCCATGTGAGTCAGGAGATAGAATAAAAAGCAAAATTATATAACTTTAAAATTGATTATAGCTTTGTCTTGTAATGTAAGTACCTTGTAAGTTTTTCTTGTATTCAAACTTGTAGGTGTGGTTGACTTGGGCTTGTAAAATAGGTACTCTAAAGACTTGAGGTAATATCACAGTCACCACTAAGTTAGAAAAACATTAATTTATATATAGTTAGCATATCATATGTTGATGGAAATTGGGAATGATGACATCAGTCTAAAGATCTGTATGATTGAAAACTCTTTGCTCTGACCCAACATGTCATAAAAATATAATCTTTAATATTAAAAGTATGAATTTTTGCCTGTTATACGAATTAATCTGGCTTTTTAGTATCTTAGATTTTGCTGCTAGTTTCTTCATGTAAGCCCACCCTTACGTTTTAAAAATCGAATATGATGTGTTAACGGGTCCAGAGTCGAATGTTATAGAGTTCAACACCTCACCCAAAGTTTTGATGATGATAGGTTTCCCACTTGGGACAAACGTGGTACACATGCACAATACAAGTCTGAACTAAAGTCCTGGATAGCTAGCTTTAGTCTGAATATTTGTCTATCTGGGATGTCGAACGAAGAGACCTAAATGTCCATAAACGAGTAAAAACCCTATTTTTAAATGTTGAGTTTCTAAAAACCGTTTAAAACGCAGTATTACGCACAGCATTTTTTAATTAAATACACTGAGATTCAATTCCTACTTTTACATGTTCTGAAAAGCGAAATTCAAACTTCTGTGATAAACATGAGGCAGATGCAAGCTACGGGGATACGTACTATAGCAGAATAGAAAGATACCGAAACGAAAGTCATACCGATTTAAATCTTATCTCCCAGTTAAGTTTTGGTTAATATTTATACTCGAGTTGAATTATTTGACTCTTTTACTGGTGAGTGGGCTCGCAACAAATATTACATTGATTATATAATAGCTATAATTTCTGACACAGTTAGTAAAATTAAATTCGATTACCAATGATCCATTCTAAATGATGTATGGAAATCAAACAATATAATTCACTTTTCACGATATATATCAAAGGTTTAAATTTACTGTAAACAAAGGAATAGACTCGAATAGAGAGTTAATGTGACGACACATTCTTATTTAGAAAAATAGGAGAAACATTAACGAGAGAATAGATCGTTACTTAAATTTCACTCATATTGAACAGTCCAGATCATCAAAAGACCTAAAATAGCCTTAGGTATTTAAATATTCCCGACAGCTCTCTGAGGAGATAAAATTATCCTGTCTCTTGAGGCAGTGACCGCGTCCAGCCTGTTTCACAAGCTCAATTAAACTTTGTAACCATACACCTACACTACATCTCATAACCGGAAGCATTTTCTAAAGTTCTTGATAATTTTGTGAAAGACTGCTTCTAAATTTTATTACGATTAGACGGGTTATGGAACCACAATTTGTTTGATAGTAGTACTATAGCTATGCAAATATTCTTGTTTACATGGCTAAGTTTGTTAAATACGACTTAAAGGTATTTTTCCGTATTCATGTTTATGAATGTATATGCTAATGATATTCTAGAATGTTTTATAAGTGTTTTTTTAAAAGTATCCGTAGATGTGTAAAGGATTTTCTTTTGAATTTCTTATATACAAAAATAAGGCACTCATTTCAGCATTAATATTTTTATTTTAACCTGTAAGTGCTAAAGAGAAAAACATAACTGACTGATGTAACTGATGTTTGTTTTATTACAATGTAGAAAATAAGAAATATTGAATAACTCATTTTTACTATTATTTACTTAATGTTCCTTATGAAAACTTTATTTCAGCTCTTTTCAGAAATCTTGCCTAATTTACACGATGTCTGAGGAAAAAGGTAAGCAAACTTTACTCAACGATTTCATGGGTAATAAAATAATTGGTGTTTCAAAACAAGGTCAGTAAAAAGACTTTCACTGTATAAACTGTGTTTTAATTTGTTTATATTAATTAGTTTCATTTCAATTGGTATTTTTTTTCAACCATTCTACATTAGCTGCAACATCTTCGGAATGCAGTAGTATAATAAGAAAAATATAGATTTATTAGAATCTATCATTAATATGGTTCTCTTTAGAATGCCCCTCCAAGTAGATCCAATGGAAAGGAACTGAAAATAAAATAAATTTTGCTTAGAAGAAAACACAAATAAATCATGCTATGAAAATTAGTGTGTATCTTTTCCGTAATGAATTAACATATTTTCTCATCAACTGTTATTTATTAAGAGATTATTACCTGTGAAGTACACTTGATAGCCAAGCAATCAAGGAAATTCCTAAAATAATGGGTAAAGTTAGAATATACAAGGTAGTACAGCTAAAAATATACAATATTTCCTACACATATTTAAAAATTTTGATTATAGATGTGAAATCAAATTTCAACAATATTTTTAATTGATGCAGTTTTTAATATGCTTATTTAAGGTTATCAATTAAAACACTTTACTTTTAAATTTGAATTCTTTATTGATTTAAGCAACGCAAAAATTTTACTTAAAAATCCCCCTTAAATTAGATTAGCAACTACTTTTTCTAGCCTTGATATGAATGCTTTCACTTCTAAGTTTCAAAGTGTTATTTTTTGCATAACTCTAACATGCCCAACATTTATCGACATTCGCAATATTGCCCACTATTGTTACAACACTGGTCGATGTACCGGGGTGATTCCGCAATTTTGTTAAGTTTGGGAACTACAGGGTGGGCAGAAAGTCAGAACACTTTTTAAAATTCCATAAAAACTGTAAAAAAAAAATTGGAATGAAAAACTGTCTTCATCCTGAGATTACGGGGTTTTTGTTAAGACAATAAAAAAATTTAGTTCAAAAATAATGTTAATAGATGGAGCCAACATAATTCACGGGGTTCCGAGTTCGATTATTTCTCTAGAAGCGAACTCGTAATCAATGTATCAGATCACGGAACTGTAAATCACATACCACATCCAAGACAAGACCGTAGGCAAAATAGTTTCTTGTGAAAGCATGGGTTTAATTTCGGCCATTAATTAGGGGATTTACGGAAGGTCATGCACGGGGAAAATTTTTTTTTCAGGATATTTCATTTTTCTTTAAAGTAAATTGGTATTTGTATAACTAAAATACATATATATGTATTTTAGTTATACAAATACCAATACCAATACAAATACAATACAAATACCAATAACATGTAAATATTTACATGTTATTGGTTGCATTACATGTAACCCTAGGATGCTGAGACTGAAGATAGTTTTTAATCCGATTTTGTTTTCGGTTTTTATTAAATTTTTTTCATAAAACAGTTTGAGAAACTCTGGTTTAGAAGTTATTGGTCCACTTTAAAGTAGATATCGTGTATATTTGAAACTTACTTAAAACACAACTTTTTTTAAGTAATTTTTTAAAATTAAAAAATCTAAGAGAAATGGTACTGTCTATTTGGACGGCCAATACAACCAAACTCTACTCTTATTTCCACGGCCACGGCAAACCCATCACTAAGCACCGGGACTGCTACTTAACCGCGAGACCTACGGCGCATGGGCCAACAGCCGTTTTGGCCGTCCAAATAGACACTCCGAAGAGAAATAACCATTATTGAGATTTAGGTGTGTGTAATATTTGGAATTTTAATAAATACCTTGATTTGGGGTAAAGTGAACATCATATTCAGCTCTAGGTCCAAGACCACCAGATTCAACTAGGATAACTGAAACAAAAATATGATGAGCTTTTTATATAGGTAGTGGTTAAAAAAATTTCAGTTAAAAATAATTTCGTTAGTATTATTTGAATCGTCAGTTTGAAAGAGGGTCCAAAAAACAAGTTTTGAGAAAATGAAAAGAAAAAAAAAAACTGCGTAAGTAATGGAATTTTCATTGTATATAACCACCAAATTTTTACTAGAAATCCAAGACCCCATTTACAATGCAAAACAATCATTCAAAAAATGTAAGTAAATTCAAAATATTTTACAGGTGAAAAAAGTTGATTTAACTTATTCCCTTTTTGAACCTTATGAAATTTCAAACTAAAGAAAATCTTAAAAACCACTTATGTTGACATTTGAATTTTATTTCTGCTTAGTTCGCAGTACAGAAGTGAAAATAGAACGACTAATAAAATTCAAAATTATTATGAAACTGAGTCATTGAGGTAGTATCAATCACAGAGAGTGAATATGAATGGAGTAAAACATTTTTTTTATTTTGGCTTAGTTTACGGCACTAAGAATAAGAAAAGAAAGAAAATTAACTTTTATTCCATATTATATTAAGAAATACAATGAATTGACATTTATTTCAGCAAATTCAAGGGGGTATATCTGCCTAAAGGGGTAGTTAGTTTTCCCCCTTTTTTCACTCATGTGTAGCGCAAAGCATGGAGATATTTTTGAGCACAAAATATCAATTTGTCATTTTTTTTTACTAATTTCCTTTTTCAAACTGGCGTTTCATTTAATATACTTATTTTTTACTGATATATGCGTTTGCTATTACTCTGAATTTTAAAAACTTAGCCACATCCAGCAGTAAAACTAGATTCAACCATGATAACTTTAACTGAAACAAAAAACGCGCTTTTTTATATGGGTATATATTAGTTCAACAAATGCTTGGTGTTAAAAACCCTTTTATTAATATTAATATGCATATTTTTTACTGATATATGCGCTTGTTATTACTCTGTATTTGAAAACTCTAAAATCTTTAAACTATCTTCGTTTTTTCTATCTCAAAAATATATTGGCAGCAAATAATATGGTTTTTATTATAAAAAAAATGTGCTGATGTATCTTGAAGTCTTGAAGCAAATGGATGATACTAAATAACTATTTTCTGACTTTCTTGTTTCGCCGCTAGGGGCGCTGTAAACATTCTCAATGGATTCAGCAGGGTCACTTACCTAGGGATATACCTTACTTCCATGACCCTGTCAGTTCCAAATAAAAGCCGTAAAACGGACTTCCAAGCACCCTGTATAGTGTATAATATATTTTTTTTACGGTTTTTAAAAATTTAATAATTAGATTTCTAATTACCTGAAGTAGCTAATATCAAACACGACAAAAGAGATAGCACAGAATACATCTTGCTCTATCGGAGTACAGGAAGTTGTAAAAATGGTGCTCCTGAAAGCTGATTTATAAAGTCAGTAGATGTTTAACTATTTCCAGGTGAATAATTGCATTAAATGTTGAATTTAACTTCCATTCTGTAAAACAATCCTCCTTACACAACTACTGAGATTTATGAAACATTGTGAAACTCTATACTTAGAACTAGAGTGTATTACTATTTGTTTAATCAAACCATACATTTCCTGTAAATTAGGAAAAATGGTTTTAGAAAATTTGTACAGAAATTTTGAAACAAGGACGTTTTTGTTTTGTAGTTATAACAGGATGTAGTTATCCAGGTAATACTACACTGTACCTTTTTAGCAATCCATCTTCTCCTGCAGAAAATTGAAACTTTCGAAATAAATCCCACATATTTTCATGTACAAGAGCCAGAAAGAAAACCTCGCGTAATCTTATTTGTAAGGTATCAGTTACTTTCAAATTTCAAAACGTCCCCCATCTGAAAGCCAAGCGATCCCCCATTATAGCCTACAGATAGCCACCGAGACCACGTAATCTTGATACCCCAGACATGCCGTATCAACCAGCCAATCAAACCCATTCAACCGACCCCAGATAGGCCCTAATCAATATTCACCCCATCTAAATAAACGAGCAATCAACCCCCAAACCCACAAGGGGGACTTGACCTACATTAATTGTCCCCATTCCTACACGTCCTAATTAAGAGACGGTCCACCCCTCGGGGGTCCATGGAACACCTCATTCAGAGTGACCCTCTCCCCCGTAATTGCCGAGGAGAGCTCGAGAGGAGGGGGTTCGATCCTCCTGGGGATGGACACCCCCTCCTGCTCAATCAAACGATGACGCGTGCTTGGAATGGGATGTAGCAGACGATTTGGAGGGTGGTCATTGTTTTTTGCGATGGTTTACGGGGATAATCCATTTTTTTTATTCGTGATGTGTTTGGGATTTAACTATTTGTGAATTATGGTTTAATAATTTGCCAAATCATTTCTATAACTATCCAACAGGGCCGTAACCAGACTTTTGTTTCGGGGGGGGGGGGGGGTTTGACTCAAATATTTTCTGAGGTACCTCCTTACGGGTACTTTTATATGTTAAGTTTTAGGTGACAACACTGGATTGAAATTTTGATGCACTACATTTCAAAATTGTTTAAACAACATGAATTCGAAGTAAAAGGGGGTCTGGGGGTCCTCCCCCAGAACATTTTTGGAAATTTGCCCCTCAAAAGAGTGTTTTAGCTCATTTCTGAGACCCTTTAGATTACACCCATAGAGCACCACTCATTGTAAGCGGCCGAATTTTCAAGGTAAAAAGAAGGTGTATTGTAATAAATGGAGAAATGTTAAGGGGGTTTTTAGGTTTCTACTCCAGAAAATTTTTTGGGCATTTTAACTCATTTTGAGACATATTAGGTAACATTAAAGAGGACCAATCCTTGTAAATCACACAAGTTTGAAGGAAAAACCGTATACTTAATAGATTTCAAAATTTCGAGGGGGTTTGGGGGTCCTCCCCCCAAAAAAATTTGGAAATTTTACCCTTAAAAGTAGGGTTTTGACTCATTTTGAGACCCTTTGGGTTATACCCGAAGAGGATATCGCTCCTTGTGAGACATAATTTTCAAGAAAAATAGCAGTATAAAAATTGATGTCAAAATTTCGGGGGGGGGGGGGGTTGAACCCCTAAACCCCCCCTTGGATACGGCCCTGCTGTCCAATCATCCCTTCTGATCTAAGAAGTTTTCAAATAGACCGTTTCAAGGTAACAATATTTTTTCTTCTGATTTATTAGCCCCTAATATGCATTGGTTTCTAACTAAAAGACCGTGGACCACTAAACCTAAAAGTAGAAGCTTTACGGACCACCTTTTATAATTCAAAATCCTGTACCCTGATACAATTTCAAGAAGACTCATTTTACCTAAATAAGACACGGTATATTTTTTGATGGTTTGTGATAGTAGTATTCAAAAAACCAAAACACTATATTTAAATTTTACTGGTTGACCGATTTTGAGTGGCAAGCTGAATCTTCGGAGTATCTAGAAAGTATTCCTAACAATTACTGCGAATAACACAACTAGAGATGAAAATTAAATATAATCAGTTCAATAGAAAAAGAAAATCTAATTTGTCACAGCTTCGATAAGAGTCCTCCAGCCGCCATGTTTACCCATAAGCTCAAGTGATGACAACACTTATGCATATTTCTGTGGGAGCTGTGTATAAACAAAGCAGCTGGAGGACTCTTATCGAAGCTGTGCCTCTAATTTCATTATGATGGGAATAAAGAAATTATCATGGTATTGTTAACACTTACCTAACATCTATTTATGGGAAGGATAGGGACATTTGACTGATGAACATGAGTATATTTACTTAAATTGATTCGAATACAAATCTACATTTGAAACATTTGATTAAAAATGAATAAATAAGAAAGAAGATAGAATATAGAAATAATTGAAAATTCTATGTTATTTTTTAATTCAGTACCAGCTAGTATTCACGCTTTGGTTTAATTGTTAATAGTTATTTTTTACTCTCCAATGGATATTTTGTTAACTTTTAGAATGCCTAATCATCTTATACTTCTGACGCCTCTTTAAGACCAGTTATAAGTTTCGGACATTTTAAGTGAAGTCAAAAGAACTTCAAAAATGCACGAAGATAGACCGTCTGTAAAGGTCTATATGACGTCCATAGACATAAGTAATATTCACCACTAAATAACTGGAAAAAGACCTGGTAGAGTATTAGTATTTAGCGACACACTTAGTAAAACGGGAATGATGAGTATTCTTCAACGTTGATAAATGGTATGATATTAAAACCACAGAGAAATATCCTAACAGAGGGTCCACGAGGCTATTTTCAAATGCGTTACTGATGTGAGGGCGCCACACTAGATTCTGGAACGTATGCCGACCGCTTAAATCTCTCGCCAAATTAGAACTCAGCGCATGCGCAAAAAGGTGTTTTCGATCTCCCATAGGCAGCCGGCGAACGATTCAGACTGGATCCAAACGCTAGTGAGTTTAGTGCGATCCCAGCGCCACAATTCTCCCAACCTGTAACAAGATGTCATGATTTTCGATTTCCATTATGGCCTATGGCCGTGGACTCTCTGTTCTAGTACTCTGTGATTAAAACTATCTCAGACCCAACATTGCAGAAAATCTGTTTGCTATGATAGTTAGAGTATGAGGACCAATTTTACCATACGCTTACATTTCAGAATTAATAAATATTTTTTAAAACTGCATAATTTCTTAGTGAAATGAACGTAGGTGTTTTTCAATATGTGAAAAGTATATGGAAAAGCAGCGGGTCATACACTTTTTCCTTAAATTAAGGGTAAATGATACTCTAATACAACTAGTTTCTGTTGACTAGTTCTAGTTGACTAGTTTCGTATTTTTAAGGATCTTTATTTACATAATTTTACAGCTTTTTTTAATCATTAAAAGCTAGAAAAATTTAATTTAGTCACCTTACTTAAATCAAAGCTCAAACAGAAATTGTATTAATGAATTTAATTGTTTAATTTTCATGTTTTACCTTCGGGACAGCAAATGTAAGCAAATTTTGAAAATTACTCTAATATTAGTCACCACTAAATTCCTGGAAAAAAGACCTGCTAGAGTATTAATGTTTACAGACACATTTTTGTGTTGGGAATGATGAGATGATTCGATCTGACAAGTGGTATGATAATATAAATATTCCGCTCTGACCCAACAATACAGAATATCTATTTGCAATGATTGTTTAAGTATTACTTCGTCTCAAGCAAAGTGTATTTTTCAAATCATTAAAACTAAAAAAAAATATTTCTGATCAAGGATTTTCACCCTTTTAAAATTCCAATACCAAACTAACATCTATTACCTGTTTTTAAAGATATCGTAGCAAGATACTTACTGTAAAATTTCGAATAGGGTACCGGAATTTCAGCAACCCTTGCCTATCACTTTTTCCCCACATTATCACTTGTGTACCTTGTGTCTTTTTACCTAGTTTTATGTTTGCGTCTTATATTTTTTTTAATCAACATGGTTGAAAACAAATCTCATAATAACAAGAGCATTCAAATTTCATCAATAAAGGGAGCTCAAAATACTTCCCGAAAAAATCCATATACGACATCGTTCCTTTCCACATAGTAATAAAACCTTTTCTATAGCAAAAAATGCCTCATTTCATCTTCTGGATGGGAAAGCCTTTGAAAATTGCCATCTACTGGTTATTTTGTAACCTGCTTAACCCATTAACGCCCAATTTATTTTTTTTCGGCCAAATTTTATAAAAATCATGAATCTGGTGTATTTTGCCTTCAATATGGATATTATAAACAAATTTTGTAAAAACAATCATTAGTTTCTTTAAAAATAGCTGATCTAAAAATAGATCACTGGGCGTTCTGGGATATTTTTGTCACTGTGCTAAGTAATAGTAGAACTTCCAAAAAATACTTAAAAAATATAAAATCATTAGAAACTTTAGTACTTCTCCTTAAGAAACATATATTTATTCATAAATATGTGGGAAAATAATTAAATAATAATAAAATTAAATAATATACCCAAGATAAACTACATAAATAGCTTATGTTGGAAGTATTTAGTGGGAAAAATGGGAAAATAAACCAAGAACTTTAAATTGATGAGTATGTTATAGAAAAAAAAATATGCCATAAAATTGAACACAAAGTAAATTAAAATGCATTAGTTTTAATGTTGCGTAAATTTTATGAATTTGTTTTACCATAAAATGAAATTGGTCATGAAATAAAACGAAACTTGGTCTTACTCAGCGAACATTTAAAAAGGCTGCGTCTTTGAGCTTTTTACCTGCATATTCCAATAATTTATTTTACCACAGCGTCAATTTTAAAGTTGCAAAAGTTGTATTATGGAGAATTTTAAATAATTATAATTTTCCATTTGATATTTTCTCCAGCTCCTCGAAAAAAATGTTATTGTCTTATAATTTCCAACATGAACTATTTCAAAACAAGATAATTGACTTGTATTGTACTAATAAATTTATGTGAATAAACACAGATAATTTTTGCCACTATTTGCAATGCTTTGCTTTACTAGCAATAAATCATGATTGTCTACCCTCCATTTATCGACCAAAAGAAATTATAAAATTTAATTACCAACAATATAATTTTCAATTTCATCAGAAAATATATATTTTACTTCATCCTGGACATAACTGAATATTCTCAGACTCATTTTTTAGTTTCAATTGGGAAAAACTAAATAATCGTATAGTAAGCAACACAGGAAAAATAAATGCCCGAACGCCCAGTGATCTAATTTTAGATCAGCAACATTTCGGCAAGAATTTTTAGCACTTAAATTTATTTTAACATAACACCGCTGTATATCCCAATAGCCACATCTATGAAGATATTAAAACACCAAAATAAGTTTATCTTACTGGTACCGCTTAGCTGTTTCCAGGGTTTATGCAAAGAAACGTCGAAAAACTGCGGAACGAAATGGCGATGCCAACTTTCTCTTATCGCTGTAGATCAATGACCAAACCAAACAAAAAAAAACACGTGTTGTAAAACAGGTGCATGCCTTATCTTGCCCCCTGGGCAGTTTGGAATGTGTGGGGTGGGTAGAAGGTAATTTAAAAGCGAGTTTCCCACGCTATGTTTAGCGATCTAGAAATAGATCAATGGGCGCTAATGGGTTAAACCATACCCATTTCAGTACTTATTTAAGAAACATGTGGTCCATGATTGAAAGAAAGAGTAGAAACGACCGTTTAGGAAAAAAATTGCTTCATCAACGGTACATAGGACCTTCTATTGATGAGTTTTGAACTATTTAAGTTGACTTTTTTCTGGAAATGCGTGGGTTCATTTATATTAGGTAACAATGTGCAAAATCTTTAATTCTGCAATGATTTTTACTTTAAATAAACCATCATTTTTTTTCTCAAAGTTTAATTTGTCGCTCCATCCTAAATTAAAACAAAAATACTTTCATTAAAGAATAAAAAATACGCACATTTCTATTCTTAAAAGGATCTGTAACAATTTTATTAAAGGATGGATCAATTCAGATACATGATTAATTTGGAGTTGAGGATCATAAAGAGAGATACAAACATGAAAAAAAGAAATTTATTCAAATCATATTGAAATTAACGAAAAGTAAAATAGCCATTATCAAAAAGGTTTAAAATAAATGTATAAAAACATTCTTCTAAGACCGATATGGAGAAAATTTAAAGGGAATCCAACATTTTCCATTATTAAGAAGCCTTTTCTACGAAATTTTTATTCTTACCAAATAAATTTTTAATAAATCATAGGAGACTTTTAATGGTCAAACTCCTAGGCGAATTTCCTTCATCACCATCGGAAACGATGCAAAATTGATATAAAACAAAACGAACCATAATTGCCCCATTAATAAAGCTAAATAAAGAAAGACAACACAAGTTTAACTTTCGCAGTTTTTACTTCCTAATGAAAGAAAAATCACCCGCTGCGAAGTTTTCAAAGTTGGAAAGAAAAAAAATTCACTTAAATTTTTAAAGCAACAGGAAATACTTCAGCCCACAAAACAAAAACTCGATTCCCGCCAATTTAATCCTTCCCGCCAAAAAAAGAATGCCCCATAATTCCCTCGTTCTTTCCGAAACAACCAAAAATCAAATCTCAGGCGCGAAATTTTCCATCCAGCGCTTCTGCCATCAATTTGCTTAATTCCACATAGACCACTCATAATTACTTCTCCCGGAGACGAGCCATTTTTCATCGCACCTCGCTTCTTTCATTAACAGAAAATCGTCTGCTCTTTGTCTCTGTTGAGCGGCAGATAATTTCGCAGCCGCTTTCAAAGATAGATTTTTCGTTTCGCCTTTTGGGATGACGTCAGGTCGTCTACTTAATTTATTATAAGGGCGAGTTTACATGCAGCGATCTAAGCGACACGACTGGTAAAAACTTTCCTATGAAAGCTGACGTAGCTACTACGTCAGAACTCCAAGAACCAATGGAAGGACCACATTCTACATTAATGAGGAGAGCGATAGGAAATTTACGTTTTTTTTTTTCTCGACGTTCCGGTTGCGTCGTTAAGACGCTGCATGTAAACGACCCTTAAGAGGAAGGTTTTTCACAGGCGTAGATGAGATGGATATAATTCAGTTGCTCGGTGCACATTATAGCCTTAATCCAAAAGAATACAGACGTTAATTTAATTACGAGTTAAGCTGCCTTTCTTAGAAACGCGTTTCTGACGGTTGTATTCTTGTTTTTTATGAATACTGTTAAACGGAAATATTATTCATTACGTGAATGAAAAATTCTAAAATCTCATACGTATTCATACTAATTTAATTGGATTACACATTTAATTTATGTAAGTAGGAAATGCTTTATAATTGAAAGTGCTTTTACAACAATTTGTAAACTAAATTTCAATCTAATCTGAGCATTTCACTAAAAATTAATAGTTAAACTGGAAAAAGACATTCGTGAAGGTTTGTTGATCTTCAAAATAATTATAATACAAAAAAACGCATCCCTTTTAAATGTTTGAATCGAATATTAAAATGTGCGAAAATATCTTTGTACATAACAAACAGCTTTATGTTAGAAGAAATATTTATTTGTAAGCTAAAATGTGACAACAAACATTAAGTTATAATTTGATATCCAAAAATTTTTACAAATTTAATACCATCACGAGAAGTAAAATTATGTACAGAAATGTATGTAGTACACAAATGTATAAAAAATTGGGAAATTCACTGTTTCTTTCTTAGTTTTTATATTTAAACAAGTTTATTACACCTCTTTGAAGCTTGAAAACAATCAGCACAATTCTTTTTACCTTATTTTATTATTTTATAAAAATAATAAACTTATCAGTCATTACTCAATAATAGAGTGTTTTCAGGTGACGTCACAACCGGTTATTTTCCTTTAACTGTGTATCTTCTGTAGGGCTTTTAACTGTTGCTAAGGCTGTTGTTTATCTGTTGCTAAGGCGGTTTTTAGGTATAGGATCACGTGATTGCAAATGCTCCAATAGAAGAATTCCACGGCTAGTCATTTTCTGTAACTGTTAACCTCTGTAGGGCAAAAAACTGTAACAATTTCTGTTGCTAAGGCCGTTGTTAGGTCCGATTCATGTGATTGAAAATGCTGTATAGACTGATGACATTAAAATGAACATTTGTTGGTCAGTTTTTTTATGAAAACATTTGGATTAAGTTATTGTTGAGGTTGAGGAATAGAAATAAATTATTATTTAAGTTTTGGAAGATCGTTATTCATGTGAATGAGCGTTGTTGGGGTTGGTGAAGAGAAACAAGAGAGCTTCAATTGCTAAGTTCACGAAGTAGTACATTGAGGTGAGTACATTGAGTGAGGTTGAACGATATAGTATACATTGATGTGAGATACACTGCCAAACGGAAAAAAATGAACCGTTAATAACAGACATTATTTATTTATACATTTATACATATGGAATATTTTGCATTGTTGGATCAGAGCAATAGTACTTAATCAGTTGTTCAGCTAAAAAAACCTCTCATTAATTTCCAATCATCGTTAACTTTCAAATTGTAGGCATTTAATACTCACTAATGTGTTTCTAACTATTTAGTGGTGACTGTGATACTACCTCAAGTCTACGAAAGATCTCTCGTAAATGCCAACTATATTACCTAGTTAAAAACCCCATCGAATCCCTGAAGGGAAGTTTTTGAAGTTTTAACCAACAGTTAACGAAAGTACCTTAAAACTGGTTCTCATAGTATCTGGTTTATACACGACCACTTAAGAAAAAATCAAATCAGACATGGTAAGGGGAGAGTGGGGTAGGGTAAAAAGAAACATGCAAAACTCCACAGGATTTTCTTTTAGATTTGTGAATCTGATTGTTTTTACAGATTTTTTTTACCATTATCATTATCAGCTTTCTTTAAAAAAATAAAAGGTCTCCTAAGTAAAAGTGGAAAGGAAATATTTACTTGTATTTTATTACCCCTGTATGTTGTTACCCCACGAAGGGTAATGAGAAACAAGCCAGTTATTTTACTAATTAAAGCAGATTATTTTTCTGCAAACACAGATTTTTTTAAGTTCAGTTCCTCTTTTTATAAACTCAGCGCACCTTTTCCTTCAGGTTCGAATGGTCCAAGAGGCTTATGAAGAATCTCTCGAAACTATAACCCCTCATTATGTTCTAATATTGTTTTTACTTAATTTCTCGACAACGTGAATATAAAAAATCAACTTAATAGTTTACTTTGCTCACCATAATTTAAAGTAAAACCCAAGTATTAATTTAAAATTTTATTATCATTACATTGACTTTAATACACATTTAAGATTAAATTATGGGGGAGAGTAAAAGTGTCTCTACCAGTTTTCAGGAAAATAAAGTAATGATACACTTAATTGAATTTTTTAACTTAATAAAGGAAGTAAAAGCAATAAAATATTTAAATAATAAAGAGGAAAAAAGATAAATAAATTTTCAGGGATAAAATTTTAAATAAAAGTTTATTATTATCCCACAGTTTTGTTTAAATGGGGTAATAAGAAACGGGGCATATTTAAGAATTATCCACAACCCCAAACTGAAGAACAAAGAGTGAATTATATAGTCCTTTCAACCTCTAAAAAAGCTTATTTAAAAAAAATTCCAAGATAATTTAATTGCGAAAACAAGATAAATTGAAATATGTAGTTGAAAACCATGACTTTAGGTTGATGTTTTTGCTGACGGTATCAACTTCAAACGGGAATTTTTCTTTGAAATAATTATTCTAAAACGATAAAGTTTTTATGGGATATAAAGTATGTGTCTTTAAGATATTCTGTGATTTTTTTCAGACTTTAACAGATGAAAATATTTTAAACTAAAGTTTTCTTTTTTGAGGCCTGAAAATATCCTATATTTACTTGCTAATATATCTCCTCGAATATTTAAGATATTTTCATTAAACTTTCTTCTGCACTTTGTCATGGTATCTCTAGCAATTTTTTCATTGAAGTTTTTTTCTACCCTTTTAATTTTTTTAACTTTTTCTCCTATGCAATAGCATTACTGGGTCACGTGACGTCCACTCTAATATACCTACTATTAAATCTCTATGCACACTCCTCGTCATTTCTTTCGACCAGTCACTAACGACATCGAATCGGGCAAAAAATTGCGTAGTTCCAATTTTTTTCTTATGTTGTTAGGACCCATACCAGGAGTTTGTAACCAATTTTGCAGCTTCGAAAGCCCTGTGCTAACTGCACAATCCTCGAAAAACCTCAAAAATTTCCGACTTTTTTCAGTTTTTGGCTCATAACTCATACAAAATACATCCCCTGGAAAAAGTTTCAATTATCATTTTTAAAGTACATAAAATTTGCAACAATTTAAGACCATTCCAAAGTTTGTAAGTCCAATAGATTCCAAGTTGCATCTCTTCAAAAATGAGCAATTTTTTCCAAAAAATCAAAAATTTGAGTGCAAGTCGTCTTTATAGCAACAAATCGGCTATAAAACCCATCTAAGAGGGAAGTAAGGGTAAATAATCTTCAGTGTAGTTATTTAGCTTTAATTTAAGCCCAGAATGAAGTCTGTAGGCCCCATAGTTCTTACTTTATCTTAAAAAAAACAAAAATTGGGAAAATAGGAGGAGTGGAACCTGGCGATTTGTGAGTATAGTAAAAAAGAAGAAAAGTCGTATAAAGTAATGTAACGTTATGAAAATTCGTATTTATTGATTTAAAATATTTCATTTTACCACATACATATATTAATTAATTATATATTATTAATAATTTTTAATTTAATTAATTATAGTATTTATTGAATTTAAACAAATGGTTCAAAGGAAATCTCTACAGGCTTGTTTCTCCTCCAAAGGTGCAGAAATATCGATGTCTTCATAGTTTTCTACCTCAATTGTGGGAATATTGTGGCATGACTTTCCCCGATAGAACTTTTAGATTACCCAACATTTACATTTTAATTTTTCTTGCCAGGATAAGGCTAAAGTGGTGTAGAAATGGGTGAATGCCTGAAGGAATAATTCAAATCCAGGGGAGAATGATATATTATTTACTAAATATTTGTTTAATATCTCCATACGTTTCCATGTTACAGAAAAATACTGCCATCATAACTGAAATTGTTTGGGGTGTTAAAGTTAAATGCCATATGGCACAAGAATTGGAAATAAGTCTAAGAAATCACTTGGATATATGTGGAATAGTTGGTTTTAGAAAAAGACAGGCATGTTCTTTGGCATCAGGCTCTATTAAAGTGCAAAACCAGCAGGTTCAAGTAGGTCCTCTCTCCATATTCCAAAGGCTTTGTATTTTACATGGCAGACGGATAACGGCATCCGAGGGCTTTGTTTTGTGAATAAAATATGCGACAAAAGCAAAAATCAGGATTTTACTCAGCTTTCACTCCAACTTCAGAACTGAAACTATCACTATGCTTTGGTTTCTGATTTATGGCGCAAGTCCCTTTTCGTATGGTGAATGGAGACTATAGATGATCTGTTACCGAAATTAATCCTTCACGTCAAATTTATTGTATCTACTTACCATTAGCTAAACATTTATCTACTTTGGAAGGAATTTTTAATGTGGCAGATGTATCATACATTTGACGGCTACCCAGAGAAGGGCGCTGAAAGGAGTACAGATACAGAATTGATACGTCTGTTTTCGGCTTCTTAATTTAGTGACATAATGTTTGAAGAGTTCACACTGGGTATCAAGGTGTTCCAGGAGAAAATTTTCTGTCCAACGACCGACAACAACAAGCAACACCTGATCGACTCCATCTGTGTTCTGGAAAACGAGTTACCGAGGATGCATAGTGTACTTAGAGTATAGTAGTAAGGACGCTTCTCTCGACAAGCGCAGTTCTTATAAAAATGTCTTCATTCTTAGTATGTATGTAGACCTGTGGGCTTTCCTGAATGGATTGGGCTTGATAGTGGAAAACATGCTTTTCAAGAATGGTAACAAGGGTAAATCAAGTTGTATGTAGTCTCCTTTAAATATAGTTTCATCACACAAAGCTCTTATTCTGCCCTGGATTTGAATTATTCCTTCAGGCGTTCACCCATTTGGGGACGTCCATAAGTTACTTGAGGTCAAAAAAAGGGGGAAGGGGATCCAGCAAAATCTCACCATCGGTGAGGGGGGAGTCTAATAAAATTACCCGTTACTATTTTTATTTTTGGAAAGTCCGTCTTTTTTTATCTTTTTTAGCACAGTTTTAGGAAAAATGCGTAGATTAGTGAAAAAAGCGAATCATTATAGCCAGTCAGTCGTGATTATAACAATTTAAGACCAATAATTTTTGATTTCAACATGTATTTGCGCATCAAAACTTTTGCAATGTGTGTATTCAAGGTCATGCCGATAGGATAAAACAAGCATGGCTAGAAAATATAAAAGAAATTGATTTATTTAAAAGTTATGCAGAAAATCTCACGTGAGAATCAGAGGGGGAGGGTGTCCAGCAAAATCTCATTAAGGGGGAGGGAGGGGACCAAAATTTCGAAAAAAAACACCTTACGTAATTTATGGACGTCCCCTTTCTACACCACTTTGGCCTTATCCTGGCAAGAAAAATTAAAATGTAAATGTTGGGTAATCTAAAAGTTCTATCGGGGAAAGTCATGCCACAATATTCCCACAATTGAGGTAGAAAACTATGAAGACAAGATCCGAAAAAAATGAAGACATCGACATTTCTGCACCTTTGGAGGAGAAACAAGCCTGTAGAGATTTCCTTTGAACCATTTGTTTAAATTCAATAAATACCATAATTAATTAAATTAAAAATTATTAATAATATATAATTAATTAATTAATATATGTATGTGGTAAAATGAAATATTTTAAATCAATAAATACGAATTTTCATAACGTTACAATACTTTATACGACTTTTCTTCTTTTTTACTATACCCACAAATCGCCAGGTTCCACTCCTCCTATTTTCCCAATTTTTGTTTTTTTAAGATAAAGTAAGAACTATGGGGCCTACAGACTTCATTCTGGGCTTATAGTCTGTGTAAATAAAATCGGCGGTTTCACGTCATGCTTTACCATGGCAACGCAGAAGAAATACATGGAGAAAAAACTCAAGGTCAACCGCCGATTCTATTTACACAGACTATAAATTAAAGCTAAATAACTGCACTGAAGATTATTTACCCTTACTTCCCTTTTAGATGGGTTTTATAGCCGATTTGTTGCTATAAAGACGACTTGCACTCAAATTTTTGATTTTTTGGAAAAAATTGCTCATTTTTGAAGAGATGCAACTTGGAATCTATTGGACTTACAAACTTTGGAATGGTCTTAAATTGTTGCAAATTTTATGTACTTTAAAAATGATAATTGAAACTTTTTCCGGGGGATGTATTTTGTATGAGTTATGAGCCAAAAACTGAAAAAAGTCGGAAATTTTTGAGGTTTTTCGAGGATTGTGCAGTTAGCACAGGGCTTTCGAGGCTGCAAAATTGGTTACAAACTCCTGGTATGGGTCCTAACAACAAAAGAAAAAAATTTGAACTACGCGATTTTTTGCCCGATTCGCCCTTTTTTATGTCGTTAGTGACTGGCCTAACTAGTACTTTGTTACAGTCTGAAACCTCTCTTCCCTGTAGTCCCAGAGATCCGTCCAGAGAGCCCCGAGAAAGATTCATCCAACCTTTCAATCTAATGAAACCCTTACGGGACCGTAATAACCCACAGCACGACTTCAACGATCCTCGATCACATTTAATGGGTTACTATTTAAAGCAATTCCACCCACATCCAACTTAACAAGAGCTCCATTTAGGCCTCATCGAGGATCTTAACCACCCAGCCGTCCGGATTTCTGGTCCCTGCATAAACGAACTTTGTAGTACCGTTTTAAACGATACCGGAACATTAAGCTCCGATGCTCGAATGATAAATTAAATCCCAGGTTCCCACACTCATCGATGTATTGTGGTGGACTCCGGACCTCCCTCAGCAGAAATATATATCGGCAGTGCCATGGAAACGCGTTTATAACGCCATCTGGTGGTTTGTCCAGAGCTCTTCTGGGAGGCCCCCTAATGTGTAATAAATATCTGAGCGCATTATAGAAGCCCTTTCCAGTGATAAATGTGCTCTGAGATTAAGGTTACTTGCGTTCTGTCCGAAGTAGGATATTTTGTCCTTGTTGGTATAGTTGTACTGTTTTGTTTGTTTTATACCCGTGAAAATATATTTTAATCGGATTGAACACTAAGGTAATACGCTATAGTCTGTGTAAATAGAATCGGCGGTTGACCTTGAGTTTTTTCTCAATGGATTTCTTCTGCGTTGCCATGGTAAAGAATGACGTGAAACCGCCTATTTTATTTCACAGACTATAATCGGGATAAAAAGATACTATAATTACATGGGTTTAACAAAATAATCATACTTTTTTAAATTGACGTTCTTCATTTCACTCAAAGTTTAGGCACCGCCATGGGAACTACTTTGTTTATTAGTGACGAGTAGTAAGATGAGCCAGGAAATATAATAAAATGCAAAATCTTACCAAGCTGCTGATATATGTTTGGGATACAAACTTGTAAGTGGGGTTAGTTTGAGGCTTGTAAAATAGATCTTCAAAAGACTTGAGGAATGTCACCACTAAATGATTACAAAAACATTTGATACTTTAAATGCAGTTTGTTTCACTAATTTAGTCGATTGGAATGATGATTTTAAGAAATTCTTCTTCGCAATGAATGAATGATCGAAAATGAACTCTTTCTCAATGGTGACAATAAATATTTTTTTTAAGCTTATAAGATTCTGTGCACTTTTTTCTTTTCATCCTTTCGTATTTGGCTTAGTACCCCTCAATCAAAATGGCAATCTGCCTGTATGGTTACTTTTTCCTATATCAACCTGCGCGGATGCTTGGTATCCGCGAAGCAATTTAGTGCGGCTCTTTAGAGAAAATTCCTCGCAAAACGTATTCAACTGTGAATAAGTTAAAATTAAGATGTATTGATTTGTGGTTAACCCCCCAGCATAGACTACACCAAGCTTAAGGTAACATCTATTTATTATTTCTAACAATAAACATAACATGGGTGTTAACAACACTTAAAAAAGACATTTACATAACCTACCATAACTGAGTAGAAAACCGCGACTTCACACACAGGTGAAACAAATAAAGTGCTTCTGGTGTCACACGCAGGTGAGCTTATTTATAGTCACAAGGAAATAGTCACAGAGCACCTACGCAGCTATAAGCTCGGGGTGACGCCAGCGCCGCCACAGATTCAAGTTTTTTTAGATTTATTACTGAACCATTTTGAGAACAAGTTTCAAGAAAAAAAAAAGAGTTGAAGCCATCCGTACCAGAAACTTTTTGAAAAATTAACTCTTTAAAGTAGTGTTTTAACTAATTTTTGGAGGCTTGGGACCCTTGGGTTGACACTGGCAGAGCATTTGAGTTCTCTCTGATGCAAAGAAGGTGGAGAGGGTTCTCTGAGAGATTCTCTGATGCACGAGAGGGTGGAGCTGCCTTGTGAGGGAGGCCAAAGTCCTGAATGGACTGCAGAGCCGAGGAGGAAGGAAGGATGCAAAGATCAGGTTTGAATCCCTCAATAATATTTGAATTTAAACTTTCAGAATTCTTTCAAAAATATTTTTGGATATTTGTATTGATGCTAAGGAAAAAAAAAAGAAATTTTCTAATGAAGTCTCTGCTATCATGATGAAATTTTACTACCAAGTCAATGTCTTATGCAGCTGTTTGACATTCCTGTAGGATAAACAACATTAATAAAACAAACAAGACTCCACCCAAAGCCTTCCTAAAAATTGGGAACAACTAACAGCAGAACTGTTCTTCATTGTGTCGTTACTTACAAGAAGCCCGGTGGCGTAGAGGAAGCGCTTTGCACTCCCACACCACAAGCCCGAGGTTCAAATCCCGGTCCACGGGCAAGGCCGACTCAGCCCTTCATCCCTCCTGGGTCGATAAAATGAGTACCAAGGTTACTTGGGGAAATCAAGAGGGCGTTAGCATCAAGCTAGCCACTCCTCAGCTGACTGTGACTTTCAAGTCACACGTTCTGTAACAGTTCAGCTCATTGCCTCACCCAGTGAGGCTAGTTATACTGGAGTTTGAAGGTCCAACGACCTAGGTACTCCCTCAAAAATCCCCCTTGATTATTTTTACTTACAAACACAGTGCAATCAAATTTTAGTCTCTGCAGGATAAAAATTACCTTTTGTTGGTATATAGCTTAAATGCATTTCGAGATAAAAAAAACTTCAGGCCTCCAGATTGATTCAAAATTTTTTTAAAAATTGCTAAATTGGTTCATCATACACCGCAGAAAGAACTTAAAGAGTAAAATAACTAGGTACTATTTTGTAAAGTGAAATTGGATGTTTTTTGAAGGTAGTACCAAGACTGGTTTGATTTCACCCTAAGTGGTCGTGTATTACCGGGTACTTTAAGAAACGTTTTTAAAGTCCTTTCCTTAGTTCGTAAGGGGGAAAGTTTGTAAACAGGGATTCGGTGAGAAATAAAACTAGTGAATGTATTGGGCATGTTCGGCAGAAATTACGTAGATTTGAGATACAGTCACCACTAAATAGTTAGAATAACATTTGGTGGTATATTTATAACTATGTGTGTCACAGTTTGGTTGGGAATGATGAGATTTTGATAATTCTCCTTTCTGAAATCTCTCTGATCGAAAACAATCTCTGACCCAATAGTGAAAGTAAAAAGTGATATATTTGAATTTCAAAATTCTGAAAAAATTTTTTTTGGAAATGTGTATTGATGCTAAAAAAAAAGAAGACATTTTCTAATGAAGTCTCTGCTCTCGTGATAAAATTTTACTTCTAAGTCAATGTCTTGTGTAGCTCTTTTATATTCCTGTAGGGTAAACAACATTAGTAAACCAAACAAGATTCCACGCAAAGCCTTCCTAAAAATTGGGAACAACTATGAGCAGAATTGTTCTGCATTGTGTTGTCATTTGTAAACCCAGCACAGTCAAACTTTAGTCCCGGCAGGATAAAAATTGCCTTTTGTATGTATATAGCTTAAATACATTTCGAGATAAAAAAAAAACTTCAGGCCTCCATATTTTATTATGTATTCAAGAGCGGTAATTTCATGATCAGTTAGGGTTCCCATTAGTATCGGTAAATCCTTCACTTTAAAGACATCTTTTCTTGAGCATGTAGGTGGAATTGTCCGTCGTCATCAATGAGGAAGTTGGATTGGGTTCTTGATTTGTGGTTGTATTTAATTTTATAAACTATAATAAAAAAAATAATAATAATAAACTAAATATAGTTAGAAAAACTTTTAAAAGTCAAAAGTCTGTTATTGGTTCATCATTTACCACAGAAAAAAATTAAATAGTAAAATAACTATACTATTTTGTAAAGTAAAACTGGAGTTTTTTGATGGTACCACGACTGGTTTGATTTCTCCCAAGGTTCGTAGGGGAAAGGTTCGTAATCAGGGATTCGGTGGGGAAAAATAAACTAGTGAATGTATTTGGGCATGTTGTACGGCAGACCTTCCGTAGATTTGAGACACAGTCACCACTAAATAGTTAGAAAAACATTTGGTCGTATATTTATAACTGTATGTGTCTAAGGAAGAATGTGGATGATGAGGTAAATGTCATGCAGTGGAATGATACAACATGATTAAACATGTCTCTGTCTCACCAATGATTAATGATTGGAATTTAATAATCGTTATTCCTACTGGAAATTTTTGACTATTTATTTTCATTTTACATTTTTTTTCTTATTAAGAAACCAAAAGCAATACATTTTGATTGATCAAGGATGTTCACTCTCAAAAATTTGAATACTAAAAATGTTATCTTAGATTTTGCAGCAAAGATCCATCTTGTTACGAATTTTACGAATAGTTTATCATTTTTGACTCTTTCAGGTACTGAGATATAGTATATGGAAATCCTTCTAGACCCCTGGGGATAACAAAAATGCAAATTTAAACTAAAAAAAAGCTAGATAGCATTACCTTGGCCTCCATATTTGAATTGAATAATTATGTGCTTTTTACACCATAAGTAAATTGAAGAACATTATTGTAACACTGAATTTAAGAAAGTATTTTAGTTGGAATAAATAGTTTTGTAAGAAGTCTCAAGTAGCCCAGGCAACGAAAAGGTATAGAGGGAAATTCTTGGAGCACAATTTTTGACTTCGGAACTTTGTTTGAACTAGTTAGGAGGTGAACATATCAAAAGTCCCCGCCCATAGCCCTGCCGCCAAAGTGAGGGGGGTTGTTTGAAAGTCTCATTTTTCAGTTTTTGGCTAATTACTCTTACAAAATGCATCCCCATGAAAAAGTTTCAATTATCTCTTTTAAAGTAGATAAAATTTGCAACAATTTAAGACCATTCCCAGGTTTATACGTCGAATTGATCCCGAGTTACATCTCTTCAAAATTGAGAAATTTTTCCCAAAATTCGAAAATTTGAGAAAAAGTCGTTTTTAAAGCAATTTATTGGCTATATTACCCATTTAAAACGAAATTAAAGACTATAACCTTATAAGGGACTTATTTAGCTTTAATTTAAGCCCTGAACCAAGTTTGTGAGATCAATAGTTCTCACGCTATCTTAAAAAAACAATTAAATTGGGAAAATGGGATTTTCCCAGTAGTGCAGCCTACAGGTTTGTAGGTACAGTAAAAGAGAAGAAAAGTCGTAAAACATGAAAGACAAGACCACTCTAAACAAAATGAAAGATGATTAAACTTGCTACAAGAAAGTCCCCGCCCGTAGCCCTTATGCCGGAGGGAGGGAGGGTGTTTGAAAGTCTAATTTTTCCGTTTTTGGCTTATTACGCTTACAAAATGCATCCCCACGAAAAATGTTTAGTTATCTCTTTTAAAGTAGATAAAATTTGCAACAATTTAAGACCATTCCCATGTTTATACGTCTAATTGATCCCAAGTTACATCTCTTCAAAAATGGGAAATTTTTCCCAAAATTCGAAAATTTGAGAAAAAGTCGTTTTTAAAGCAATTTATTGGCTATATTACCAATATAAAAGGAAATTAAAGGCTATAACCTTATAGGGTACGTATTTAGCTTTAATTTAAGCCCTGAACAAAGTTTGTGAGATCAATAGTTCTCACGATATCTGAAAAAACAAATTGGGAAAATTGGATTTTCCCAATAGTGCAGCCAACAGATTTGAAATAATGTAAGACTTTACTAGAATAATATAAGAAGTCAAGAATCACAAGAATAATATAAGAACTCACTGAAAATTTCAGAATAAGCTCTCTATGATGTCTATAATCAACCCTGAAAAGTCCCCTGAAATCCCCAGCGGGCTTCATTCCAAAATGGCGGATCAAAGATGGCCGCCAAGCAATCAAGTTTTCAAGCAGGCAAGCAAGAATTATAAGCGGATTTTCAAAAATTTTGTTTTGAAATAATCCTTATTTATAGTACTTATGAATTTATATCGATTGCTTTTGGGGATTTTTATGTGGGTGAAGGTGGAGGCAAATTAGGTGAAAAGAAACAAAAAAATCCATTTGGCGTCGATTACACCCTTTTAAACCATATTTATACGATTTTTTCTCTGGGAAAAGTGAGCGAAACTCCAAGAGGTTCTATTGCTAAGTATATTGCTTTTTACAGAATTAAAAAGTATTTATTTTTGACTGAGATATGGCAAAAAAACTTGATTGCTTGGCGGCCATCTTTGATCCGCCATTTTGGAATGAAGCCCGCTGGGGATTTTAGGGGACTTATCAGGGTTGATTATAGACATCATAAAGAGCTTATTCTGAAATTTTCAGTGAGTTCTTATGTTATTCTTGTGATTCTTGAGTTCTTATATTATTCTAGTAAAGTCTTATATTATTTCAAACCTGTAGGCTGCACTACTGGGAAAATCCCATTTTCCCAATTTAATTGTTTTTTTAAGATAGCGTGAGAACTATTGATCTCACAAACTTGGTTCAGGGCTTAAATTAAAGCTAAATAAGTCCCTTATAAGGTTATAGTCTTTAATTTCGTTTTAAATGGGTAATATAGCCAATAAATTGCTTTAAAAACGAAAATTTTCGAATTTTGGGAAAAATTTCTCAATTTTGAAGAGATGTAACTCGGGATCAATTCGACGTATAAACCTGGGAATGGTCTTAAATTGTTGCAAATTTTATCTACTTTAAAAGAGATAATTGAAACTTTTTCATGGGGATGCATTTTGTAAGAGTAATTAGCCAAAAACTGAAAAATGAGACTTTCAAACACCCCCCCCTCACTTTGGCGGCAGGGCTACGGGCGGGGACTTTTGATATGTTCACCTCCTAACTAGTCCAAACAAAGTTCCGAAGTCAAAAATTGTGCTCCAAGAATTTCCCTCTATACCTTTTTTTGAGCATTCGTTGCCTGGACTAAAGATAGCGGTAAATTTATACAAATACAAATATTGACGACCAGCTACAGGCTATAGGCGCATATTCTGATCTTCGAAACCGCCACGGCGTTTCCGAAAATCCTAATCCGGCGTGAATCTGACTCACCGTATTCTGATGACCTTCCGAAACAGGCGGAGGTCTCGGAGTGTCAGCTCATTGGTTAGTTGTGTTGCTGACGTGGCGGGACGTAGAAACGCTCAGCGACCAATAAAATCCGTCGATAAAAAAGCGGAAATACGTCACTGATGCATTCTCGTGCTCCCAAAAGTGTAAACAAACAAGAATCCGTGCGAAAAATGTGTTCTAAGGATACGATAGCTTTGGTTGAGGCGCTTTTTTCAAAGCCCAAAAACTTATTGATTGGAAGGTTTGGGCTGGGGAGTCGGTATGAATCGAACAAGGAATTACTAAAAGAATGGAATAATGTTGCACTCCTAATTCACAGGGGGTGTTTAAACACTCCAAAACAGCCCTGGAGATTAACTAATTAAAATTAACCCCACCAATTAAAGAATTAATACAAACAATAAAAGAAAAATAAAATATTTGATTTTTTTTTTTTTTTAATTCTAAAAGCTTTGCAACTTTATGGGGAGGGATGACCATATGACATAATGGTTTTAGGTTCACCTTTATCAGATTTTTATACACTAGGCATTAATGTGTTTAATTTAAGTTTATGGCTTGCTACAATTTTTTATTTTATATTGACCAGAAAAACAGTCTTGAAATGTTTTAATTAACAGTGTAATTTTAAATAATAAATAGTATAATTAAAGATAAAGATATGGAAAGAAAGTCTTTTTTAAGTTTAAAATATATATATATATACAACTATATATATATTTACATACAACTGTTACGTACTGTTTATAACCATTTAAGCAAAATATTATAAAAAATAGCAAAATAAATAATAAGTAAATAAAAAAATAAATAAGCAGAAATAGAAATGTGTACAACTAAGCAAAATATTGGTTAGCAAGATCATCCCTGATCTGTGCACCCCGTTGTCTTAATGATGCGTTGCTACCATCAGAGTTTGGTTGGAATGGAAGCTGGTCATCGAGGTCATCATTTACCATTTCTTCATCATCTGGCAGAAGAACATTTCTCTCATTGCAGATGTTGTGCAACACTGCACAGGCCAGGATCATGGTGCAAGTTTTAGAGGGTTGGTAGCACAAGGCACCCCCGGTTTCATGTATGGTGTATGGCAGGGGTTCCCAACCTTTTTGCACCTGCGTACCACTTGACTTTTTGAGAAATTTTGGCGTAACACCAGACCTAAATATTTTAATAAACGTATAATATTTACTTTAGAAGATCGACCTTTCTTGTGTGATACCTGTGGGTTCAGTACAAAATACCAACTAAAAGTGTTCAAAGGCTTTTTGAATTAAATTCCTGAGAAAACTTCATATTTAATGGTTAGATATTTGTTTATTTATAACACGCTTATAATAAAGAAGAAATAAAAAGATGAAAATGTTATTAATTTACAGTTTTATTTATTATACCCATAGGTCTAAAAACATACAAATGAAAAATTAGTACAAACTCAGCGTAAAATTAATCATACAAAATATACTTTTATAGTCTTGAGTGCGAGATTTGTTCTTGTTTGCCTGTGATTAAAATATCAACATTAGGAGTAATGGAACTTATCTTCACTCTTCAACACTTATTCTGCTTCTATGTTCATTTTTTATGTACAAGAGATCAGAAAATCCACTCTCACACAAGTAACTCGTAACAAAAGGCATCAAAAATAGCAGAGCTTGCCGAAGATCAAAGGGTACTCGGTTTTAGATCCGATCCAGAAGTTAATTAAAGATTTCTCTTTAAAATAATCTTTCATTTTTCTTAAAAGATCGACATACATTATCGATTACATATATCGCTTTGACTCACGCGTACCACCTGAAACGTTCCCGCGTACCACTGGTTGGGAACCCCTGGTGTATGGGTTGTATGATGTTTCATGTATGGGGTGCAGATGTATAAGTTGTTTGGGGATTAAAAGCTTGCTTGTTTCAACTTATAAATAGCATTTTATTACAAACAAAACTCAACAGTAAAAGGTTAGTTTAAGATACGAAATGTAAGAAGTGATTCAAATGATGCTAGAACAGAACTGTCTGGCTATTTGTAATATTGCAAAACGATTAAGATTAAACGAAATTGGATTTACATAAAATTGTACAAATATAAAAGCTGTAAAATATGAAGGTTAAAAGTTCTATTGCAAAATGTTGAAATTTCGACCTACCTGAATCTGGATTTTAAGATCCCGTTGCATTGCTCTATGACAGTCCTTATATTTTTGAACCCCTTGTTGAAACGCTCCTGAACTCCATTACTGGGATTCAAATATAGAGTCAAAGGCCATGGCTCCAACGGGTACCCGCTATCTCCCAAAAGATATCCTGCATTTCCTGCTGCCTCCAGCCTATTCCTTACAGTGGAAAACTTCATCTTCTGATGAGGAGACAACCGAGAAAAGTTTGTTATTGGATGTTCCAAAGAATCATTCAAAAACAAACCTCACCCGGTTAATGTTATAGTCCTTTTTCTGAAATCAAACAAAAGACGCTAATAAAAGCAAACTATAAGTAGTCAGAGAGTAAGTAAGTTCCTAGAAAAGTCAGGGAATTTAATTAGACCAAAGAAGTCAAGGAATAGTCAGGGAAAATTGCTTATTTTTACCTACAACCTGTAAAATCATACAAAACACCTGGAGAATTATTATAAATTTATTCATCTCTGTTTTGGCTTTGGAAAGGGAAAAATATAAAATTTATTGAAAACATGTGTTTAAAAAACACAGAATTAAGTTACAAAAACAGCAGTTCCACTACTAATGAAATGTAACTTAAATTTTTATATTATATTACCACGTCAAATTTGTAACGTCAAAATTTAAAAAAAAAAACTAGTTACATGGACATACTAGAGAGCGTCAGATTGGCTACAGAGACAGTTAACAACTAGTCGAGACTAGTTTCCTGGCTACTAGTCCATAAACATTTTGTTTCATACATTTTTCTCAAAAAGAGCGATAGCGTCTTACCGGTCTTGGCTTTACTTTGCAACTTTGTAACCCTCCCACTCCCTTGCCCACCGCTCAAATCGGCAGATTTTAGAAAATGTACACTTTTTAGCTGGTAACTAACCTACCTTATCTTTATCTGATGCGCTCGAGTATGTCCATGTAACTAATTTTTTTTTACAAATCTGACGGGCTGTTCTAGACAAACCCACCAACATAGAGAGCTTATATTTGGTGGAGTTACTCAAAAGTATGCAAGGTATCCCCCCTATGATTATCTGACGCGCTCGAGTTACTACCCAAAAACACTCTGGGCTCCCCTACTATATGTAGGTACTTTTCCATTAGCCATCGATCCGAGTTTTCATCACGTTCATCTTCAGCAAAATAATTAGCCAACATGTTCCTTTACAAAGACCCAAATACTTCCAACTAATAATCCAAATACTTCCTTACGACGAGAAATACGACTACTACGAAGGACCAAATGTAAACAAAGAACAAAAAAGTTCGAAGAGTAGTAAACAAGCTGTTTCCAGCGCGGTTTCAAAGGGCCATATTCTTTAGCTTTTGTTAAAATGGGATTAGCCACGCACAAACCCTGCTTATTGGAAATATGGAAGTTACACACGACAATATAAAAACAATTATAAGGAACACTACCTAATACAGATGCTTTGATTATTTTTTCTTTAGCTATTTTATTTATTAATCAGAACATGTAGCAGTTGTTCACAGCTATTTTAAAGTTACAAACAAGACAGTCAACACATTTTAAGATTGCAATGAGAAAACAATCTATTCTTTATAAAAAGGGAAATAAATACCTGAAGTTCAACTGAAATGCCATTGTATGCATGCCGCAAGTCACCCTCCAGGATGTCGCAAAGGTACAAAAAACTGTGTTGGTCCAGCCTGTACCTCGAAATAAATTGTTTTTCAGATAAATCTAAAGGATTGGCTCTATCTAAATAATTTCGCGGAACCCGTTCATCCCTATCATCTTCTGAAAAAAAGTAAGCCAACATTTTGCACGATTGTACGAAGGACCGCAAACGCATACGCAAAGTTCGACGAGTGTTTATAAACAAACAAACTGTTTCCCGCGCTGTTTCAGCCAATAAGAGAAGAGAAAGTCATGGCGTTTTCGAATTCACCGGCCACAGAGCCGGTGAATCCGCCAGCCTTGTTTTTCGGCGTTTCAGGCGAATTGAGTCGGGGGAAAGTCAATCTGAATACCATTTCGGCGGATTCGCCCGGCGTTTTCACCGTTGGCGAACATCTGAATACAGGCCATAGTCTGTGTAAATAGAATCGGCGGTTGACCTTGAGTTTTTTCTCCATGTATTTCTTCTGCGTTGCCATGGTAAAGCATGACGTGAAACAGCCGATTTTATTTACACAGACTATAGAAGACCAACAAGGCTGTCCTTTGTTTATTAATTCAAAAATCATTGAGAATCAAGATCTTGTTATAACTATATACCTACACACTATTCTATACATTTATATAATTCTTCTCTCTTCTGAATAAGTGATCGAATACAATCTGTGACCCAATATGAAAAAATCATATATTCTCTAAGCAAAGATTCTGTCTGCCTTCATAATCACTTTGTCCTAAATCAACCTGCGGACGCATTAGACCCGTGAAGCAATTTAGTGCGGCTCTTTAGAGAAATATTTTTGAGAAACGTATTCAACTGTAAATAAGTTAAAATTAAGTTACCTTAATTCAAGTTTTCTAGATTTATTACTGAACCATTTTGCAAACAAGTTACAAGAAAAGAAAGAGAGGGGTTGAAGCCACCCGTACAAGAAAAATAAAAATTTTATGTTAGTTTGAATTCCCAGAATATTTGAATTTAAACTTTCAAAATTCTTTACAAAATATTTTTTGGATATGTGTATTGATGCAAAAAAGGAAGAGATTTTCAATGAAGTCTCTGCTCTCGTGATGAAATTTAACTACCAAGTCACGGTCTTATTTATGTAGCTGTTTGATATTCCTATTATACGAGTATAAAATTAGGGGAGAGAGGGGCCCCTTGGGACATGGCCCACCTTGGGACACTCGACTTTTCAGACGCAATTTTATAGTTATGAACTCGTGCTTATAGGTACTAATAAATGATATCCTAAAATCTACCCTTCAACGTGTTTTGGAATCTTTGGTGCGTCTGGTTCATTATTTACATCAGTTTTCCTGTTTTTCGGGATGCAAAGTTACAATCACTTGTAGTTTCAAAAGAATTTTTTTAATAAAAGAGGTTTATTGATGTCATTATAATTACGTTGAGATTAAAATATGTGTATCCATTAATACACTGGTGTGCAAAAATTAAGGACCGAACTGTTTTTTCAAAATAAAATCTAACATAATTATTTTTCATCCATGAAAATAATACCACAAAATGTTCAAGGAGTGGGAATATAGGGCGCGAGAACAAATTTTCCCTACCAATAATTTAAGGGGGTAAATGGGCCCTCCATTGATAATGGAGTTCCATGACACATTTGGAGCAGTGACAGAAACGTCTATGTGAGAGGTATTTAAGCGAAAATTTTATGTTGTTTGTAAAGAATATGATTATTCCTGAACTCAACGCATGTTTTTAATTGTGTGTACTAATTTTAAATAGTATTTTTTAGGTTTTATTGAGAGATATTGATCTAATCATTATTTTTGGCAAGTTTTAGCCTCTGGGTCATTTTTGGTATTTGGTATCTGACCTTCAACCATATTTTCAGTAGTTCTCACATGTGCTTGATCGCGTTTAGGTCTGTGAAACCGTAAAGTAACTTTATTCTTTCAAAATCGTGACTTATGAAAAACTTGGAGAAAGCCAAATTGTGGTTTTTCGCAGCTTTGTCATGCAAAAAAAGAAAATAAGGACCCAAAATGTCTTCTAACAGAAACAAATGAGACATGAGAACACAGGTACACAATTGCAGACATCAGTGAAAATCTCTTTGTTGTGTAGGGGGTGCTGAAACGGCACAAAAGAATTGTATAGTTTCATAGGAAGGACATCTTTTATTAACGTTCGAAAAAAGGATTTTTTTTAGTGTTTATGGACCTTTACATGTCTGAAAGGAAACAAATATCTGTATAAATATATCCATTCACCTAAAAATAAGTTTTAAAGACATCAAATTTTTCCTATGAAACTATACAATTCTTTTGCGCCGTTTCAGCACCCTCTATACACCACAGATATTTTCACTGATGTCTGCAATTGTTTACCTGTGTTTTCATGTCCCATTTGCTTATGTTGGGAGGAATTTTGGGTCCTTATTTTCTCTTTTTGCATGACAATAATAATAATAATAATAATAATAATAATAATAATAATAATAATGAGTTTATTGGCAAAAAAGGCCAGCTGGCCCATACACCAAAATACAAAAATATCAGAGCATACAAATAAATGCAAGACAAAAACAAAGCATATAAATAGAATAAATAGAACCAAAATACAATTACCAAAAAAAGAGAAAAAAAAACCTCAGGAGTCTAAAGAACAATTTGCCAACAGGAACTGGTTCAACTTTTGAGCTGATTTAATAAAATTTACTATTGCAAAAAAATTCTTATGATTGTAAGTGAGGAAACCATTAAAGTTATTTTGATACCCAATAAAAGGGGAAAGATACTTTAATCTGTAAAAACGATACATAGGACAATATAAAAATACGTGTTCCCATGATTCTGGTTCGTCCATATTACAATATTTGCATTTGTCTTTGGGGTTTATTTTAAAGAGTTTTCCCTCGAAAAAAATGGTCTCCTGATTTAATCTCAGTTGGAAAAGAATTATCTTCATTGAAACATCAATTCTTGAGGTAATATAGTCTTCTATGAAAGGGGTTAGTTTTATAAATTTATAGTGAGGGTAATGTTGACTTTTTTCCATACTTATCATATCTAACTGTTTGTATTGATCAATGTAGCTTAGAAGGATTTGGGGCAGAAACTTCATTGCAACTTCGGGATCTTGTGATAGCCAAACATAAGAAAAGCCGGAGCTTTCGATTATAGATTTAATTTTTAAAGTCCAAAGTTCGTAATTGGGCTCGAACGGCCATAAAAACAATGTTTGTATGCAATTTTGGTAAACCTACGGTCATCCATCTCTAATATTCTAATCCAGAATATCAAAATTAATTTTATGAATATAATGGAAATATTAGTTTAGTATTAAAATTAGTATTAAAATTAGTACACACAATTAAAAACATGCGTTGAGTTCAGGAATAATCATATTCTTTACACACAACATAAAATTTTCGGTTAAATACCTCTCACATAGACGTTTCTGTCACTGCTCCAAATGTGTAATGGGATTCCATTTTCAATGGAGGGCCCATTTGCATTTACCCTCTTAAATTATTGGTAGGGAAAATTTGTTCTCCCGCCCTATATTCCCACTCCTTGAACATCTTGTGGTATTATTTTCATTGATGAAAAAAAATTATGCTAGGTGTTATACTGAAAAAACAGTTCGGTGTACCAGTGTATTTTAGAAAAGAAAAATTAATCTTTTGCTAAACCTAAAAGAGTAATTAAGTTTAATATTCAAAGTGTCAAGTGGGGCACCTTGGGACACTCAGGTGTGGGGCACCTTGGGACATGTTAAAATATACCCCAAAATTTTCAAGAATAATACAAAATGTTTAAAAAATTAAATAATTTAAGAATTCAGACGATTATAATTTAAAAATTGGCGGTAAAACTGGAGTTTTTTGAAGGTATCACGACTGGTTTGATTTCTCCCCAAGTGGCCGTGTATTATCGGGCACTTTGAGAAACGTTTTTAAAGTCCTTTCGTTACTTCGTAGTAGGGAAAGGTACGTGAATAGGGATTCGGTGGAAAATAAAACTAGTGAATGTAGTTGGGCATGGTTGTACAGCAGACCTTCCGTAGATTTGAGGAACAGTCACCACTAAATAGTTAAAAAAACATTTGTCCTTATATTTATAACTCTGTGTGTCACAGAAAGGTTGGGAATGATGAGATTTTGATCGCTCTTCTCTCTTCTGAATGCTCTCTCTCTCTCTCTCTCTGATCGAAAACAATCTCTGACCCACTAGTGAAAAAGTAATATTCATATAATAACCATGTAAGATTCTGTGTACTTTTTGCCGTTCATCCTTTCCTATTGGCTAATTAGTAACCCTCAAGCATAATAGCAATCTGCCTTTATGATCACTTTTTCCTAAATCAATCTGAGGACGCATGTCATCCGTGAAGCAATTTATAGTGCGGAAAATTTCTTGAGAAACGTATTAAACTTTATATAAGTTAAAATTAAGTTATTTTCAGGTTTACTTGATTTTTTCTGAACCATTTTGCATCAAGTCCAAGCAAAAAATAGGTTGATTTCACCCGTACCAGAAAACGTTTTGAAAAATTTACTCTTTAAAGTACTGTTTTAACTCATTTTTGGAGGCTTGGGACCCTTTGGTTGTCATTGGCAGAGCACGTAGTTCTCTGTTGCAAGGGTAGGTTTGAATCCCTCGATTATATTTGAATTTAAACTTTCAAAATTCTTTAAAGAAAATATTTTTGGTTTGTTGTATTGATGATAATAAAAAAAGAAGTCATTTTCTAATGAAGTCTGCTCTCGTGATGAAATTTCACTACCAAGTAAATGTCTTATGTAGCTGTTGGACATTCCTTTAGAATAAGCAACATTAGTAAAGCATCTGAAGCAAACAAGATTTCACTCAAAGCCTTCCAAAAAATTGGGAACAACTATCAGAAGAATTTTTCTGCATTGTGTCGTTATTTGTATACCCAGTGCAAGCAAATTTTAGTCCCTACAAGATAAAAATTGCCTTTTGTAGGTATGTAGCTTATATTTCGAGATAATAAAAAACATCAGGCCTCCAGACGTAAGTAAAATTGTTCTAATTAATGTAATAAACTATACCTACTACTAATAATAATAGAAAAACTTTTAAAAGTCAAAAGTCTGTTCAAGATTGATTCAAATTTTAAAAATTGCTAAAATGGTTCACCATCTACCACAGAAAAAACTTAAAGAGTATAAAATGACTATACTATTTTGTAAAGTAAATATGGAGTTTCTTGAAGGTACCAAAAATGGTTTGATTTCTCCCTAATTGGTCGTGTATTACCGAATACTTAAAGAAACGTTTTTCAAGTCCTTTCGTTTGTTCGTAGTGGGGGTTCGTGAACAGGGATTCGGAGGGAAATAAAACTAGTGAATGTATTGGGCATGTTCCGCAGACCTTCCGTAAATTTGAGGCACATTCACCACTAAGAAATTAGAAAAACATTTGGCCGTATATTTATAACGTAGTTTGCCAGAGAACGATTGGGAATGATGAGACTGCCTATCCTTATCTGAATGGCTGAGTGAGATTGATCTCTGACCCATTAGTGAGAAAATAATAGTATATTCCATAAGGATAGAGTCTGTGTACTTTCTGACGTTCATCCTTTCCTATTTGGCTAATTAGTACCTCTCAAGAAAAATTGCAATCTGACTTTATGATCACTTTTTCCTAAATCAACCTGCGGAGGCATGTGACCCGTGAAGCAAATTTAGTGCGCCTCTTTAGCCCCTTCGGACCTGGTGTGCGGTATACCGGACATCAACTTTAAACTCTACTAACTTCATTAAAATATTTTAGAATAACACCGATTTTGTTGTAGTTGATGCTCTACATCTGTACTATTGTTCAAGGTTTATTTAAACATAAAATTTGAGTGCCAATAAGTTCTTTTTAAGGCGCTGAATGTTTTTTTAAAATGGATGTCCGCTATACCGGACATCGTACTGAACGTAAGTAAAAGCTACTCGTGATCGTGTAGTTTGTTTTACATGGACGAAACATGTTTTAAGCTTATTTACACCGGTATTCATGCGAGTTTTCTCATTTTATTGGTTTATTATATTTAAAAAATATTTTATTTAAGTGATTTTTAATATTTTAAATGCTATTTTTTTCTGTCTGTAATTTCTTTAAATATTATACCAGACACTTCAAAATTTGTGACAGAGATATTTATCATCATAGCATACTATGTACCAAAAGAAAATATTTTCATACTAAAATTTCAAAATTCCGATTGAAGGGGTTAAAGAAATATTTTTATAAACGTATTCATCTGTAAATAAGTTAAAATTAAGTTATTTTAATTCAAATTTTCTAGATTTATTACTGAACCATTTTGCAAACAAGTTACAAGAAAAAAAAAAGAGGGATTGAAGCCAACCATACCAAAAAGCTTTTTGAAATATTTACTCTTTAAATTATAGTTTAAACTCATTTTGGAGGCTTGGGACCCTATGGGTGACATTGGCAAAGCACTGAGTTCTCTGTTGCAAAGGTTGGTTTGAATTCCCGAATATTTGAATTTAAACTTTCAAAATTCTTTAAAAAATATTTTTGGATATTTGTATTGATGCTAAAAGAAAAGAAGACATTTTCTAATAAAGTCTCTGCTCTTGTGATAAAATTTTACTTCCTAGTTAATGTCTTATGTAGCTCTTTGATATGCCTGTAGGGTAAACAACATTAGTAAACCAAACAAGACTCCACTCAAAGCCCTCCTAAAAATTGGGAATATATCTTATATATTGGGACTATCTGCAAAATTATTCTGCATTTTGTCGTTATTTGTAAATCCAGTGGAATGAAATTTTAATCCATGCAGGATTAAAATTGTCTTTTGTAGGTATAGCTTAAATACATTTTGAGATAAAAATAACTTCACGCTTCCAGACTTTATTTTGTACAATTTTTCTAATTGATTTAATAAAATATAATAATAATTATAAACTAAATAGTTAGAAAAACTTTTAAAAGTCAAAAGTCTATTCAAGATTGATACAAATTTTAAAAAATTGCTAAAATGGTTCATCATCTACCACAGAAAAAACTTAAAGATTATAAAATGACTATACTATTTTGTAAAGTAAAATTGGAGTTTTTTGAAGGTACCACGACTGGTTTAATTTCTCCCTAAGTGGCAGTGTATTACCAGCACTTAGAGAAACGTTCTTCAAGTCCTTTCGTTTGTTCGTAGTGGGGAAAGTTTCGTGAACAGGGATTCGGAGGGAAATAAAACTAGTGAATATAGTTGGGCATGTTCGGCAGACCTTCCGTACACCTGAGGCTAATTCACCACTAAATAGTTATAAAAACATTTGGCCGTATATTTACAACTCGGTGTGGAAGAGAACGATTGGGAATGATGAGAATGCCAATCCTTATCTGATTGACTGAGTGAGAAATATCTCTGACCCATTAGAGAGAAAATAATATATTCTACAAGAATAGATTCTGTGTACTTTCTGACGTTCGTCCTTTCCTATTTGGCTAATTGGTACGAAATCAACCTGCGGACGCTTGTGAGTCGTGAACCAAATTAGTGCGGCTCTTTAGAGAAATTTTTTTTTGAAACGCATTCAACTGTAAATAAGTTAAAATTAAGTTATTTTAATTCTGGTTTTCTAAATTGATTACTGAACCATTTTCAAACAAGTTACAAGCAAAAATTGAGAGGGGTTGAAGCCACCCGTACCAGAACACTGAAAAGAACTGAACTCATCCTTCCCATTCTTGCTTTGACCACACAGAGTTATAAATATACAACCAAATGTTTTTCTAACTATTTAGTGGCGACTTTGCCTCAAATCCACTGAAGGTCTGCCGTAAATCTTTCTGCCTTTCTTTCTGCCCATCTTTCTGGAAATCTTTCTAGCCCCCTGGGGATAAAAAATATGCAAATTTAAACTAAAAAAAAAGCTAGATAGCATTACATTGGCCTCCATGTTTGAATTGAATTACTATGTGTTTTTTACACCATAAGTAAATTTAAGAACATTATTGTAATACTGAATTTAAGAAAGTCTCTCAAGATAGTGGGAAATGTAAGTTATTGTGAATCAAAATCTTGTTGTAACTATATATACCATACACTATTCTGTACATTTATTTAATCTCTAGAGCAAGAAATTAACGTGAAACAAAAAAAAAATTAAGAGACATTTTTTAAAGAAGCTTTTGTTTCCGTGAAGAGATTTTACTAGGTTAAAGAGTTCTGTTCCTTATATAGACTCAAATTTTCTCCCATCACCGGCGTGTTTTTCACCCTTGTTAAAGTAAAATAATAAACAGCCCAGTTAAACAAACTAAAGTCCAATTACCGTCCTATAAATTGGGATTTAATGACTGCTATTGTTGTACTGTATTACATCGTTATTTGTAAACCTCAGACAAATACAATTTTAATCACTGTATCACAAAAGGATAAAAACTGCTTTTTATAAGAATGGCTTAAATACATTTCGAGCAAAAATTGTCCGACCTCCATCCTCTTACTCAAGTTTATCTTATCAATTTCCTTCCAAGTTCCACCGATTTCTGGAAATAATAGAGACTATGGATGCATTTCCCCTTTCCCGGAAAATTACCACTCTCATTTCTCGGGAAAAAAAAATAATATTTACTGTAATAGAAATAGAAAACGTCTCCTCCAGGAGAGCAGAAACAGAAAAAAAATTACTTCTTTTCCACGAAATAAAGCCGAAACAAAAAGGTTCCCAAGAAAATCGAAATAAACTTCTTAAATAAACCGCTACTGGAGACGATTCAAACAACTGTAAAGACATAAAATTCGAGTTGAGAGTTTCAGTCCCTGCTTCTCTTTTATTTATTTGTTTTTTATTTGTCGAATGATTCAAACGCATGGCCGGATTCTGAAAGATTAGGAAAGAAAACCGACGAAAAAGTTTAGTTGCACCAGTAAAATACTCTCTCGCTCAGAGAATTTTTTTTCTTTAAAAATTCATTTATTTTTCGTAAATCAGATTCTTCTGTAAGTCACTGCATCCGTAATCTGGGCCTTCGCTTTTTCCTAATTCCAGCCAGAGTAAGTGACAGCATGGTTGGGGTTTTATTTGGCACTAACTGAGAGTAAGCCGCAGTGATGAGTTAAATTAGATTACCTTGATTTCTCCGGATTTGGATTTTATTAGGCGACTCTCCCGAGCTGATTTCATAGATATTTTGTGATTTAGCTTCCTGAGGGCTTCTTATTAAATTGAATTTCTTTCCTAGGGAAAATGATAATGGTGAAATATCGAGTAATAAAATAATGTTAAAGTGGTTAGAAAGGAATCTTGTGCTTATTTTTATGCTTTGCTTTTTTACCTCTTATAAATATCTTTAATACATAGTTTATAAGAGGATTTAGCTGAGTTTATGTATATTCTAACAAGATATGTTGATACGAATCGTAAGATAGATATTGGATAAGCATTATGTTTAAGTCATAAACATTGCTATTATAAATGTAATTTATTTCAAGCTAAAATGAAAAATTTTAAAACTAAATGTCTTTAAGGGAAAGGATGCTTTATATTTTAAAGTTAACTGTTTACATTTTTACTTAAAAATAGGAGTCTCCAATAAAAAAAATATTTTAAGTAATATAAAATTATTTTAGATGAAATTCAGACTGATATCCTTCCATCCACTTGGGATTACTTTCAATTTAAATGGGGAAATTATAAAAATATTTTAATGCTTAAAATGCAAAAATAAATTTTGCTTCTAACTGTGAAATTGTGAGGTCAGAAAAAGAATAAAACAATTTTTTAAAAGTTATATGGTTCATTCAAAATGTGTTTTTCTTTCCTATTTTAATGTTAAAAAATATGTCAGAAAAATACAAAGACGAATAAATTATTGACTCAATTAACAAAACTGCTCAATAGCAACGACTGCCTTTCGTATATGTTATTGTCCTAGTAGTACAGCTCCCGCAACAAAAAACGTTACAGTGGACTTTGCGGGCGAACCACTTGGGTTAGGAAGACAAATAAGGTGTCATTTTTCATGACATGAAGTATTCTTTAAACAAAAAAAACTTTTTTTTTCCTATGGGGACCCCTAATTATTATGCGTTTTTCTGAAAGAGCATCCCCATAAACCCCCAAATACCAAGTTTCATCCATGTAAGTATCCAAATAAAAGCATAAAATATTTTTAAAATATCAACCATTCAATGTGAAATTTGTCAAAATATTTTCGGCGTAAAAATATGAAACTCTGAATTTAGATCAAATTTGTGTCCCCAAACAAAATAATTATGCTTTTGTAGCGATATTTAATGGTTAATAGGTAGATAATTAACATCTAATTTTGACCCAAAAATTAAATTTTAAAATCTTTTAATATTTTTATGGTAATCATTTCTGGTAGTAATTTTATGTGGAAAACCAAAATTTCAGTCGATTTCATTTAATAGTTTTGGAAAAATCCGATTTAAACTGAATTCCTTGTCCTTAAGGGACCGTATATACCGCTGCCAAATGTATACCGTCGAATGCTTTTTCTGGAAACAGTCGCCTTATTTTAATCACCATAACTTATATTAAAACACAAATTTGATATAAAATTTCAATAAATTACTTTTTATTTTTCAATAAATATTAAAGTGGTGAGTAAAAGTGTCTTAAAACAGAGACAGAAAATTAATCCTTCCCACTCTGGAGACGACCCCCAAAACGTAAAAGCTTAATTTACCGCCCGATGAGGATGAAACTTGGTATTTGGGGGTTTATGAAGATGCTCTTTCAGAAAAACGCACAATAATTGGGAGTCCCCATTGGAAAAAAGAAAGTTAGTGTTTCGATTAATATGAAGACGACCCCCTAAGGACTCCAAACTTTTTTTTATTTAAAGAATACTTTATGACATGAAAAATGACACCTTATTTGTCTTCATGACTCAAGTAGTTCGCCCGCAAAGTCCACTGTAACGATTTTTGTTGCGGTAGCTGTACATTTTGAAGCAAAAACTTAAATAGAACCAAATATGTCGTAAAGCTCTCAAAGAATTCTACCATCAATGTTTTAAAATGAACTTATTATCACTTTGATTGACACTAGAATCATTCAAATTCATCAACCACTGGCTGCGGTAGATGCCACTGAGAAACTGACACTCAGCATTAAATCAAAACTTGGAGAAAAATGTATCCATTTTCCCTCCATAAATCTCCCCACTTCCAGCACCAACCAAAAACCAAACCAACTCAAAATAAATCTCCATTTTCGGCACGCGCTTTTTCACTCCTAAGGTTACTCCCCCCTCCGGATGGAATCCCAGGGAGGATCGGGATCGAATATAATCCCCCAGGAAGAGGAGGGATCGAGACCCCACCTTTTCCCTGTAACCGCCACCCTACACCGATGGTCCCGAATTATAACTCCAGGAATAATGGAAATATGTACCCGGAATGACAAGGGAGAGGGGCGTAGGTTTTTTCCCTGGGAGACATTCTTTTTGGGGGAGATGGAAGGAAATGAGCAGGTTGATGTGGTGAGAAGTTAGTTGATTTGGTGTGGATGTCAGATCAACCTTACTGAAAGTAGGAACATCTGAGTGTGTGACGCAGTATTTTGATTAGGTTTTAAGTAAGCTTAAGGCAATGGCGTACTAAGTCTAATATTTGAGATAATATATAGAGATAATGTATAGATTTGAGATAAAGAATGATTTGAGTTGGTTAAGAATATCTTTGTTTATGACGGTAGAATAATAAGTCAAAAGTTCAATAAAATTTTGCTTGTAAGAGAAGTCCCAAATTTCTCCATAGAATGGGTTATAACACTTATACAGGTACCACTTATACACTTATACTTATACACTTATACAGGTTATACAGGCTAGCCGAGTACGGAAATCATTGCAAATCCAGATGGCAATACTGGACCAACTGGAAAAGCATATCCACAGTGTTGAAGGCGGTGGGTGATATAGGCTAAAGCCCTGGATGAAGACGTTACTTAAGTAGCGACATGAGTTCAATCGTCCGCCATTGTGGTGAAATGCGCTTTTCTAGTCCGCTATGAGGGAAAGGAGTTGCAATAGTTGAAAAAAAATTGTTTCTTTTCCAACCTCTGCGAGAAGTTGGTTATTTTGAAAGAAATAATAATTATTACTCAGGCTGTTTTATAACTTTAACTTTATTAGGGAAAACGATTTTAAGCATTGTTTATAGCTTTGATTTTAAAGTACTGGATGGATATTATTGTTAAATTTGTATTTTTAAAGATATTTTGAATTAGTTTTTTGAGGCCACGACATGCATATCAAATCTGCTACATATGTAAGTTAAAAAATTAATCAAAAACGATTAATGAAAACTGTGTTGTTTTTTTATAATGACCTGATCACTTTACAAAATCAATACGGGTTGATTAATTTAACGAGTGAGCATGATAAATGCAATACATAATTTGCGCATCATTACAAATATAATTCCGTAAAACTTGATTAGGATAAATATAATTAAATTATTTTTAACTTGCCTCACAAGGTGTATTAGTAAGAAAATCTATCGCACTGGCTCTGGGTTTAAATACCATTTCACCACAATGGCGGCTGTTTACATGCGTGACTGTTAAACGTCCAATCAAAATCAAAAGCGGCAAGATCAGCAAGATCAAAGTATGTCGCTACTTAAGTAACGTCTTCATCCAGGGCTTTCATATATGCAGGTCTTGTAGTGCTCCAAGCGGGAAAAGTTGTCAAATGGTTTTCATTGTTTAAAACTCGGCTAGCCTGTATAAGTATCTATAAAACTAATTTTATTTATCAATTTTTACATTCACCGTTGCGACACCTTAGGAATAGCACATAAACCGTAAGGAAAATCCATCCATAAATTAATAGAAACTAACTAAGTAAACATTATGCTTACTTAGTCTAATTATTCTAAATTATTCAAATTATTTTTAAAGCTCAAATATTCACTAAAATCAATGATTTTGATGGAAGAAAGTGCCTCTCTTATGAACTAAACTTTACAACAATATTTTTTTAGAGTTTTTTTTTTTTAATATTACAAGAATAAATTTAAGAGGAAATTAAATTTAATCACAGTGTGGGTTAAGAAAGTATAATGAGTGCAAGTTTTGAGAATAATCTATCGCTCTTTGCAAACAACAAAAAAGTGTTTAGCTATCATTAGAAGGTTTTATTGATAAGATTCAAACAACAGATAAAATGTCTTCTAGACGTACAGCGTGTGAAAATTGACACCGGATACTAACAGTTATTTAAAAATTATTGTTTAAATAAGCCCGGCTAGCTCAGTCGGTAGAGCACGAGACTCTTAATCTCGGGGTCGTGGGTTCGAGCCCCACGTTGGGCGGATAATTTTTTTTTTCGTTACGGATTAAAAAAGAAAAGACAATTTTGTCCTTTGATTAGGAGGACCTTTCAGCTTTTATTTTAGTGTCAGAAAAAGTTTTTGACTCGGAAAAATTCGAAATTCTTTCCATTACACAACATTAAATTAAGTTAAAAAGCAATAAAAACTACTCTACGACCATTATTTTAAACATGGCAATAGTTGTTAATCAGCAATTTAATGAAGCATTATTCTTCAAATTTTCTTGGATATTCAACTATTTATTCAGACTGAAAAACTTCCACTTTACTTTTAACTCTATCCAAATGGCTCTTAAAGAGTATATTGCAGACGGACACTTAAAATCTGAATTGGCATTTAAAATAAGTGCAATTTGTTTTATCTGTAAAATAAAACTTTTGATTTTACTCCATCAAACAAATACGGGTATAAGAAGCTAATAAGAAAATATAACTTCAAAAAGTTATAAATAATGGAGGAACTTTTCTTAATGCATCATATCCAAATACTATTCAACACACAATTCGCAAGACTACCGAAAAATAACATCTTGTTTCGAATAATAAATCAGAAAACTCTCCATCGACTCATTTAAATTCTATCAGGAACCCCCCATTAAAACACCCTGCATCAAAATCTGCGAAAATATTCCGAACGGTATAACACCCCATTACGAGCAGATGCATTTTCTAAAACGATTCAAATTGGTTAGGAAACTTCTATTTCCCGGTTTCCATGGCGACCGACGTTACGCAGGAAGGAACCAACCGCAAATAAATAAATTGAAATGGGGGATGGCAAAAAGAGCAAGATGGGCTTTTTAATCCATCCGGGCTGATTTTGACGCCCGGCTTTGTGTGCGTCCGGTGGTCACGTGCTGAAACAGACCCCCTATTCGGTCCCCTTCCTTCCTCCCTTTGGGTTCCGACTTTTTTTTTGTGTGTGTTGTGTATGCCTGTGCGATTACATCTATCCGTGATCATGGTCTTTTAGGTGCATTATGCACGCTCACGTATTTTAATCAATGGGTACAAATTTCTAGGGGGGAGGTAATAATGCAGGGGGTGCACTGCACACGCTCAGCGGAGTAGGGGAGGGATGAGAGGTGTTGACTGCTCCATTTTGAAGAGACCGTGAAAATATGGAATCTGTTTTTTTGGGAAAACTATGGATGATATCAGACCAGTCTTTTCTACCAATCATGCTTCTAGAATCTGAAAAAGTAGAGGTTGTAATTTTACGAAATGTCATAAACTGAAATTTTTATAAATGAAGTTTAGCGGATAAGATTATAAGATTAACCTTGAATCAAAGCCTCTACTTCTCTACTTGGTTAGTTGAAGAAGGAAAGCAAGTTTTAAGCCTATCAGAGTTGGCAAAAAAGCTTGATTCCAGGTTAACCTTGAGGTTAGTGGAGAATAGGCACATTACAGGCATTAATTTTATACCAGTAGCTGAAAGATAATACATGTAAAATTTTATCGCATTATTTAAGACAAGATCAATGGATGGACAAGCGAGAGACAAAATTGATGTCATTTTGAGCTGTCTCCGTGGATTGGTTTAGATTGGATTGGAGGATTGGTTTTTCCTCTTTTTTTTTCTTTCAGCAACGCTATCTTCCAATCCTTCTTCGTAAGATGTGAGCGAAAGCCTTATTAGTTCGTCAGATGATTGTCATTCCCAATATGAGATCGCCAGTCGTCTCTGCGAACGCTTTGATTAATCCTTATGTGGAGGTAGAATTAGAAAATATGCTCAGGGAGTAAGATATGTGGATAAGTGAAACGTTGCCAAATACTACTTTGTAATATTAAAAGAGTTGAGTTTGTTGGTGGCTGATCTAGCTTAAAATTGAAGCATATTGCATTATTGTATATTTTCCGCCCATTGCTCCTTATAAAGAGGGGGTGTGGCGAGAATACTCAACATTCAGAGAATGATATAATTAATTTGGGGCATAAACTTACACTATTATGATACTGTATTATACTTTTGAATTGCAGGATCTGTATCTCCCTGTGACTCGACTTTTCCTTCTCACTGTAACCAGTGTGACCTACAGACACGTCATTTCTGCGACATGCTCTTGCCAAGTAGACGTAGATGGGTGTAGTTAAGTCTCCATGTTCCCTACAAGTTACACCTTTTGAGGTTCTGGTTATCATAGAGCATAGAGGACCTTTACCTACCTTAAAACCCAGCCCACAATGGACTCCATTATGCAGGGATATGGCCCTTGGTTTAATTTAGAACAGCCGGTGAATCTAAACAATTCCTTTGTTTATCTATACGTCTCCCCTACATTAATGCTATTTCTCTCTTAATTTCAACATAGCTTGATTGATATCCATCACTGCTTAGAAATCTTTCCAACACTGTCACCAGCACTTAATACCGCACACAAATCATAAACGCGCAAAACCATACCAAACCCCTCTCTTCCACCCCCTAAGACCCCATCCCTCATCCCCAGCACGCACTCCCCCGGTCCTCCAGGGACACAATTTAATGAGTAATCAATTTAGGCGAAATTCCTCGATTTTAAAACCATTTAAATGAAGCATCCCCCGGTCGAAAGGAGGGGGCCTCTCCCCTCATTAGTTAATGAACGCGCGGGGGGGGGAAGCCAAGAAGTCAAGAATTCCGACGGCTTTGATTAAGAGCGCGCGCGCCGCTGAAGGGATGTGACAGAGAAGGATCATCAATTACTCTGGATGCGAAAGTAGATTACCCTGGGCTGAGGGGTTTTAAAGTGTAATCTTCCGGGTCTGGAGTAATTGCAGGGAGCCAGCGAACGGTTTGTGGACACCTAGAGGAGAGAGAGAGGGTGCTGGTGACCTTTGGGTGTTGGTCTTGCATGTTGAGTGGTGTTTGTATCGCTTCTCGGCCTTTTGGCTAAGATCAAAGTGTAGGAGTGGTGTTTGTTTGGCTTTTGGGGAGAAGCGTTTGTTTGGGTGTTGTTAATCTTAGGGAGGGTTCAGGCCCTCAGGCAGAGATGGAGTACGAAGCTAATTTCCTATTAGGAATAAAATCCATATTCAGTAGACGCAGACGTGTCGTTCTGCCGGAGTAGAGGCCTAGTGGTTTGAGTATCTGATTGCAAAGCCGCACAATGGGAAAAACAATGTTAAAATGCCGACATGGGTCGAAATTTAAAGTGTCTAAGTTTTATTCTATTTTATATAAACTTCAAGGGATATAGGAACGAACTTTTAGTGTTAGAGTATCTAATTGCGAAACCGTACGCCTGGGGGGGGAATCTCCATTTGGCATGGATATTCGCTACTGATGTCCTTGTGTGCGATGAATGAATATGCCCCCTGTAAAAAGGTGTTTTGCGAGCAATGTAAGAGTGGTATGGGTAGCAGTACCTCACCTCCGTGACTAGGGTACACAGGTACCCGCTATGGAACCTAGAGTAGGTACTTCTTACGGCATTTCATGGGTCAAGGATTTATAATTCAGAGGACCACCATTGGTTAAAAAAGATTTTTCATTCTTGCATTTAGGTTATTGCATGGAAGAATCAGCGAAGTTCAAACAGTTAAGATATAACCATTGCTGGAACATCTATCCAAAACAACTGAGCTTGTTGTTTAAATAAAATTTGTATCTGTTTGACAGGGCCACGCTACGATACTATGTAAATCGAATCCTGTGAAAGTGAATGGTTCATCATGGCTTTGTATGTATATTCTCCAGTCAACAGAGTAATGGCAATGAGTGTTACTCAAAACTTCGTAAAAAATACTTCCATCTTGTCTCTGATTAAAACCTTATCCTGAGATATTACTATTTCTTTATTCGTCTGGAACTGGAAGGGGCAGGGAACTCTAAATTAACTCTATAAATTAAGAAAGCTTCGTTTAAAAGAACTTGGAAATAAAAGAATGTCTGATAAAATATTATACTTCTTCAAATCCAGATGCTCTCGATGTAATAAATTATCATTCTAAGCTTTTAATTATAGCAGAATTTTTTTTTAAATAAATAGTAATTCATAACGACGAACAGTATCCTAAAGATTAAAAATCAACTTATCTCGCGTGTATTTTTTTCTATTGGACATAAACATAAGATATCCAACACAGAAAAAAAAAACGAATACTCTTCTCTGATAAGTGACAGAATACACACCACATGGCTGAGGCCTGAAAGATTAATCCGATAAAAAAAGAACCTCACCGTCAAAACCAATTCCAAATCGAATGCCTCAGAGCCCACCACAGAACAGATATATCACTCAAGAAAACTCTTACGAAAAAAAATGCACCTCAACTCCACTCGCACGGCCAATTAAACGCTCGAAGACCCGAGCAGTAATCAAATCATTAGCCAGAGGAGTGAGTTACGCCATTTCCACGCGCTTTTTAGTTTCTTCTCTCAAAAACAAAAACGTGGTTCTTTCTCTCAGAGTTAGTTTTAGTTTTTTCGCTCAACAGAGAAAAAGAAGGTATTAATACTGTGGTTTCAAGTGTTAAGGTCAACAAGTCAAATGCGTTGTGGCTTGCCCGAAAGTTGACTTGCCTGTCAAAAAGGAGTCGCCAGCTAAACACTTCCGTTCCTCGGTGTTGACTTAGTTTCTCCGTTTTTTTTTTTTGTGGGATAATCTTTCTCTCTTTTATTTTACGGAGGAGTGTTTATTTTTGGTTTGCCTTTTCGGTCATGCTGAGACTTTACGATGTTATGGTAAGAACGATTCTGACGTGTGAGTACGAGAGGCTGTCATGCGCAAGTTACATGATCTTGTTACCGCTTGTACGGTTATAAAATATTTAAAAGTGTGTACGCCATATGGAAGAAACACTGTTTCTCGGAAATCTCCTCGAGGATATTCTACCTTTCTAAGAAAAACAACATTGAACGATGTAATACAATATTTTTCTCCCTAAAACAAAAATACTGGATGTTCCTTAGAAACAGAAATTTTATTATTTTATTCATCTACAAAATTTATTTCATCTCTCTTACAAAATAGGTGTTAAATAATATATTTTTCAACTGATATGAAACTTCTTTTATTCATCCTACTGATCCATTTCTTTCCCCCATGAGGACTGACTTTTGAGAAACTAAATTCAACTAACTAATGAGATTTTTTTATATTTATTTAAGTATTGCAATTTAAAAAAAACACATTTGCAGTAATGATAGGGTTAAAAATGTTACGCCCAACGTGGGGCTCGAACCCACGACCCCGAGATTAAGAGTCTCGTGCTCTACCGACTGAGCTAGCCGGGCTTGCACGTTTAAAGACATTAAAAAAATATTAATCTGTTTTAAACACCTGTCGTTTCCTTTAGATAAGCTAAGAGAATCTTCATATCAGGTAAAGTGCAGCTTTGTAAATAAAGGTGGGGAGACGTTTTGAACATCTGTCAAAAATCTAACGTTGAAGTAATAAAACTTATTTTATTAATGAAATTTTAGTTAATTATACCTCTTATTTAACTTATTATTAACTTTATTTATCTTATTAGATTTAACACAACAAGATACGTTAAGGGGCCATTCATTAATTACGTAAGGATGATTTTTGCAATTTTTGACCCCCCTACCGCCCTACCCCCATGTAAGGGTACGTAAGATTTTTCAAGCCCCTCTCCCCCTATTCTTACGTAAGATTCCAGTTTTATTTTTTATCTTAACTTAATGCTACTCCAATAAAAAAGATACATCTGATAACCTTCATTTTTTTTTTTAAATTAAAGCTTCGATAATATACCGAGAACGTTAGAATTTTTTAGTTTTTCTGGAGTTATTCAATAGAAATTTGATTAGAATAATTGGAATTTGTTTACATTAATTTGGAAAATCTTACGTAAGAATGGGTTTGACCCCCCCACCCCCCAAGTAAGGGTACGTAGATATTTTTCCAACCCCCCTCCCCCTCGGGACCCTTACGTAATTAATGAATGGCCCCTGAGTAAATTTCTTAAAAGATTTCGATTACTTGTAGTATGGTAAATTCAAGTAAAAGTAATTCCAAATGCCTTGTCAGAATTCAATAGAGGTTTACTGATGAAAAAAAAAGATAAATTATCTACTATTTAGTTGAAAGAGACAACATATTTCAAGTAAATTACCGAACTTAAAGATATAATTTTGTTGAACAACTTTAATATTATAAAACGATACGAATTTATATCCAAAAATACAAGTAAAACTCAAAATATATTACTTCTGCTACAGTACCACATTCTAAACCTACTAATCAAAATAGAATACAGTCGAACCGAAATTGTACGTAGTTTCATAGAATATAATGGCTAAATCACGTCAGAACACCACACAGCAAATTCATAAAAGGAACACTTGGTTATTCAGCACGTCTGTTGCCATTTTCCTCAAAGAAAAATATGTTTATAACCCGATCGTGATGCTCCTATCTACACCAGTGATATACAATACTGAAAGTGGTAAAATATATAAAAGCTGAGCCCGTTAATATGAATTATTCCTTATCCGTATAGGAGGTGCACGTGCTCTGTACACCCTCTTGATGTATTTCCCTTTCGTTTTTTGGAACTCTGCTTACCATAAAAAGCGAAATAAGAAACCAACGGTATCTAAAAGACAAAACTGTGTAAACACCACGTATAAATATGTTATAGTTATGGGGAATAAAAAGACACCCAGCCAACTTTAGGTGCATATTGTTTTTGGCTAGAATACAACTATTTTAAAAATTAAAAATAATGTTTTTAGGTAAAAATAAAGGATGTAAAAGTTTCAATTATTCGAGATGAGATGTAGGTATAAGATACTTTCAATATCTACCTACCCTTAAAGATATCTAAAATATCACGAACTTTCTCACTCCTCTTTTATTCAAATTATATTTTTGTATTATATGATAATCAATGATGATTAGAAAAAAAGGGTTTTTACATTCTGTTTTTTCCGTCTTCTTGGTCCTTTCCTTTTGTCTCCTTGGTTCTCTTCCTCTATTCAACCCTTTATTGTCCTCAATGTTTTTCTATCCAGGTCCTCTCCAATTCATTTGATCCCCATATTTTTTGGAAAAGCAATAGAAGAAACATACCACTCAACATTAACTAATATTGCTCTGATATCAACCTACGAGTATAATATATTGTCGATACAATATACTGTCAATAATAATTAATACCGTTTCCATCTCGGATTACAGTATATTCTCATTATAATAGAAAGACAATGTTTAAAAAACGATGATAATTAAAGGAAATATTTATAATCCAGGATTATAACGTTGTGGCTCTCCTTCTATCACAAAAAAACCCTACTTTTTGATAACATTAAACTATCTCAATTTTGGTACATTCATTGAAAGCTATGAATAACAGTATTAGTATACAAATAAATATAAATTTTATGGAAGTGCTGGGGGGGTCACTGTGCCTCTTAGTTTAATTTTACTTTTTATGTTATATTTTAGATGGGGGTCAGTTATCCCCCTAGTTTAATGTTTACTTTATCCCATATGATTTTCATTGTGATTTTGGTTATTTGCGTTGTGTTTATATAATCTGACATTATAATAATAATAACTCAATAACAATAATAACCCAGGACCTAGACCCTTCCTTACACTAATGAATACTGACACGAATAAATATAACAAACACTATTTATTGAAGTTAAATAATATATATTTACACAAATTAAGAATGTGATATGTACAGATGAATAGGTCTCATTAAGTTAAATTTTGAATCTTACTGAACTATTATTGTATATTAATCTTATCTTAATAGTCATACATTTGTATTCATATAATGAGTTAGCCAGATCTTCGTCATTTCATCTCTCTATATATAATGAAGGTGTCCCTGCCTGCCTGCCTGCCTGCCTGGGTTTGTCCGGAACAGATTTGGCTCAATTTCTCCAAAACTACCCGTCCGAATCGAACCAAACTTAGTACACATACGTATGGGGACGGGGGAAAGACAATGACATCATTTCCAAATTTCTAAAACCAACTCTTCACCCCCTTTTAGGCCTTTTTGTAAAAATCGCCTTACTTCTCCACTAAAGAAGATCTATTTAACTCGCATTGTTGCAAATAATACAACAAAAACAATTTTAAACATAAAACAAAGTATTTAAAGATAAAACTTGGCTAAAATTGTTTTAAATGTTTTAAAAAGGTTATTAATAATTTAAAAAATTAAAAACGGCCCTTATAAAAAACTTTATAACAGTATTTTCTTATTAAAAACTTCATTTTCCATAAAACTTTAAGTTGAAATAGAAAGTTTTAAGAATTAGACTGGTTAAAGTAAAGATTACATCATGCAGTTTTTTTAGAAAGTTGATGATAGAAACACTAGATCAATTTGTTATTTAACCTTATAATTTGTTTCTTTGGTGTAGTTTAACGGGATTTTTTTTTCAATTTAAACAGGGGGTATTTACAAATTTTGGGATTTCAAAAGTCTGTAATAATTTTAATGGATTTTTTTCACTTAGAATGGATAATTGGGTAACTGTCGTAATTAAATGTGCAACACCGGAACTGGATGGTTAGGTTAGATTTACACAGTTGGAACCGAGAGGGAAAAGGCACAGGGTGAAAATGCACAGGCGATGATGCACAGGTGATGAAAATGCACCAGGAACACCGAGATGAAAAGGCACCGGGGACACCAAGATGAAAAAGGCACCGGGATATGAAAAAATACTGGGAACACCGGGATATGAAAAACTACCAGGATGATTGGTAATTATGGTTACAGAAAATTAGGCATGTAACTTGAGAAAATTTTAATAAATTGATACACTCCACCCGTGCAAGGCCGGGCATATCAGCTAGTTATTTATAAAATGTAGCTTTTCCAAATTTTATTAATTCATTTAAGTTTTCCAAACATCCTATAACATTTCAACACAATGCATTACTCATTCAATTAGCTACAACTCAAATTCATTAAGGAACTCGATCACGAAGCCTGGCCATATCATCATATGTTTATAAATAATTTATTACATTAATCTTAACAATTATAGTATGAGTTTAGAGAATAACGTTGAGAGAGAGATACTAGAGACAATACAGTCGACGACTTACCCCAATCGTTGTCGCCCCTTTTGTTGGCCAAGGTATCCATTTTAAGTCCTAATATCAATTACATAGACTCACATAATTAACGTTTATGTGCAAGGCACTGATGGCTTTCGAACTGTTCTGTTTTTTTTTTTTTGGTCGTATATTCACCATTTTAGAATCTACTGAAGGTCGTCACATTTTATCATTTTAAATCTCCCGAAGGTGTTCGATTTTCCTTCTCCCAGGACTTTTATAAACTTTTTCCCATTGTCCTAAAATCTCCAATCCTGGGGTTTTTACCGCCTACCTAGGGTCCTAACTCCACCCTTCTGGATTCCCACTGGTTATATCTCCCCCTCTGGTCAAATCAGATCAACTTTTAAATTCTAAAGGAACTGTCTCATAATTTTCTATTCCCCGATCGCGGCTCCTTTTTGCTGAGAACGCGCCTTTTATCTAATTCTACAATACCTAAATTTGCACCTGGACTGGAAATATGTAAGAGGTTTCCCGCCAAGATGTAGAACCACCTCGTAATTTAGTCCCCACACAATTCCTTCTTTGCTCTCTGACGTTACCCTTTATATTATTCCGCCGGATATAAGAAAAGCTCAACAATAACCTGCGGCTCCCATCCCTGACCAAAGAACCGCTCGGACCTCGCAGCCGTCCGAACTCCACAAAAACCCTCATAAACATGCCACTATTAGATGCCTCTATTGTATGGTCCCTTGTGGTCACTCTCCCCTGCTTGTTCCTTTGAAGACGCGCGGAATAAAACTCCTTGAAAACTAATGATGAGAATTAGCTTCTCATCAGAAGAAAATAGGCGATTACCATAAAGGCCTTAATCATGTAGTGAAAAATACCATTTATCCAAATCCATTCAATCAATAACAAGAACCAATAAAGTTTATCAGACACATCAATAATCCAAAAATCAGCCCATCAAACCCATTCAAAAGCCTTTCCCGGTCTAAATCCCAAACGCAAATTTCCTCCTATAACCAATTCCAATTCCGCAATTCGTCCCCAAAATCCCCACAAGTACAAAAACGGGCCGCTGCCGCTGACAGGGGGCTTAGGGGTGAAACCGATTCGTGTCGATACCCGTGAGAACCCCGTCGAAATGCCGCTAATATGCAAAAGAGAGCGGCGCGTAGGTGGCGATGACGTTTGAGATAAGGGGCCTGTCAGCGAGACACGCGCGCACGGTTTAGGATGCGGAATTGGTCGGGGTTTTTTTTGCTGGGCTTTTTTTGGGGGGGATTGTGTAAAGCGTGTGTTCAGTCTCGTTAATTTGTGGGTCCTTTTATGATTTTTTTTTCGATGAAAGGTTTTTTTTGTGGGTTTCTGTTCCGGGGAGGTGAAATTTGTGTTTGCGTTTCCGGTATGGAATGGAGATCGGCTTAGTTAGAGTTTTATCAAGTTTTACCACCACGCCAAAAAGTGCCAATCCGCATTTTTAGTCAATTTCACCTAATTTTTGGCCTAATTTTTTCACCTAGTATTAATTAATAATTTTTGGATTACATGGTTGATACTGCATTTCATGCCTGAGCCGATATTAATAATATCCAATACATATATTTGTTGAAAACTAAGCAATCTGTGAAAACGCCTATTCTATCCCAACATTGGAAGCATTTTCTCGAAATTATAATATAATAATAATAATAATAATAATAATAATAATAATAATAATAATAATAAGTTTATTGGCAAAAAAGGCCAGCTGGCCCATACACCAAAATACAAAAATATCATAGCATACAAATAAGTGCAAGATAAAAACAAAGCATATAAATAGAATAAATAGAACCAAAATACAATTACCAAAAAAAAAAAGAGAAAAAACCTCAGGAGTCTAAAGAACAATTTGCCAACAGGAACTGGTTCAACTTTTGAGCTGATTTAATAAAATTTACTATTGCAAAAAAATTCTTATGATTGTAAGTGAGGAAACCATTAAAGTTATTTTGATACCCAATAAAAGGAGAAAGATACTTTAATCTGTAAAAACGATACATAGGACAATATAAAAATACATGTTCCCATGATTCTGGTTCGTCCATATCACAATATTTGCATTTGTCTTTGGGGTTTATTTTAAAGAGTTTTCCCTCGAAAAAAATGGTCTCCTGATTTAATCTCAGTTGGAAAAGAATTCTCTTCATTGAAACATCAATTCTTGAGGTAATATAGTCTTCTATGAAAGGGGTTAGTTTTATAAATTTATAGTGAGGGTAATGTTGACTTTTTTCCATACTTATCATATCTAACTGTTTGTATTGATCAATGTAGCTTAGAAGGATTTGGGGCAGAAACTTCATTTCAACCTCGGGATCTTGTGATAGCCAAACATAAGAAAAGCCGGAGCTTTCGATTATAGATTTAATTTTTAAAGTCCAATTAAATTTTATTATTTTCTCGAAATTATAATAAAGATAATAACGATATAAATGTCTGGCTAAGAAAAATGCCTTACTAATTTTTGTATTTAAATCAATCTTCTCTTATTCTCTAGAGAATATTGGACGATTCCGATTCCTTACATGTTATGATAGACCCACACATACCTTTTATTAACAACCTGTTTAACGAAACGGAGAATAATTTTATCTAAAGCTAAGGATTAAGTCTCTAAAATATAAATTGTTTGTAAAGGAAGAGTTTTACGCCGTCATTACATCTAACTAGTCTATCTCAAAAATTAAACACTTTAAAATTTCTTCACACAAACAAAATTTAGCATCAGTTGAAGAATAGTGACAAAAGAGGAAGTTAAAGAGTATAGTTAACAATCTCCGTTCCATTTCAAACATAAAAGCTTGCAAATATTACATTTTTAAAAACGATAACCGGATTAGAAGAGTAAATGGTATAGGTAGAGTAATTTATGATAAACAAATAGTACTATCAGCAGTGTTATTATTTAATGATAGTTTAAAACATAGAAAGCAAAAATTTTTCTTCCTTTTCCTAGTAAGAAATATGACCTCTAAAAGGTTGTGTGCCCCTTGGTTTTACCACTAAATTTAGAGTTTGGCAAAAGTGCTTTATTATTATTAGTACTACAGAAACAAAATTTATTTTAAAGAATACGAATACTAGGCGGATGGAATAATGCAGCATAACGTCCTCCCTCGAGCCGAATAAGGTACAGGTTTTAAGACATCATCACCTGCAAAGTTTCTCCGCCCATTCCAATTCAAAAATTAAAGTATCACCATTCAACCAATGAAAGGAACCCCCAAGGAATATCACCCCCACTCGAGCTCCCTCTTCGAGCATATTTCCAACAGCAAACGATAAAAAAAACCCTCTCTAAAGAAGAAATAAACCCATAATCCATTATGAATGAAGTAGCGAAGAAGTTGCACACAGAGCTGTCAGACGTTTTACCCATCTGATTCGCGATGCACTGCGAGGCGTATCGATTCAGGCGGGAACCGTTCATCGTCATCATCTCTCTCCGCATCTTGTTGGGGGCACAAAGAAAGTTCGCGGGAGGAGGGAGAGAAAAATGGGAGCAAAGTTTCGGCCGGGAGATTCCGGCTATTTATTATTCAGGGCAGGGTTGCCAGGGGTTGGCGGAAAAGCGGAGAAGGGATCGGGGTTTTATGGAGGAGGGTGCGGGTTCTCGCTGTTATCAGGTTTTGAAAGTTCTATTGAAAAATATACAGATATTTAATTTTGTTTGTCAAAACTTTGACAACCAGAATTTTAAAAAATTAATTTTTTTAAAATTTTTGACCATTTTTTAAATCTCTAAGACATTTTTAACTGTGCATATTTTCATAATTTTTTTTTTTCATTTTTAGATTCGTTATATCATACTACGTAAAACTGTGCATGGGTTTATTTTTAGTATTATTACTTTACTTTGTAGAAATTTTTATGTACTAAAAACAAAAACAAAAAAAAAACCCTGAAAAATTCAACATTTTTTACTTTAATATTTAAAAGAATCTAACCTTGTTAGAGCTAAACCCATGCACTGTACTATAATACATATATTTCAGATACATATATACAAATTTTACGACTTATATTTCATTTATACAAAAAGCCTTAGGGATTCAATCTATTGTAAATGCACAAAATTACAACATGGAGAAAATTCAACTTAAAGTTTGCGTTCCTTCTGTTTACACCCCGGACTCGCATCAGAAAAAAGGATATAACTCTAAAATTATTAAGATAGAGCTTTGAAATTTTGAAGACACATTTAGAAGGATCCATGGTATGGATTTAAGCCAATAAAAATATTTTTGATATTTTGATGATATTTAGGGTACTGTATCCCCTTAAAATTTAATTAAAATACCCTACAAACTACTCAGTATAACTTTTTATTGCAAACAAGGGGTAAAAAACCCAATGGACTCTAACCGCCTATCTGGTTCGAGACTTCACGGAACCAACACGTGACCTACTGAGCTTGCAATGGACTCTAACCGTCTGACGTCACACGGAACCAACACGTGACCTACTGAGCTTGCGATTGGTTACCACAGATACTACACTAGTAGATCTACTAGTGTAGTATCTGTGGTAACCAATCGCAAGCTCAGTTGTAGGTCACGTGTTGGTTCCGTGAAATCTCGAACCAGATAGGCGGTTAGAGTCCATTGGTTACCACAGATACTACACTAGTAGATCTACTAGTGTAGTATCTGTGGTAACCAATGGACTCTAACCGTCTGACGTCACACGGAACCAACACGTGACCTACTGAGCTTGCGATTGGTTACCACAGATACTACACTAGTAGATCTACTAGTGTAGTATCTGTGGTAACCAATTGCAAGCTCAGTTGTAGGTCACGTGTTGGTTCCGTGAAGTCTCGAACCAGATAGGCGGTTAGAGTCCATTGCAAGCTCAGTTGTAGGTCACGTGTTGGTTCCGTGAAGTCTCGAACCAGATAGGCGGTTAGAGTCCATTGGTTACCACAGATACTACACTAGTAGATCTACTAGTGTAGTATCTGTGGTAACCAATTGCAAGCTCAGTAGGTCACGTGTTGGTTCCGTGTGACGTCAGACGGTTAGAGTCCATTGAAACTTACTAGTTAAACTCACAGTCTTGAAATATTCACTGCAAAACTGGTTAAAGCGAAGATAAAAATATGTGTTTGTTATAAACTGGCATGGCTTATTTATTAAAATATTTTTTCCATGATTTTTGAATAAAAATAAGGATACATTGGGTTTTAAATGTCTCAATTTCTCAAATGTCTCAGTGTCTCAAAACGTTTTCATTCAATTCAATTCAATAAGGATAGAAATAACGATCAAAGTAATGGAGACTAGAGGTAAATAATTAAATTAAATCTTAAGTATACCTTGCATAATAGTCTTGTTTCTTGTATATAAGTACCCATCTTTAGTACCGTAGAACTGATTTTTAGTGGAATTTTATCTATCCCGTTAAATATTGACAAACTGTTTTTGAAGCCAGAGTTTTACTGTTGTCATCAATAAAACTTTTATAAAAATGTAATAAATTTCTTTCCATTTTCGAAGGTATTCCTAATTTTTGTCGTTCAAAACTGGTTGGTGGCTTTTAGAGGGAGATATATAATTGAAAAAGTACCAATTGTTGAATACATAGTTACTAGCATAGAGAGGAAAGGAATTTGGGTGCAATTTCGTTAACTATCCCGTTAAATTTCGCTAAGCTGTTTGTAACGTCAAAAATTAGAAATATATTGCAAACAATTGAAAACCAACCGATAGAAATATACAATTATATCAATGACAACCAAATAAAAAATTTGGTGATATTTGAATAGTTGACATCTAAACCAGCTTGGTGTTATTTAAAGGGGAGATTTAACGGAACTTGAATGAGCTTCATATTAATAAGTTGTAATTGATTTTTTCAGAATCCAGAGCTGCTCCTAGCAGCAGTGTTCGAGTTATTAGCAAGACTAAAATTAATACAACTAGCAAGACACCTCCAAAAAAAGCAGTGAAGTCCTCCGCTGCTCCCGGCAAAAAAACGTCTCGGAAAAAACCAGCGTCAGGAACAAAGAAAAGCAAGAAGTCAACTGGCAAGGATGGCACCAAGGAATCCTCTGAGAAAAAGAAGTCGACTAGCAAAAGCACCAGCACGAAGACTCCGAAGAAATCGACTAGCACCAAGACCGATAAAAGGAAGACATCGACCGAAAAAGGCAGCACCAAGGCACCAGACGAGAAAAAGAAGAGATCGACTGGCACCACATCGAAACCGAGCACCAAGTCCAAGGTCGATAAAAAGAAGATAACATCTGGCAGAGCCAGCACCAAGAAACTTGCCGTGAAAGCAGCTACCAAGGACGGCACCAAGTCCAGGACACAGACGTCGACCAAGGGCACCAAGTCCGTTAAAGCGGCGGCAAAGACGACGACTGCGAGGAAGAGGAAAGCAACCGCGAAGAGCACCAAGGAAAGCCCCAAGAAAAGGAAGAAGTCGTCTTCGTCTTCCGGCACCAAGTCCAGGAAGAAGGAGGAGACGAGGTTCGTCTACCAGGAGGAGAGTTCGGAACAGGAGGAAGAGGAGGAAGCGTCCGAGGCGGACGAAACGGACTCTGAAGTCTCGATCGCGCAGGGAGGAGAGCCCTGCAGGAACCCTTCCAGAGGAAACGTCCACCAAATGTTCGAAGATGCGACAGCCGTCGTAGATCTGGACCGGCCTCGTCACTATGATATTGGTGGGGAGCGAGACGATTTGAGACGCGGAGGGAAAAGAAGAGGATGTTGATTTGATTGCTGAATGAAGAGTTACAGTCGACGCTCAGGACTAGTCACTAGCCTCAGATTACATTATACCCAACATGACTAGTCACCAGAGTCTCAGATAACAAAATACCCAACAGGACTAGATGTTGATTTGATTGCTGAATGAAGAGTTACTGTCGGCGCTCGTTTATACAAACTATAAGCTGGTCCCTACCTTAGTTCCATAGGTATATAGGGCCGTATTCAGAAACTTAAAACACGTAGAAGTAACGAGACGGGAGCAATACGAAAACGAGAGGTTTGACACGAGAGGTCGAGAGCTACCATTTATTTCTCCCGTGTGCTCCTAGCGCACACCCTAGAAGGCAAGTAATGAAACACTGATAATACAAAATCACGCTAACACTAGATATCCATTACTTTCGTAATATATTAATGTCTGAGGACTTTTTTTTGGTAATTAGTAGCTGTTTTAGATTTTTTGGAACTATTTAAAGGACCACAAAAAGTGTAAAAGCAATCCGCATACGATTCGAATTTCAGAACAGTATGGTGGACGAGAGCTCTCGAGTTCTCGTTTGAAATCTCTTGTGTCGAGAATTTTTTCACCGTTTCCGTACCGTTCTCGTTTCTTCTACGTGTTTGTTACGGCCTATAAGCTAGTTTCAATTCCCATTTACACGAACTAAAGTATTAAAAGCTTGTTTTACTAACCTTACCTTAACTCCTTAGGCATAATACTAATTTTAATTCTCATTTACGAACTAATATTTTAAAACCTATTTTTTGCAATCCCCTTAACTCGTTTTACCCGTCTTAACTGACATCAGAAAATGCTAAAAAGCATTTCTTTTTCAAAAAAATATTGTTAAAAATACAGGGAAAGGAACCTCAGGTGAGTAAAAGGCCTCTAATCGGCTCAAAGGTGAAGTCAGACATTAATTTAAACTAATATAATAATGGGGAAAGGGTTGCTTTGGATGAAATAAAGTTCAGTTGACCCTTTAAATCTGATTTACCATACTCAATGATCTGTGTTAGTCGATAGGAAGATGGGATGGGGTAATTTTAGTTTGTAATGTACATTACAATCATTAGAAAACTACTTTGTAAAAGAAAAAAGTTTGATAAAAATGTACCCACAAACTTTTACATATTTTTACCTTTTTAAACGCTTTTCCTTTTTACGAACTCTTTATTATGCAAACTATTTAAGTATCCCCATTAAGTTCGTTAAAGCAAGCGTCGACTGAATTACATTAAGTTACAAAATTTTCTTTCAACTATAGAAATGCATTAGAAAATAGTCAAGAATAATAATGAAGAGCCTTAAAGCACTTCCATTTCTATTTTGACAAACACACACTCTCTGTTGTAATACTTGAGACTCCTTCTCCGGTTATTTTAAGTAAAGATTTGAATGTTCACTAATCTTGTTTGTGGCTCGAATGAATTTTGTAAGAAGTATATTTATGAGATTAACTCTCAGGACAAATTTAATTCTCCGAGGATGTAAAATATTTAAACTTATGTAACATAATCTAATGAATAAATAAGCTTTTGTGCATCTTTAATAGGGGTGTAATAAATATGAGATAGACTGTAGATTCCTTTTATAATTTAGACATTGAACAGTTACATTATTAAACTTTATTTCACATGGATAACAACATTGCATGCCGAAATGTATTATTATAATAGAGTGTTATAACAATTTTTAAAAAGTTTCTATTATAAATTGGTTTATTTGTAGCATGTTAGAATTACAATGGGGTTTATTTGTAGAGGGAGGTAATGTTAGAATTACGAATTACAAGGTACAATAAACAATACGAAATTGAGAAATTAAATATTCTATCGATTCATAAATTAAGGCTCCGTCAAACATTTTCAGACTCAGGTACGTATTACGATTAGGTATAAGTTACGATTAGATAAAGGTATCTATTGAAATTATAATTACCCATAGCCCAGTCATACTATCTAACATGAATAAACATAAGTATACTAAGTATGCAAATCATGCCGCATTTTCTTTCCTACGTTTTTACTCTTCTGGTATTGAATTATCCATTTATAATCTTATATATCATTCACATTGGAAGACAAAATCCACTCTATTCCGATAGTATCTATAGTTATAGTAGAGATGATTCAGCTGTGCCTATTTGCAGGGTGGATGATATTAATTGAGAATAGGCAGCGTGGTACTAATCCCATTCAAATATCCTGTTCAAAATGGCTAAATCCAGCGCATAACAGTGTTCAACAGTGTGATAGAGCTGTGCTATTAATTTTAACTAATTTGCCTATAACGTGTATGCCTTTAACCTCTGCTTTATGCATACCAAAAAATTTTTTTGTTTATCTCTCCTATGATTTTTTGTTTTGTTTTAGGATGCAGTTTAATTTATATTATTTGGCTTACTACCATATAAAAAGATGTGATTATACCCTTCAAGAAATACAAAATTGTGCTTAAAAATAATGTAATTTTTCAACTTCAAGGGCTTCTATAACCAAATCAAAATGAATTTGTAGGAAAGTTAATAAAAAAATTATCAATTTGCTATTCAATCAATCAAAAATAGGATATGGGTATAAACACTTTGTTTTAAACTCCATGCTGTAGTTTGTAATCAATGGACTCTAACCGCCTACCTGGTTCGAGACTTCACGGAACCAACACGTGACCTACAACTGAGCTTGCAATTGGTTACCACAGATACTACACTAGTAGATCTATTAGTGTAGTATCTGTGGTAACCAATTGCAAGCTCAGTAGGTCACGTGTTGGTTCCGTGTGACGTCAGACGGTTAGAGTCCATTAATAGCTTAATTTATTTTAACTTATGAATATGAAACTTGAAATTTGAATGAATGTAAGAAAATGTATGAAAATATTTTCCTTTTCCATAAGCTGGTTTCCACGACTTCGATAATTCCTTGCAATTTCTTCTTACACTTTTCATGAATTAATGCTGGCAAATTTTTATTTAAAATACTTTGGAACTGAACTGAAAACTCAAGATTTACTTCAGTTATTTATTTTTGTACATAAAAACCCCTCCTGACAACGCAAACATTGGGGATTCATAAAAAAGACATCTTTAATTTAAAAAAAAATACCTTTCAAATGACTCTCAAACAGTACAAAGAAAGCAGACAGAGTTCATTTCATCTCCAGAACAAGAGTAAAAAACCTGCAAAAATCGCACCACATCTCGTGGCTCGGCTGATAAGTGCAGAGCCACCATTTTTCAGAGGAGCATCGGACCCTAGGGGGCGTTGCCATAAATTCTCTCTCCTCCGGATAATCCCTGACGACCCCCAAAACAACAACAAAAGAACCTTTTTTTTCTCCTCACCGTCGCGTATCCGCTGCTGGCATTTTATTTAATCTCCGCACTGTAATAAATTGTCGAATGTTTTCAATTTGCAGGGTACGTTACTTCGGGAGGAGATAAGGTGCTGACAGGGGGGTTGATACGCCCCGTGGAACACGAGAGGGTTGCCCTGCCAAGAAAAAAATTCTCTTCCGTGGAACGGTTTTTGTTCGCTCGCTTTTTCTCGTAAAAGATAGTTTATGTCTGATGGGAATAGAGTTTGGTTTTACATCGAGTGCATTTTTGTGTCGTGATTAAAAAGTATGAGAGAGGTTAATGCTTCAGATCAGCTGTGGAACATATTCACCAAATATATTTTGGGGTGGTGATTATCAATTTATATGCAAATTCTTAACCATTGGTCGTCAGAGGAAATATCTCGGGGGTATGTCTGTTTGCATACCCCCGAAAGCAAGTATAAATTTCTTTTAACCCCCTTTAAAAAAGTATGAATTTTTTTTTATTTTATATTACCTTGTGAAAATAATTTTATCTCCTTAAAATTTCAAAATGAAATTATGTTACCTTAAAGTTATCCTTACCTCTTCTTTGAAAAAAAAATCCCCAGTTTAATGTTTTTTAATATGAACACTTCTATTCGCATAGGTTCATTAAATGAGGTAAAAAAAATAAATATGAATTCCGGTTAAAAATAACCTAATTAAATTTTTTTTTTTTTTTCAAAAATAAGCCATTGGTGCTAAAAAGTTGAAAACTTTATATTTTTATGATAAAAATTACCATGTATGTCCATTTTCAACCATCTTTTCAAAGCACCTTAATTACATTGAAAAACTTGCATACCTTGAAATCCCATTATTGTTCCATCAGAATATACAGGGTGTCCCACGAAAAGTGGCCCAACCCCTTTAACTTTTGAACCCCTACAGGTATAGTCATGAAAGTTGAGTCTAGGTATAGTAAAGTGACCATGCCCTATTCGATGAGACAACTTTCAACGCCCTCTAGCGGAAACTTTAGGAGTTATAATTTTTATTTTAAAAACTCTGTGAGGTACGTGAAAAAAGTCAGTGATTAAGTTGTAGAGCAGCATCGATTCATTATAAATCGACACCTCTACCACAAAAATGACTACAATAAAAGTCATTAAACGCCCTTTCATTTAATTGTGATTTGGAACACTCAACCTCACGAAAAGCTTAGACCGCTTGCTTGTTTATTTGTGGCCTCGAACACTTAACCACACAAAACGCTTTTGCATGTACTAACTTGGTGCTTGAAACGCACTATCTTTTTGGATATAATAATTAAGAGGCTATTGAATTGAAATGAGGCTATTGAAGAGGCTCGATATTCAATCTAGAGTCCAAACGTGCGTCGCAGACTGGAAGGACATAGAGCATCTGCGGTAAATGTAATCAGTTCATTTTCATGAGGAGTTTCGTGAGGTTAAGTGTTCGAGACCACAAATAAACCAGCAAGCGGTTTAAGCTTTTCGTGAGGTTGAGTGTTCCAAATCACAATTAAATGAAAGGGCGTTTAATGAGTTTTACTGTAGTCATTTTTGTGGTAGAGGTGTCGATTTATAATGAATCGATGCTGCTCTACAACTTAGTCACTGACTTTTTTCACGTACCTCACATAGTTTTTAAAATAAAAATTATAACTCCTAAAGTTTCCGCTAGAGGGCGTTGAAAGTTCTCTCATCGGATAGGGCATGGTCACTTTACTATACCTAGACCAACTTTCATGACTATATCTGTAGGGGTTCAAAAGTTAAAGGGGTTGGGCCACTTTTCGTGGGACACCCTGTATACTTATCGTAACAAGAAATGTCGAATATGGCTGTTTTTGAAGTCTGTAAAGAAGACCAGAGAGGATTTTCTTTTTGAGATCTGTAAAACTAGTTTTTCCTTTATAGTAGGCGGTATGCAAGAAAACCAATTCCTTTAATCACAATATTCTTTAGCAGCCATCATAATCGTAGAAGAAGGTCGGTTATTTATGCGACATATTAGAAAGATCGTATTTAGACGTACGACGTATTATTGTAAGTAGTAATTTTAAAATTGTTGAATGATTTTAATTGCTCTTTGTCTAGTAAAGTAACTATAGCGTATACCTTTCTCACCTTTTAGTTTTGAATGTAGGTACCCATACCTTTAAAACATAAGCATTTTTAGTTCACTTTTGGAATGAAAATAAATAATTACCTATTTTAAAAAAATCCTGCCCTTTTACATGAAAATTAAATCTATACGTAATGACCAACACTTAACACACAATTCTAATGAATGGGATTCAGTTACCTTAATGCTACTCCTAAAGGCACTTCATTGCAATTCTAAAGCTATGGCACAATCAAAGACTGTTTTTTAAAATAACATGTAGAAAAGACAGCATGATATAAAAATATACAATTCTTAATGTATTTGTGTAAAAAAGAAATACTACATAGAATCCATTAGTCATTTTTTTCTGAGTAAGATTGAAATTCATGTTGTTTTCTCTGAGAGAACTAGATACATGTAACAAACACACTGTAGTAACAACACACAGCTATTATTATAGGATAAAAGTTTCTGTTCAGTATTATGAACGCTCCATATCCCTTTTATCTGACTTTATCATTCTTTGATCTTATACATATTATTTTACTTCTCAGAAATTCAGATAAACTTTTCTCTAAAAGCTGAATTATGTAAAAAAAATATCAAGGAACTCAATTTTAGAAGACACAAAAGCTTTAATTATTATTAAAATACATAAATAACTCTAAAAATACTTTTGAAAGACGGTTCCTAGAAAACATTTCACCATTAATACAAACACAATTAGAAACACAGACATCGAATGTTTTATTCATTAACATGTTCAATATCTCTAACGAATAGTTAGGCATAATTCATTTCATTTTAGCAAATAAAAACAAAAACCGAGTGTACCTAAGTAATTTGAAATATTTATACATACGCATTCCATTACATAAATTAGAAATAATACTTAGTGGAATAATATTCAGTATTTCTTAACTGATATTTTTCACTTATTTCTTATCCTGGGGTATGCATTAAAAATTCGTCTTCATCTTCTAATAAAAACAGTCAACCAATACTATTTAATATCCATGGAAATCATTAGCATTACGAATAAATTTTAATAGTTAAGGGGAAAAAATTTATTTTCATTTAAATATGTGCACTAATGTTTATTTCTCCTTTTGTGAATTTCCAATCAGTTTCCGAGTTAAGGTTATATTAAAATGAAACTGTTACATAAATATTTAAAGGAACTAACACTCCTTAAGAGTACCATTACTTTTTAATGTAAATGTGAAACAAGAATAATAATTGAATAGTACCTCTGTATGGTAGTTATTATAATAGCAGCATCTCCAAGAAACCAGTTGGAGATGTTATTCTCAAGTATCCGCCATTGCAAAAAAAAAGCAAACCAGGTTTTAAAACAAAAGCTTCATCTTGAAAACCTTTCTATTCAGTAATCCTCTGACTCCCAATCTTTAATTTATGCAGAAAGTTAAGTTAAAAACACGAGAGTTAATGCCTTCGATATTCTCTTGGCCGAAATGACGGAAGTTTCCGAGAACCTTTTTCGCAGCTGATGATTAAGGAGGAGAAAAGCTTTTAGAGTTGACAACAAGAAGACTGCACCTTAGGGGCTCAATCTTGCTTGTCCGCTGATACGAAATTTATATCTAAGAGATATTTTATACAGATCTTTGTCTTCCCCTTCTCTTTAACTCCTTTGCACATAAATTTCGATCAAATTGAGATTTCTTATGGTTATTATCAGTGGCGGTTCGCAAGTCATTTGAAAGGGTTATCTGATATATTGAAAATAACTAACAACAACAATAAACGAAGTAAGGCTGAGCACGCACTAGCGACTTTTGTCACGGTAACAAAGACAAAATTGTCGCCATGGCTATTGAAACAAGTTAGAGTGCGCGAACTAGGCGACGTGACACTGACTTGGTCGATTGCCAAGAATTTGTTCATAGAGATCCATTGTTTTCTAGTGATATTTTTGATACTAGTGACACTGGTCGCCGTGACTTAAGTCGCCAGTGCGCGCACAGCCTAACTCACTTATTTAAGAACTACCATGTTTTTGTTAACAGGATACAAATGAACAGGATCCTATTAGTTCATTTGAAATCAAATAATATTACAATTTTTTAACAAAACTCTCTAATTTTAATTGCCTTCTGAAAAAAATCTAATTTTGCATATTTTTAAGGCATTAGTGGTGAGTTATGTTAAAAGGTAGTGTTGAGAATCTGATGGCTGTATTCACTCCTAACCTAACCTAAGGTTAACCTGGAATCAAAACCTCGAATTGGTAGTTGAAGAAGGAAAAAAACGTTTTAAGCCAATCAAAGCTTGATTCCGGGTTAGCATTAGGTCAGGTTAGTGGTGAATACAATCGTAAATATATTCTTAAATTTAGATAAAAGTACTATACGAACCACAGAGTATAGAGCTTAACAGAGGGTCCATCTCCATAGACGCTAATGGCAACTTTTAAAGCATGGTTTTTCCCATAGAACGTGGCGCCCCTATGCGATAACGGTGGAACTAACCAGAGAACAGGACGACAGTGCACGACGAACGTTATTGACTCTCTTCAATTCGCATGTAATCTCTCTCTCTGCAACCTCCTCTTTCTCTATTAACCCCGCCCACCTGGCCAGCTATCATCCCTCATCTGTCACTCAAATCGCTAGAAAGGGAAAAAGATTTCTTCTGTTTTCCCAGTTTTCAAACAGCTACGTGTGTCTTTTGAGCATGCGCTGGGGAAAGAGGAAATTTCTAACTTCGGCTTTTGAATTGGAAATCGCCTTTTACAGCGATTGATCTAAATAATTTCTAGACTTAGAAATTGAATTATCTTTGTAATTTTACTTTCACCAATTGAAGTTTTTGTTATCTATTTCTATCGCGAGTTTATCTTTTTTCATTAAACTAAAACAATGAGTTGATTAACTGAGTGATTATGATTTAAGTTTGCATTTTTTAGCATTTTGCAAACAAAATGCTTTTTTTTTTTGGTTATTCAAAAGTAGTAAATTTATTAAACTTATTTCACATTAGATTATGCTATAGTATATTCAAAAACTGAACTGGATTGCAGGTGAGGTAGAATGAATATATGGTGATTTATAATATAAACAATTCTATTATCCATAAATAAAACAACACCATAAATTAAACCCAAATATAATTTTTCTTAGGTGAAAAGATTGGAAGAAACATAGAAAATAATTACTTCATATTAATTTCAACACAGTGAATACAAGTAGTAATAAAAAATAGTTTATTGAACAGATATTTACAGATATTACAAAAAACTAGACAAATTTTATGTATAGCATTTCTGATATCTTAAGAACCAATTAGTTGAAGGGATGTATGCAAAAATATAAGACAAATTGAAATTAAATAAAATGACACAAGTGGGAAAAATCCCAGTTACAATATAACAGAATTTGACTAAGAAAAATGATTAGTAGTGATTTCTAAGTCATTGCAAATAAAGCATTTTTCCTTTTAAAAAATTAACAGGAAATTTCAATGATTTAGACATAGAAGTGCCTTGACTTCCTTCAGGGATTTTGCCAACCTATTCCACAATAGAATTTGAGATAGTAGATAATTTCTATATTTTTAAATGTTTTATCAGATTATTGTTTATTTTAGTATCTGACTTATGTAAAAGCTTTTGCTTTCACAGGCACACAATACTCAACCTAAGCTTAAAACCTCTTACATAAAAAACATAACTTTGAATAACAATAACTCAATAACAATTTTGACAGTGCAGGGTAATATAATGCAATCATTCTTGATAGCTTTGAATTCAACCAATGCAGATTCAAAAGCCCCTGAAAATTGATGAATTTATCAGATTTTTTTCAAAATAAGTATTTTAAAGTGATTGCCTGCATTTCCAAACCATGCTTTGTTATAGTTTTAATTAAAACATATTTCAAAATTTCAACCATTACTTAGATTATACTACTTGAGAAAGGTAATTTAAACCTATTCAAATAATTAAAAACTGCAAAAAAGTTTATCATGGCTTCATTTAATATATTTATCAATAAACTGAAGAATATACATACAATAAGGGAAAAGGATACAGACTTGATTTACAAGTCAACAGTAATTACCAGAGAAGCATAGTTCCAAATTAATTATAAAAACATGACTCAAAAAGCACGAATATAAGATTAAATAACATTTTCACAAATAAAGTAACTCATCAAAACTCAGTGATAAAGTAAATAATCAAAAGGTAAGAATAACATTGAAACTTACTTGCAATTTATTAGCTATTGGAAAGTTGCTTTATAAAAATAATAAACTGCATACTAATAAAAACTCAAGGAATAAATTCAGGAAACAAAGTAGTACTCGCAAACCATTTATAACATTAAATAACATATAATTGATCTTCAAATATATATGTATTACCAGACGATATTTAGTAAATAAATAAAGATTTCATTTACAGTTCTAAATAACTTTCGGATCATTGTAATGGAAATTCACCCATTTTGTTTACTTTTTTTCATTTGATAATTGGCAAATTTTTACTATAGTAATGTCTTAATAATCCTTTGCTTTTTTTATTTGATAAACAAATATTCTTAACATATCTTGCTTTTTAAAACATTGATTTGAAAATTATTAAAAAGGCATTACCTACTTACAGTTTATCCTTTCCCAAACGAAAATCATCAAAACTGGACGAAGTTGTTTACAATTCACGGTGTTCTAAAAGCAAAAGAAAGACATTTTTAGAAAAGAAGCATTTTTATGATTAATCATAGGATTTAAGTTATTGAATAAAACAATGTTAAATGAGACTTACTTGGAGAATGATGCAAAATAATAATATCTGCTAGAGCAATCACTGATGAGACCGAGACACTACAATCATCCATGTTTATTTATAGGGAAATTTTACTACCGGCAGGGAAAGTTCAGGGAAAAGTTCCTTGATCTGGGGAAAAATAACAGTGATTGCGAAATTCCCATAAAAAGTTCCATATCCAATCAGAATCACTCGTTCCGACTTGTTCCCTCCCACTTGATATCGATATGATATCGATTGACAACTGGGACCATCAGCGCCACTATGCGATAACGGTGGAACTATCGTCTCCGAAAGAGTAAAATCGCCGCTTGGACCCTCTGTTAGAATCTATACTCTGTGATACGAACACTTTTTCTGTTTCTGTAATTTTTAGCTACATTTCACACCACTATATTTTAGAACACAAATTTCTGGATAGCAATATACACTTTTCAAACATATTTAGAACACTATCACAATAGATAAAAATATAGCGTTCTAGCTAACAACACAAACTAAAGTGTTGTTAATTTTAGGACTAAAAAGTGATCTTATATGTATTGCGAGGGAATGCAATGTATAGTCACTGGAATCTTACAAACCGAGTCTGGTTGTAATACCCTACATTCACAATGACAAATGGAACCCAAAACACAACGCTTCATAGAATCTCTAACTTTTTCTCCTGGCACCATCCATCTCCCAAATCGCATTACAAATGACCCCACTCGTAATTAAAACTACAGCCACCTTATTAGATAAAACACAACTTCACCTACCTCCCGAAACAACACCAAAACGACCCACTACTAATCGTCTGCGCTATTAAAAGCGGCGACAGTTATTAATGTTCGAAGCCACCATCAACCATTATTCCGAATATATTTTAGTGTTCTTTCGCCATAAATCACACCTCCGATCCCTCATTGCCACCGAGCCCCAAAGAAATACATTTATGGATGGATCGCTCGCGTGGAATGGGGGAGATAAAACGATTTCTTAGCGATTCATCCTCATTTGCCGCCAATCCCGGGAATTTCGTTAATTGATTAATTATATTCGTCGGTGAATTGGAAGGTATCTCTCTCTATCTCTCTCTCTCTGGGACTTATTATGTGAAGTCTTGCGGGGGGGGGAGGTTCTTTGCTTTTGGATTGTGAAGGGAGAGAATGATTGCTTTGGGTTTGAATGTTTGGCGTTGATTTAGGAAAAGAATTTCAATTAATTAATATCCGGCTGTATGAATTAATGGTTCTCAACGTACTTTTTGTAAAAATTGTTTCCGTAGGTGTATCTGCTTTAATGTTTCTACCTTATATTCTTACAATTACATAAACTTACAGTGCATTCAGAGATTAAATGAGCGTAAAGGAAATCAGCTTATCACTAATTCTATTGATACTTATGTAGATGCACATTTGGATCTGGTCATGGAAAATTATGCATAATCCAGGGATGACCGTTAAATTGTGAAAATACTCTTTTCTGAAGGGGATTTTTCTTTCGAAAATTATCTACTCACTATTAAGTTTGGTGGTATCAAGTTTGAAGTTTCCAAATTTTTACTGAAAATTGATGTAATTCCTATTGTTACGATATGTAATACACGGGGATTACGGAAGTAAATGAAACGACATTAAAATATTAATGTTATAAATTAATCAATATCCATTAATAAATATCTATCCGCTCTTTTTTGTACAAAACCTTCAACTAAAAATGTATCATTCGGATAATCGCGGGTTTCTCTTGTGAGTACAAAATGCTAGACCTCAGAACAACATTGAAGCATTTTAAGGTTAAATTTCATTTTCCAAATTTTACTCTTTTTATTTTCAAGTTACCAGATATTTTCAAAATTAAAACGTTCCAATGTCTTACGTAGCTACTTACGTAAGCATAACTCGAATATCTTGCCCTGTTAGCAAAAATTTGTCATTAATTAGCAACCCCTTCCCTTATTTCTATATTCCTTATTTGAGAGGCACGTAATTAAGTACAGGAATAAAATTATCTTCTTTTAAATTATATAATGCATTAAAAGCAAATTTAGTTGAGATCAATTGTAAGAAAAATGAAAATTATAATATTTTGTGTTTGTACACAAGGAAAGGTATATACCGGCTTTTACAATTTACTTTATTTATTGCAGTTTAAGGGCGAGCGCGCTCGGGCGACTTTTGTCACGGTGTGACAAAGACAAAAACAACGTTGCTAAGGCTGTTGTTAGGGGCGGGAAATAGAAGCATCCAATAGAAGCATTCGCACATGACATCACTGGAGGATAAAAACAACGTTGCTAAGGCCGTTGTTAGGTGAAGTCATGTGATTGAAAATGCTCTATTGCTTTCTAGTGATATTTTTGATACTAGTAATCCTGGTCGCCGTGACTTTAGTCACTCGTGCACGCCCAGCCTACATGACTTTACCTAACAACGGCCTTAGCAACGTTGTTTTTATCCTCCAGTGATGTCATGTGCGAATGCTTCTATTGGATGCTTCTATTTCCCGCCCCTAACAACAGCCTTAGCAACGTTGTTTTTGTCTTTGTCACCGTGACAAAAGTCGCCCGTGCGCGCTCGCCCTAACAAAGCCCTATAATTTGAAGAAAAACTAGAAATTCCGGAAACTCCCTAATTGCCATTACGGCCCATTTACAAAAACTATTAAGGGCTAGGGAGGTGCGATTAAGCCCCACAAAGGGGTCTCAGCTCGCTCCGGTTAAAGTGAAGTGGTGCGGAAAATCCGGGAAACGGCCGTTTTCTCCGGACATACGGTCACTTTTGAGACTTAAGGCTCGTTTCCCCTTCCAGCCTCATCAATCATTCCGGCCAGGGTTGCTGCTAATTGGCGACCATTGGCGCCCTTCTGGGAGATCTTAAGAGCAAGTGATCGATGGGTTGGGAGGATGGACTTAAATATTATACAGGTCCTCTGAAATATTTAAAAATATTTGACTAATAGTTTTTGTCCGTAGGGAAGTATTTCAATTATGGAAACTCTATATTTAAGAGTAATATTAGTGAAAAACCATGGGAAAAACCCTAGTGTTTCAAACATTAGGTGTAAGGAGTTTAGTCTAATAGCCGTATTTTGAGTAAAGACATTGCTTTATTATTGTAGTATGCTTAGTTAGTAAAGAGATATATGTAGAGAAAAAGAAGAGAGAGGAGAGAAAGAGATATTGACGTAGAATTAGAGAAAAAAGATTGAAAAGGATTGAAAAGTTACGGAAGAGAGAGAGAGAATAAAGTGAAAAGACTTAAAGGAAGAAACAGAAAGTAAAAGAAATATTGATGGTTGTGTGGAAGAGAGAAGAGAGTGATATACATAAATTTTGAATTCTTGTATATCACTCATTCAAAACTTGTATATGACCTTTTCGTACTTAATTTTGAAAATTCAAGGTAACACTGTGTTCTATGGCCAAAACGGAGTGGGGTCTGGGCCCCCCACTTAAAAAAGTCTTTAAAATTTTAATTATTCTGATCAAAGGTTTTTGTTATTATAGATTTTAAACGTTTATAATTAGGGGCGTAGCTAGAGGGGGATTTGGGAACATGTCCCCATCTCGAAAGTCCGGAATTTTTATTTTTTAACTAAAGGACACAAAATTTACCCCCAAAAATTTATACATCCCCATCCAAATTTTTTTGCCTACCCCGCTGATTGTAATCACCTAGTAACAATATGCTAATGTTTAATATACTCATGCGATACTTTCGAAAGAGGTATGCAATTGGATATAGTAGGTAGTATGCTATCTTTTCCGCATCCCAGTAGCTCCCTTAACGGAAACGGAGAGACCAAACCAACAGCAATCAGTCCCAAAGGAAACCAACTCGGCCACAATATCATTAGCAGAGAGAGAGGCCGGTTATGAAGTGGCCTCCGATTCAGATCGTTGATTTCCACCGTCGATAGATGGCCTGGCTCTGCCCCTCTTGCTTTCTCCGCCATCATCGTTTGCAAGGGCGGATATGACGTGCGCGCAGGAAATGACGACGCTGGAACGAAGGTGATGATGATTAGCGCCTTCTGTCCATCATCATTTGGAGAGTTAGGGGGGGGGGAGTTTTCACTTTGGCTTTGTGGAAACTCCTCTCCATTTGATTGCTGGAATCAGAACTGTGTTTGATTTAATTGACTTTCCTCTTTGAAAATCGCCGCGATTGAAAGTGATTTCAATAAAGGGATTATTAGGGTAGTTACAGGACGTGGGATTTAACATAAAAGTGGATTGGTATCCCTTTTAAACAACGCATTTGGATGTATTTTGATATTGTGTAGATAATATTTGGGAAATGTTTTGGCGTTATTTTGGGTTAAATTACGTCATCCTTAATATTCTTTTAAATTATAAACACTTATATGACAGAAAAAGTGATAATGAGGATAATAAGAGTGAAAAACAAATGTATTAAAGTTGAAATTATCTAGTGTATTTAAAGACTGGACTAGCGTCAAAATATTGAAATTCCGTAAAAACCATTTTGAAGTTGGTTTCCAATAAAAACATACAGATTTTAATACATCTGTGTGAACTACCATTTATGGTTGTGGCACTAAACTGGCTTTATAGGTTGTCGAAGATTGTCCTTAGATTAGATTTTCGAGTCTAACATATTTTTTTTTAAATTTTGACACTTACGTTAGTTCGTTTTTCACGGTGTCGTCAATCTTCATTTTAACTTCTTTCTAAAGAAATAGACTATTATTACTAAGTAGATTAAATACGAGAGTTTTTTTATTCTTGTCATCTTCTAACCAAAACAAGACTAAACTTAATATCTTAAAAGAAACACTCCAAACCAAAAAATTTTTAATCTGCTTTTTCTGCATTAAATCTATGTTAGCAGTAAAAATGGTTTTACAGGTAACGTGTTAGAATGGAAAGAAAACAACCAAACTTTATTTTTACAAAATTTTTATAAATGAGATTTTTTTACCAGGAATAACACTGTAAGTGATTACTTTAGATTCTGCCTATTTTAAATATTTTAATTAATGTATGACACTTTTTTTTAGAGGAGGAATAAATTTCTCTCTAGACTTGATGGACAAAGTATGTTCTGATATTTTTCTAAGTATCCTATGGATATGGATAAGTTCAAGAAGATAAAGAAAATTCACGTCTAATATTCTTTTAAAATGGGAATTTTCTATCAGATGTGATCACTAAGAAAAATCCAATTATGTTTTCTATTTTACAGCTCTTCTAGCTCTTAATTCAAACCACCCCTATAGAAATACTGGTTAAAACTTTGTTTCCAAACATACCTTTACATTACTTTAACTATTTCTTAAAATCAAAAACTTTGACATAAATTATGAAATTTTTAGTAATGAATTATAAATGTCACTAGTTTTTATCAACAAGCGTGAAATTATTTAATTAACCATATTCCTTCAAAAAACTTTTTTGTTTTCGTAACGTGTGTGATCGTAAAGATCTAACAGACAGTGACTAAACAGTGTTAGTGGGTAGATAAAAAAGCGAAAGCATACAGATTCTACCATAGCAAATTAATATCACGAAACAAAATGGCAATAATTAGGTTCAATAATTTTTTCTCTCTACAGCGAACCTCAATAAAATTTCATTTAATGCTACTACAGAAACGTATCTGGTAATCTCATTGAAAAGAAAAGCACAGTTATGATCAATCTAGTCGTTAGTATTTTAAATTTAAGTCCACTAAAGCACTAAACTGTGTTCCAGAGCCCATTTTAATTGCATTCAATCGATGCAACGATGGTTGAAAACTCAATTCAAACCGCCCCGTGAGAAAAAAAAAAATCTTGAACTCTCCTAAAAGCAGTTGCCAAAAAATCCTTAAATGTTAATTAAAACTCACCTGTTTATATATTGTTCGACGGCAAAAATGCAACTCCCTTCGAACATGAAAAGGAATTAGTTTGATTAATTTCGAACAAACTTTCTACGCCCATACCAGGAATCAATATTTTAATTAAAATGGCGCACTCTTGTTGGGGTTTTTTTTTGTTATTTTTTGAACCTCAAGGGCTTTTTGCAGCAGTGGGTCCGCTTATAGATTTAGTTCAAAACTGTTCAGAAGTTCAATCCCTCTCGGCACACCTTTGTATCGATTACAGAAATTTATTTTATATTCCTTTGAGGATTTCGCGTCTTTTATGGAAAATAACTGATCGATTAATTTCGGCAGTCATTAAAGTTGCTTATTTTTCGCTGCTGTGTTTTTAGGTTTTAATCTGATGAAAGTGCTCGCCTATGGATTTTTGAGCGGAAAGCCGCGTTCGGTTACAAATTGGTTGTTTGCTTGCCCTTAATTGAGTTATCTGTTGACGGGAAGAAAATGCGGTACTCATTTTTTGAGTTGTTTTTCCTGTTTGCTACATAAAAGTTTAAAATTAAATTTTGAAGATATTTTTGATGTTTTGGTAAGTGAAGGAAAATTGACTTTTGTGTTCAACAAAATTTAAAGTAACACTTGAATATTAATATCATCTCATAATTTTAACAAAGGAAAACTGATAGTGGTTGAGTAAAGCCTTATACCTTTAATTAATTATTAACTAAATATAATGAATTTTTATCAGATGTGTTATTAATAAATTCTCTTTTGTCAAGAATTAAAATATACTTCATTCTTATTGCGTAGGTTCGTGGTTTTATGTAATGTTCGTAGATATTCTTAAAAACTATTCTTGAAGAAAAACAAATTTAATAACCCCCATAACAATAAGATAACACTACTTACAACGTAAATCATGTATTTTTCGTATTATTCCATTCCTTAAAAATATATAAGGATTATCTGATGCCCATTGCGAGTTATATAGTGGCAATAATATGGAATAGCGTTTTTATTTCTAAAATCTTGTAAAGTGACTAAAGAGTGTCTAAAACAAAAGAAGGAATTAATTTCTTTCAATAAAATTAAGATATTTTTATGCAAATATTTTAAAATTTAAGAATAAAGGCATACGTAAACAAGATAGCTATGCGTTTAAGATAAATTGAAAGGTATTATTTGTCTTCCAAATTTAGCGAAATTTCCATCGTACATCAAGCAATTGTTAGTGTATGAGTTATTTCTGATGATTTTATGTTTCCCCAAGATTACCTTTTCTTAAATATTCCAGAACTCCCGCAATTAAAATATTGGAAAATTCTGTCATCATCCAAATGCCATAGCACCATTCGAACACTTTTCAATTAACTAAAACCACATAAAAACGCATAAAATAAAAACCCAAACCTCGCCAATCCTCTAACCACTCACCCCTAACCAAAGTTTACATCAACAAACCGAAAGTTTCTCTTCTAGTGAGCGAAAAGAGAAAAGAGGGAGAAGAGCAAGCAAAGTCTGCGGCAGCAAAAGTAATTACCGATAAGGATTCACAGTGTTTAGGGATTCAGGTGGTCCGTGCTGTGTGGGTGAGCAAAAATTTTATTTACTTGCTGCAGTTGGTGGGACCTTTTCTCTTTTTTTTTCTTCTCTTTGGGCTGTCGTCGGGGTCTTCCATCGATTTCCGATAAATTGCCCTCCAAAATAAATTTTCCTGTTTGGGGTGTGTGAAGGTTCCGGAGATTTGGGTCTGTGGTGGTGTGTGGGTTTTTTTTATGAAAATGTGTAGATTTGTGTGTTAGATGTTCCATGTTTATCATTAAACAATGTTTCTACTAAGAGGAAATGATAAAAAGAGGATATCAGAGAGGATTATTTTATTTTTAAAAAAATAGAACAAATTCAGTGTATATTTCTAAAAAATTAAATAAAGGTTGCATTATTGTGGTTATAAAATTGTTCATGATATTTTTTAGACTTTTTTTTTATTTTAAATGTTAGTCTGTAACTTAATATGATTTCAAGCATTGGAAAAATTAAATACGCCGATTTTAGTCTTTTCCAACCCAAAAGTTTCACTAAAAATATTTTATTATTTAAATTACGATAACAGATTATTTACGATAATAGAAGTGTATAAATATAAACGATTTACTCTAATTGATGATTAGTTCATCAATTTTACAAAACTTTTTAAGTACCTACATGTAAGAAAATATAATAAAAGGAAGCTATGAACACAGAGTTTTGACATTTTAGGCAATACCTTTTTCATAATTAATTAGTTAATCCGTAGTGTTTTTTTTTTCTTGTTTTAAAGGTATTGCGCACCTAATGGAATGTTCAATGCTTAGAGTCATCATATATTTCTTCTTATTGAACAAAAATAGTCTACGATACTAAAAAGGAATATTTCGCACAGAACACTTTTTTAAAAAGTTCATAATTTTATCGTTGGTTTTCGGTCTGCACGAACGTAAGGACTTAAAAATCATCAACGTTTTAGAATTCGATGGCTTTGGCTCAAAATACTCCAAACTTAAAATGCTAAATCATCTCTTGATTGATTAGATTTGATTATACTTTTTCTATTGATGGAAAATGGTAATTCCATTTTTTTAGCATTGTTTCAACAAATATTTGGCCAGTTACTTTTACTAAATAGTAAATACTAAATTGTAGTTTAGGGTCACCAGGAAAAGGACCTTACAGATAAATGTGGCGAGGCTCAAGCCTTAGGAAAGATTTTTGATTTTCGAGTCGTGACTTTTTTTTGCATGTATAATCGGTGATATCGTATTCGTTTAAGTATTTAGTTAACACGTTCTTCAAGTGTCGAGAAAAAGAAGATGATGAAACCTTTTAACCGTGCGCGCTATCTTATCATATCTTGCTTAGCTATGGGAATGGCCATCTGCTTTAATATCAATTACAAAAAACTGTTTATGTTGTGAATTAGCAATGATGTGCCCGGTTAGCTCAGTCGGTAGAGCACGAGACTCTTAATCTCGGGGTCGTGGGTTCGAGCCCCACGTTGGGCGAAAATATTTTAATTTTCTCCTGCTTACTACTGCATTTGAGACTACATCGTAATTAATTTTAATTATATGTTATTTTATTGTTAAATTTTAAAGATAAACACACATTGTAGTAGAATATCAAGTGAAACTTTTTATTATTTTTGAGTAAACTCTTTATTATTTTTCCAAGATGAATCGTTGCTAACTCGGTATACTTAAGGTCAAACTGAGTAAAAACTAATGAAATTCTGAAATGAAGTCCTGTTCTGTTCTGTCTAGTTTCTAACGTACAAAATTAAAGTTTACTTAAAAGACGAAAAACATACTCACACATGCTAAGACCTTGAAATATTTCAAATCTTCTTAAAACGAACCTCTTTTGATCTAGGAACTACTTATGTGTACTTATATTTTATTAAATTTTGGTATCCAAAAGAAAAAAAAATTACTAATTTATATTTAGAAGATAAAAGGTTTCAATATCATTGATTATCTTATCTCTTTTTAACAGCTTAAAACAATTTTTCTAGAATTTAAATGTAGACGATTTAAGTGTAGAACTTAAAAAGGGAAAGTCCTGAAAATGGCTGAATTTTAAAAGAAAGATTAAATGTATAAGATAAATTTCACAATGAAAATAAAATTTAGGAATAACGTTTTCACAAATAAATGTTAATCTATTTTGATTAAAATAAATTTACTCTTCATAAGAATCGAATAAATAAAATAATAAGGAAAATTAAACCGTCACTTGAATGCTTTTCATCTTTGAAAGAAATTATGACATTTTTACAGAAAATATAAATTAACACTTAAATAAACAATCCGCATTAAGTGTAATATATTATATTCAATCTGAATTAGTGTTTATATTCAAAATGTATGTTTAGACATTAAATTTTCAAACGCTATCTTTAATTTCTTTCTCTAAAAATAATAATTTAATATGGTAATTGAAGAACAAACTAATCTCAAAATGCTACTTTGAATTAAAAAAGTTTTTAATGAGTTCTGTTCCGTACTTCAAAAATATTTTCAATTAAATAATTACAATAGATTTGTTTTCTTTTTTTTTAAATATGTCTTTAATTCAAACAAAAAGTACTTGAAATTAAAAACTTATTTCTTTTGAAATATAATACTTTAACTGTTTTACTTTTAAAGTATTGAAATAACATGGAAAAGTAAAACAATATAAAACTTTGGTACATGACTTCGAATACTTTTAAATGAAACAATTCTTCTGAACTCCTTAAATCCTTTAATTCATTCCAAGGATTCGAATTTCTTTGAATAGATATTCTCTAGACGAGCTCTCATGAGAATTTCTTTTGTTTTGTAATAAATGCGTTTCTTACAGGAAGAATAAATATTTGCGAGGGAAAAAACGGAAGAACTTTTTCATTACGATTTCTGCATGCGAATAACGATCTCGCAGGAAATGGGTTCTGGGATTCTGTGGAGAAGCTTTTCATTTGACATCTCGACATTGTGAAATCAGAGTGGAGGTTCGTTCGATGTTTCATCTTAAATGCAAATAAGGAAACACAGTCTCTTCTCAGATGATATAAGCAATACACATTCAGATTCAAAAACAAAAGTTTTATATATTTTGAAGAAGCATTTTATCTAATCAAAAAGGTGATATGTCTGCAATACTTTAGTTAGGTTCGTATTTATCATAGTTTATGTTTATTAAAATGCATCGTTCATTTTTTTAAAGGAATGATACAAAAAACCCTAAGCGTTGATGTGGTGTGAGATTTTAAAGAGATATCACTAATTTTGTTAAACAATACCAAATATACGCTTAACCATGTTGCTTTTTATACAATGCCTACTGTGATTTTATTTGGTTTCTTTGGCAACTTAAGAAACCAAATAAAATCACAGTTAAAAATGTACAACGCTTAACTAAAGTTACTTAAAAAAACAAATTGCCTTCAACGCAACAAAAAATTTCTTACCCCAATCGTACAATTACTGTTGGATATTAGTGTTGTTGTAATTGTTATTATTGTTGTTGTTGTTTTTATTGCTGCAATATCATCCTTTTTAAGTTCCATAGAACCAGTAATAAATAACTACACCAATGAGATTGAATGAGATCATTTGAGAGTCAAAGAAGCTTCCTGGGAGGAAGAAGATGAAACGATTTATAATATAGTCGGCAAATGTATCCAAATAAAACTAAATCAAGCATCAATACCATCGTTTAGAAATATATTTATTCACACAAAATCGGTTTGAAGATATTTTAAAAATGTATGTAACTCGTTTCTAGTCATAAAATTCTCTCACAGTTAATAAGTGTTTCGCAACTTTTCATATGATGATATTTCGTCCGTTTTCTTTTCCTTGGGTTCGGCTGACGGTAGTTCACTCTTTGCGATTTCAACCGCTTTTTAATGAGGTGCATTGCATCAGTCTGTCGGTCGCCATCTTTTCTCTGAAAGACGTCTCCCAGCCCACTCTTATCGAGCAATATTTCTATGATCAAGGAAACGAATCCCAAGACGTAGCCGATGCAGAGGAGGACCAGTGACCACCCGATGTCTCGCATGTGAATGGCTATCTCTTCGTCTTCAGGAACAGGTTTGTTGGAAGAAATGGTGGACTTGAACAAAGCAGTTTCGATGTAATACTCATACAAACCTACACAGTGTAAAAGAAGTAGATAGAAAGGGAATGATTGAAATTTATATAAAGGATATTCTAAATAAATAACTTTATTTATTTATTTTTGTAGAAGAACTTTCTTAAGGAATTTCTCTAGAAAAAAAAAGGGGAAGAATAAGGTAAAGCTGCTGCTAAGACATGTTGCTACTTTTTTACTTCTCTTTTATTACTGTAGGTATATAAATAAAATGTAATCTGAATATGTAATGAAAAAGTGATATTTCAAAGACGAGAAAAAGATCAAGTATCAAATTCAAAAGGGAAAGAGATAAAAAATATAGATATAAAGTAAACCTGGCGGACCTTGGTTCTTAACGGAATAAAAGAAAATCACCATTCTTTTAAGAAAAAATGTTATATTATTCTTTGGTTGTTCTTGGTATATTTAAAATACCTACTTTTAAATTCTATTCTTATTGTTTTATAAAGTCATTTAAGGCTTAAATTTAATTTTGTTTTAGAAATACATAATTTTTCCAATTATTATGAAAGTTATAGTTCAATTAAATAAAAATAACAATTTAATTATAATCACCCTGTATGTAAAAAAGAGATAAATTTCACTACAATATATATTGGTAACCGTAACTCACCCGCTTGCATTATCCTCCTGATGGCAACATCGAGCGCCTTGCGGCAGCAGAACCCGGGCCTCAGAGCAATGGCGGTGTAGGTGATGGCGATGGAGTCCTTGGACAGGTACTTGGTGGCCCCCACCTCCTTGCCAAACTCCAGCTGGATGTGGACCCTGGGGGCCACGACGGCCGTGTGGCCCTCCTCGATGAGCTTCTTGCGCGAGGGTCCGTTCGCGGGCCGCACCCACGTGCTCTCGTGGCGCTTGATGTGGTCGCCGATGAGACGGAGGGTCTCCTGCTCGCCTTCGTAGAACATAGCGTGGGCCAGGGTGCCTGCGGAAGGAATAGAGTTTGCATTGAGGACGCATTGATGTTGGGCTATGCTATTCAGGACGTTTCAAGTCCGCCCAAACACATGGATATAACGTCACATTTTTAATAGAGGTACTCTGGGCTGGGCATTTTTTATGTACACCATGCAAGGAATCTTTCTGAGCAGAGTTAGAGCGGACTTGTTGAAATATCTTATATGTTGAACCCTTTTGTAATGCTCCGTTATCTATTCCGCTAAAAAAAAACAAAACTAGGGGGATAGTTGAGGGAGTACGTCGTTAGGTCTCCAAACCAATGTGAAACCAGCCTCATTGGGTGAGGCCACGAGCAGAGCTGTTACAGAACACGTGACTGAAAATCATCGTCAGCTGAGACAAAGCCCCTTGTGTCCCCATGTTAACTTGGTCCTCATTTTATCGATGAGTTTGCCTTGCCCAAAACGAGAACAGAACTTGTGGCATGTGGAACACCTAATGGTGTTCAAAACTGCTTTGCAGTTTTTAGAGGAAGAAGTACAGAGGCGTAGTGGTAGTGCTAGAGCCCCCACAGGCCCAAGTTCGGTTTCCTTGTTGGGCAAGGCAAACACTGCAGGGGTTCAACACTATCAAAAAGAAAAAGTCCATCCAAACTGTGCGCAATATTTTGAACCCACGCAAGGAATCTTTCTGTGTACAGTGTGGGTGGACTTTTTGATAGTGTTGAACCCCTTCAATAGTTTTATAGTATCAATGGTTTTGTAATGCTATTTTAGTAATTGGATTACATCGAAAACAAAAACTAATGCTGCTTTGAAATCAATCTAAATTAATCGATTATGTAAATGAAAAAAAACTTAAATGGGGGGACAACAATTTTTTCATTTATACAGGCTACAGTTCATTCTTTATTTATTATTTTGCACAAAGTAATAATTTTGTTCTTCATTCTTTGTAAATATAATTACGCTATTCACATATTTATGCATGATAAATTAATAAAATACTGATGTGTGTATTCATTTATCCTCTTACAAAAGAAAAATATCATACTTTCTTTCATCTCTTTACATTTTTTGTGCGTGATTCAAGTATCTTAAATAGAATAGAAGATCAAATAGATATTCCTCAGAGTGTGGAAATCCACTGATATTTATTTAACTGCTTCAAACTGTTCAAATACAAATGCTTGGAATGAAAACTTTAGTACTTAACTGGATCGGACAAGTGAAGAATTTCAACCACTTAAAGAGAGTGTTTTCATTCTGAATTGAATCCATCTGTGGAAATTCAAAAGCCTTAAGTGGGAATAAAAGTTTTTATAAAGGGCCACACTGTGGTCTTTATTGAAAGAAAATGGTTGCCGCAGATGTTCTTTAAATTTATAGCCTTTGTTTCTGAAAATTTCACAAAACAGTTTTTAAATGGTAAAGTTTGACTGGAAAGGATTGCTAAAAATGTCATAAAATGTTTTGTGAAGAAATTCAAGAATAAATTTGTGAACAAATAAACATTTAAATGCAAAAAGAAAATGTTGAATTATTTAGCCTTCAAAACTTTAACGTTAAAAACTATAAATTTCTTTTACCAATGTAAGGCATTTGATATGAAGTAATTACCCATAATTTTTTTTAAACTATAGCTTAAACTCTTACTCTTTTAATTGCTAAGTGTTTTCTTTTACAATCTTAAAATTTGCTATAAACTATTCGCTATTTGCTTAGGTTGCAAATAACAAAGTGTGCTCAGTTCACTAAGTTCTCCCAATTTTATCTGTATACAGGGTGTTTCAAAAGTCCGTTTCACGGCTTTTATTTGGAACCAACGTCTCCTAGGGTCCTGGAAGTAAGGTCTACCCGCAGGTAAGTGACCCTGGAGAATCCATTGAGAGGACTTACAGCGCCCCTGGTGGCGAAATAAAAAAGTTTAAAAAATTAATTAAAAACCTAAAGGAGATAGAGAAAACTCGTCAGTGAGAGTATTGTTGCCACTGTTATAAGGAACTCACTGAAAAAAATTTCATGAAAATATCGTGAATATTCGCGAAGATATTAGCAAGGGAAAATAGCACTTTTTCAGGCATCAAAAAAGAAAAACTTCAAAAATTTGCAATTTTTTCAGAGTTATTATGTAGTTTTGTATCTTTTTAGTTAAATGAAGAAAAATTTTAATCAAAAAATCAAAAAAACTTGCAAATGTTTGAAGTTTTTCTTTTTGAAGCCTGAAAAAGGGCTATTTTCACATGCTAATATCTCCGCGAATATTCACTATATTTTCATGAAATTTTTTTCAGTGAGTTACTTGTAACAGTGGCAACAATACTCTCATTGAAGAGTTTGCTCTATCTCCTTTAGTTTTTTAATTAATTTTTTTTAACTTTTTTATTTCGTAGCTAGGGGCGCTGTAAGTCACCTCAATGGATTCTCCAGGGTCACTTTCTTAGGGGTAGACCTTACTTCCAGGACCCTAGGATACGTTGGTTCCAAATAAAAGCCGTGAAACGGACTTTTGAAACACCCTGTATATCTTTTACAAACCCTTAAACTTTAGAAATATTATCGAAAGTTGTAATCAACGGTTTAAGTGGGAAGTAACTTATTACCTACTCTGAGTGCATCCTTTGCCAAAAGGTAACTAATACCAAAGTTTATTAACATCTAATTATCACATAGAAAATAAACTTATAGTTTGTTCAATCCAATCCCTAAGCCTTAATAAATATCCTCGTTAATATAATCGTATTAACAAAATCCAGTTAACTATTATTTGGGCGTCGGTAATTACATTATCCACGGACCTAAATGATGGAATATTGCTAGCTAATTAATGTTGAATAAACATGTGACAATCAATTACTGCGACAATGTTGACAGTTGGCACTTAATTTGGATGAGCATCGACTTGATGTTATAGTAAGCGTCACTTTAAGACATTGGTAAACATTTGCTCTTCATCTAAAGCTAGTCACACATTTGTCGTACTACGTAAATTTGGGACATTAGGAAGTGAAGTGCGGGATCATTACCATTGCTCTAATGGCCATTTAAAATCATTATAGAATGTAATATAAATCAGCACTGTGGATAGATTGATAAAGAGTGCTAATCTATTTATTTGGATTAAGTGTGTTATAAATGTGTTTTTCATGAAGAGTTCTTGAAAAACTGACAAGGGGGCGGTGGACGTTTTTTCGGATAAAAAGTGTGCGACTTAAAAATCTTGTAAACTGTTGTTTTTTATTTGAACATTGGTTGTAGAAATGGTCTTTCAAATACCTCTATAATCCCCAGGGGTGCGAGAAAATAATGTTGTTTCAACAGAATTCGAAAATTGATCATAGGAAAGTGTAATAATTGGGTGAATAAAACTTGTGTGAATGTGTGATGGAATTCAAAAAGGTTATTTTACACATGCCAGGAAGGTTTGGAAAAAATAATTTCTGATGCTATTAATACAATTTGTGTTTCACAATCAACAATACAAGAAAAGGCACGTTTCTAGGAACAAGCCTTATAGAAACTTGCATCGTTTCTACCACTTTACAGATGAAGCTCGTCTTTACCAGGCCAGATTACACTTAATAAAATGAGATTATATTCCTGAACAAGAACGTAGTGTTTTTTTCTGAAATAAAATTATGTGATGACTACACAAGTGGTTTACCAATTTTCAAAATTTGAATGGTGTCCCAAAGGACAAAACAGTTGGGAAACCATTTCCTAACCGATACAGATAGTTTTCAATCTTGTCAATTACACATATTTACTCTTACTAACAGTGACCACACTGACCTTTGGTGATGATGCACCGGTACCTGCCGTTCCCCACTACGGCAGCCAGCTCCTCCACGGTGGCCACCTCCCTCTCGTAGAGCGGGATGGCGAGGAAGGCGGAGAGGACGGCCGTGTAGCAGATGCCCATGACGCTGGAGCCCAGAAGCCACGAGCCCATCAGAAAGCGCTCCCGCCAGCTGGCGATGCGTAGGTTCAGCTGCTCGCTGAACAGGCCCCCCACCACCTACCACAAGGAGAGAGAAAGTTATTTGTTTGAGAAAGAAAGAAATCTCACAACAACAATTATTAATTATTATTAATAAGCTTTATTTATTTATTATAAGCTTTTAATTTAAGTTGAATTATTAAGTTGAAATTATTAAGTTTATGGTAATCAAGAACATAAATATTTGCGTATGTTGCATACTATATGTCATATTGAGTCATATATGTACCGTTCTTTGGGCAGATTTTTATATAATGCATAATAATTGAGTGGCTCAAAATGACAGTGACAAGCAATCTACTGAACTTAATTTTGAGGATTTTTTGTAACGACATCCAATATTGTTTCTTTGGAGAAGACAATTCTTGAAGGTTTTGGCAGGCTCAGTTATTGAATTTTTGACTTGTCTTGAAGTCTTAAAAAAAACCCAAATTCAGGCTTATCTCAAATCATGGGCTTCAGGAGAAAGGCACTTAGTCGATTTTGTAGAATTTTTTAAAAAGTATAGAACGAGGTCAAAGAACGGGTATATTTCCAAAATCTCGTCAAGCTAAAAAAAAAAGATCAGCGTGCTGTCAAAACTGCAATGCGATTGGATACTTCCAAATTTTACATAACCTCGTAAAGCTTGTCTTTCCTCGGAAGGCAGCTGAGAACTGCGGAATCTTGTATTGGCAGTTCTCAGCTGAGCTGCCTTCCGGAGCTTTAAAGCAGCTTTAACAAGCTTTAAAGCAGTATAATTACTGTGTTGTTGAGCCAGAAGTGATTTAGTGCTTTCTCCTGTACGCTGACGAAACTTAGCATTTTTTTACCACTCCACTGTCATTCTGAGAAGCTAGCTCATTTAGTTCATGCAGTTAAATTTCATTGTGCCATATCGGTTACCTTGAAGCACAGATGCGTCTGCGAATGTCCTCTTCTCAGCACCACCTTCAGAGTGAAGCAGACCGCCACCAGCGACAACAGGAACGCCATCCACACGTTCATCTCGAAGGTCATCAGGAAGGCCATCCCCTTGGGCAACCTCTCGGGCATGGGAGTCGCAAAGGTCGTGTCCTGCGACGAGTAAGGGACGGTGAACCCCACCGCCCGTGCCCGAGACTCCGTGACCCCAAGGGTCGCCAGCCCCAGGTCCGCCTCCCCTCTGCTGACCATGCCGATGACCCCGGACCAGTTGCCTTCAGTCGTTTGCTTGCCGTAGTCGCCGTCCGCTGGCACCAAGATGTTGTAGCGGAAGTTCAGGAATTGCGCCAGGACGTTCAGGAACTCCACTTCGATCCCCTTTGTGGGGTGGTTGGTGCCATGGCAGTCTTTTGAGGTTTCGAACATGTTGTTCATTGTTCTGACGGATATGTTCACGAAGCTAGGGAAGTTCATGGTGTTGTTGATTTATGTAATACATGTTTGTCTGCTAGTAATGGTGTCGAAGATGTGTTTCATTGGTTTTATGAATATTTTGGGATGCTAAAGAGATCCACTATAAGTGTTTGTTGATTTCTTTTTGTGGTCTGTAGTGGTTTTAAAGATGTAGATTTCTTGGATATGTTAAGGATAGTAAGGAAGTCCATTGTAGTGTTGATTGATATTCTTATTTTTCCATTTGTTCTTTTTCTTAAAATTTTACTTAAAAAACTTTCAAAACATGATTCCATACATAAATTAATATTTCTGCTCTGGTTTCAGGTTATCTAGATAAGTGTTAACTGCTAGTTTGGTGTGTCATCAAGAATTATATTTTAACCAATATTTTAGTATGTCACCTAGTTCATGGACGTTAAACGAAAAATAAAGAGTTGGAGGAGTAGTTTTACAGAATATGTGGTAAAATGTGTGTACCACATTTCCTTTAAATCATCGTGAAGATATATTTTTTTAATGGAACATGGGTTTTCAAAGAATTCCGATTTAAATTTCTAATAGATAGTTTCGCGGTGTTGGGTTGTTATTTTTTCATAGGAAAAGATAGAAAGATTTTTTTTTTATCTTTGAGGTTAAAATATCTCTCACAACTAATAGATTCATGAATGATAAATTTTAAAGTCCTCAATACATTTCAGACAATGCTCAAAGTAATGTTCAATATTCAATACCAAAGATGTACCATATTCTAAATTATCTTAATCTTTATATTTAAAGTATGAATTCTCATTGTGGTTTTACATAGTTGGTTTCTGCTGAGACTTACATTTCTTTGGAAGTAAAAACAACTTGAATCTTAACTCATTAAAAATTGAATGGAAGACTACGTTTCAAAGAATATAGCATTTTTTGTAAGGTAGGAAAGTCGAGTATACTTCTTTAAAATTAAACTCTATTCTTAATCTAGCAAATATAAAATTTCTTTTGACATATTAGATTGCAGTTTTAAATATCCAGTTTTTAACTACGGGAAATTTTCAGAAAAAAAAATCAATAAGTAATTTGTTAGTTTCATGAACACAATACCGTTGGAGTCCATATTTACCAACACCTGTTGAGATTCAAAATTTGAAGGCACTGCACGCCATATCGCTGCTTATATAGAATAAATACACGGACAGAGCTTCCTCCTTTTGGGCGTCATCTTCTATAATTTTAGAATAGAAGTACAACAGCGAATTGACTTCGACATATACGGCAAATCTAACAATACAGCACCGTGCGAACCTTTGAATACATCGCATCCAGCTCCCTTTCTGACAGCACATGTCAGAGATTTCCGGAGAGGGCTCTTGAATTCATTTGCTTAAATAAGGAGCCGGTCCGCCGCATGCGGTCCTTTTCCCACCATGTGTCCATGACAATATCGAATTCCGGGAACCACGAAGACACTTATTGCACACGAGTATTTGATTTTCCAATTGGCTGTATGATTAACGGAAGTAGCATAACCACAGATGGAGCAGGCGATTGTCTACCAAAGTCAAGTGTAGTTTCGACATAGTATAAAACGGTATGTTAGCGTAAACGTTTTTGGGGAGTACTTTGTTAATGACTTTTTTGCATGAAATATGCCGTTTCAGACACACGAAACTTATCTATTTAGCTAGGAGTTAACGGGTTTAGCAGTGTAGTTTCAAAAGAGCCAGAAGATGTTTTTGTTTTATGGGTTATTTACATGTAGTATAATGAACTCGCATTTATTTAAATATCGGTTTTCTTATCTTCGTTGGGATATTTGAAAGAAGGGAACAAAAAATCGAATGTGGGAAGTATATTCTTTAAGATATTTATGGAGATAATAAAGAACCAAAATATGCAAATTTTAACCATTCGATACTATAATATTAAATATATTAAGTGTAGTATCGGTTTTATTGACAACTACAAAAGTACTATCTTATGATGATTAGTTTGGAATGTAATGTAATCTATCCATGTTGCTATGGGAAGTGGATCACTTTTAATACCATCATAGAAATATATTTATCCTGATTCCTTCACATTAAGGAGTTAAAGCATGTGTTTATCATTTTCCAAACCTTCAACGAACTGTTTTATTTTCTGAACAAGAGCTTCGCTAATAATTGCTATATACCTACCTATTCAATGTTGAAATGTAATCATTTCTAGTTTGCGAGGTTAAAGCTATAACAAACCTATCTCATTGAACTTATACTCACATTTTCCTTGACATAATTCGAGTTTAAAACATGTTCTTTTCATAAATATCTGTAATCGAAGGAGTAATATAAAAAACAATTGATGGAATTTAAAATACGTGTTCAAATATGTTATGCCTTAATGTTAGAGCTATCAGTATTGCACAAAAATTATTGTAAAAAAATAAAGCTATAAACAGTGTTATTGCAAAATCGAATAAGAATAAAATTCTTGGCTCTTTTTGAAGCCTTTTACGAAAAGTAGTTATTAACTTTGAAAGCAAAGCAATTCTAGTATAAAATGTTGATAGTTTTGACATTATTTGTCTTTTATTTTTACTTGCTTTTCTAACAAAAATATATTTCTCAAAACTCTCCTTAGTCAGCAATGGCAGCGTTAGAAATTGGGGGGGAAAATCAGTGGTCCTGCGGACCAGTGCTTTGCCAATCTTACTGGTCCGCAACAAAAATCACTGGTCCGACAAATTAAAAAGGACTGGTTTAAATATATAAAGTAACTACTGCACTGAATGTGAGTACCAAATAGTAATGTTAAAAGTCAATACATATTAATATTTTTCATTTTTTGCCGGGGGCTCCCCTATCCCATATCACCACATTTCGGGTTCTGTCAAAAATATGTACTTGCCAAATGCAATCAAACGAACTTAAAATACCACTATCTCTGAACAAATCGCCTAAATAATTTTACACGTGCTCGAGAAATCACTGGTCCAGCGGACCAGTGATTTTCTGATTCCACTGGTCCGAGCCGTTTTTTAGTTGTCCCGGACCAGCAAAACACCCCAATTTCGAAAGCTGAGCAATGGTATTAATGATATACCGTATGTCTTTTAAAAATATTTTCAAAACCTTAATTAAACAGTTACGTCAAAAGGAATTCTTTCATTAGAAAATATTTAAATTTTTAGAAAGTTTTCTGAAACTAAGTTTGACCATGGTAACCTCACGTTTTCTATAAAAAATGTTTTCTAAAACCTTATCTCAATAGCTTTTGTGATTGTTTATTCCCTTTTAGTTCTATAATATTCACACCACGCCCACAGCGTCTTTCTACAGCTGCTCCTCTCTGCCTATCACATTACCATCAGGAACGACACCTATATATCGATAACTTAAAAACCCGTATAAAAGCCGAACAGTTATTAAAAACTTCCACTTCACTTCTTCTCCTACCGGTCAGAAATCGTCTGCAACATCGGAAGCCTAAAAAAAAAACCAGTGATGAATCGTCTGGATTTCCCCCAAAAGCTGACAGTCCCCTACCGCGCATGTCTGCTGCGCATGGGGCGATCTATCACCGGGCATATTTATCTATTTATCAAAGAAGACATCAAGGCGAAAGCATATTCCCTGTCTTCACCCCCCTGGAATGATTCATTACCTCCCCCAGAAAATCCCTCTCCCCCTGGCAAAAATAAACACGAATGTGCTGCAGGGATTCCTTTCGGACTTCTCGACACGTCGGTCTGCCTTCCCTGGGGAGTGGTGTTGAGTTGTTTGGGTGCTGAGGATGAGGTGGGTCGGTACGAGGTTGAATCTAGATTAGTGATGAGCAAAAGCGATATTTTTAGGTATAGAACAGTTTTTATTTTAAGGAATCTTACGGAATTGAATACATTTAAGTATCTACGGCCGAATGAACCGCTTATACCTGACCAAAGTTTAATAGGAAGTCAAATTTTTTAACCAGCTCTTGACTTGACTTGATACTCGTCACACCATTTAACCAGCTCTGGATTGGTGTAAAATTCATTTTACTAGTTACCAATAAGAGATTTTAGTGCTAGTTAATCCTCGGTCAGGTGTAGGTTGCTGGTGAATATGACCGTAAGTAAGAGTTTGAACCTTGACTTGCCTAAAAGGGCGTTTGATATAGATAGGGTGTTTCAACAAGACCCAAACTCTGCAGAACCAAATTATTTTCGTTGAATTAATTCAAAATGCCCAGATAGCTATACTTCTAAACTGCATAGTTTTCGAGTTATTTCGACAAAAAATGTATGAAGTCACATCCAATAGAAAAAATTTGTGGAAACCGTGGTCCCCCTGAATAATCCAGGGATTTAGTCTATCTAGACACCATGGTGGATAGGGAAATTAGAGAGGTAATCCTTTTTAGATACACGAATATTTTAATTTTTTGACGAAAGTCTTAAATGGCTTCAAAATAATCTTCCTTAAAATACTTGGACATCATTCCTTAAAATACATTCCTATATACTTAGTAGGATAGATCTTTCACTAAGTACAGCAAATTACATTATTCGCCGATAAGCTTCGTCAATGTCCAATACTTTTTAAATTATAATAATGTTTTTTAACCAATCGGCGGATACTGGATTTATCACCATTGACTTGACCACAGAATTATTTCCCTATATACCTACTCAGCGTTACCCTGCAGGAACCTATGGACAGGAGCCTTGGAGGTGAGGAACTGCTACCCTAATATTCACCTATAATATGAAGACTGGAATTGCCTGTAGACAAGATTCTGTTCAACAGGTAAAAAAAAGTATTGAACCGATTCTTTGGATTTTCTCCCCATAATATCTCCTTATTGGAATCTTCATCACAAACCTACAAATCAGAGGGGAATAATATGAATGCCTTATGAATGGAAACAGCCTCTGTAACCGGAAAGCGCATTAGAGCCAAGCAAGCCCCTCCTCAATCACTGATCGCCAGGAATCGGAATTCGAATCAGGACCAAACCACCTGCTCCGGTTCTCAGCAGGCGGCCGGACTTCACGCCGGATACACGTGACCGGTGGCCGGATTCGAGGGAGGTTTTGCGGTGCGAGTATATCCCCGGATAGGATTGATTGTGTGGGAGGTTTACTGGGTGTAAGATACGAGAAGGGCGTTACATCATTTGGGAGAGGGATGCCGGGAGAGGAGCGGTTGGGAGTATGTTTTGTCAATGGGGGAGATGTATCCAAAATAAGGTGACATTTTACGATCTTAGATTTTATGAATTAATCATTCTGGTTCATAAATATTACTATTTACGCGCAGTGTTTCCCAACGTGGAGCACACGCCCCACCGGGGGGCAATATGAATTTCTAGGGGGGGGGGGGCAATTTGAAAATTTTTAACCAAATTGCACCCCTGGTGGGGCATGGAACACCAGGTTTTATTTACTTTTCATGAAGGATTTTAGAAAAAAATACAGGACACGGGGGCATGAAAAATTTAGAAAGGCTTTGGTGGGGCATGGACCGAAAAAGGTTGGGAAACACTGACTTACGGTCTCTCTGATGTTTGATATTGTGTAACATGGTTGCTTTACTTAAGCCAATGCGTGTCCAAATTTTTCTTTCATGGATGGCAATTCTGGGTCAGATCATATTGCGATCATTTCAGACATTCTCAAGGTCAAGAAATCGAATAAGTTGGCTCTCAACATCCCCATAACATCAAACCCAATCGAGCACATATCAGAGCTTCTAAAAATATACTTAGCCCGTAACCACCCAGGAATGACCCTGGAGCTAAAATCTGACACAAAGCTAACACACACTCTTATAATCATGAATTAAGTCCAGGGATAATGACACTCCTTATTGATTGCAAGAATTTTTAAATAATTTCCCCCTCTTACATAGAGATTTCTCTAACCGTTCACGCTCTTAATGGGTGTTAAACTGTATTATCAATGGAGTACCTCTGAACTTTTGTGGGGGGAAATGAGATCACATATTCCATATTCCCACTTAGGTACTCAGTGAGGATCTTCGATGAGTATCATTTCCATGAGACGCTTTATAGATAACACCATTTTTTCCATTAGCTTTTGGAAGACGAGTGTACCAGTATACATACATGTTTATTATACATATTAAAATATTGAATTATCAGTTTACTTTACAGTATACACGCAGGCCCATGAAATAAGGTAAAAAAGTGTAGATTGAAAATTCATACAGTTTGGAAGAGATTCTATAAAATCTTCAGTAGGTGATATTTATGGCTTCGAGGAAGTTTTAAGAAACCTTTTGAAGTTTTATAAGGCTTCCCTAAATTTTACCCTTTTATTCGAGTTATGGTATGAGTGGGTAGTGGTAGTTTTTGTCTGTTTAAATTCAGTACCAAAAATAACTCTTCTCGAGTATTACGAATTTTATTTATTACTAGTAAAGCTCTTGTTTACATGAAATACATGTTTGTGTCAAATGAAAAGTTTTGAATAAAATTATGACACGCGTTGTGTTCAAGGTAATTGTGATATTTTGTACTGAAAAAAAAAAAGTTATATTTTACATTTCAAACATGTAATTTTTGTCTCTTATATGTTAATAAATTTATAAATCACCATGGAATATCTTTAATTCGTATTCATATTGTTGTCACATGTAATTCGTATAACCTCACCAAAAAAAAACCTCATTAGTGAGTTTGGCGCCCGGGATATAAGAGCAACAAAAAATCGTTCTGAAAAAAAAATTCAAAAATGTTCTCCTTAAGTATATCCTTGCGTGTAGGGTGCAGATTCGAATATTCTGACCACTGTCCATTTTCCCGTCCTTTCTCTAAATTTCCCGCTGCCACATGCTACTTTTCTCACATTTCGCAGCCCCTCTGAGCTTTTTTCTTCTTATAACATCAGATAGGACACAAATGCCCTGGGGTTTTTTTTCCACTAATATTTATTTATATTCACCACCGCTCCTGTAATTGAATTATTCTTCTTTGCTCTCCCGCTTTTTGTTTGCTGTGGAAACTTTTACTTTTTTTTTCAGCCGCAGGTTATTTTCTTGGGTTCCTCCAATAGCTTACCGGGACGCGTCTTGTAGTTTTTTATGCCTTTGTGTGTGAATGCCATTTCTATGGGTGTATTATACGTAGACATCCCTTTGAACATCTGTCCTTATTATAGCAACCGTGTCCGAAATCTTACATCACTCAAATTACAGTTACAGTTGAAGTATTGCTTCGTTGATATTTGCCTTAGAATTGCCTTGTTGGCACTTGAAATATTCACAGCTGGCTCTCATCCTCAGCCATTAAGGAAACCAGCCACGTAAACTAATTGGTGGCAACAGCTGTGTGTCAGCTGCAACTGTTTGTTTACGTTCCCTTGTTTATCATCAAAAATATATATAATATTTTAAATATTTCTTAAATTATTTATTATAAATTAAATAAGCAATAACAGTTTGGTGTCATTTCAACTTTTATAAGTCTGTCTGAAGTTATCATGAAGTGCTGTGCGTGCCAAGAGGAGATCCAAATACCCGACGACGCTCTTAAGTGCTCTGGAGATTGTGAAGGTCATTACCACTTTTATTGTGGCGGTCTTACTGAAAATGCTTTCAGAAAGTGTCAAGACAAAAAAGTCTGGAAATGCTTGGGATGCAAAACCCGACGGGGCACGAACCAACCTATCGTTCTAGAATCTGAAACCTTCCCTAGCATTCCAAACCCAGACGTGAACAGTCATCCAATTTTGAACGAGATCAAGGATCTTAAATCTTTTATTGAAACGCAGTTTGGGGAATACTCTAAGAGCTTAAACCATCAAGAAGATATAGTCAGAGATCTTACAACAGCCATAAATAACTTAAAAAACGAAGTCAAGATTGTAAAGGAAGAAAATGCCACCCTGAAATCGGAATTATCTCGCAACAAAGCAGAAATCGAGCTACTAAAATCAGAAACCCTAGAGTTACAACAGTATTCAAGAAGAACTAATCTCGAAATTTCCGATTTCCCCGAGGTGCCGAATGAAGACACAAAGCAGGTACGTAGTAACATCTATATTAAAAGCCTTAAATTTAAACAATCAAGATAGTGTTCTCGTTGCCCATCGAGTCCCATCTTGTCGAAAGGACAGGCATAAAGCAATAATCGTGCAGTTTACTACCAAAAACGAAAGAGACAGATGTTTGAGGGCATCAAAAGAAAAGCACTTCCTGGCATCGGATATAAATCAAAGTCTAGATTCTACTCCAGTTTATTTAAATGAACATTTGGCACCAGGAATGAAAAGACTTTTATTTTTGAGCAAACAGTTTAAACGCGAGAAAAACTTTAAGTTTTGTTGGGTTAGAGATGGAAAGATTTTCCTACGTCAGAATGAAAATTCAAGAGTTTTCAAAGTACGTAAAGAATCGGATTTAAGTGATATACCCATCCTACAACTATAATTTCTGCTTTTATGTCCAATTATTCTACATTAGACTCTCTTGAAAATCTAAATAAGTTCCTTCTTTACCCTGTACCCAATGTATCTTTCAACATTATGCATTTTAACATTCAGAGTGTTCGCTCAAAATTTGACGAATTAATTAGCCTATTATCTGATCATTTGAATCGTATTGATGTTCTGGTTTTATCGGAAACTTGGCTTTCCGATGATGAAATTAAATTTTACGGTATTGATCAATTTAAAACCTTTCACTGTAATAGATACTACAACAGATCAGGAGGAGTCTTAGTATATTATAAAAGTAAATATGATTTTGAAAATATTAGCCTTGTTATGTCTTCTGCTGAAATAGTTGTAATTATAAGTAAATCTCTTAATTTATGCATAATCTCAATATATCGTTCACATTCTTTTACTATCAATACATTTGTGTCTGAACTTGAATCTGTTTTATCTAAGCTTAATTGTAAAAATATTATAATTGTGGGAGATATAAATATTGATATAATTAATTTAAATAATCATAGTAACTACTAGTACATGGATCTTATCAGTGCTCATGGATTTTCTTCTCTTATAAATGATATTACTCGTATCTCTTCAGGTACCTGTGTCGACCACCTTCTAGTACGATATAGCTTGTCAAATGTAAACGAAATATACTGTGCAAAACTAATCAATAGCCTATCTGATCATTTCCCAATTCTCTGTAAATTAGTTTTGAGCTCCCCACGAAATACTACAAATCATGAGTTCAATGATGAAATAAAATCTAAACTTGTAAACTATAGTAAGATGGAAGACTTTTTAAAAACTTATGTATTTAGAGTTTCTGAATCTGATGCTGCATCATCTTTCTCAGACTTTCATAGTAAATTGAGCGCAAGTAAACATAACTTTAGCTTTGTACCTAAAAACAATTCCAGATTTGACAAAAACAAATGGTTTAACTTAGAAATACATAATATAATCAAATCCAAACAAGCATTATACAAAAAAACCTTGCGTTACCCTGGTGATAATTTTTTCAAAACAGCCTATAAAACTACAGTTAAAGTATTAAAACAAAAAATCAAATGTGCAAAAAAATTATACTATGAAACCAAATTTAATGAATGTGACTCATCACGTAAACAGTGGAAATTAATAAATAACATCCTAGGAAAAAGTACTAAGAATCCAACCCTGCCTGATCATTCGGATGAATTTTATTTAGCAAACGACTTAAACCTATACTTTTCCTCTATAAACAACAGTATCTCAAATCCAAACGAAAATTTTAAAAAGTACTTAGTGACAAATTTAAATTCCTTTGTCTGGTTTGAAATAGATGATGCAGAAATCTTATGTTGTATTCGTAATCTAAACCTCAGAAAATGCCCAGGCTCTGATGGTATAGATGCGAAAATTCTTAAAATTTTATCCTATTATCATTTAAATATACTCACAAGGTTATTTAATAGTTTAGTAAATGAAAGTGCTTTCCCTAAGTCATTGAAGACTTCCATAATTACACCTATTTTTAAAAAGGGAAACAGAAAGGATTTTTCTAACTATAGACCTATCTCTGTCCTGCCTTTGCTTTCGAAAATATTCGAACAAATAATTAAAGATAGATTAGTCTCGTTTTTGAAAAATGTAAGCTTTTTCTCTGAAAACCAGTATGGCTTCTTACCCAAATCAAACACTGAGAAAGCATTGCTGGAGTTTACAAACTTTATATATAATAGTGTAAATATAAACAAAAAAACTGCTGCTCTTTATTTGGATATATCGAAAGCGTTTGACTCGGTGAATCACGGTATTTTGTTATATAAATTGACTTCAGCGGGAATCAGAGGGCACTTCTATAACTTTTTAAAGTCCTATTTATCAAATCGTATACAAATTGTCAAGATCAACAACACCTTAAGCAAATGCCTTCCAATAAATTATGGAGTTTTCCAAAGCTCAACTTTAGGTCCCCTGCTGTTTTTAATATTTATAAATGATTTATGTAGCCTCAGTTTACACGGTAAAATAATAAGTTTTGCCGATGATACAGTTCTTTTATATTCCGTGGACTCTTATGAAGATTTGATCCAAAAGATGAATTTAGATCTCGTCAAGATAAGTAACTGGTTTTTTGATAATTGTCTAAGATTAAACGTCGAAAAAACAAAATATATGATTTTTAATTTAAAACAAAATTCTCCAGTTCAGCTGTCAGTAAAGTACCATGTTTATCAGTGTAATAACTACAATGATTGTAATTGTAAATCAATAGATAAAGTGTCTACTATAAAATATCTTGGACTTCATATTGACTGCAACTTAAAGTGGAAATCACATACTAAGTATATTGCAGACAAATTAAGACTAATTATGCTAAATTTTTACCATTTAAAGCCGAAAGTAAACAACCAATTTCTAATAAAACTCTACCATTCTTGGGTTCAATCGAGAATTAATTACGGCCTAACGATATGGGGTGGAGACTATCAGATAAATTTAAAAAGAATTTGTAGGCTCCAAGAAAGATTTTTAAAATTGATATCACCACAAGCACCTTCCGTCAACAGCTTCAAACTTTTGAATATCTTACCCATTCGCTACCTCTTTTTCTTTAAAACAAGTCTCTATCTTTACTTAAACTCAGAAATATGCAAAAGGCGATACGTAATTAACCCTCGAAGACCCAATATAGTATATGATATACCTAAACCTGAAAAAACTATTTTTTGTAAACATTTCTTTTATTTAGCTCCTAAGTTCTTTAATTTACTACCTTTAGAAATACAAAATAGTTCATCCAAACATGTATTTAAAAAGAAATTAAAAGAGTTTTTGTTTTCTATAGAAAATATTGAAATTTTTCTTGCTTAAATTTTATATTATTGTATAATATCAACTATCCTCATTTTTTTATGCACCACCCCCTTATGACAGATATTAAACCCGTAAATTAAGACACCCTGTTTGCCACCCCTGTTTATACATTTATATTTATACTGTTCCTATATTATTTTTATGTATTGTTCTCTTTAGTTCATAACTTCACGTTTTAGTTTTTTGTAATTATTCTATGCATGTTTTTGTTCACCTACATGGATCGCTGCGATCCCAGGTGATATGGATATTTTTCTTGTTTTGTTCGTTTTGACTGTAATTTTTTTGAAATAAATAATAAATGATGTAAAAAAAAAAACTCGTGCCAAGATACAACTGACAAGCCTTGTCAGCTTCCATTTTCTAAATCAATCACTAAAACAACGATATTCTTCCCTAAATGTCCGTTTAAACGAATACCTAATAAGCGGCTGAAATCGAGTTATAGAGAACATATTACATAATGTAGGGCATTTTTAATGAAAATTACTCTTATAACACAACCGAGAAATACAGTTGGAAGTGGAGCTTTGAAAAAATCATGGTATTTTAAAATTTTAAGTAATCGTAAATGAAACATGGGATGGATAATTAATTCATTATTCACTAAACGATTCAAAATAACTTATTTCTTGGGTGAAAATTGCCCACCTATTTTTTCAATACTTGTTTAGGGAAGAGAAAGCTATATTTCTACTCCGAAATCCATTCTTCTATGGAACATGCAATGTTCTTTTTTTGCTGCATGGCATGTTAGCAATACGGTGCTCTCTATTTCTATTACACCTACGACGGCTGTTTCCCCTAGTGTGGGAACTGAGTAACCTGCTTCTCTTGATCTGAAAAGAAAAGGACAGAGATTTAGGTACCAACATCGCGTTTGCAAAACTAAAACAAGTATAAATGTTCTTCACGAGTAAGAAGAAAAGGATTCCTGAATGTGTGTTTCAAGGTTGTTATCATATGAAGAAGCTTTTCTTCTTTCATAAGGATGAACCTACGAACTTCTATGATGATACTTCGAACTATCTTGAAAAAAGTATTTTTTTGTCATAGTTACAAAATTTGTTCCTTTCATAATATTTTAAAATTGAAGTTTACTACCCTAACACTTATTTTCCAAGACTTAGTTTATAAATTCATTAAATTTTATTAATAAGAGAACGTGATACCAGCTAATCATTTAATGTAAACTGTGGTAAATAGTGGTTGCTTAAGAAATTAATTGAAGTAGTTAAGAATTATTTTGAACCTCTTGATAAAAAAAATTAATAACATTAATATCAACGTAATGATCGAAAATAAAATCATATTTTTAAAAATGTTTACAATTTTTGGGTCCTCAAATTCTATTCTAATATTTTTTGTAGCATTATTTCAAAGTAAAAAAGGAACGTATTTGTATTAAAAGTATTTTTTCTAAAACAAACTAATTGTTAGATTTAAAACTTTAATAGCGTTTCCATCATAAAACATTCTAGAAAAAAATACTAACTTCATTTTTTATCGAAAAGGGAATTTAAAAACAAAGTTAGCAAAACCACAATATGGCGAATTTTCAAAAGCACAATTAAAAACACATTCTTAAAAAAACATATTCCTTAAAAAAAAAACGAAAACTTTCAAACCATGACCTCACCAAAAAAAGCTTTCTTTATCAAATCACATCCTCAAAAGACAAGCCCGAAACGCACACAAAAACCATCCGAGAAAATTATTTTTTTTTCCGAACCGAATTTTGTCAAAACCAGGTCTCGCCATTAAAAACCTGCCACGAACAGGGGCTACATCCCTGAAAGAGAGGGATCGCGAACAGTGCACAAACACGTGCTCACTGGGGAGAAAAATGAAGCTAACTAACCGACGGAAAAAAAAAGAAACTCCAACAAAAAAAAAGAGGGGCCAAAACTCTCGGACCCCCGACACTCTTGGACATTACTCAACCGCAAATCTGTCAGAAAAATCACTCCTCGGTCAACCTTTTAAGTTCGACGTTTTTCTTGGTTTTTGTGAGAAGAAAATAAGACCCGGGTTTAACGAGAGAGACTCTGGAAGAATGAAGGAAAAATGGCGACGTTCGCACCATTAGTAACTTTAAAAGTCATCAATCTCTAGTGTTCCGCTTTTTCTCTGATGGGAATGTTTCTGTGGGGAGCCCGAGTGAGTTTGTCACATTCTGGGTCCGGATGAATGTCGGACGCGAGGGTTTGAGATGATTCTGTCCTCATTTCGTGTAAGTGGAGGCCTCGCAGAACCCAGTTTTTGAGATGTTTCATTTGTTGTTTGTCAATGGTTGAAATATGACTCGAAAAGCTGATGCTGAAGTTTTGTTTGAAGATGAAGTGTTGGATGAAAACATCACAACTGATAAAAAGCTAAATAAATGATATCTCTAAAATTTTAGTTGTTCTTTAGTAGTGAATATGATCGATAATAAATGCAAAGAGACAAACAGTGGTATAGTATAACGGGTAGAAGCGGTTGAACAAATTTAAACGGAAAAATAACTATTAGAAATATCTTTTTGGGGGAATTTTTTATTGGAATATTTGGTCTTGTCTATACTTTAAATTTTGAGGTAAAACAAAATGTTCAATGTAAAACAAATGTTCATGTCCTGGAAATTTAATTAATCTCTTTGTAGATTATAACTTTAGGAAATCTGCAGCTCCATAGCCCCCTTTCCCATATTTCACCATTGACACGTTGTTCACTATCATACAGATAATACATTTTCTATATCAAATCTTAAATAAGAGATTGCATTGCAACTTTTTTCTGGTTTTTCAATAAATCAATTATAAAACACTTCTTACATTTTGTTTAGCTAATTTCAACAGATTATGTAAAATGCTAATCTATAGGAGAACACCATCATAGTACTTTTCAAGGGAAATCAAAGCAAAAACTAAGCGTTCAGATTCTCCCTGTTTTACGGTTTTGAAAAAGAGAAAAGTTCCTATAAAAAAAACTTTTCTTATAACATAACTTCTCTTCAAAATAAGTTCTTTTATTTTGCCTTCTCTATATCTACTCTACTACAATCTATGGAACTCACCCCTTACTTAACCTTTGAAAAATCTCTTTATATGCAAAATTATTTCAGGAGTATTCCAGAGGAACACATCTAACGCTTTAAAATCATAATTCGCGTGCACTATTTATAAATATATTTTGATAGTAGGAAAATAATAAGGTAATACTTTATTTCATAGAAAACTACTTCAAATATTAAATATTTATCAAAAAGAATTCTATACGTCGAAAAATTTTAAAAGGTTTTTCCGAGAATAACTTGGGTTTCAATTTAAATAAAATGGAGCTTATTTTTATTTTTACCAAAAATTATAACCATTCAGGGTAATACAGAATTTCATCAGTAACGCTGGTACTACATTATTCATTTGCAAAGTCCTTTTACACTGATGATTAAAGAACTTTCATTCCACATTTCAAACTCAAAATTAAGTTATTAGAAACAACCTCTCGATTGGAAATGATATCACTTTTCGATTTATTATCAAGGAACTCGAATATCTCATACACGGTGATTAGATTTAAGCAAAAATTCGTAATTAACAAAAAAAAAAATATCTTTTGACTCACTGAAAGCATATTTTCGACATTATCCGTCTCTTTTTCCAATCATTAAATCGAGAAAAATATTCTTTCGTCGGAACTAACTGTGACCGTATCTTGGAACCCGAGATACTTTTAATGATTCGAAATTAATTTTTCGATTTTCGTTTTCTCTTCAGATATTCCATCGATTAAAATGCTTCGTTATGACTCTAGAGATTTTTATTCATGATTAAATTTACCTCCAATTACTTTTCATTCTCAAATCTGAAATCGTTTGATTTCTTGTGTTGGTAATAAAAGAATGGATAGTTAAGTAAAATTATCGAATCGTATTAGGGCTTTGAGTTCCTAACTAATTTTTAAAAATAACCGGTTTTGAGTTTTATGTATAAAAATTAAATTCTAGGATATAAGGCTTTCCTCTTAGTCGGGATGTTTTTTTAATTTTAGTCTGCAAATAACCATGTCCTGGTTATCCATAACCTTTTTTGCGTAAACCATTTCTCAAAACCATGGGTTGTTTTTTATATATGCTATAATTCGTTTAGCGTTGTTTTGTACATATTTACTCTACGCAGAGAATCTGAGTAAATAATATTACAAACTATGAGTAGTAGATAAACCTTATTAAATATAGATTAATATCTCGTTAATAGTAATTGTTTATCAAAACCATTTAAATAACTGCAATTAATGCAAATTTTTCATAAAAATCCTGCAGTTGTTTTCAATACAAGACATTTAAGAGAGATGGAGATTTATCTACTATATGTAATATTTTTATATCCATTAAGGTATCGTCTAACCGATTTTTAGTTTTTAATATTCTTTCCCCGACATGGGTCCCTTTTGGCATTATCAAAATAATATTGCAAAAATATATTACTTATATAGAGAACTCAAATTATATTTTTCATTTCAGATCTAAAAGATAAATGGTAGTAAAGATTATCCATAAACCTTTCCATTTCATTCTTTAAAAAAGGTCTTTGAGTGAGTCGTATACTCGGGAATATTTATTGTTTTAATTTCACTCAATATGTCAAAAACAGTCTAATGCAATGAATCTATTTTTAGAAAGTTATTTAAGTTTTATCGAAAAAAACGTAATTTTCTTGAAGTTAGTAACCCCATTTAACTAGTTTATTATTATTCAAAGAGTTTTCTGACCTTTTTGTGACAGTCCTAGTAAGATAATTAAAAAAATTCTTAAATTACAGCATTCATTTCACTAAGCTGTGTATGGTATAATATTATTCCCTTTTTGACTAACTTAGTTCATTTTTTAACATAAAACATCCATATTTTGAACAAGCTATAAAATTCCCTACTTCTCCATCAAAATGTAATGGTAATTTAAGTTTGAAAGTTTTAACTTTAAAAGAAAAACATAATCTTCACACAGAAAGGTAAAACAAAGAATTATTTTACGTTTAAAAGCAATTGACACATAAAATTTTTTAAATTCTTTTTACTATGCGTAAGTCCTTACTCATTCCAGGAAGAATTTTTTAGGTTTTAACTACGAGTATTTAAATTTTATAGGTATTAAAAACAATTTTTCTCATGAATATTAATTATTATTTTAATATTTAAAATAAAAGACTCATACTCCTTGTTTTGCTAAAAATAACGCAGAGCATTTCAAGTCAAAATCCTCCCCTAAGAGAGCATTTCTAACCCTCATTAGTGCTTGCCTGAGTGTCCGAAAACAGATTCTGCAGCAATTTTTTTTACTTTGTTCTTTATTTCTCTAGAAGCACTGCAATTAATAACGTCTGGAATGGCAACAGCGTGCTAATGAGTGCTTTAGTCGAAAATCGGCAGTCGATTGGATCTGCTCTGTTGTTGCCAGAATGCAAGAGTAATTTGGCTGGGTTGAGCTTTTCTTGTTCCAATTAGATTTTCATGAGTTTAAAAAATATGTTATACATTTTTTGTGAGCTTAGTGCATAAATACATTTACTCAAATTTCTTTAGTTTTTTAAATTGTTACTCTTTACAGTCATGTTGTAAATTTTAAATTCATTAAAATCCTGACTGTTTATTATCTAACAATATTATAGTTAACATTCTAGCTCACAAAAAATTCTGATTACCATAACTTGAATTTATTGAAGTTAAAAGTGCTTTATTTATACTCCTTATCCTCCACGTTTTCATTTTCATGCATTACTTTAAGTTTTAAGAAAACTATAAATAAAACCTATTCAATTTCCTACACGCTCTAAATATTTCAGTTTAATATTACTCAACTTTAAAAACCAGTATTTTCTTATTTAAAATTTACCGAGTCAAAAAACATTTCTTTAAATAAGTAAAACAACTCAAAATTCAAATTTTACCCATTGATTCAACATGTAAGTTTCCCCAAGTAAAGAAACTACACAAACTTAAACTTACTTTGCAAAATATAGACTACGGATGAACGTACTAAAAAGAATGAAAACTACATACATAGCTGAATATTTTACTGAAAAACTCACTAAAATTGTTTTGGAAGGGAATAACTTAAAATTCCATAGCATTTTCTCAAAGAAATAGGAAATACATATGCTAATGTATCTGAAGAAATATTGGATTGATATGATCCCCAAACTTTTATCAATATTATTAAATTTAAAATATTAATTCAATTCTTATAAATTCTATAAGACTAAAAGATTTCATATAATTTATAATTCGAATAGCATTATGGGGATTATTATTGAATTTTTCATATGTAATATTAGAAAATAAATTTAAAGCAGACAAGGCATACTTCGAATAGGAATGCACTGTTGCACTGTTAAAGAGCTAGGACGGAACGCAGTATAAGTGCGTTACAAAAAGCGATTTTCCCAAGACCCGTTTAACTAATTAAAGCAGAACTGAGAGAAAAGATTAATTGAATAAGGTACAACATTATGCAAACTACTTTCACGATACGTTTGATCAAAATTGCAAAACTTGTCAAACCGTGGGGTGAGTTATAAAAAAAATTGAATATCAAGAGCTCAGCCAAAGAATGGAGTCCCATTTGTCTGATGGTATACTAATGATCAGACAAGAATTCCTTTAGGTGCAAATACAGGTGGAAGTCATTGGGAAAGATATCGAGACTGAAGATATCCCAGCGGATAACTTAATTCTTTGGCTGAACTCTCAATATTCCACTATAATAATTCCTCCCACGGTTTGACAAGTGTTCCAATTTCTATCAAATTGATGGAAAAAGTAGTATGCATATTGTTGTACCTTATGCAACGAATCTTTTCACTCAATTATGATTTGATTAGTTAAACGGACCTTCGCTTTTTGTTACGCCTCCGTACTACACCACGTCCTAGCTCTTTAACGGTGTATATCCGCGCCTCCCCCATTTCCGCTCGAAATATGCTTGTCTAGGTCCCTTCTAACCACCCTATCATTTTTCACATATAGTTCTGAAACACCCTGTATATTCTTGTTACTGAAAATCAGCCAATCAAAAAACATAAGAGTGATAATTAATCACTTGCACATGAAATAAGGTATCAATTCTAACCCATTCACTTTATCACCAGTCAAAATGCGATGACGAAAACACTAACTTCCAGTCATTGCCATACCTCTCAATTGAAGGGCTTGGTGGATGAAGGGGTTATGTTACATTTGGGACAGATTCAATAACCGAGATCCTCGTCAAATTTGGCGAGATCGGATCTCGACAAGTTACTACTAATACAACCTACATCCAAATCCCTGCTGTGCTGGTAGAACCCATTTTCACATTGAAATGATAATCGCCCAAATTTTGCGACATTTGGCGAAAACCTCGTTTACGGAAGATTACCCGTTTTTTACATAACCCCTTCATCCACCAAGCCCTTCAATTCAGAAATCATCGCTCCATTCCGAGGAGCGACATCTCCAATAAACGACTGTCTCTGCCAAATCGTTCGAAAGAAATGACACCCGGAGCTCTGATTACAGGGATTCGAGATATAAATTTTAGAACCGATTCGCAGCTAACTATTTATTACTGGGAAATAACAGGATTCGGAGATTTATGTCAGGTGCTTTGGGATGGTGATGAGTGGGGCACGTCGTGATCACGGCTTTAGTTTCTTTCTTTTAACGGCATTGCTTAAGAAATGTTTTGATGAACTGGGTTCTATTTCTTTAGCTCGATTCGAAGGATTATTCGTAATGGTATGTCAATCATATTTCGTGAATTAAATTACCCTTTTCACGTCTTTTGTCAATTCAGTGACTGTCAAATGTTTGCTTCTTATGCCGGGTATCTGAAATTAAAGGTCGCATTGTTATAGTGGAAAACAAGCAAGTAAATCTTTAAAATTTTGTGAAATTCATTTAGAGTTATTTTTATTCTTTTAATAAAAAGTAAGTTGTAGATGTGATAAAAATTATTCATTAAAAAATTTAATTATTGGTAGTTAATTTGTGTCAGCGAATAAACTGCTATGGAAATTTAGCAACAAAACACTTCGGGTAAATTGTTTTCAAAAGTTTTCAGTCAACATTATTAAATTTAAAATTTTTACACTTTATTTTTAAGTTAAAGGTTTTTATGATATCTCTCTGTCAATCCATGACCATTTGCCATAACTAACCTTTTCCATTAGATAGAGGACTTTTTTCTTCAATGAAACATAATTATTATTTCATCTATTAACTATTTAGCTCTTCCCATCAATCCAGTTTAACCTTTATAAAGTGTTTTTTTTATAATTAATACCCTTTATCGTCTTCGTTCCTTTTAATTTGATAACAAAACCAAAATTCAAATAGGGTATACTAAATTTTGAACTCAATTTGAATCGCTGCTATATTTTATAAAATGTGCAATGTGTATTTATAATAGCTGTAAAACCACAAATTAAGGTGTATTCATACAGGTGTAAAAACAAGTTTTTCAAATGAAAAAGGTTTAGTGTTTTCAAAACTAGAATGATTAGATTTTTCTCTCTTTTCATCACTTTCTTCATATTCATAAAGTTCAACTCGAGCATATCTAATTCAATGTTAAGGATAATTAAAATATCCCTTTCGGTGGCTTTAACCTTCCTATTGAATCAATTTAACATTTTTAATTCGAAATTGTTTGGTGGTTTCTTCCCTCTCAGCTTTGAATTATTCAAAGTTGCACTACGCGAAATATTACAAACCTGTGATAAAAACTCTAATATACAGCATAAAAATTTATTAAGAACCAGTGACATAACCCTCCCAAAAGCCCTATTCCTGGCCATATCACAAATCATCCACAGCGCCACTGATATACACCGTCAATCCAAGACCCTATCCTTTCGCTAGCCATTGCATAAGACCAGATAGGCCCATCGAGACTCACAGAGGAAGAGTATACGTGATGTCATCATGTTAAGTGTGGCCAGAGAAACTAAATCGAGCACGTTGCTAGGTAGGAGCGATGAGATACTTTCCCAGTTCCTAGATGCTGATTTAGAATAAAGTTTTACTCCAAAAAGAAGTATTTTTCGACCACCAAAGCAATTGAATATTTTAGAGAGGATCTCTTATTTAAAATATAAATTACTTTTAAAAGTTTCAACTTTTGAACACCTTCGAAAATTTTTGGCGAATATTTTAAAACTGTAACAATAACTTAGTATAGTATAGTATACTAAGTATAGTATACTATACTTAGTATAGTATATATATATATACTTAGTATAGTATAGTATAACTGTTTCAGTTATACTATGCTTGGGTTTACCCAATTTTTTCATATGGTTTAACTACATGGGGTGGTGGATACGTTAGTAATTATTCAGCTTTAATTTCACTCCAAAATAAATTCATTAAAGTGATATTAAACTCTTCAGACCACATAAATCTTTAATGTACCAAACTTTATCTATTCTACCATTACGATATTTTTATTACTACAAAACTTGTTTATTCATCTACAAAAATCCTAACTTTTGTGAAAGAAAAATACTAATAAACGCAAGAAGAAGTAATGAAATCTACAAAATTCCATATCCCACTAAAGAAATCATGCGCAAAATATTTTCTTATCTTGGCTCAAAGTTTTTCAATAGCCTACCACTAAATATACAAAATAGTGTAACCAGTAAAACCTTCAAAAAACATCAAAAATTATATTTACTAACAATTACTGATATTGAACAACTTTTTTAAACTGACTGAAATTAATTGATAACCTCCCGACACCGTACCGTCTTGCCAACGCTTAGTACACCTTTTTTTTTTCAATACATATTTATTCGTTTTGTTTTCCTTTCACATTTTTCATTATTTCGTATTTCAATTCTAAGTATCAATTTTGCCAGTAATTTTATGTTTGTTTATTATATCTCATTGTATTTCTATTATACCTGCACAGGATTATTTCCTCCAGGTTATATATGTTCAATTGTAATATCCTTATTTCTTCTTTGTCAATAAATAAATAAATAAAAAAATGGGTTAAAAAAAAAACTAAGCCAAAAAATTCATAAAATATAACTTTTCAAACTAGTCTTAGAAACATTGATATAGTGATATTCTAACCCAGGTAAGGAGGTTTCCTGTCCCCCAAATTGATCAGATCAAAGACTCTAGAGATGGGACACCACTAAAAGGATTGATTAAAAACATTAAGCACTTTAAAAGTAAATATTAAGCACTTTAAAAGTAAATATTAAGCACTTTAAAAGTAAATATTAAGCAATAAGACAAACAATACAAATCCTTGAGGTAAAAAATAATACATCCTGGAATGAGTTTACCTAATACTAGGACGAAAAACGCATCAAAGTTAAAAAAAAAAGAAGTAAGAATGGCCTGAAAAAGTATAAACAAAAATAAAGATTACTCAGGGAGAAAGGCTGGAAGTGTAGCGTCCAGGTACCTTATATGCTAACAAAATCAGCATAGCACCTCCATAATTTCGTTGCCAAAATACAAATTTGAAATAATATGAAACATTAAGTTCAATTTCAAAAGTAAATATGTAGCTGAAAAAATAGTTGTGCTGGACACAACAAAAGTTATAAAATATCATTAAAATAGTAGATCTGATTTTATATTAGAATGCTCCTGTAAATATAATAGTCACCGCTAAATTGTTTGCAGTATTAAATACTACATAACTCATTTATTGGTCTGTTCATCTTCACTTGATCTGGAATGTATGGAATTCAAGACACGATGGTGCCGCGAAATTTTTCCGACCATCTTCATGAGAAAAAAAAGTTATTATACTAATTAAATTACCCTGAATTTTTTTATAAATCTATAAAACCATTTGGGACCTACTCCCGTAAAGCATAATAGACGGGGATATATTAGACTCCCGGGTGGTTATGCTACATAAAAAGTTTCAAATTGCACTATGGTGACCTGTTAGATGTTAGAATGGTTTTCTAGTAATAAAAAAAACGCTTCAAATTGCTTGCTTCAAACTTTAGCACAGCAGTGTAGTTAAACTTTGACAAATAACTAAATGACTACAAAAATTTAACTTTCTGTAACCTAATGCGAAATAAGTTCGCTGGCAGAATAAAATCTTCATAAAGTAAGATCCAGTTTATGAACCATAGTTTAAGTGTCCGTGATGTAAAATTTATCATTACCTATTCGATTTTAAATATTTTCCTTCTAACAACCAACGGTTATATGTATTTTATACCCTAAGAATGTCCATAAAGTGTTAAAATACCACGATCCAATTAATATGAGAAAAAATTCCCCCCTTTCTATCAAAATCTATATTGCATGTCATTGAGATACAGGATTCACAATTTTACATTCTTTAAGTTTTTAAGTTAAACATCCAAGCATCAAATAGGTATGTTAAATACTCGTAATAACATCAACTTATGGAACTTTTCTCTGATTAACATTGAAAGAGTAAAAAGTAAAAAAACATTTTTCAATGCTTCATTAATAAATGTTTGCACCTATAAAAGATTTTTGCTGAGGCAAAGTATAAAAAACGTTATCCTGACTAGAAAAATTCAATTCCATTGTCTTAGTATACAAACTTGCTTGAATAAAAACTACAATCTTAAAAATAAATCCTTTATTTCATTCTGCTTGAACACACATAAGTCTTTGAAATCTAGAGAAATCAGCAGTTTCAATTGAGTTCTATTTATTTCTCTCGAGTATTTGAAACGTGTTTTTGTTGATTTTTTTTTCTTCTCTTCGTAAAAAAAGTTGTTTGTGAAGAACTCTTATTACACTTTTTTTAGAAAAGTAATTTTTACGTCCACTCAAGTAAACAAGGAAATAAAACTTTTGCTATTTAATTTTACAGTTTATGATTTTGTTCTAACAGAGCTTAAGAAGAAAATGTTTTCTGAAATTCGATCACAGCGTCGAAGATGTTTTTTATAATTGAGTTTCAAAACAGGGTGAAATTTTTGAAGCTAAAATCAAACAAGCTCTAAATAAAAAATACTTGGGATAAGATGCCATTAATATATAAATCTCTTAACTCTTTAATAATTCAAAGTTTCACTTTAAAATATGTATATTCTTATTAAAAACTTCTGAACACATTAGGGAAAACAATTACGAAACATTGATTTAAAGTATAAAAACTTTCACTTAAATGAATGTAGTAGCATTAATTATTAAAAAAAAGTGATATTAATTATTAATTCCGTTTTCATTTCATTTGTAATCTCTCATATAAAAGCCCACGTCACTCACTGACTCACTGACTGATTCTGGAACGCTCGCACACTATGATGCCATCTCGCAATAATAATCATAATCATCAGAAAAATATAAAAGCCCACGTCACTCACTGACTCGATGCCATCTCGCAATAATCAGAAAAATAAATAAATAAAAGTAATTAAAATTTTAAAATAATATAATAGCTTTTAAATAAATATCTTTCAAGAAAGTTGGTTTACTTAATAAAGGTTAAAAAGTTACTTTTAGGGAAGTTGGTTTCTAATTCAACAATAATAAATTATTAAAGTTAAACTTCTTATTTAATGTATAATTAATAGGAACTTGAAGTAGTAACGAGCGAAGCTCGCATAAAAGGCTAGCCTAGCTGTAAGACCCGGCTTTGCCGGGTCGTAACAGCTAGTAAGTGTTATATTAACAATTCATCACAATCTGTACGCAAGTTCAAAAATAAATTCTAAAAAGGTAAAACAATCTTGGTTTAAAAGATAACGCATCTTTTTAAATATGAATGAACTAGATACGTACTATTTTATTTTTCAAAGAAGTTTTATCATTTCAAATCAGATAAAATATTCTTTATTTAAATTTTGGGCGCATTTTAATTGCAAATTCAGATACATATTCTGCGTTATATTGTAGAAATTATGGTGGAATCCAAGAAACAGTTAAAAACAATCGTAACTTAATTTCTTTTTGTCGCCATTGAAAGAATTTATGGGATTTCATTAAAATTTGTATCTTGTCTTTGATTATGTATTCTTTAATTTAGCATTCTTAATTGCAAAGACTAACAAGAAATGGAGAAGAAGTTTTGAAGGAAAAAGCGTCTCAATCAAATTATGGAAATTTAAATAAGTGCAATATAAAATTTCAATATTTTAAAAATCAAATGTTGAAATGTAATAGTAGAAACAAATATATGGATTTTTGATGTGCAATAAAATATCTCCAACAAAGTAGCTACATTAATTCATATTGATGCATAACTGGAAAAATAGGTGTTTCTCTTGGGAAATAGAAAGTGTTAATCTTCAGTTGATTCCTATTTCCTTTGGTTAATTTCTAATTGCAATCACTAACTATAAATGGATAATATATTTTAGGAATAATTATTTGGATCAGAGGAAAAAACCTTTACTCTTTACATTAATTCATATTGATGCATTATCGTGGGAAGTGACAATTTTTTTTTCCATGGAACCTTTTCATAGTTATAATTCATCCAAGACTTAAAGTGCATAACAAGATGCAAAGGAAGTTTCCAGGAAAAATTTTTTACTTGATTTTGAAAGTAAGATGGAAAGGAAAAAATCACACTGTAATTATATCTAGGTACATGAGGAATTTATAAAGAATTTATAAAATTTAAATGTGTTTATTGCCTTTCCTTAAATATTTGTTCAATTCCTCATTACAATCGCTAACAAGAAATGGTGATTAGATTTAAAAAAGAGTATCTCAATCAAAGGCTAAAATTATAATACTATCTCATAAAAATCAATGCTTCCCAAGGATTTAAGATTAGGAATTTAGTATAAAATAACTCCAAATTCATTACATTAAATCATATTGATGCTGGAACATATTTAAATATGAAAGATGGATATTTTTCTTGGGAAGTGTCAATTTCCCGTCCATGAAACCTTTTTCACAGCAATAATTCATCCAAGACTTAGAGGATACAGCAGATACAAAGAAAGTTTTTTTTTTCTCCCAGTGCCATTTCTTTTTCTGGACTTGACTTTGAAAGTATCATTTATCTGGAGGTATACTTTTCTTTTTAGCGGGTAAAAAAATATCATAAATTACGGTCACTACAGAAAACGATTTGTTGCTGTCCGTCCGGCGAAAAGTGAGAAACATAAAAAGGGGCAACTAAAAGGGATAGAAGAACAAATTTTACGCTCTAATAGTCGCCTACTTGTAGAAAATCTAAAATATATTTTCTCTCTTTTTGATACTTTCATGCTTTGTTTTTGCTCTGGAAGTCGTCTTCTTTTTTTCGTTATTTCGATGGCGAGATGTCTTTTCGGCCCTTTTGTTCTTTCTGAACGATGGCGCCGAGTAAAAAGATTTCCGCTGGACTTGTTTTGAGAGAAAATTTATTAAACGGAATAAACATTAGAATAGATTTAGTGAATTTGAGTTGAGTAAAACCTCTTGAAATTAATACAAATTTAACAAGATACCTACTGTTAGAAATAAACGCAAAATTACTTTTAAGCTCAATATATATTTAAAAAGTTTGTATTGCTTTTAAGTTATAGATTTATAATGATAGAAATTAAAGATTATTTTCATTAATTGAGAATTTCATAATTTGTTTTCAATTTTATGCAGAGTAATTATTTGAATATCTATAGGAAACTCTGAATATAAATTGATAAAAAACATCAAGATTAATTTAAATTGCTGTTCTAAGAAAAGCGTTTTAAGCTTCGGATTATTTCAGTAATTATTTATCTCTCAGAAAAAATATCTTAGTATTATTTTTATATTGTAGAGAAATTTTGTTTTCAGCTTGTTACATTTTATAAAAACAAATTCTTTAATGAAGCCGAAAATAGGGATTTTGAAGAGAAATTACTTCCTCCTGGAGTAATAAACTAAATATGTTACAAATATCAAGTTATTATTTTAAGGGTCATTCTTTCAAAATAAAGTAAATTAAATACCTAAACTGTCTGGAACTTCAAAACAAACTTAAATACTGAGAATTCTTAATTTTAGATTTTATTTCCTCCTCATCTTTTACAACAATAAAAAAAAAACATCAATGCAAGTTGTCAAACAAGACAATGTTCCGGAGAGATTGTGTTGTTTCCGACTATTTCAATGGCTGCAGCGACACGGCATTTAATTTTTACGTATATGTAGATGTCATCCTCATTATTATTATTTTTGATGTTTATCATTTATTGCTTTGCTTTAATTTAATAAATTCAATTACATTTCAAAAGTATACTCACATAAGAGATAAAGATAATTTTGTGTACCTATAATTTACAAAATTGATGTAATTAATTTTAAAGTTAAAATGCCTTTCATTGGGTGTAAATCTGAAAATCCAATGAATGAACTTATTAGCTTCCAATAATGCAATTTATTTTTAAAAACATATTCGTTCATTCATAGATTTCTATTTTGGTGAGATGTCCAACATAATTTAAAATAAATTATTAATGAAAAAACCTTATTAAAGTTCATAAATAATTTAAAACATCAATCCCCAAATTATTATCTACGTAATAAGAAATAATATTTAATCAAACGTGGTAAATAAAAAGTACATTAAAAATGAATAATAGGTGTTAATTCCTCGAATTAGCTTAGCATAAATTTTCTCAAGATATGAAAGAATTCTGTACAAAATTCATAAAATATTTTTAAAACAAAAATTACGATTAAAAACCAACCTATCAGAAATTCACACATTTTTAACAGGAACAAATCTCTTATCATAAAAAAAAATATTTCTCACGTTGACAAAAATCATTACCTTAGCTCCAACCATATAACTTCAAAATAGCTATTCCACAAACTTCCCCCAAAACAGTTCTCTAAACAAATAAATAGTACCACATGAAAGATATTCATGTCGAACCTCTCTCCCACCCGCTCTACCATCATTAACCACACATTTTCCATTTGCAAAGCAGTTTTAGATATGATCTTGAAAACAACTCAAAGCCGAAACTGCCAAAACGTCAACATCTGTGGAAAGAAACACAAGCGCTCAACAACGGATTGCTTGACAAGGCATTCCAAGATAATCATCTACCCGACCGAATGCCTTGTTCGAGAGCCCGTTTAGGATGGATAACCCCCACCTGAGAAGTAATTTACGTCCCTTCTTTCTTCGAAGAATGTTCGAAACTCGACCTATTCTCTAAGACTTACACCAACAACGAGTTTCTGTATTTGGAAAGAATGTCTGAAGCGCTAAACAAGGAATTGAGGGAAAAATTTAAACACATTTAAGGAAAATATGCGTTGTGGACAAATATTTTAGTAGTTATTAGTTAAGCTTTGCCTCTAAAAGTAAATTATAGTAGGTATGTACTATTCTTAAGAACATTAGATGAAATACTCCAGGACCAGATTTTAGATTCAGGGAGACAGTATCTAGCTTGTGTGGGCCGTAGATGAGATCCACGAGTAAAACATAATTGTTTTATGTCTGCTTTCTTAAGTTGTAAAAAGTTTCAATTTTTCCAAGTGATGAGAAGCTGTTCTCATCATTACATTTTTAAAACAAAAACCATGGTTCTCTCAAGTTGGGATCGGTTAGTAACTGGAATTATAGGCCAGGTGTCCTCTCGAACTAACACTTTTATTCCGACAAAGGGACTCAAAGAACCATGCCGCCATCCCGAGGGCATTACTGCAGGATAATTTTAGAAGCTGGCCATTGTCCACTCAAGGTAAAATGGCTATAAAACGGTCCCCGTACAGAACGGAGGCGCCTGAGGCAAAATCGCCAGGCGCCTCTCAGGAGTTGTTTTCGGCAGAAAGATATTTCGGTCAGCCAGGTGGTAGGAATTAATGGGATAAAATTACGGAATAAAAGGTTTTGCCTGATTCGAAGGTAGGGGGAAGTTTTCTCCACTAGTAGACTAGAAAGGTGGAGTTTTGGGATTTTTAGCCTGGAGATGTGGGAGTGGACCAGCCCTGATTTGTTCAGAGAGCTAAGGGATAGAAAGGGGGCGTAAAACATGCAGAGATTGGACAACTGGAAAAGAATAGAGAGAAGGCTTTAAATACCGCTGCAAGAGAGATTTTCGTTAGTTTTGAGTTTTAAGTTCTGAGTTTAGTTTTAAGTTTAAGTTCTGAGTTTTTACTTCTTAGATCAGTTCTTCTTAGATGAGTTTTAGATCAGTTATCAGTTAAGTTCTTGAGTTATTCTTTAAGCAGTGTTTAAGTTGGAGTTCTTCTGAAGTTTTTTAAGATGAGGAGTTTTTAGATCGTCAGCAAAGAGGATGATCCTTTACTCAGCGGGAATCAGGTTAGTCGATAGTGACTCACTCCATTTCAATTCTCTCTCCCTTCCTCGAAATATTCTCATTATATGTAATTAATATAATTTATGGTTAGATCACTACTCTAATAGTAGTGTAAATTACTTTTGATATTTTGTTAATTTCTTTCTTAATTCGTACCTTAGTATGTTAAAGTAACAATTAATATTAGAAATTCATATAAGATATTTTGTTTTAAATATTGGTACGGAAAATTTAACAATGCTATTTTGTACACCTTTAAGAATATATAATAAAATTGTTAATGTTAAAACTAATTTGTTTGTCGATTCATTACTGATCAGTTTGAGTTTAGTAAAACTGGGTTATTGGCGGATAGAGATTAAATTAACAATGCAATGTACAAAAATTAACTGGAGTTGCTCTAATTACCAATTAAAGTAATTAAGTTAGATAAGAGTTAGCAGTAAGTAGTAAAGTTAAAAGAGTGAGGCTAAATCGAAAAAGGTAAGAAGGAGCAGTGCCAGCAATGGTGCCTTTTAACATTTATGGATAATCCTAGACTCAAGTGATTACTGATTAATCGACAAATTTATTATTTATGTGATTCCATGATTTGAGATATCCATGTTATAATTTTAATTTGATAGGGGTATTTTGTATTACTTTATTGTGTTTGTTGAGAAATTATTTGTTGGGAATTAATTATGACTAGTCCCCATTCTTCTGAAACTACTCAAAATTTAATTATTTCTAGTCCACCTCTTTCTGAAACTCCCCAAAATTTAATTATGCCGGTATTTTCAAAATTATCTAGTTTTCAGGCATTTTTGCCCCAATTTGATGGAGAATCAGTTGTTTCCCCATCTTATTTCATCTCCACATTAGAATCTGTGTGCAATGAGGCCGGTTGTACAGATTCCGAAAAATTAGTCTTATTAAAAGCGAAACTTAGAGGGAATGCTTTATCTCATGTAATAACAAGCCCCCAACTAGCGGAAGAAACAGACTATCAAACCTTCAGGGACAAATTTCTCTCATATTTTGAGAAAAAGGAAACCAAATTAAATAATCAAAATGATTTTATAAATTTAAAAATGAGGCCATCTGAGACAGTCAGACAATTTGCTAGTAGAGTGGAAACTGCCACTCTAAAATTTTTTGGTAAGGTCCCTGCTGATAATGTACCCTTGAAAAACCTGGTAGAGTCCACTCAACTGACTCGTTTTATTGAGGGAATGGATCCCGAAAATAAACAATTTTTGATAGTTAAGGACCCGAAAACCCTAGTAGATGCAATGAATTTCATGGAGGATTTCCTTCCAAATAAACCTGAATCAACCCTTAATTCTGTAAACAGAATCAATGACAGTCAAATGGAGTTGAAAACTTTAATTGATAGGCAAAACAAAACATTGCATGAATCTATATCCCAACTAAACAAACAAATGGAAAATTTATCTATACCTCACCAAAATTCGAGTAGGACCCTACCTGTATGTCAATTTTGTAATCGTGCCGGCCATACAGCTTTAAATTGCCGAGAAATGGTCTCACAACAAGCAACAAATTCTCCCCCTTATTCTTTTCAACAGAGAGGTCGGGGGTACCCCAATTACAATGACTACGGTCGTTTCGGGGAATGGACAACCAACCCATCCAGGGGGCAATTCCACAATGGCGGCTACTCACCTCCAATAAATTATGACCATCAAAGGCAACCAAGACAAGCCCATAGGGGAGGTTTTAGGGGGTATTACGCAAATCCAGGCGCTAGATATCAAAATACGGGATCGCGCGTTAACTTTAGAGGAAACAGCCGAGGAAGATTCCCTACGAATTCGGGAAACGGAAGTGGGGTTTAATTAAAACAAAAACTGATGCTTCGGTAATTAGACCCTGCACTAATGCAAAATCCGAGCAAAAATTAATAGTGAATGGTACGACGATCGTAAAACGAGGGGTGATAGTCGGTGACTTGAGAACACGGTAGATAGGAGAAAAAAAAAAAAAAAGAAAATGTTTGCTGATATCGTGAGTGTAGGCCAGTTTAACTATTGGATAGAAGATAAGGAATGGTTGATATAGAAATAATAAGAAAATTATTTGGGATTAGTATAAGAGTACGTATGATAAATTTGGAGTTAATGCGGAGACAAAATACGACGGTGTATATAGCAAGTACGGAAAAGTTGGGAATTTATTAATTTTATAGAAAATGTTGCATAAGGATGATACGACAGTGGAATTTTGAGACTTCCCTCCCTTTTTTTATGATCTGTTTGATAATAAAAGTTGGATATAATGGAAAATGTTCAAAAACACATTTTATTACATGCATTATAGACCATTCATCAAATATAGTCAGGTCAGGAACTAAAGGTAGAGAATTTGGTTGCTTGGTTGAGAATAATTTTTTTTTGTGTTTGGTTATATGAAATGATTTTGAATAAATGTAATACAATCCCTAACGGAAAGTGAAGAAATGTAGTATTGAATCAGTTGAGTTTTCCCCCTTTTTATTTTTATATATATTCATACGAATTATGGACATAACATCTTAAAGTTAGTGATGGCTACGGTTATTTTGTTGTTTTGAAAAACTAGCAAATTTGTTGATTGTGTCATGTAGTCTCATTATGCGGAAATTTTTTTTTGACATTATTGTAGTAGAAAACAAAGGAAATAATGGAGACAAGTTTTGTAGTAGTCAATTTGTTATTGACGGTCTTGATATATTCTGATTTGAGATAAGAGGCGTTCGTGACCTGGACATTATTGGTCATTAAAAGGATATTATGAGCGAATTTTTTTTTTATGTATATATTTTCTTATCTCTATGAAATTATGATGGTTAATAGAATATTTAATGAATTCAGAACATGAGAAAATTGTACTCTTAATTATGTGTCCAAATGACATTATAAGAGATTATAATATATTGAATGGATATTTCTCGAGATGGAATCATAGAAAATAATTTTCCCATTTGTGTACATATATAAATTAAGTAATTGATTAACCAATTGAATAACAATTCAGTTAAGTTAAATTTCAGACTTAGAACTGTTACTTGTTAATGATTTAGAAATGAGTAACCTTTTCTTAAGTTAAATTTCATTACTTATAATATAAAACTAACTTAATTTGGATTATGGATGGAGAGAGAGTTGGAGAGTTAACTTGTCGACTGATGCCTAACCCCCTTCCTTACAGTCAAATGTGAATTTATTCACTCATAAACTTTTTTGAACGAACTTTAAGGAAACATTTGTTCTGATGCATGGAACCAATTAAACTCAGACATTATTCACGTTAGTTGAATCCCGAGAAAGCTGTGAACTTTTATACCTCCACAAATCACAATTCATGCCAACCCTCCGGCAGACGCTCCTAAATGGCGGACCACTGCTCTGGTCTGCCTATGGGTCTTCCATCGTCGGGAAGTGACGTTCCAGAGCAACGGTCATCTATTTCACCACCAACACCCCAACGGCTTCAGCAACGCCGGGACGCTGCGACTCCCCAGTTTCCTCTACGGGATGGAGCTGCTATACTTGGGCCCTCCTACCTTCACTGCCTTGGGGAGCCTCCGCCTCTACAATACCCGGCGTCCCTTCCAGAACCGCTGGGCTACACATACTTCCACATGGTGAATTCTGGAAACCTCTACATTGAGCCCCGATGATGTGCTTCAGATCCGTCGTCGTCCAAGCCACGGCAGAGCTTACACTGGTCATGGATCCTGATCAGTTACAAATGCCCGGTGGTTGGGTCAGCCCCAGCAGCCTTCAAGTCTAACGACACCCGCAACTTGGACTTCGCTACTCAGATGACCGTGCTGATGTTCTGTGCTTTCTCAGAATGATTGCTTGTGCTTTTTCAGGATGACTCAGTGCTTTCGTTATATAAGTGAAAAGATATGGAGCACACACTTTCACACTTTCCATATCGGGAGAAGGGGGTGAAATTCAGGCCAAAATGCAGGCCTTCATTCTCAATTTTTTCTACTGAGACTTTTTAGTAAAAACTGAGTTACAGCTGTGAAATACTGATTATCAACTAATACTATTATTTTCATTATTTTATTTTTATTTATAATCTAGATTGTGTCATCATGTATACTCTATTTTTTTTCTTTTCCTTACCACTTTTAAATTTTTTTAAACTTAATATAAAGCTGAATTACAATGTTTTATTTGTTTTAGATCATAATAGAGTTGTTGTGAGCTTGGAGATGGAGAGTGAGGGAGAGAGAGAGGAGCTATTACGACTTAGATTCTCTGGAGGCGGGCGAAGATGATGAGAAGCTGTTCTCATCATTACATTTTTAAAACAAAAACCATGGTTCTCTCAAGTTGGGATCGGTTAGTAACTGGAATTATAGGCCAGGTGTCCTCTCGAACTAACACTTTTATTCCGACAAAGGGACTCAAAGAACCATGCCGCCATCCCGAGGGCATTACTGCAGGATAATTTTAGAAGCTGGCCATTGTCCACTCAAGGTAAAATGGCTATAAAACGGTCCCCGTACAGAACGGAGGCGCCTGAGGCAAAATCGCCAGGCGCCTCTCAGGAGTTGTTTTCGGCAGAAAGATATTTCGGTCAGCCAGGTGGTAGGAATTAATGGGATAAAATTACGGAATAAAAGGTTTTGCCTGATTCGAAGGTAGGGGGAAGTTTTCTCCACTAGTAGACTAGAAAGGTGGAGTTTTGGGATTTTTAGCCTGGAGATGTGGGAGTGGACCAGCCCTGATTTGTTCAGAGAGCTAAGGGATAGAAAGGGGGCGTAAAACATGCAGAGATTGGACAACTGGAAAAGAATAGAGAGAAGGCTTTAAATACCGCTGCAAGAGAGATTTTCGTTAGTTTTGAGTTTTAAGTTCTGAGTTTAGTTTTAAGTTTAAGTTCTGAGTTTTTACTTCTTAGATCAGTTCTTCTTAGATGAGTTTTAGATCAGTTATCAGTTAAGTTCTTGAGTTATTCTTTAAGCAGTGTTTAAGTTGGAGTTCTTCTGAAGTTTTTTAAGATGAGGAGTTTTTAGATCGTCAGCAAAGAGGATGATCCTTTACTCAGCGGGAATCAGGTTAGTCGATAGTGACTCACTCCATTTCAATTCTCTCTCCCTTCCTCGAAATATTCTCATTATATGTAATTAATATAATTTATGGTTAGATCACTACTCTAATAGTAGTGTAAATTACTTTTGATATTTTGTTAATTTCTTTCTTAATTCGTACCTTAGTATGTTAAAGTAACAATTAATATTAGAAATTCATATAAGATATTTTGTTTTAAATATTGGTACGGAAAATTTAACAATGCTATTTTGTACACCTTTAAGAATATATAATAAAATTGTTAATGTTAAAACTAATTTGTTTGTCGATTCATTACTGATCAGTTTGAGTTTAGTAAAACTGGGTTATTGGCGGATAGAGATTAAATTAACAATGCAATGTACAAAAATTAACTGGAGTTGCTCTAATTACCAATTAAAGTAATTAAGTTAGATAAGAGTTAGCAGTAAGTAGTAAAGTTAAAAGAGTGAGGCTAAATCGTAAAAGGGGAGAAGGAGCAGTGCCAGCACAAGGTTAAAACGTTTGTCTTTATGTGCTTGTGTACTTACCCAATTATTGTTAACAGATTGACCACCAGTCATCTCATTGAGAGTGATCAAATATGTGAAGTTGGTTTTGTTTGACAAATAAAAAATGTATAATACATTAACAGTTGTGCATAGGTGTGTTGTAAAGGATGTAAAGTTAATAGGGGAAGAGATTAAATAAATACCTAAAATTTTTGGCTTAGCCCTGCCCCTGAAGAGTCCGTAGCCCCATAGCACTTCATCCTGGATTCACCCCCTGAATGATATAGCAGAGATTGATTAAAATAAGAACCTACGTTTTTTCCAGTTTAACACGTTTAAAATTTCTCAAGTCGTTTGTATCAAGACGCGAAACTGATATAGAGCTTTTTCAGGTGACGTCACGACCAGCTATTTTCTTTTAACTGTTAACCTTTGTAGGGCTTTTAACTGTTGCTAAGGCGGTTGCTAGGTAACGCGGTATCTGTTGCTAAGGCGGTTTTTAGGTATGGGGTCATGTGATTGCAAATGCTCCAATAGAAGAATTCCACGGCTAGTCATTTTCTGTAACTGTTAACCTCTGTAGGGCAAAAAACTGTAACATCTTCTGTTGCTAAGGCCGTTGTTAAGTCCGAGTCATGTGATTGAAAATGCTCTATAGATCAGTTTTTCAACAAATATGATAAAGGAGTTACGAGATTGTCAGCTCTGGCATAATGGACAGCATTGCTCAGACTCCAAAAATACGCGTTGGCGAAAATGACCAAGAAAACAGATTTTGGCGGGTTGGTAACAATGGGTGGAATACATAACAAGGTATAACTTTACAAATAGTGCCTCTCTGTGAGCCATGCTTCACTTTCACCTCTCTGTACCACCTATTGATTACTTATTGTGTGTAAAATCCCCTTTAAAGTCTCCGTCGTCAATACCCAACAAACATGCCGATTCCCCCACAAACAGACGATACCATCTCTCACCAACCCCCTCAAAAGTCAGTTCCCTTCCGAAAAAGCAGAGAACAAGGACCTGTCTCAATTACCAGGGGGGTAGGTCTGCCTTCTTCAGCATGCATGCACACAAAGGCCATCTGTCACCGACATGAAGTGGTGAGCTTCCTTCCACCCCCTCCGGAGAACAATGAAAAAATCCACCGCGCAGTCAGCAAGGGGTATGCAGCGGAGCATGTCAAGTATGTAAAGAGGGGGGATACGGCGGAGGTACTTGACAGTTGGGGGGATGTCTTCATTCTGGGGTGACTTCACCCTTGATGGAGGGGTAGGCCTTGATTCGATTTTCAAGGAGTTCCCCCTTTTTTTTTGATAGGTTGAATGTAAGAAAATGGGGTAATTTCATTTGAATAATTGTAATGAATCTAATATAGTCTTGAAGATATTTTTTTTATTTTGGTGTTTTTTTTTAGAAGGATAGGGTGGAGTCTAATTTGGGGTTTTGTATTGGATTCTCAGAGTTTACAGTCACTGAGTTTTCACTTGAGGCTTTCGTATACAAGTGGATTCCTATTATTACTAAAATGATAATAAAAATAAAATTTGGAATACATTTTATTAACTTATTTTGATTCTTATCTGGAAAATAAACTGCAATTGTAAGTTGTTTAGGCGCAAATATGCTTAGGATATATGCAAATATGTTGGATATATGCAAATATGCAAATATGTTGTTAGGCGCTTTGGTAAATGATTAAAACACTTTAATAAAATTATCAGATTAAAAAACTTGTAATTATATTCTCCCAAAATCAAAGCATTTTAGAAAAACCCTTTCTCTTTTAATTTGATTGAAGTAGTTTTTATAAAAATGATTTCTTAGTAACAGGTACTTCTATGATCATTCATTCTTATTTCTCCTTACTTCCAAAATAAAGTATTTACATTATTTGATACCGGCAAAACTCCTTATTGATCAGGCTTCTTAAATTAATTTTCGTAGAAGAATACATAATCCTTATTGAAAATTTTTCAAGATCAGAAATACCGTTTACTCAACGCCTTAGGTTTAAAACAGTCAAATATCCGGTTTGACATCCGTGAAATCATCAGAGCTTCTTGCTCTTCTTTTCTCTTCCTACCTTTTTTCTCTGCAATTTTTCCGCATTCTGTTCCATTATCTTTCCCTTCTCATTCCAACTCTCTTGTTCTATCCCTATATTGTTATGTTACTGTATTCCGCTTTAAAAATAGTATTTAAAGCTAACTGATGCTCAATCATAAAAATCCTTAAACAAATCAGAGCAAATCAAAAATTTTAGGTATCAATATGTGGTTATCAAGTTTTTTGGGGGTATTTTTATGAATTAAATATACATTTATTATACAGTACCTACTATCTGGAACGGGGGGCAACGGGAATGCCGCTTTCCGGCACCTCTCTCCTTCTCTTTATCACGAAATAGACCCGATTAGTGAGTTAAAATGTACTAAGGAGAATGGAGTAAAATTGAGCACTGCATATAGGAATTTGATAGGCTTACCATACGTACTGGTTTACCCAGGACAGTCCTGGGTTCCGGAGGCTGACCTGGGAATTGTCCTGGGTCCCAAAATGTCCTGGGTTTTCGTAATTTTAAGACTGGACAACATTTTTTGTTAAATTTTCGAACTGCATTTTTTACCTACTTCTACGGCTTCACTTTACTTTAAAGTAAAGATTTCACCTTTGATAAAGTTAGTAAATTTTAATGGATTAATTTGACAACTGTAGTTACCTGGAATGATCTAGAACAGAGTGGACAGATTTTGAATGACGTTGTGAGAGATTCCATTAATATTGATGACATGTTTGATGAGCGTACTTTGTTGAACCAGGTTATAAAAAAAACCAAAGTGAAGGTTGGTACTCAAATGGTACTGATACTACTATTGAAGAAAAATGGAGGGCTATATTTCAGGTGTTAAAAGAAACCATTGCAACATTTTAAAGCTAGTGGAATTTGCCATGTGTTTGCCTGGGACATCTGCCCCAGTTGAGAGAGTTTTCTCAATTATGGGTAACATTTGGAGTGCTGAAAGGGGCAGACTTTCTGTTTGTACTGTCAAACACCTTTTAAATGTGAAAATTAACTCTGAACTTAATTGCTGTAAATTTTACGATGCTATTAAATCCAACAAAGATTTTTTGAATAAAGTCATGTCAAGTGAAAAGTACAAATAATGAAATAAAGTCTATTATTTAAGCTTAAAAGTTTAGTTTTCTTAGTATGGATGTTTTTATTGGGTTTTTAATCTTCGATAGACCGATACGATAAAAGTGTCCTGGGTTGGACTCAGGAAAATATGGTAAGCCTAGAATTTGAGTATTTGAACCTTGCTTTAAGAAAAGTATGTATAAGAAATATTCAATGCCTAGTATTGACTCCACCCATCCCCATCACTACTCGGTACACATAACTGAGTCCCCCCCCCACACGACTCCCAACGATTCCAAAATAAAAGCACACACAGTCGAAGAAACCCACCGTTCTTTCCCTGTAACTTTCACCGTAGACGACCCAGAGCATCCATTTCCCGTATCTCGCCCATTGTCTTCGTTCCCCCAAAGACAGACGATTTACAAAATATCAGGGGTGCTGCCGCCAAAAAGCCCGCATTCTTTTTCCTCCCGAGCACGACCCCGGCCTATTTACGAACGACTTCAAAGCTTGCTCCGCCGACGCGAAAGCCAAACGATATCATACGCCACCCCCTCCTTTTTCCATCCATCCGCGTTTGTTCTTTACTACAGGAGGAATGGAATGTCCCACGAAGACAGATCGTTCGCTTCTTTCTGACCACCTCCCCCCTTTCGGTTGTGTTACACGGATTTTTCTGGTACATTTGAAAGAGAAAGTGGTTCTATGGGCGGGGGTGGAATAAAAGAACCGTTCTCTTATTTTGCATGTGGAAGGAGGAGTATCTGGGATTCTATTTAGACGTGAGTTGAGTTGTTTCCTTCCTGCGAGACGGAAGCGTTTTCTGAAATTTATTCGTGCGAGTTCCTGAGGCTTTATGGAATTTCGGGGTTGTAAAATATGTAAGGTCTCGAGTCCAGACATGAATATAAGACTAGAGATTTTGCTTGACTGGAGTCTTGTTAGCAAACTGTTGTAGGCTATGGAGTAAATCTTGCTTGACATCTTGTTTCAAAACCGTATTATTTATGAAATTTAATAGTCATGTAGTAAAAATTTATTTGAAATTTAGGTGCTTACAGAGCAACAACGAGGTTTACTCCAGCCTTCAACAGCTTATGCCACAATTCTTCACTAAGAATATAAGTTCATTTTCATAGACAAAAGGATATTCAAAATACAAATCAATGATACATGGGAAAACTTCTATTTAGTATAGAGACGACAAACTGATAGAAGTATTTATATTTATAAAACAAAAGGCACTTTACAAACAACTTAATCTTATCTAGCATTAAAAACTTAAGATATGGATTAATATTTCACTTCAAATAAAAGAAATCATTCCGAAAATGTCTAGAAATTATTTAATTGCCTTTTAAAACTGCTAAAAATAAAATAACATTTAAACATTGAAATCACTAATTTTCCATAAATTTATACTTCACAATTCGTATTTTGTAGAGATTTTAAGGGTTTTTTTTGTGAAATTAATGTACGACTATCATTACCCTCGCATTTATTTAACTCTGGCCAGAAACAGGAAAAGTGTAAAACAAAAAATGTAATAATTCATCCACAGAACTTGAATTTATAGCTTTGCACTCATATTTTAAAAATTAGCTGAGCATACAATAAGTAAATTGATTTTAAAATTAATTAATGTTTTAAAATTGCAAAGAATAACACGTGTCCTAATATACCTAATTAAATTATGTTCTCTTAGAAATACTTAGTCTGCAGCTGGTATAATAATTTCATAAATTTTCTGAGCTCTTTTAGTAAAAAAAACTATTAATTATTAATTATTGTACTTTAACTTCATGTTCTTTACTTTCAATAAATTTAGCTTAGTCCTTGTATTAGTTATTCTTCCCTTATATTACATGTTTGATTTAATAAGTTTACATAAAAGTATATAACCTAAAGGTATTTAAAAAGTATTGTGAGGATTTTTTCACTCGCATATTAGAGGAAATAAAATTGTTTTGATTGATTATGTTTTAAACCATGGAATTTATAATATTTAATCCCTACAATCATAAAAGTGGTTAATTTAGTTTTTAATTTTTTATACCGTGATAGTTCCATGATAAACTATACTATAACTATATACTTTCATACTTTTTAATGTATCGAAAAAATCTTTTTTTTTTTTATTCAATTTAACTGTCACTATGATAATGTTATAAATTAATCGTTATAAATTACTTATTTTTATCAGAAAAATATATTATGAACATACAACAACATTGCGAAAACTTTTTTGTGGCATATCGGCATAATATGGTATGGTTTAAATGCAGGCTTTATATGTGGTTTAAAATGTATAAACTAATTTATAACGTATTATGACTTCTTGGAAATTAGCGCGTAAAACTCGTTTATCCATGTAAATTTAAAAGAATCAATATGTTAACGTTTCTAGTATCGGAAAAATGTCCGTTTTAGAATAAAATATCGAACGAAGTTCTATTCAATAAAGCGTACCAAACTCTGAGATTCATCTGCGCAGAAAAATCGGAACAGAACGCTTCTCAAAAACTCTTTCGAACGAAGAAATACATGAAACGTCACCGAAGGTGCATATTTCCAATGTTCAATCCATAGCAAAACGCATATAAAAAAAACCTTCATGTTCCACGGCACATTCAAAAACTTTCCATGTAACCAAATGAGACAAGGTACGAACGAGAGCTCTCAGCGTTGTTATTACACTCAGATACAACGGAAAGAAAAACTTGCTGCCACGCTAGGACGGGAAATAAAGAGCAAGCGAAAAAGTCATTTTCACGCCTTTTTGGACTGAAATCAGCTATTTGGCGCGATATTTTGGAAGCCAAATTGTCATCGCAATTCTGAGAAAACGATACCGAAGTTCCAAATGGAATCTTACATAAAAGGAAATTGCAAGGAATACTCCAGGAGAGGATCTGGCGTTACGTGTATTTATTCTCCGAGACGCCCCGGCACTTTTTTTATGTTCCCTTAGATGGAAATATCTTACGCTCGAGTACTCGAAAGGAAATGGAAAATAGCTTTACTCGAATGATATAGTCCAAATAAGATTTTCGAGAAATTTTATTTGTTCGCACTTCGGCGTTTTCTCGTAAGAATGTTTTTTTTTATTTCCGCACATCTTTTTATACTATAGTCTGCGGATAAATACCTGAATGTCCCGAGAAGTGTTTGTAGGAAAGAATTCTATATCGAATATATATCGGAAAAATTTCAATAATTCTGCAAAATTTTCCATGTTACATTAATATGACGCCGATAATATTTTTACTAAGAGCAATATTATAAATGTAATAATACTTAACTATAAAGCGTAAAATTTTCTTTCCACTACATTTTCTTTGATATCTTCAAATCTGCAGAACATTTACCAAAACATTTACCTGCCACAAATATTCAGTAAGTGACACGCGTAAACTAAAATTACCTAATAAAGATGTAGTCGCGTTATACCTAACTATGCAAAACCAAATTAAAATTAATACTACTTGGAAAAAAATATCATGCATTATTATGAATCATTCATTAAAAATAAAATCAGATTTTAAAATTTTGTAAAAGTTAAAACAAAGAGAATCACTTGAATTTCTATTTCTTCTTCTAGAAACATATGTACTTTTTCTAACAGTAAAAATTACAATTCAAATATATAATACATGGCCTGTTTTTTAATCTGTGTGAAGTTCTACTGATATGTGAAAATTATTGCAAATTTTTAATCACATCAAAAAAGCTAGATTATACTAGGTTTTGGGTATGAGGGTCATTCTACAGAAAACGCTCTTTTCCTGTCCCTAAGCCTTTTTCACTATTTAATATGAATATTTTTTTTTGGACTCACGTTTTTTATTGGTATTGGTAGAAGCCTAAACGAGTGCAGCTGATAATTTTTTTCACCGATGTTTTTTATTTCGTTTTATTTTAGTCACAACAGTGAAATCTCAGCTCCGTACCATGTCCCTAGCCCAAAGTTACTCTAAAGATGGTTAGATAAATAATTTAATTATTGTGAAATGGAGTTAAATGCTATTTTTTCGATTACTTCTAAGTTAGAAGCTTAGTATTTTGGCATAGACAATTTTTTTTAACATGTCTTTATATTTTTTTAGATCATGTGTAGTAGTGTCCCTTGTTTTTTGGCTCTTTCCTTGGAACCAACTTTTAACTCCTTTGAAAGTGTCTAGATGGCAGCCGGGTGTGAAAGTTTTTTTCTACTCTGATTTGATAAGAGCCTTTGTGTTATTTACAGCGAAATCGAGCGGGAAAAGTTGGTTTTAATAGTTTGAGGGAGAGTTTTGTCCATTATTTTCAAAACGGTTCTGCTAGATGCTCAGCTCCGTGGAAACAAATTAAAGGAGGTTAAAGATGCACTAAAAATAAATACTTATTTTTTGCTTGATTAATTAGGTGTACAGATGTTAATTATGAAAAATTAGGATTTTCCTCAAATTACGAGGGCGTAAATATTTAATTTAGTGCGTGTTCCTCAGCTCCGTGGAACAGAAGAGCTATTTGTGTTAGTAGGTTACAGATACTCAGTGTTTGATAGTCAATCAGTGAATGGTAGTACTGTTTTATATAAAATTATAATTTTAGTTATAATTTGAGAAATAATATGATCAATAATAGTGAACAATATTCAATTTTTACTGTATAAGAAGTAAATGTTTAATTTTTGTATAAAATCTTAAAAAATTTCCCCCTAATTATTTTTTATTAATAAGTATTGCCTTTAGTTGTATTTCTAACAAAATTATAGATATTTTATCCTTTGCCATTATAAACAGTCTAAATTTAGCATATAGCTGGAACTCCATAAATGAAATTTTTTAAAAAATGGCATTTTTGAGAAAAATAAATTAAATGTAGGTGGACCATTAGTCATTTTAACTTACAAAGGTTGTTAAGTCTCTAAAAATAATAAAAGTTTTCAAGAAAAAAAAATTATTTTCATGAAATTATCTCTCTGAAAAAGAGCGATTTCTGTAGAATGACCCATGAGGGCTCCAGTATAAAAATAACGTGGACAAGACCAAGCAATCAAAGATACAGAATATTCAAATAATATCTTTATAATTTTCAAGATTTTTAATTAGTTAGATTGTATTTAGTTGCATGTATTTTGGTAAATATGTTACAAAAAATTAGGTAAAAACATTCAATATTGCATATATTGATAAAAGGAGAATTTCACCCATGTATTTGGAAAAGCAGCATATAAAAGTATTAACATTATTTTATTTGGAATACCCAATGAAAGAAAACTGAGCATTCTGAACCAGGGATTTGTCTGAAATTCCATGAAATATAATTTTAAGCAGAAAAAACAGGCAGATTCTGTTCATAAAATCAGTTGTGCTGCCACATTTCCTCATTTAATCTCTTTTAATTCTTCTTCCCACTGCCAGATTCCATCCGAAAAAGTAACGAACCGAAAGAAATAATATGTTCGGTTGTTCAAAATCCTTGTTTTCCCTCACTCGTAGTCCAATTAATCCCTTCGAGAAGGGTTAACGTGGAAAACTACAAATAGTTCCCCCCAGTGACATAAAACACAGGAAAAGTAATCCTAATATTACAGCAACTGTAATACACTAAACCTCGTCCGGATTTCCGAATTTTGTGAGTATTTTGGGAATTATGTGGCCTCTTATAGAATCTTCTGACTGATTTCATCTGCTTTTACAAAAGTATATTTTTATGAAATGAACAAATTCAAAATTGCGTTCAAAGCAAAATCCTCTGGTTCTTGGAATATGAAAATCTCAGTAAGAGTGTTCTTTATCCTTGTAAGGTAAAATTAGTTACCAAATAGTATTTATCAATATTTTTCTTCCCTATTAATTTTCTCTATATTTTCAAGAAATGAGAAATCATTGCTTCACACATTACATAAAAATAATTTTTCTCTTCATCTTAGTCTTTTCAATTTAATTTGAGTGTACTATATCTAGTAATATGAACGATTAACTTAACTTATAATTCTTACTTAGAACAAAGAGAATGAAATGCCTAAATTTGAGTCTTCAAATAATCCCTTTACCTCAAAAGATCATGGAACTAACTGACACACGCCATAAGTCAATAATGTCGTATTAATGTAATTGCAAATAATTGGATACATTTTAAATGACATTTGCTTGCTCAATTTCGTAACTCATTTAAGGAAGCATTAATAACAATAACGAAACGATTTCTAAGTAAATTCTTAGAACATAATCCCTTGCACGTGCTCTCCCAGTCGGAAAATAAGAAATTAAGCCCCACGAACTCGCTTTCGGGCTCAGACGATAACCATTCGAAACAAAATGGTTAAAGAATACCTATTCCATATAGTAGTGTTCGTTTGGAACGAAAATCGCAAACGATTTTCTACCAGGAGGGAGGGTTCTGAAGCAAACATGCCCTGACAGGAAAACTAGATTATGACTCAACCAATCAGGAGGCTGAGTTTTCCCCAGCCGAGGAAAAAGATGAAATTATCGTGTGTTCAAACAATGCCGGGGAAATTTGTTTATCTTGTTATTTTAGCAGACACGACGAAAATTGTTTTGTAGCAGCGAAATGCCGCAGTTCAATGCTCCCGATAAAAACTTTATCTTTAGTGTAATATATTTTTTTTAATCTTATATCTATCCACTGAGTTTATTATTTTTTTATGTGTTTTCTGACATGTTTCGCTTCCAGCTAATAAAAAATCGAGAAGTCCAGAATCTTTCCTTTGTTTGCCTTAAATAGTCTGTATAGTTAGTTCATTGTAAAAGTTTAAACTCCCCGTCTTATAATCTTTCGTTTAAACCAAAAAAAAAAAAACTGTAACCGAAATAAAAGTTTTAAAAATAATTAGTAGTAATTAGGTATTATTAGCTATTAAACTAATTTGCATTATTTTGCTCTGAGATCCTTTTATAATTTATTAAGGAATAAAAAAAACTGTGGAAAAGTGCATAAAATAACTAAAGTTTAAACAGATAAAAGTTAAAACACTAAAAAACTGTAAAATGTACGTTAATGCGGTCGAAAAGCTTCTTTCAACAAAACATTTGAAATAAAGTGGTTACCAAAGTGTTGCTACCAAGTGGTTACCAAACTGTACCCTGAGGCACCACCAAAAACAAATTTCATAATAAATCACTTCTCATAATAATAGCGAGATTAATTTTCCATTGAAGACAAAAACACGTATTTCATAAATAAATTTTCAAAATCCTCTCAGAAGGAGATTATGTCCCTCCAAACCCCCCCTTTTCCCTATTATCTACGTATATTTTGACTATTCCACAATAATCTATTGGATAACATACAAACAATAGCTTTCATTCCTTTCTATTACCTTCTATATTTGTTTTCTAACATATTCCTTTTCTAATTTAAATTGCTTTTTCTTCTACCCTTCCGATCTCATAAACAGCGTTCAGCAAATTTTAATTAAGTATTTCAAATTCGTGCAAAGTTGAACTTTTAGTTGTTTTTACAAAAAAAAAAAAAAAAAAAAAAAAAAAAAAAATAGGTATCACGCAGTATTTAGTGCAAAAAAAGTCACTTTTTAATCCACCAGTTGTTAATTACACATTTGAGAAATAAAAGTTGGGAGAAATTTTCTACATTCACTTCAAGTTTTTTTTTATTATTTAAATTTTACAGATTAGACGGCAAGAGTTCGAAAAAAATACTTTTAATACATCAAATAATAAAGAAAAAGACTTTGAGCTACATGTAATTACCATAAAATTAAAAACATTTCAAAAGGGCGTATTCTATACAACTTAAAAATATTCAAATCCTGATCATAATAATAAAAGGAAATGTTAAGTTAAAACTCGATTATTATTAACGTGAATTAAATGTATTCTGCGGTAAAAATAGACCCCATAGAATTTTCGCTACCCAAGAATATTTTAAACCGCCTTTTATTAAAATAATGTCGAACACATCTTTTAAATAATCATGAAAAGTAGTAACCTTATTCTTCATAAACTGCACTCCATGCAAAATCACCCCAAATTAAAAAGTGTTAAAAGGAGCAAAGAACAGAATTCCTATAAAATGCTTTGAGAAAAATAAAAGAAGGGGGGAGGAATCGATTATATTTCAAAAGCGTTAGATTTCATTAAACCTTCGGCACATTTTCAAATCATTTTACGGAAAATTACACTTTTATCACAAAAGATCGTCATTTTTCTTTGTTAATAGCTAGTGCAAAGGATCCGAGAAGAAAATTATAATAGTATACCATATTTTACTTCACGTTGAAAGTGATGTGATATTACACAGATATTTCAGTCATTTTTTGTTAAACTTCCGGTATTGTTAAGCACATTTCTTCCATTTCGGCTTAAGTTTAAAAGATAATAGCCTGTTTGAAGTAAATTTAATATGTTGAGAGTAAAATATTCATTAACGAGAGATTGCCTATCGTTTCTTCATCCTAGTTTAGTATGAATTTGACGTATTAAAGCAAAAGCAATTTCCAAACATTTTTTTTAATCTATTGAAATTTTTAAACCGAAGATAAACTTTATTTGGAAGATTCTACCAATTATATCTAAATCATATTTCTCAAAGGGAATTGAAATATTTCTTAAAAATAATTACTAAACAAGTCGCATTTCAGCATATATATATAAATCATTTTTTCCATTAAATTGTACAATCGAAGCTTTGATATTTATTTTTGTAAATAAATTACAATTATAGCAAAGAAAAACTTTTATACCCCAACTAACAAGGAATTGAAATATCAAAAGTCAACAAAATACACAAGATTGGATCTAAATTATTTAAAAACGAACTATTCATAATTACTTTTGCTTGAGCAGAAATTAATGATATTTTCTTATTTGTATCCCCACGTGAAGTATTGGAAATGTTCCTAGAAACTTCAGGTAATAATTTTCAATTTTCTATCAAATCGAGATAATTTCCCACAAGAAATTCCAATTACTCCCCACACAACACAAAGGGGAAAATTATCATTCATCCGCTAGATGGCGCAGCTCAAAATATAATTTGATGAATTTTTTGTAAGGGGAATTCTCCGAAAAGGATTAAAATATCGATTAAGGGGTGCAAGCCCTTCCAAGTGAAACATAAAATTAATTATATTAATATTTATAAATGATATAGGAAAAAAATACAAAGCTTAGAAAACATAAAAGACAAAAACAGTCATAAGCATACAAGTGTGAACAAATAAGATGTAAAAACATCTGGAAAACACACAGAGCACAAAAAACAGTCAATATCAGCGTGTTTGGCTCTCAATCAATTTTATTTACCTTGACCGTTATAAATCAGATTCTTTTAAATTTAATAAATATGTAGACGGACTCTTTTTAAATGTAAATTTATTTGAATTAGAGGTTTAATTAATTGGCAGTTTGTTATAAAAGAACGGACCCTGATAAAGAAAACTTTTATGCTAAACCTCTTTGCGAGGCTTTGGGATATTTAATAGAGGTGGTTGTTTGAGATAAACAAAAGCACTACCAAATCATCCAAAGTAATAAAGCGATTAGTATAAAGTATTAATGATGAATCTGAAAGTAGTTTCAGTAACAAAATATTAAGGTAATAATTTTTTTTATATAAGCATTAACAGTGCTTTCTGTTTCCTATTATATCAAAAGGAATATGTATTAATAACACTTGCATGTAGTATATTGAACACTTTCATCTCCATTTTGTATGAATACGGTTTTGAGAAACATCACAAATTCCGTTGTTTAAGGGGTTCTTTGTTTCTACTCTTAATTGGATGCATTCGAATTCAGATGCACGAAATTAATTAGACCACAGAAACTTTCAAATGTTTTGAAAGTTTACTTTGAAAATAGGTTCATTAGGATTCTGATGTGGTTTTCTGCGAATGTAAATCTAAATTAAATATTTTTACTTCTTAGAATGAATTACTCCTGTCGGTTTTAATAAAAATCTTTCACTCAGAATTTAAGGGGAGAGTGAAACTTCTTTCAAAATAAATTACATTTTAAGAACAGGTGCAATATTTGATCGATGTATGCAAATTATAATTATAAAAATTCCTCTGACGACGTGAAATACATTCTGAACTTTAATACTAATAACTTATTTCATTTTATTACTACGTGGGTGTTGTTCTATCAACCTTATATCCGACATAGTTTTTATACATAGTAATGTGAATAAAACTTGAGCTCAAAAGAATTTTTTTTTCATAATTAGAGTGAACATTCTTGAAGTTCATAATGTGTGTGTGGTTAAAATTAGACACTAAACAAAATTTGCCTTACTTAGGATACAATGAAAAAAATCATCAAAACTTAATTGAAAATTCATGGATCGCACACAAAAAGTATTAATTTTTTATAAGGTCTTTAACATAATGAATTAATGATAAGAATGTATCTTGAACTTTTTGTGGAAAGCCTGGAAATGGGTCACATTTTCATTTTAAAAATAGACTTAAATGCTTTTGAGAACAGTTTCACCATCTCTTGTGTTATTCTTCTATTTTATTCTTAATTCAACTGGATATGCTTTTTTACTTAGAATAAATTAAACTTCCTTTAAATATAATTTTACCAGTTTATATTTGTGGGAAAAGCAAATAAACTTTCTCAACATATGTAATAGAATATTCAAAAGGATATCGGTAATTTAATTCTTTAATTCTATAATATAATAAAGCAACAATAAGATTTTTTTGAAGAATATTAAATGAAAATTAAAAACGTGTGAGATATTTAAAAATTAGCTTTTTTAAGGGATTTGTTAATTAAAAAGAAATTAAATTAAAATTGTTTTAAAAGCAATTTCTTGGTTATTAATATTTATTGTTCAAATTGAAAGTGCAGTTCGGCCCACTGACAAGTCGTCTGATTAAATGTGTTTAAAAGTTAAAATCAAACGAAATTTTAAGACATATCTTTATTAGTAGGTATGTTTAAATTTGATTTCAAAATAAACCATTTTTGTCTTGATCACGACAACTAAGTGTCACATAAATATATTTTAACGGTAGTATACATGTATACATTTAAACACTTTCGAAGTTTAAGAATGAAGGTAACATAAAATAATATTATTATTTCTTGATTACTTCTGTGTCGATACATCAGAGAAAATCAATGGAAAGAAGAATACTTATCCCAGCTAGAAAATCTATTTCATGCAAACAAAATTATATAAAGTGTTTTTAAAGAAAACTCTGAATTACAATAAATATAAATATTTTTTTAAAAGTTCACATAAAAGATAATAATGATTATACTTTTAAATTTAATTTCACCCAAATCTTTAAAATCTCAAACAAGGAAAGAGAGTCACAACAATCCAGAATTATTCCTAATAATTTAATTATGTTTTCCATACTGTATTTTTACACAATAGGTACACAGCTGAAGCCTAAAAATAAAGTTCGGTTTATAAACACATCAAAAGAAGTATTTGAGTATTTGCCTCCACAATATGGCCATTATATTAGCAACATATATCCTGATATATTCACTCTTTCCAAACCCTTCCAAAGGATTCTATTTGTGATAAAGCCAAGCGGGGGGAAAGATTCCAGCTTTTGTAATACTACGTAGCGACTTAATATACCTACCTCAAGAATTCCATCTAGCTCTTTGCTATGGTAACCGCACGATCGCGTATTTATCCTGGATATATTTCACCAATATGTGTTTCCCCCTATCACAATACACATTGTTACCTCTTAAGCATTCTCCGCCAATTACCTCGATATTGCCACTGATATACCGACATCAAAGGTTTTTATGCTTCTTTTTTTGTCTCCGATGGAGTGACTTGTTTTTACCGGTATTCTACGGTTTTTGTTGGTATTGTGTTGTAATACTGCTCTTGTTGGAAAGGATTTCGAATGAATAGTTTGGGTGCTTCGTTTTTTTTGGAGGGACATTACGATGATGAAAGGGATGTTAGGAGGGTTTTTTGTTCAAGTTAATAAAGCGAGTCTAGGGTTTTGTAAGACATATATTACGCATTACCAAGAATATTAAACTTTGCTTTATACAGAGATCTTTGAAATAGATGGCTAGAATATATTGGTATTATTGGATCATCCTTATTTCCATTAATTGTAAGTCTTCTAAAGAAACTTGATACATAAGGTATGTTGTAACGTAGACTACTAAGATAATGAAGCTTTAAATAACTGATCGATTTGTCGATTCCTGTTATTATAAATATATTTATTTCTTTTTATAATCATGATACCAAATGGGCATCATTGATAAAATATACAATTACTATAATGAACAACATTTGAATCTTTCGTGTTTTAATATTTTAACGAAATTTACGGTATGGATAACGGAATAGTACCAACATAATATTTGGTATAGGTTTATTAGTCAATGTAGAGAAAATGCAAAGCTGCTTTACATGGAAAATCACATTTTTCTTACACCATGTGAAATTTGAATTCCTTCATTAAACTGTTCTTTTCTTTTATCTCTACCGTTAAAACTTCGAAGCTCTCAGCTTACATTAATCTTACAGGTTATAAAAGTTAAAGTTTCCAAAAGACTTTAATCTTTGGCATTTTAAATTTTCTATTTTCATTATATGCATAACGAAATATAGTAGCAGGCAACAGAACATAAAGTATAATTTTTCTGGTCAATGGGTATAAAAATAACAGTGGTTACTTTTACAAGAGTCTAGAGGCAAGATGCCTCAAAGAACTGAGCCTGCTCTGATTGGTCGACTATTTATAATATGACTTAAATGAAAATACTAATCAGAGCTGGTTATATGTGTTAGCCAATCAGAGCGGGCTCTGTTCATTCGGACGCATTCTCTGTATTTTTTTTTTTTGTTGCTTTTGGATGGAAATTTCTATTCCATATACGCAGACTTTTTGGCAGAAAATACCACTCAAACTGCTAAGAGAAGTTCCGATATTTTTTAGGTTATTCCACCTCAGGAAAAAAATCCCCTGACATTCGGTCATATCAGCTCCAACATCCGCTCCAGATATCAACGAAGTGTACAAACCATCTGCAATCGAAGCCAAGTCCGACAGCCCCAGACAAAAGTCGAATTAGTACTAGCTCCTTTCCTCGACCATTGATTTTTCCCGTATCTCAGAATCCAATGGTTTACGGCTAACAATTTAGACCGTCGTAACTCATTTTGCGAGCTCGCTCACCGTGAAAGAAAAAGGATTCGTTTCCCGAAGGTTCCTTTCACCAAATAAATCGCCGAAGAAAGACCTGAAAGGGAGTTTGGATTTATTGGCGCCTTCTCTCGCTTGGCGATAATTAATTAGTGGCCTCAGAGTATATTAACAGGTGCCACGGTTTGGGTGGTTCTTTTGTGTAGTGGTTTGAGGTATGTGACGGAAAAAGTGTTCACCGGTCGTTATTCTCGGTGACTGCCTTTGAGATTTAAAGACTGAAACAATTCCTTTTTATATGCTTTTGATTCATTCCTTAACATTATATTTTTCAATGTCACAAACTAACTATATTGTTGAGAAAAATCCTTTTCAATACATTCGGCCACATTTATTTACATTCATGGTGATATATTTTAGTTTTAGAGTTATTTTTTTTCAATATTAAATTAACCGATCTTAATAAAAACTTTATTTAAATCTTCTTTAAAATTAGAGAAACATTATTTGAATTCTAAATCACTGTTTCCAGTTGTAGTTCATATGTTCTCAGACTGATCACCACTCAAATACTTTGTAAAGAACAAAATTCTTTTCAAGTGAAAAATGCTGATAAAAATCTATAAATGTCTAAAATTTAACTTAAGTTCAAATTATTCAGTAATAATTTTTTGTATTGTGAAACTCGGCTACTGTCAACATAATGATTAGCATGTTACTTAAAATACTCCTTTACGTATTCAATACTTACAAAAGCGTGTCTGTTCTTTCACAGACAACTGTACTAATGCGTAAAATATCGTTGCGAGTGACTTAAACCCATTCTTCACATACTTCTAACAAATTACTTTCCTTCTTAGGGGCTATTGCCGAATTCGCTACGTATTTAGAGGTGAAGAAGGGGTCCTGATGTGGTACACAATGTGCCAAGGTGGAGGGGGAATTAAAATATTTCCATTCCATTTAAAACTGCTTTTTTTACTGCTGTTACTGCTTAACGCTCGAACAAGGCTCGGGGGAAATTCAGGAAACTCTGGAGAATTTTTTTTTCTCAAGAACTCCACAAATCCAATTGTTAATAGTTACAAATATTTTAGCTAGTAACTGCATTACCCCTTTCGGGACGGCTGGCGCATATGTGTGCCGGCAGCGGGACGCTCCTACGGGCCGGCTGGCGCACCGGTGAGCCACCACTTAAAGAGGCCCAGAGGACGGGTGGCACACATATGATACACGATAAAAACTTTAGATTAATATTTTTAATTCCCATTAGATGCCTCTGTATGTCTGTTGCAGAGAAATTATTCGAAAGAGAACATCTTGACCTCCATGCCCATAAAATATTTTATTTTTTTGATAATTTGTTTCGAAGAAAAAGCGAGATTTATTGAAGAAGCATTGAGAAGCTGAATAATGTGAATTTAGATTGTTTTATTTCAACTCTTTAGCTAATAAAAACTTCAGGAACTGTTCTAGGAGACTCAAAATGCTTTTTTACTAGTTTTTTGATAGGAAAATGGATGTGTTGATGGTTTAATTGCTATTTATTTCTTTTAGATTTCGATTACTTTCAAGTGGAATTATTTATTGCTGAAACAGAAATAATCTATATTTTCCAATGCTTAGTTGCTATGAGGATGAAAAAAAGTTAAATTATTAGTATTATTATCATAATTTGCAATGTTTGAAAGATCTACGAGCGATTACATTAGCTGCGCACTTGAGCGTTTACAGTAAAAAAAGAATTAAAGGGGTTTTTGTGCCAGATATGTTAAAATATCTTTATGAATAAGTTACTTGAGATGAAATCTTTTCATTTTGGGATATTTTTTCGGGTGAAATTCATCTCAGTACGTGAAAATGCTAATTATTTACAAGTTACTTGTTTTATAAAATTTTTCAAAGAAAATAGAGGGATAATGCTTGAAATTTGTTAAGCATGAACTTCAAAGGTGTTCCTTTCATTATATACCGAAAATTAGATACTTTGGACCACAATTTAAATTTCTGCGATTTTTTTTCCAAACTTCGATTTAGACGCGCTAAGTGCCCGTCCCCTGGGGAAGTTCTTTCTACCCGCGCGCCGTCCCGTGAGAGCAGTTCGGTGGCTGATATGCCCGTCGCGAAAGGGTTAAACCTTTGAAAATTTAGTGAAAACTACAAAGGTGTGGATGAAGAGTGGAAAAACTACGGATCTACGTTGCTAAAAAAATAACGAGATTTGATGAAAACCTTAAATTTGGATTTTTATTGAGTTTTGGTTGGTATGCAGGAAAAATAACTTATCTCCATGTCAGAATAAGTGAGTTTTGCTAAAAATTGCATTCTTGTTAAACACATCGATGACTTTGATTTTTTTTAGGGTATAGCTATATTACCATTATAATAAGAAGAGCTCTTTGTGAAGAAGTGTTATGTAAAATGTTCGTAATCACGAAACACTGAATATTCTGGGTTCAAATCTAGGTACACATCTTCTAAGGGAAGTTCTTATTTTTTTTTTCATAAGTGGCGATTTTTAGTCGGTGGGTTAGGGTTAAGTTTAGGGACTGTATGGCTACCTCTCCTTTTAGTAGTTTCGAGGATGGTTGGTAATTTTAGTTATGAATGGAGTGTTGGTAATGAAGAGGGGCCCGAATTCTTTTAGTAGGAACAGCTCCTTGTATATAAGTATTAAGTGCAATGTTCCTAACCACGAAAAACTGAATATTCTGGGTTCAAATCCAGGTACACATCAATCTACCAAGGGAAGTTTAGGTAATGAAGAGGGGACCGATTTTTCATAACTTTTTATTGCTCTTTCATTCTTATAGAAGGAAGAGTTCCCTTGTATATAAGTATCAAGTGCAATGTTCGTAATCACGAAAAATTGTATAGCCTGGGTTCTAATCCAGGTAGTACTGTGCTTCTTCTAACTCTTATCGGTAGTAGACAGATCGAAAGTAAGAACTCCTCGAAAGGACAAGGGAGGGATAAGAGAGGGGGGCTCGCTCGGTAGAGTGAGTTCCTGGAAACAGTTTCAACTGGTAAGTGTTGGGTTTTGGGTGCCAATCGGTGGCCATAAAAAGGAGAATATATGAGGAGAGCTTGGAGAGCTTCTTGGTGAAGAAGTGTCGTTATGTGTTCGTAATCACGAAACTGTACATTCTGGGTAATAATCCAGGTACATTTCTTCTAAGGGAAGTTCTTTTTTTAACATATTTTTTTTTTAGGTTTTTGGTATTTAAGGTTATATAGTTATAGTTATATTGCCCTTATAATAAGAAGAGCTTCTTGTGAAGAAGTGTTTTGTAAAATGTTCTTAATCACGAAACACTGAATATTCTGGGTTCAAATCTAGGTACACATCTTCTTAGGGAAGTTCTTATTTTTTTTTCAATAAGTGGCGATTTTTAGTCGGTGGTTTAGGGTTAAGTTTAGGGACTGCATGGCTACCTCTCCTTTTAGTAGTTTCAAGGATGGTTGGTAATTTTAGTTATGAATGGAGAGTTGGTAATGAAGAGGGGGCCGAATTCTTATAGTAGGAACAATGTTTCTAACCACGAAAAACTGAATATTCTGGGTTCAAATCCAGGTACACATCAATCTACCAAGGAAAGTTTAGGTAATGAAGAGGGGACCGATTTTTCATAAGTTTTTATTGCTCTTTCATTCTTATAGAAGGAAGAGTTCCCTTGTATATAAGTATCAAGTGCAATGTTCGTAATCACGAAAAATTGTATAGCCTGGGTTCTAATCCAGGTAGTACTGTGCTTCTTCTAACTCTTATCGGTAGTAGACAGATCGAAAGTAAGAACTCCTCGAAAGGACAAGGGAGGGATAAGAGAGGGGGGCTCGCTCGGTAGAGTGAGTTCCTGGAAACAGTTTCAACTGGTAAGTGTTGGGTTTTGGGTGCCAATCGGTGGCCATAAAAAGGAGAATATATGAGGAGAGCTTGGAGAGCTTCTTGGTGAAGAAGTGTCGTTATGTGTTCGTAATCACGAAACTGTACATTCTGGGTAATAATCCAGGTACATTTCTTCTAAGGGAAGTTCTTTTTTTAACATATTTTTTTTTTTTAGGTTTTTGGTATTTAAGGTTATATAGTTATAGTTATATTGCCCTTATAATAAGAAGAGCTTCTTGTGAAGAAGTGTTTTGTAAAATGTTCTTAATCACGAAACACTGAATATTCTGGGTTCAAATCTAGGTACACATCTTCTTAGGGAAGTTCTTATTTTTTTTTCAATAAGTGGCGATTTTTAGTCGGTGGTTTAGGGTTAAGTTTAGGGACTGCATGGCTACCTCTCCTTTTAGTAGTTTCAAGGATGGTTGGTAATTTTAGTTATGAATGGAGAGTTGGTAATGAAGAGGGGGCCGAATTCTTATAGTAGGAACAATGTTTCTAACCACGAAAAACTGAATATTCTGGGTTCAAATCCAGGTACACATCAATCTACCAAGGGAAGTTTAGGTAATGAAGAGGGGACCGATTTTTCATAAGTTTTTATTGCTCTTTCATTCTTATAGAAGGAAGAGTTCCCTTGTATATAAGTATCAAGTGCAATGTTCGTAATCACGAAAAATTGTATAGCCTGGGTTCTAATCCAGGTAGTACTGTGCTTCTTCTAACTCTTATCGGTAGTAGACAGATCGAAAGTAAGAACTCCTCGAAAGGACAAGGGAGGGATAAGAGAGGGGGGCTCGCTCGGTAGAGTGAGTTCCTGGAAACAGTTTCAACTGGTAAGTGTTGGGTTTTGGGTGCCAATCGGTGGCCATAAAAAGGAGAATATATGAGGAGAGCTTGGAGAGCTTCTTGGTGAAGAAGTGTCGTTATGTGTTCGTAATCACGAAACTGTACATTCTGGGTAATAATCCAGGTACATTTCTTCTAAGGGAAGTTCTTTTTTTAACATATTTTTTTTTAGGTTTTTGGTATTTAAGGTTATATAGTTATAGTTATATTGTCCTTATAATAAGAATAGCTTCTTGTGAAGAAGTGTTTTGTAAAATGTTCTTAATCACGAAACACTGAATATTCTGGGTTCAAATCTAGGTACACATCTTCTTAGGGAAGTTCTTATTTTTTTTTTCAATAAGTGGCGATTTTTAGTCGGTGGTTTAGGGTTAAGTTTAGGGACTGCATGGCTACCTCTCCTTTTAGTAGTTTCAAGGATGGTTGGTAATTTTAGTTATGAATGGAGAGTTGGTAATGAAGAGGGGGCCGAATTCTTATAGTAGGAACAATGTTTCTAACCACGAAAAACTGAATATTCTGGGTTCAAATCCAGGTACACATCAATCTACCAAGGGAAGTTTAGGTAATGAAGAGGGGACCGATTTTTCATAAGTTTTTATTGCTCTTTCATTCTTATAGAAGGAAGAGTTCCCTTGTATATAAGTATCAAGTGCAATGTTCGTAATCACGAAAAATTGTATAGCCTGGGTTCTAATCCAGGTAGTACTGTGCTTCTTCTAACTCTTATCGGTAGTAGACAGATCGAAAGTAAGAACTCCTCGAAAGGACAAGGGAGGGATAAGAGAGGGGGGCTCGCTCGGTAGAGTGAGTTCCTGGAAACAGTTTCAACTGGTAAGTGTTGGGTTTTGGGTGCCAATCGGTGGCCATAAAAAGGAGAATATATGAGGAGAGCTTGGAGAGCTTCTTGGTGAAGAAGTGTCGTTATGTGTTCGTAATCACGAAACTGTACATTCTGGGTAATAATCCAGGTACATTTCTTCTAAGGGAAGTTCTTTTTTTAACATATTTTTTTTTAGGTTTTTGGTATTTAAGGTTATATAGTTATAGTTATATTGCCCTTATAATAAGAAGAGCTTCTTGTGAAGAAGTGTTTTGTTAAATGTTCTTAATCACGAAACACTGAATATTCTGGGTTCAAATCTAGGTACACATCTTCTTAGGGAAGTTCTTATTTTTTTTTCAATAAGTGGCGATTTTTAGTCGGTGGTTTAGGGTTAAGTTTAGGGACTGCATGGCTACCTCTCCTTTTAGTAGTTTCAAGGATGGTTGGTAATTTTAGTTATGAATGGAGAGTTGGTAATGAAGAGGGGGCCGAATTCTTATAGTAGGAACAATGTTTCTAACCACGAAAAACTGAATATTCTGGGTTCAAATCCAGGTACACATCAATCTACCAAGGGAAGTTTAGGTAATGAAGAGGGGACCGATTTTTCATAAGTTTTTATTGCTCTTTCATTCTTATAGAAGGAAGAGTTCCCTTGTATATAAGTATCAAGTGCAATGTTCGTAATCACGAAAAATTGTATAGCCTGGGTTCTAATCCAGGTAGTACTGTGCTTCTTCTAACTCTTATCGGTAGTAGACAGATCGAAAGTAAGAACTCCTCGAAAGGACAAGGGAGGGATAAGAGAGGGGGGCTCGCTCGGTAGAGTGAGTTCCTGGAAACAGTTTCAACTGGTAAGTGTTGGGTTTTGGGTGCCAATCGGTGGCCATAAAAAGGAGAATATATGAGGAGAGCTTGGAGAGCTTCTTGGTGAAGAAGTGTCGTTACGTGTTCGTAATCACGAAACTGTATATACTGGGTAATAATCCAGGTACATTTCTTCTAAGGGAAGTTCTTTTTTTTACATATTTTTTTTAGGTTTTTGGTATTTAAGGTTATATAGTTATATTGCCCTTATAATAAGAATAGCTTCTTGTGAAGAAGTGTTTTGTAAAATGTTCTTAATCACGAAAAACTGAATATTCTGGGTTCAAATCCAGGTACACATCTTCTAAGGGAAGTTTAGGTAATGAAGAGGGGACCGATTTTTCATAAGTTTTTATTGCTCTTTCATTCTTATAGAAGGAAGAGTTCCCTTGTATATAAGTATCAAGTGCAATGTTCGTAATCACGAAAAATTGTATAGCCTGGGTTCTAATCCAGGTAGTACTGTGCTTCTTCTAACTCTTATCGGTAGTAGACAGATCGAAAGTAAGAACTCCTCGAAAGGACAAGGGAGGGATAAGAGAGGGGGGCTCGCTCGGTAGAGTGAGTTCCTGGAAACAGTTTCAACTGGTAAGTGTTGGGTTTTGGGTGCCAATCGGTGGCCATAAAAAGGAGAATATATGAGGAGAGCTTGGAGAGCTTCTTGGTGAAGAAGTGTCGTTACGTGTTCGTAATCACGAAACTGTATATACTGGGTAATAATCCAGGTACATTTCTTCTAAGGGAAGTTCTTTTTTTTACATATTTTTTTTAGGTTTTTGGTATTTAAGGTTATATAGTTATATTGCCCTTATAATAAGAATAGCTTCTTGTGAAGAAGTGTTTTGTAAAATGTTCTTAATCACGAAAAACTGAATATTCTGGGTTCAAATCCAGGTACACATCTTCTAAGGGAAGTTTAGGTAATGAAGAGGGGACCGATTTTTCATAAGTTTTTATTGCTCTTTCATTCTTATAGAAGGAAGAGTTCCCTTGTATATAAGTATCAAGTGCAATGTTCGTAATCACGAAAAATTGTATAGCCTGGGTTCTAATCCAGGTAGTACTGTGCTTCTTCTAACTCTTATCGGTAGTAGACAGATCGAAAGTAAGAACTCCTCGAAAGGACAAGGGAGGGATAAGAGAGGGGGGCTCGCTCGGTAGAGTGAGTTCCTGGAAACAGTTTCAACTGGTAAGTGTTGGGTTTTGGGTGCCAATCGGTGGCCATAAAAAGGAGAATATATGAGGAGAGCTTGGAGAGCTTCTTGGTGAAGAAGTGTCGTTACGTGTTCGTAATCACGAAACTGTATATACTGGGTAATAATCCAGGTACATTTCTTCTAAGGGAAGTTCTTTTTTTTACATATTTTTTTTAGGTTTTTGGTATTTAAGGTTATATAGTTATATTGCCATTATAATAAGAAGAGCTTCTTGTGAAGAAGTGTTTTGTAAAATGTTCTTAATCACGAAAAACTGAATATTCTGGGTTCAAATCCAGGTACACATCAATCTACCAAGGGAAGTTTAGGTAATGAAGAGGGGACCGATTTTTCATAAGTTTTTATTGCTCTTTCATTCTTATAGAAGGAAGAGTTCCCTTGTATATAAGTATCAAGTGCAATGTTCGTAATCACGAAAAATTGTATAGCCTGGGTTCTAATCCAGGTAGTACTGTGCTTCTTCTAACTCTTATCGGTAGTAGACAGATCGAAAGTAAGAACTCCTCGAAAGGACAAGGGAGGGATAAGAGAGGGGGGCTCGCTCGGTAGAGTGAGTTCCTGGAAACAGTTTCAACTGGTAAGTGTTGGGTTTTGGGTGCCAATCGGTGGCCATAAAAAGGAGAATATATGAGGAGAGCTTGGAGAGCTTCTTGGTGAAGAAGTGTCGTTACGTGTTCGTAATCACGAAACTGTATATACTGAGTAATAATCCAGGTACATTTCTTCTAAGGGAAGTTCTTTTTTTTACATATTTTTTTTTTTAGGTTTTTTGGTATTTAAGGTTATATAGTTATATTGCCCTTATAATAAGAAGAGCTTCTTGTGAAGAAGTGTTATGTAAAATGTTCGTAAAAACGAAACACTGAATATTCTGGGTTCTAATTCTATTCTAATTCTATTTTAAACTTTTCATATATTGAATATATATTGAATATATATATATATTGAATATATATATTGAATATATATATATATTGAATATATATATTGTTTTTGTGTTTGTTAATAAATTGATTGATTGATTGATTGATTAATCCAGGTACACTTCTTATAAGGGAAGTCTTTTTCTTTATATACATTATTTTTTTAGGTATTTTAGGGTATGGTTATATTCTTATAATAAGAAGAGCTCCTTGTGAAGAAGTGTTATGTAAAATGTTCGTAATCACGAAACACTTCATATTCTGTGTTCTATTAGTGAGACTTTAAAGTCACATTGGTATATAAAGGATTCCAGGCAATGAAATCTGCTTCTTCTCCATCCCTTATACCCCTTCTTCACTCGTTTCCACTGACCCACTCTCAAGACTGTCACTCTCCTCCCTCAGCAGCTACTGTCCTCATTAATCCCCAGAAGTTGCTCCGAGTGTCCGTAATCGGAACGAATTACTTACCTTTCAGCTCGATAAACCCCGGAGGCGACACTGGACCTGTCAACACTCTACTGATTCAGAATAATCGGCGACGAATCATCGAGACTTTTCCCGCCTTTTTCCCTGGAGTTCCTCGTTCCTGGCAATTAGTTTCAATTTTTTTGTTCGTTTAGAATGCTGTTGGGGGGCTGGTCAGCTGAATTATCGGTTTTCTGGAGGTGTTTTTTGGTTGCTGTTTTTGATCTCGGAGTAGATTTCGGTCCAGAAGATTTCATTGACTTTTATTATCTGTTCTGTGGTTAATGGTGTGGATGATTGTGCTGATGCGTATATGCAGGAGCATTTTCTAAATTTACTCTTATGTGGGTTGGGATTGTATATCTGATGTTAGTTTACCCCTCTAGACTAACCAAAAAAATAGACGGAAATATTTTCCATGTCAAGTTCATGAAAATTAGAACAAGTGACTTAACCAGTACCTAAACGATGCGTGGTGAAATACTTCCACCAATAAATTTTTACATTTGAAACCATTTAAAACAATTCGGAAAAAAATAATTTGGGTCTGTATAAATTTTTGAAATATTTTAACTTTTTGTGAATGGCAGTCCTTCGTGGGTTCAAGAGAGGAAGTAACACCGTACTCCTATACTTTAGTAAAACAAAGCTTGGAGAATAAAACTATCACTTAATTTTTCCTTTCAAAACAGTTAATAATAAGATATCTAAAATAAGATATTGTGAAAAAAATTGTAAATTAAAAGATAAAAATATACTATAATTTTTTATAGGGTAACAGAAATTTTCTGTGCAGAAAACCATAAAATACACAATACTAAACCATATTTTTCTCAATTATTACTAACTCTTCTACTTAATGTAAAAGTTATCAAACATTGGGTTGTTAACCCTACTGAACCTACTATTATAAATTTTCGATACAAGGTTATAAGAGCGCAGAAACAATGCGAAAACTGCCAGCACACCAATTATCTAATATTTAAAATTTAATATCAAAGCTAAAAAAAGTAAAAAATAAAAGAAAATATTCGCCCAACGTGGGGCTCGAACCCACGACCCCGAGATTAAGAGTCTCGTGCTCTACCGACTGAGCTAGCCGGGCTTACCATAACTACATTTCATTTTTTTAAAATACATTTTAACATGTGTCAGTTTTCTCATGGTTGAACGCGCAGCATCTTTTTATCTGATTTATCTATGCTTATCAAAGCATTATTGAAGAGAAATACATTTCGCTTCATCACATGAGTAGTTCAAGTTTAAATATCTTGAAACAGGTTTCGCTAAAATTCCATTCATCTATCTTGCTAAAAATCGTGGAAAAAATTATGCGAACTCTAGATAGTCTATTTATGACGCCAATAACCAGTCTGAAAAACAAACACGTAGAAGATAGAACGGTACGGAAACGGTAAAGCTCAGCTCTCGTACGAGCGGTAACTCCGGAGCTCTTGTCCGCCATATTGTTCGGAGATTCGAATCGTATGGAGATTTCTTTTACACTTTTTGTGGTCAAAAAAAAATCTAGAACAGCTACTAATTACCAAAAAAAACCCCAGTGGACATCAAGTGTTAGCAGAATTTTGTTTTAGGTGGAGCCAGGAGCGCACGGGAATGGAAACGGTACCTCAAGAGTTACCATCTCAAACCAGTCGTTTCCGTCTCGTTTTTACTTCGTGTTTGATTTTCTGAATATGGCCTCTAGGTCGAAAAGATAGAGAATACAGAGAGGGTAGCGTGCTGTCCTTCATTGCTCTGAAAACGTCATTTCCCCATTAAAATGACGAAATTCCCTGAAAAGTTTGAGGAGGTATTGTCCTCCATGAAACCTACCTATCCTAGAGGTTCGCCATTGAAAGCTGAAATAGCCCCCGACTATACTGATTCATATTTTTCTGGCACAACTGTATTTTTTTCTCGTTTCCCTCGCAACTTGATTCACTACTTTAAATATTAAAACCCACATCAAAACTCTCCAACTACACATCGTTCTGATGTGGGCGACTGATACATTCACGTACCGTAATCTAACGAAGCCCTACCCTTTCTTGTAATGAGGCAATCGCAGTAGGGGGTATTTCTAAGATTCCGCTAGCGAAAAAATATCCCGGAGCCCCTCTCTTTCAAAACCCAGCCATTAAGTGCATCGGAAATGTTTCGCTGAGATTTCTGAATAATTCATGTCGTTTTATCTGGAATGAAAAGCCGCGGCGGAGGAATTACGAGTTGCTGACTTGGGTGGCTGTTGTTGTGGCTTTCTTTAACCCTTAATGGCGCGAGCTTCGGTTTCAGAGCGAGATGGAATGGAATCGGACGGGTTTGTTTTCATCTGGGTTTTCCTCCAAATGAGAATTCGGTCTGGAGCCCTTTTGAAAAGGTATTCAATATGTGTCAAAATGGCGTATCATTATTGTGGATATTTTAGAAACTTTTGAAATCGGTGGCATGTGAAATTATTTTACAGGACTAACATGAAACGTTAGACAACGCTCCACTAGATATTTTTCTGCTTTTTACTGCAATATAGTTAATTTATTTAAAATAGTACCCTAAAAACTAAATAACCATGGATAGAACACAAGTATTTTAATAGATTGTAACCGTGTGTGATATGAATTTTTTGGGGTAACTCATTTTTAGGATAAATACTTTAAGAGAAAATTAATTGGAAGGGGAGAGTGGAAGAAGGATATAGTACAGTAACAAAAAGCCTGTTTTAAGCTGATTTTATTAATGATTAATTATTTCTAGAAAAAGATAAAAAAAAAATTCGTACAATCCTTATTTTTCCAAACATTATCTCATCAACAACCTTACACCACCCACTAGTTCTCTTCAGCAGTGGAGAGGAAGGTTTGTGCCAAAGTATTTTATACCTCAATGTTACATACTGTCTGTCTATCACAAGATGATAATGAGCTCTGGACTAGTTGCCTGGTTGTGGCGGTTGCTATAGAAACAATACTTTCAAATGTATGAATGTACGAAAAGTAAACGAGAGCTCATCTTGTGATTGACAGACAGTAGCTCCTTCTTCCACCACTTTGCTGTGTCCTCAAAACCTCCTTCATGACGGTGTAAACAAAAGGTTTTAAATTAAGGGTGTCTGTACTACAATAAGTCAAAACGTACTGATTCATCCTCTTTAATAGCTCGTTTAAAAAATTAAAGCAATAACTGTTTTTTGAAATCGAGTTGGGTAGAATTTTAAGATTCAATGGACTCTAACCGCCTATCTGGTTCGAGACTTCACGGAACCAACACGTGACCTACAACTGAGCTTGCAATTGGTTACCACAGATAGTACACTAGTAGATCTAGTAGTGCAGTATCTGTGGTAACCAATTACAAGCTCAGTAGGTCACGTGTTGGTTCCGTGTGACGTCAGACGGTTAGAGTCCATTGTAATGAAATCTGTCTTTATTTTATTTTTTCCTGTAACAATATATCACTTTAAAACACTTTGATTATCTTCTCCATGCTAAAGACAATATCTTAATTAGATTTGTTTGAACCTTGATAATTTACCTCATCTTTAAACTCTTACGTTCATTCTTTTACTTACAGCTGCATTTAGCTCCCAATTTGTATATTGCTTTAAATTAACTCATTGGAGTTCATTATTTTTTCGTATTTCTCATTGTTAAGTGCCTACAACTATGTCAATACAAATCAAAATCCCGTTTTAAATGGGTTTATCTCTTAATCATTCTCTCAGGGCCCATGAATTAAGTTACATGAGCCCTCTTCAGAAGTTCTGAAAATTACCTTCTACTCTCATCCTCGCAGATTTCGGAGGTATTAGAATTTTTTTTTAAGCAAGCGTATCTGCATTTTCATTAACTTCCGAAACACGAGCGGACTCTCGAACCAGGCACTGCAGAGACGAATACTCAACCTTTTGACCTCACTTCCGGACCCCGGAGCTAATTACAGGCGTGCTGCCATCGGGAATTAATTAAACTTCCACCGAAACCCCCCTTCCGAGGCCACTTCAGACTCGAATAAAACCTCTGCCATCGATTCCGCTGAAGAAAACTGTATTTCCTCCACGCGGTGGCAATGAAAATCGATGCAGGAACTGAAATGAAGAGAAGTTCCCGCTTCGAAAGATTACTAGAATTCTGCGAGCGGACTTTTAAGATCTTAATGGGAGCAATGGATGGTTAATTTTTCTCTGCCGGTGAAAAGGTATTTGCACAGACATCGCATTTCCTAATTAAAAATCGGAATCTTGAGAATGAGTTGATGAAAGCTCGGAGTAATGCGTTTAGAACACATTCTTTGTCTTAAACTTTGGCGGTGAATTTCGATTTGATAGGTGCTTAGAATGCTTGTTATTTGATACTGGAATATTTTAGAACGAAAGATCAAGTCTCAATACCGGCTTTCTCGATATTTTTAATTGCTTTGTTCTAATAACGCTAATTTTAGCGAAGATGCGCTAGTCTAGTATTGGAATGTTTTTACTAAGCTGAACAACAATTTTGAATGTTGAACAAAGTGCTACTTAAACAGTCATAGTCATAGTTGTTGTCATAGGAGGTTGCCATATTTTTATCAAAAGTGTGGCGTTCTATTGCTTAGAATGTTTTGAGTTTTAAGTATAATACATTTTTCATCTTTTCTAAAGTTAAGAGCAACATATTTTCAATTCAAAGATCGTATTAAATTTGCCATATAAATTTTACGATAAAAATTCAGCAAATATGCTTAGTTCAGATAATGGCACAAAATAGAACAAACGTCTATAACTATAAAATTTCAGCTTTCTATATTACTCTTTAATGCAGTGGTTCTTAAACTTTCGATCGCCACGGCCCCCTTTATGTATCTTCCAGACCTCGCGGCCCCCCAAGATTTGTAACACCCAAGGCCGTTACCAGACTTTTGTTGCGAGGGGGAGTTGACTCAACACTATTTCTGGTACCCCCCTAACGAGTAAATTGTTTTATATCACTTAAAAGTAGTATTTAAAATACGTTGCAGATTCTGTTAAAATTTCAGAATTACTCGAAGTAAAAAGGGGGGTCTGGGGTTCACCCCCAGAAAAAATTTTGAAAATTTGGCACTAAAAGTAGTGTTTCGGCTCATTTTGAGACATTTTTAGTTACACCCGAAGAGAACAGCTCCTTGTAAACTACAGAATTTTCAAGAAAAAAAAATTATGTATAGGTGTCAGAATTTCGAAGGGGACTGGGGGTTCTCCCCAAGAAATTTTTTTGAAATTTGCCCTTTTTAAATAGCGTTTTATCTCATTTTGATACTGTTCGGGGAACACTCAAAGGAAACACTTCGGATTCCCGAAATGAAATTTAAGTGTTTGGCAGTTAAGAGGTTAAATCCGAGACCTTCGCGGACCCCCTAGAAAGGCTCTGGGGACCCCCAGGGGTCCGCGGACCACATTTTAAGAACCGCTGCTTTAATGTATAGAGTCTTAAAAGTACACTAATCTAGACTGTGTTAGTAATAAAAATAGGTAAACAATGTTTCTATGTACAGATTATTTCAAATTGGGAGATAAACACTTAAATTAATTAAAATCCTAACTTTTTGTAATTATAAAACACTTAACAGCCATATTCATAGACATTAGCGTCATTGTGAAATCCTAGGTCTGAAAAGGATTCCACCAAAGAGAAAAAAAGACCATTCAGAGAAAAGCTAAATTTTTAATATTTCTTTCCTTAGCTGCTGGTTAACACCGATGCTGGTGGCTGCGAATATGGCTATAAGTGGTATTAACCGTAATTCTGAACTACATTAATTAAATGTAGTTAAATTTTAAAATTTTCGGGGAAAATAACACCGGTAAACAAGGTTTATGTTCCTCATTAATTAGGTAAAAGGGGACTTATTTTTAAGGGATTCCAAAAAAGGATTCTTAGAAATACCTACTCTCCAATCCACTAAATTTTTTGTCTTGATTTTGAAATTTTTAAGCCTTTTATTCAATGTCTTGAAGAACAGAAAATTCATATAAATTTGTTTACCAGTGTTATTTTACTATCCAAAAATATCATTAGTTTTGTTTACCTGGAGGATCAGGCTCAAAATTAAGGTAATTATTAGAGTAGTGATGAACAAAACTATGATTAAAAGCTTTACGCAAAGAACTCTTTTTAAATGTACTTGCTTATCCCATTCCATATGTTAATTGAAAGTTTGTTTTAATTACTCTCCTTAAAGTTTTTTTTCCCGGAGTTTATTAATCATAACATCATTAAAGATTTAACCGAACGCATTTCGCAGTAACTCTTCAACTCAACCCGAGACCTTTGCAAATATTTTGTCTGTTGTTTCTTTCCCAGCCGGGAATTACGGGAAAATTTAAAACAATCTCCTCCGAATGCTGCTAATTTATAAGACGTGCGACTCGCAAAAAACGCTACGGTAAATTGCGGGTGAGCAAACATCGAGATTTGCCTTCAATTATCTTGAATAAACACGTCTAAGACGTCGCGTATATGAGCATTAATTTTTTTATTCGTTTAGGGGATGATAAAACTCTAAACGTAAAGAAAACCTCAGGGTTTATTAAGTGTGTGTGTGATTAGAATATGAAGAAAGAATCTTGTGTGTGTAGTGCTGGGAGTAGTTATGATATTAATACCATTTAACTCGATTCGGCAAAAAGTAAACGTTTACCGTACGAAATTAGAAGGGTTTTTCTTTTTTAATTTATTAAGGAAGAATAGAGTTTATCGTGGAAGATTATTATACTTCAATTTAGGTGCTGTTATTTACAGAAAATTTTCCGTTTTGTAACTTAGAGGGAGTTGCAAATTGAATTCTTTTCTGAAATTTCTAAGGTTTTTCGGAATTTTCCAACAAAGGATAGGTTTACATATCGTAATTTAATGGATGAAATTTCAAATAATTTATAGAAGCGTTATTATACATAACGATAAAATACTTTTGAATTTCTGTTTCATGAACCCGAATTAATTGAAAATTAAATATAAATTAAATGATAATAAGGATCACAGAATCACATAGGTAATCACCCTTTATATTCTGTTAAAAATCTTTCAATTCGCCAATTATGATGGGTTTGTTTTGGCTAAGAATACTTAAAAACTGCGTAGAAAAAATTGTTGGATTTATGTTAATTACTATCCTTATAGATAAAATCACTTATTTTCAAAAACTTATAAATTTAATTTGCTAAAAAGTATAAAATCATTGAATTAATTTTTTTTCTGATTTCTTCTAGTTTTATCCAGTGTAAATTAAATAACCAAATCAACGCCATGTAATTTTCACATTTTCCTCACACTCCCCCTCTTCTTTTCCATTGTAATGACACATCGTTCCCAAGGCAACGAGGTTAAATACGTGCTAATAACAAGCCTATTCCATTAAAAAAGACAATGGACCTTAGAAAAGTATTCAGAAAAGCATTTTCAAAAAAAAATTAATAACTCTGTACATTAAGGAATGTAATAATTTTTTCTGGAAGCTATTTAGAAGAAAACTTTCATAAAATCGAGTCAGTTGGCGTAAATCACCACTATAGCATTCAAACGGCCCACTGGAATACAAGGGTATTAAAGCACCCATGAGAGAGCACTGCGCAATCCAATAGAGACCCAACTGGAAAAGCACTTCAAGCCACAAAGCCTCGACTCGACTCAATTTCCCAGCCAGCCGAACAAAAATAAAATGGCGTTACTCGAAATATATGTAAATCTTCTTTTCCAGCCCAGAACCCTCAAATAAGAATCCTTTTTTCTCCCTTTTCTTCGTTTTTTATGCAGTGCCTTTTTATATGAGAAATCGTGGAAAAAAGGAATGTCCCCTTTTTCTCCTTAAAAGAAAACGGGCGCTGGCCTCTAATGTAGATGGATGTTCTTCGTTACTGCTGGCAGAAGACACCTGAGATGTATGGATAGGGGGAGAATAACTGGAGTAATCGAAATCGGGAATCATGACTTCCTATTGGTCTTTTGGTACGCGTCATTACGTTGTTGAAATTGAGGATTGGGCAAGGATTTGAACGGGTATGGGAGATTGAAAGGCAGTTGAATGTTTTCATTCAAAATTGCTTTAATGATGGGTTACAACAGTGAAAAATATTTACTTAGTTAGTAGAAAGATAATAAAAAAGCTTATTTTTTCCATCCTCCTTTCTTATCAAATCTTGTGGATATGAGTTATGTAACCAATTAATGATAATTTCAACATACTGGCCAATGGAATCCAAATCAAACAACTTTATTAACAAAAAAAGAAAAATACTCCATTTAACACTTACAAAACATGCATTTACATAGATATACAAAAAAGAACAAAGCCAAAATAAATTGCTTATCAATCCCAAAGAAGCCACAGCTCGTCCATGAGTTCATAGTAATAGTAATAGTATACATAGTTCATGAGTAATAGATTTACTCGTAAATAACATAAAGAAGGTGAAAAGAACAGGAGGTATTTGAATATTTTTGAACAAATAAATTCTGATTTATGTAGAAAATTTTAAATATTTTCTAACTATCGTAATAAAAGTGTTAGAGGTCTGGCTTACTAAGAAATGTATAAAAATTGAGCAAAATTCTTTAATAACAAAACATAAAGTATAAGATTTTATTAAAAAATTGTTTTTTAAACTGCTACCTCAAAATTTTCAGTAATCAGCAGAAGAATTCTTATAGCCTTCTTATTCTTTCTCCCTATTGAACTTTCTCCAACTTTAAAAACCCTTTTGAATAATAAACTTCAATATCAGACTTAAACCTAAATGAAAAAAATTCACCCGATATTGTGATTCTTCAGTACATTTAATTTCAAAAAGCATGTGTCCACACACAGACTCCATAGATGGAATTAAAATGAACCTTAAATTAATAATTCATGCTCCACTAAAGTAATTTTAATGGAATTTATAATCAATTGAAAAGAGCAAACTAATGGACCACACTACTACAATCAAAGAACAATTTTCAATTTTGAATCACACTCAAAAGTGTTGTTGAATAATTATCCTATTTACAACACGCAATCCATAGTTCGAGGGTTCATAACAAAAACGCATTCACCGGTATTTCCTTCGTCCAATTTCTGAAAGCGCAAAAAGCAAAGAGAAAGCAAGAAATAATCTCCTTTATTCAATTAGAATTGTTTATTTATTTATTCCAACGCTAACTTAAGAAACGTATACAGAAAAGAAGTATTAGAAGTATTCGATTTCTTTCCATTATGAATTGCAAATGGCGCGAGCGTAGATCTCGTGACACTCTTGCATGATAGAGGATTTGTGGGAAAGAAGCGAATTAAATTAATGGATTTCCACAGGTTTTGATTACGTTTATGGAAATTTGTGGTTTTGTTTTCCAAAATAAATTTTCATCGATTTCCATTTGGCATTTAAGAATGGATGGAACTTCGATGTGAATGCATCTTTCACGTGGTTTAACTCGGCAAATTGAATTGAATTTAAAAATTCCTCAAGAATGAAATGTGGGAAAAAATTATATGGTTCTTTTCTTCATTCATATTGTTTTACAATAATTTATCGATATTAAAAAATTTAAATTACGTCCCTGAAAAAAGTTATTCGAGGGAGAATACGAAATGACCAAAACATATTAAATCTATCACCCTAAGTACAACAAGACACTGAATGATAGAATTAGAGAAGATAGAGTTGCTATTCATGTGAGTTCTTAAATAATATCCAAACTTGTTCAAAATATCTGAAATTAATAGTTTAAATATAAACTTATGGTGTAAAACATTCTTTTTATTAATTACAAAAGAATTAAATAGGGAAATGTGTTTTATATTATTACTTTAAAATCGCGCGTTCCAAACCGTTTTATACGTTAAACTTGGTAAAAAAAATTAACTTATAATATTTCTGTAATATTGTCATCGAAATAAAATAAGCTACAGAATTCTTTGCAAGGTAGAATAATCTGACAAAAATTAATTAACTAACACCAAAAGTATCGACGGTAAGGATAATTTTCGCTTAAATTCTCAATCAGTTTGTTTGAAAATAATTATCGTTCTACTTTATGTCCCCTTTCAATCTTCTCATTTTTATTTAACTAATTAAAGTCCTAAAAAAGATCAGGTAAAGTAAATTTTTTAAGTCTACTTCGGATGGTTGCGATAGAGGTTACCCAAAAAATATTCGATGTTTCTTAAGTTTCCACATCTTTTTTACTTCATATTTGAATAGCTTTATACATATAGACTATTAGGCAGATAACAGAGCTTTAAAATAACGTTTGAACAAACCAAGTTTACATTACAAAACACATAAAAGAATACTTTAAAGGCAAGTTACAATAGGACACACTGAACAGAGTCCAGCGTATGCTTTGAAACCCTCCTAAGTGTTAAATCCAGCGAACGTGACAATCGAACTGACCAGAGAGAGAGAGAGAGCCGAGCCATCGCATTGTGGCCGAAACCGCTTCTCACGGGGGGTTGGTCATCACAGGCCCCTAATGAGACACCCGCCCCCGGGGGGGACAGCTCAGCGGATCAAACACTTTGATCAGTGGGCCTCGAATGTGCGGCCCTTTGAATGGATAGGGCTGAATGCGATCGGGAATGGAGAGCATCTGCTTGGGAGAAGAGATGTGATAGGGGAGTTGGAAGAGTGTCTTCGAGTGAATTAAATCGGAGAAACTGTTCTTAAACATCAAAAGGAATAGTTACTGCCTGTCTACCACAAGTTGAGCTCTGGCCTAGTTGTCTGATTGTGGAAGTTGCTATGGAAACAAGAGCGGTTTATTTTAAATAGGGATAAACCGTATTATGATTTGGCTGGGTTTAAAGCCGACGGATGGTTATTGGCAGAATTTTTGGCGGTCACAAGCCCGGTCTTCCTCTCGGAATTGTTGCAGTTGCACGCATATTTTATGAGATGTTATTAGTGAACTGTTGAAATAATTAACTAAGATGGACTTGTGAAAATTCCCCCCCCCCACCGTTGAAAATGAGGAGGGTCCCAGAATCCTGTTGCCTTGGCAACAGAAATGTAAACGAGAGTTAAACTTGTGATAGACAGACAGAATGTTAACATTGAGTGTTTACTCCTTGACGAATAAACAGTTGGGGGGTCGTAGATACAGTAAAGTATTTTAAAATTAAAGAGAAAGTTACGTTTTTACGCTTTTAAAGTACGTAATATTAAAATAATTTCATAGGTGTTAGTGGGCTGCATATGATGAAAAATATTTTTTTACTTAATAAATAAACATATTGAATAAACAAATTACACATGATCCTTAACAAACAAGAAATGGGGGGGGATTCTAAATAAGAAATTAAATAATTTATACAGGACATAAAATTCAATACTGGTTTGTTAAAATAAAATACAAAATTATTTACACGTTTTTATAACTTAGCACAGAATGAAATCAGAAAAATGTTTAAGTGGGTGAAAAATCTTCTAATGTGAAAAACGTGAATTTTTGTAAACTGCAGGGGATAGATTTTTTGTACTCTTAACACAGGCCAGAGGTAATTTCATAGAAGTCATTTTAAGTAGTATTATCTATCTCTATACATTGCTGATGCATAACAACCATCATTTTACTATTTCAATTAATAGAAATCCATTTGAGTCACTAGCCCCTCGTTGTGGTCTTAGTTACATCCTATTCCAGATAATTGGTCCTTCCCATTATCACCCCTTCTTTCCGCTGACCCCTCCGAGATCGTTACTCGTAGTTGCTCCCCTGATGCAATTACGCGACTGAGGGAAGGCCAATACAAAAGCTTTTCGAGTAAATGCTATTGAATGCGCGTGGCAAATTCGTTTCAACGGTTATATTCAGGTAAATAACTCGATTTTAATGTAGACAGTGATGAACATATTGAAATTAATGGGTTGTTTTGATTCACCTTTTGAATTGAAACATTATTGTTCCTTATTGGCATTGTCTTATTGTTTACACATTTGTAATTATAATTTATGTTACTTTTAAAAGTTGACTTAAAACAATAATAATTTCGGAAACTAATCATTGCTGTTTTAGTAAAAAACTGAAAAGAAATGCTTTGCATGTTGGGTTAGTATGTTATTATATTGAAAATTTTAAGTGCTTTGCTCATTCTTGTTGCACTGAACTGAACATAGTTGCAAAAATTATGTAAAATTTATTCAAGTAAATCTGTTGATCTGTTATCTTTGAAGTAAATTAAGTTCTTTTAAATTGAGTCAGATATTTTGTTTATTTTTGCATTTTTTATATATATTTAAGATGTTTCTGAAATTTCCATTTATTTTTTTTAAAAATAATCCTCTCGAAGTTAAAGAACTTCTCAATGTTTTATATGATACTTTTTAAAATTACAATAAATTCTTAATTTTTTGTAGACATCTTTGACTAAAAGCAGCCTGAAACGTAATTCGACTATGGTAAAAAGTGTTCTTACATAATTCATAAAACTTAACTCTTTAGGACAAGTAAGTTTTTGTTATTTTGAGCTGTCTCTCAATGTACAAAACAATGAGTTTCATCCGAGCATAAAGTGCTTGAGAACCGTCTGTAAGCACGTTTGGATTTGCTGAGATGCACATAAAGTGCAGTTTATTCAAAAGGAAATTCTAAATAAATTATTTTGGTCCAAAGTCCACAAACCGCCTTCCTCTCAAACACTGAAACCTCAATCTCACTTCACTTCGCAAAACAAACGAAAACCCGCGATAAAACGTATCGAATAGCGCCCCCTGGCGGTGGGACCCACTTTCTTCAAAAGCTCTAATAAACCGAGAATATATAATTAAAGCCCGGAGAGAGATCAAAAGACGATCTTTCCCGACCTGACATCCGGGTAATTTGATTGCATCTCATTAAATTCCCGAGTGGGATTCGATTAGAACGTTCGGGAGGTTTCGGAAACCCTCGGCAGAGATATACCCGCCTCGCTTCGCTTCATTTCGGCCGTTGACGGCGCGGAATTTCTCGGATTCATCCCGTTCTTTTCCGATTCGAGTGAGAATCGTTTGCGTAAGTCATTACTGGGGGGTGGAGGGATTGGGGTCCGGCGATCCGTGCGAACCGGACGGAACGGGATTTCGGAATTAGCCGTGTCGTCGCGATGTGGACGGAATGCCGTTGATTGTGTGATCGTATCCTTTGCCGATGGGTTCTTTGATGGGTTTAGCGTGAATTTTCCCGAATGAGTTCTTATATATGAGCTTTAATTTAAAATGAACTCGTATTTGATAAAAGAAGAATAAGATAACTAATCTCTCTATTTTAGAAAATACCATTTAGCCAGTCCGGAAGAAGAACGTAGTGTGCCTGCAAATGGGTAAATTCTCACTATATGGAGCTTGGTCGTATGCAGTGTTATTCCTAGGATTTTTTTGGTGGAGTATAAATGTTATGGGCAATGTGAAAAATCCGGGCATTATTAATAATGCCCGATGTAAGGCGGGCAATGTGATAAATTCAATGAAATTTATCACTTTGCCCTCCACTTCGGGCTTTATTATTAATAATTCTCGATTAATCACTTTGCCCTTAACATAAATACTCCTTGACCTTTTAAGGAGGAGTGAAATTCAATTGTAAGGAGTGAAATACGGAAATAGCAAAAACTACATATACAAATGGACTCTAACCGTATGTCTCGAACCAGATAGGCGGTTAGAGTCCATTCAAAGAGTGAAAATACTCCTGTCTAGTTTTTAAAGAGTAATACCGATTTTCTAGGAGTGAAATATTCTCTCAGAGGAGTGAAATATTCTCTCAGAGGAGTTAAAAATATCTCTGGTCGTATGTATTTCACGAAATCACACTTTTACTCCACATTCTTGACCCCTCTCTCCCTTTATGTCTCAATGTCACTTGCTAATGTAGTATTCACCATACCCCCAATGTCCTGAGTCACGGTCATCTGCCAAAAATATGTCTGGTAGACTTAGACATTGTCTACGTCTGTCGTCTAGCACTTGTTATTTAAGCTGAAGTGCACCTCTCCTTATAATTTCAAAAGGAATTTTCACTACGTTAGTCATTCAGTAGGTATAATGTAATTTAATGTTAAGTTACATTTTCTTAAAGCAAATGTTTTTTGCTTTGTTTTTCTGTTCATTCGCATTCGCATTATGTATTTAATCAGTGAGTGATGTTTATATTCTTTTAATCTCTCTCTCCCCCTGCTTACGACACAGATTAAACCCCCTCCCTCTCATCTTAAGCGTGACAACACTTACTGTAAGCTGTTAATTTTGTAAAGTTATCATTTTGGATTTTTTTAATGAGGCAAAGGATTGATTACAAAGCCACTGATTTATTTAAAAATATATTCTGTCTTCCTTCCTCCATCTTTCGGATATTGTTTTCTTTTAGTTGTTTCCAATAAAACCAATGGTAAAAGGAACATTATCCTTGGAAGATTTCTTATTTAGCGTCCCAAAGTTAAAACTGAAATGATGCCTTTTTTTCATTGAGGTGTGAAAAGAGATAAGGACATGTGAGAAATTACTTTTAAATTAGTTAAATTGCCTTTTTAATAACTGTAAGTTATTTTATACACACAATTAGCTATAACATCATTGATAATAGTTAAAAATATACAACAGTGTGTAGTGTATAATTTTTTACAGAACTAGGGGGCCTGCCCCCTGCTCGCTATCGCTCACCAACCCCCGTAACTGCTTCGCAGTTCTTTTCACATCGCTTCGCGATCTTAGCGAGCAGAGCTCGCTTGTTCATCTCAACACAATCCAGCCTAACCCTCTTCTTGACTTAATTAAGCCTTTTGTAATACCGAAACTACCTCTGTCTTGCTTATAAATAATTTAATTCGTATCATTCCCCTAAATTAACAACAAAAATTTTGCTGAAATATATTCCTTTTTTAGCTTATCAATAATTTAATCGAAATGTTAAAAAATATCCAGCAAGTCTACTAATAATCATCAACCATTTTGTAGAAAAAACATTGTTGAAAATAAAAGAAATCAGACTCATCATAAAACCAAACTCGTCTGTTTCTCTATGAACGGCCACAGAAAGAGAAGAAAAAATTAAAACTTTGAATCTTAATAACTACAAAACTAATTATTTTTTTTTTGAAAAACAAAACGCCAATATTTTTATAAAAAATAATTGTATGTGTGTTTAAAATATCATAGTTCTACTGTGATTAGTTTTTCTTTTATAACGAAAAAAACGAAAACCCGTCAAAAATTTCGAAACTTTAAAACAAAATTACTCCAAAACTAATTCGAAATTCGAAAAAAAGGCGACGAGGTGCAAAACTTCACATCTAAGAGAATGCGGCTGCAAAAAATCATATTTCTGCTGCGAATAGATTTTGCTGGGGGCGAACTCGCAGTAGAAAAAAATAATTTTTGACTTTGACATTAAATAATTCCAGAACTAATTATCTAATTAATTAGCTATTGGAACGAAAAGGACCCTCATACATTTCTCTACAAATGGTCAAAATTTCAATAATTTCCGTTCCATAGTTTTTGCATAGTGACAGTTCAAAATTGTCAAAGTGAAGATTTTCTGAAACAGCGGCGGCAGCGGCGGCGGCGACTGTTACTTTTTTTTAATATAGAGAGATTGTTCATCATCATATTTAGTCAAACAACCAATGGTTGGCCAAAGAAGTCCTTTTGTTCAACTTTGAATACAGTCATTATAATGAATTTAAAATTCTGCCAAATTTGATAATATTTTTAATAATATAAAGCATAAATTTGGACTATAATATCGATTTTTTTTTTTTAAATTCATGTTAAATATCACAAAATCAAAAGTTTACATGACTTGATTGCTCTTCATTCTTTTGTTATGTTTAAAAAAAACCTTAACATTACATTCCATAGAAAACATTTTCGCAGTAGATAATTATCAGAAAAGGATTCCCAACAATAGTTTACGAATACGGTTGGTATAATTAGGCTTATAGGAAACGCATGATGTAGTACCATAGCAGTCTCTTTTCTCAATGACCCTGATGAGGTCCCGAGTTCCCCAATAACCGGCGCAAAGAATGAAAAATCAATGCGATGCTGGCAATAAACGGCCGTCGACGTCTCGCAATATCATTAATGGCGGGCGTCAAAATACAAAAACGGATTTCTTATCGCAAAATCAATCGAGAACACAGGCGTCCGACATCGGCGCAGCTGGGTTCGAGGTTATTAGGAAATCCGAAAACGATTTCGAATCGTCGCGCGCTTTTGCCGCCGAAATTTTGCTTTTTTGAAATCGATAGCGAGACGAAAGCGGATCAGGTAAATAAATATGACGGAATGCCGAGAATAAAAAAAAAATGGCGACCGTGGAAACTCGTTAAGCGCTCCGTGGAATATTCCCCGCGTCAGCGTTATAAATTCGATCGCGGGGGTAATCGTTCTGTTTTCGCAAATTTGGACATCGATTGCCAATTACACGTGGGATAAATTACTCCGTTCCGTCGGGGCAATAATGCTGCTGAGGGCGGATAGATTCGCAATCCTTCTTGATAAACGTCGCTAAACGTCGGGCGTTTTTTGAGGGGGAATTGGGAAAATCTGTCGATTGACATCGCGTTAGTGTTCTCCGCTGAGTTATAACTGATCGAATGGTGTCGGAATGGAGTCTGTCACGGAAGCTCTGTCTGCTTTATTACGTGAACGAAACCATGAAACATAAAATGCTAAACATGATTACAAAACTAAAAAAAAAACCTTCAAATACATTATTACTTGATAATGTTTAAAGGTTTTTAAACCAGTAAAAATTTTATTGGTTCTTCTATAATGTAATAATTTTACAGAACACTTTTTCACTTGTATCTATGTCCTAAATATGTATTAAATATACGAAGTGTCTATTTGGACGGTAAAACCGGCAGTTGCCACTAGTTGGCGCATGCGCCGTAGGTCTCGCGGTCCCGGCGCTCCAATCAAAACCGTTGTCGGCCAAGTGCCGGGTAAACAGGACTAGAGTTAGAGAGTATATCTGCCGGGCAAATAGACAGTGCCTTACATATACACTGTAAAAAAATCCTGTCATTTTCCTTGGAAGAACTGGGCAGCTGGGTTGCCCATTTTTTCCAAGTAATGTTCCTGGAAAATAACAGGAACGTTACTGTAAAATCAATCAAAAATACCAGTATACCAGTATTTTAGGGCAATTTTTCTGTTATTTTCCAGGAACATTACTTATAAAAACTGGGCAACCCAGCTGCCCAGTTTTTACTTGGAACGTTCCAGGATTTTTTTACAGTGTAGTAGTTTAAAAATATCTTGGAACTATAAGTAAACAAAAAGAAGTGTTCAAAAGTGTTTCTAGAAGTGGCGATTCGTGTAAGGGGCTACGGTCTTCTTAACCAAAATTTTCTAATATCCTATAATTTTTCTTTTCTATGAAATTTTATAATTTACTCTCTTTTCCTTTCTTTATATTGTTTCTCTCCTCCAGTTAAGAAAAATCTGTTCAGGCAGTCAATACATTTCGCCGTCTCAACTATACAATACTTGTTCACTGGTGATGAGCTTCCCCTAATTATTTAAGACTTGTAAAGAGCAATGGCTCATAAAAGTAATAAAATTTCGCTCGTCAAGTAAGTGTATATAAAGAGGAGGACATTATTGCAACTAATTAATAAGTTTGAGAAAGAGAACAAATTACTTGATAAAACCTCTGTTATTACATTGTAAAAAACATGTTTTATAACCCAAAACTCTTTATTGTTTTACTTTCCACCTTTCTAAGAAATGAAATAACTTTTGCCAATTATTTCCGATTTAACAAAGTTTATAACTATTTCTTCTAAAAAAATGAATGGCGTTAAAAACTGTTGATCATTATACTTGAAAAAAAATTTTAACACATTTTCTTTCCAAACATAAGTTATGAACTTATGTGAAATAAAAATTCAAGCAGTCTCTTAAATTTTAATTAAGTATTTGAGTTTTCTTAGAAATTATACATAAAAAGAACATACTGAAATCAAAATCAAATCACATAAATTTAATTCATTGTATTTATACTAAGTTTTGTGTATTTATAACCATATTATTTTAATGATAAATAATCACACATAGTTTTCAGTTACCTGAAGAAAAGATAATATTCCTTAAAACAATCATTACATGTTATTAGAAAACTGGATTTGAGTATTACTAAAAGAAAACTGCAAGTATTTGTTAAATTTCCGATTTCTTTTAAAAATTTCATGATCTAAACATAATTCAAAGTTATGGTTAAACTAAGATGTAAAAGATAGTTATGTAGTAAATTATTTCTTTAGTCATTATATTTTCAAAAGAATTTCCTAATTTTCATTTTCCATCTTTAATACACGCTTCAAAGTTCCTCGAAAGCAGACAAAAGATCAAATTTCAAAGAAGAAAAAACGATTTAAGTTAAAAGTGCGCCCCCAAGAAAGAAAGGAAATTTGTAAGTTATGTAAAAAAGTAATTTTTTCATCCCATTTACCATCTTCTCTCTTTGCATTCAGTCTCTGTTGGAAGTGATGCCACCCTGAAAAGAAAAAGATATTAAACTCAATATGTGTAATTTACTTTACTCTTATAAATGGTTTTTTAGCAGGAAAACTCAAACGTTCCCAAATACAATGGCGGAATTCTATATCCAGTCTTTCTTTTACGAGTACCAAGAATAAAATAAAAGAAGTTTTTTTTATCCAAAAAGTTTTCTTTCAGCTATCGTTTGAGTCTTTTATCTCAATATATCGGTTATTCTGCAGATTTCATTTTTTTCTTTCCAATGTAATGGAGGAGGGTAAGGGAGGTAGAGGATATTTTTTTGCATATATCCCTTTCTGGAATATGAAAAGAATTTTTAGGTTGCAATTCATCCTGACTTAAATCGAATTTGAGCTCTAGAAAGGAGGGGACTACTTTTTCCACTCTTCCTTTCAACGTCTGGGGAGTTTTTGAATTAAATTTACCCAAATAATGCATAATTCTTTGTGCTAACAGATTTCCCGCGTCAAGTTCCATTTCGATGGATCCATCGCTCGTGCTAATGAAATTTAAGTGGAATATTTTAAAGAATTAACTTCACTCTGTCTGGCAACACTCTCTCTCTCCCAGACATAGGCTTTCTTTCGCAAGGTGTAAATAGATAATGTATTCATGGAATAAAATGATTAGTTGTTCGAAAAAAAAATATTACCTGAATGTTGCAAAGGAGTGTTCAAATGGAAATGTCTGTTTGTATGCGATATTTTTTGAATTGAAATTGATAACTAAGCTCATCTTGAAATGCGCATCTAGGTAGTATAGTATTAATGCAGGTCTTACAAAATATTGTGAGCTGTCAATATTGTGTAGTAAAATAGTGTGTGTCAAAATTTTTGTTATGGGTAATAAACTTTTGAATCATTATTACTATTTAGTGTTTTAAAAAAAAATGGCTTTAGAATTATAATGCAATGAAATTTTGCGTGCCATTTTTTCTAATTACGATTGATGAGTTATATCAGTTGATTATTATAAAGTATTCAACTTACGTTTTTGAATTCTTTTAAGTTCCTATGCATTTGTCAGTTTTTATATTTTAAATCATATTATCTGAACAGTATCTAGCAATACAATTTCTAGATAAAACTGATAAACATAACTGATAATTCTATGGACTCATGAACTTTCATATTTTGAACCATACCTATTAGGGTGGCCCTTATTATAATGGAGAAAATTTTTTTTCAATATTTTTTTGGGCACCCCCCTCAATTTTTTTCCTTTTACCATGAAATGAAAGTGTGCAAAAGGATTTTCCGATATTTTAATATTCACCCGTGCCGCACGGCGGTTGAAGTTTGAATCCCATAGCGCGCCATAGTAATTGTGTCTTTCTGTGGGAATAGCTTCTCCGCTCGCTTCCTGAACCTCAGAATGACATTTGATTTTAATAATTTCAGCATTATTAAGGTTAAGAAAGATGAAAATGCTACCTAAGAATATTATTAGTAGATGAAAGCAGTAAATTTAACAAAAAATTATTTCTTGAAAATAAATTGTAAAAACGCTCAATAAAATTATTTCACAAAGCATACAATAATTTAAAAAAATCCGTTTAATATTTTATACACATTTTCAATATAACACATTCTTGTACTATCTATAACATTTATTAAAATCTATGTAACATAACTTAAAAAAGAAATGAATAGCTTATTCACTTTTAGGACCAATTATTCTAATTTACACTAAACATTATAATTTTTGCAATCGGGGTATTGTTTTCTATGATCTTCTACGCATTGCAGAAGGCATTTTCTCTGCTACTCATCTATTGTGAGAAGTCCATTAAAATCTCGAATTAGTTTTACACCCCTTTCAGCTGTGTCATTGACAGCAGTCAAATTTTGAAATGTCGGTATTTAGGTATGAAAAGTCATAATTCTGGATTGATGTTAAAGAAACTAATATCAACGTTCAATCTCTTAATAAAATTCAAGCTTTTTTGGGAAATAAAGTCCTCGATTTTCCCCTGAAAAATAAAGAATCAATCCGAAATTAGGTGTAGTAAAAATTTTATATGTGAATAAATATTCCTAAGATAAACAAAAATCATATTTATACTTAAGTTAAAAATTATTTGTTATAAAATGAGGTAAATTCTAATAAGATATTTTAAATAAACTGAAGCGGGCAACTTCATTAAGATAAAAGAAACGATGCATTTTCTTGCAGTATTAAGAGTATCACGTTTGAAATTCTCGATTATGCTCTTTTTTGATTTCGCATCAACGTTTTCAGTAAAAATGGATAGAATGCATATTCTTTATTAAGGTACCACAAATGATTGACAAATTTCGTTTCATCAACCAAAGAAATATATTTGTAAATGGTCTTATATTTCTTTAAAGCCTGTAAGAGAAATTTAAATCTTTTAACACCGGCCGATGGGGACTTTCTATCCATTCTATCACATAGATCTTCACAAGAAATAAACAATTGTTTTTTTTTTTTAACTTTTAAATTCCTGTTCTTTTGAAGCCACTTAAAAGTATTTTTTTACCCACTTAAAAGTATTTTTTCAGTCTTGTGTCTGGCGCAATATGTCCTGCTATGGACCTCCATGACCTTTCCCCATAAAATAAAGTGAACCAACCAATCTAAACTTGAATATTTTCATGGAATAAGTGGCTTATTTAGCCATCCATCTGGCATGATGCAGAGCTCCTAGTGGTCTAATTTTAAAGGATGCTTCTAAATTTCCCCATAAAAATTAATCACAATTCAATTATCTCCTTATAATCGTGTTTTCAGTTCTTTTATGGCATTAACAAAATAATATGTATTAAGTAGTGCTCAAACTTTCATCTTTGATTGATATTTCCATAAAATATTTTTCACCGTCTTCCTTATTGATATCATTCCATCTTTCCCTAATTTTTTAAAGAAGATCACATCTGGACTTACTTTAATTTGGTCAGTTCTTGCTTAAACACACTTCTTAATATCAATTAGTATATGTGGTGGCAACATGTAAAATGTGTAAGATTAAATGTAAAAGATTAACAACACCATTAACCCATCCAGTGTGAGAACTGGTGGTGTCTGAACAGAGAATTTTCCTAACTTTAAATGATGCTAAAATTATCAAATTTTACCAATTTTCCTAACTTTAAATGATGCTAAAATTATCAAATTTTACCAAGTTTCCATGTATTTTAATGAACTATCTTCATCACACATGCTCATTTTGTGTCTCCTATTTCATCTTTTCGTCATTCTGATCTAGAGGAAGCGAGCGGAGAAGCTATTCCCACACTAAGTCATAGTTACTGTGGCGCGCTATGGGATTCAAACTTCAACCGCCGTGCGGCACGGGTTAATATTAAAATATCGGAAAATCCTTTTGCACACTTTCATTTCATGGTAAAAGGAAAAAAATTAAGGGGGGTGCCCAAAAAAATTCCGACTTTAAAAAATAAGGGCCACCCTATTACCTATAGATAAGTACGTAGTAATAAAGTTTCTAGATAAACTGATTATTTTCTGTCAGAATTGTATCTAGCATCGTAAAACCTATGTAGTATTAGATATAAATAATTAATTACGTTATTATATTATTAGACTAGCGTATCAAACTCAAAAGGGACTAATAAAATAACTAAAGAGGTTAAATATGAGTACTTACAAGTGGATATATTAATTTATCATAGATGTCACAAAAGCTAAACAGGAGGTATAAAGTAAAAACAATAATAAATAAATTACTAACAAGATCGCTATCATCAATTCTAAAGGGACACACAAAAACTCAAATGTGAAGAAAACTATCATTGACGAATGCAGATTTCACTCATAAAGGTACTCAAACATGTTCAAAACAAATATTGTGTGACAAAAGTAATTTCCCCTGAAAGAAGGATAAAAATATGTCACCAGAAATTATATTTTTTACCCCCTTTGAGTAAATACGTGTCTTTCAAATGAACTCTGCTTAAATTTAAAGTTAATTAGTTTCACCGGGAGCTCGGCAGTAATTAATCCCATCTTTATTGGAACCGTCACCACTCCTAAAAAGTGGTGTTAAGAGCGGGAATATTATTCTAAAAACAGTTTTTTTTTGCTGTCATCCTTCCTTTTCCCTTTGTTTTAATTTATGCCCCAAGAAAATGAGTCATTTATTTAGGATGCCCTGACGATAAGCAAAGGATCACGAGGTGTATTTTTTCACTTCATTATAATTCATTGACTTGAGCAGATTTTTTATGCATCTCAATTAGACTGTGGCATTAGGGCTAATGTGATGAAAAACTCCCTTTAAAAAGATTTTATTTTTCGACAGAGGGATTTTTTAATATGCTCTTCTTTTTCATGCACAAATCTAAATGAGTTGTATGTTTAAAAAAAAATTCCTCTGAGGCCAAAGCGCATTGATTTTTAAAGTTCGCTCCAAGGAACTGGAATGGAAAAAAAAATTTCGGAACAAAAAAAAATGGGAAGAATAAAAACTAAAATCTTCTGGCGTAATACCTTTTGAACGAAGTACGTAAGATCGGAGCACAATAAGAGATGGAAAAGTTAAAAACTAAGTCAGAAAGTTGGGTTAATATTTTTACTTCAAATTTTATTTTCGGTCGACGTAATAAAAAAATTCTTTAAGACCGGAGAAGCATAAAAAAGTAGTTCTCAAATAAAAATGTATGGCGGAATCTAGGGAAGTTTTTTTTCGTGGAAAACAAATTACCAGGGAAATGTGGCAAAGAAAACATCCTGGAATAAAAGAAAGTCTGAAAGAAAGGCCTAAAAAAGAAATCAATTCTTCCAAGTCCCCTTTTTTTAACATTTTAAACTTTTCCACCTCTGGAGAACATACGTCTATTCATGAAGAAGTAAAAGAATTATTTATTTTCATTTTTTTTTTTTTTTTGTAGTCGAGTTGAATACACTTAATTTAGATTTTACAAGTGACTTGTCTTAGTGAAGATACACATATTAATTTGACTTCCACGTGCTGGCTTTTTACTTAAATGTTTACTTCCCTTATATGACAATTGAATACGCTTATAGTGGAAAAGTCATTAATACCGAGAATCTGTAATATTCCCGCTTCCAATATGAGAATATTTCGGGGTTCTACTCTACTATAATCACTTTTGAAGCCCTTAGTCTAAAGAAAAATGGTTAGGAAATAGGAACCTACCTCTACCTAAAAGGAATGGGGAGTCTGGGGAGTCCTACCCTGGAAAAGTTTTTGAATTTTAGTGTGATTAAAGCAATTCTAAGTTATTTATTCGGGATTCTCAAGGATACATGATACCTCTGAACCTTCCATTGGTCCAGTTGTGATTATTGTGAATTTATGTATTCACACCAGCGGCGTATAATTTTTTCATCGGGAGGGGGCAAAACATCTTTGAAGAAATTTAGTAATTTATATCGCAAGACCTATACCTAGATTTATGTTCTGAAAATAAGCTTAAAATTCTAACTTCTTACATCGCGACCCACAGTTTGAGAACCACTGCCCATTAAACGATTATTGAATAGCTCCCTCTTAAAACTGCACAAAACGCATTCTGATTTTTATACTTTCACTGCCTAGTTGGCTTTTCCATAAAACCGATAGTATCATCCTGTAGCAACCAGCATTTTAAATAAACCTAAAGGCAAATAATTCTATTTTTCGCATGCTTACTAGATCTTACTCTAGAAGTATTGAAATGCAGTCTTTTCGATCCTCTCTCAGTGACACAATTTCAAGTTCCGCGTCACCAAAAATTCTAAATTAGATTAGAAGTAGCCATTCCGTTCGAAAACTCCCAAAGCAATACCTTTCGTGATTAATCAGCACAATGCAAATTGAAGTCCACCAAGCAAAGCTCTCCTTGATAACGCCTGGTTCATTACACCTATACTCCCTCCATTGACTTCCAGGAACAAACATCCCCAATCTCATAACTCATGGCGCCGCCAAAGAGCTTAAATCAACTTTCCGATTTCATCGCGATTTCGATTAAAATCCAATGGCGCGATACGTCAGGAGAGAGGGCTCGTGTCATTTTCGTTGGGCCTGCGTTGGATTACTAGGCTGAAATTGGGGCTGTAGTCCTATCTAGTTCAGAGGAAATGTTTGCAAGGTTTGGGGATGTTCTTGGGATTTCGTGGGAGGAAATTACGTCTCGAATGGAGGTTTCGTTTATGATGGTGGAATATAAGGAAAATATTGAATTAGAAAGTTTGTAATTAACTTTGGAATACTGAGAATAAGTTTCTGACACCCTGAACAAGACTTATGAGACTTGACCAGCAATTAGAAAGAAAATTACCTTTTCGCTGACTCGGATTGGTGGAATCCTTCTTTAACCTCTGGTCAGGCAGCAGTGAATAAGGTCATTAAAACATGACAGATAACCTGATTGGTTTAAATAAGTAACTTCGTTCAGTAAAGATAAACTAAAGGAGCACGAACACTAAATATGCTAACACAGCTTATAAAATATATGCTTATAATATATATAGCTTATAAAATATATGCTTATAATATATTACTTATAATTATTGCACAGCTTATAATATATTATATGCTTAATAAAATGACACGAAATATGATAACACGAAAATATGCTTACACAGTCCACAGGGCAGATAACCCAATATGAAGATATTTAAATGAAATTTAAAAATGAACTCCATTACAAAAAATTATTACTTTATGGAATAGCTTAATTTTTAAGTTATACTAATGTAATTATTGAAGAAAAAATTACAGGTTTTGAATATTAAAATAGTACTAGGGGGCTGCCGCCCCCTGCTCGCTAACGCTCGCCAACCCCCGCGCGAACTGCTTCGCAGTTCGCTTGGGATCGCTTCGCGATCCAGGCTCGCTTCGCTCGCTAAGCGGTCACTAACTTCGTTAGTCTAGCACATTTCGTAGTACCATTCATTACATCACTGTTATGGAAATGGGCTGGTTTTGGAGTGGAAGGCCCATGGGAAAGCATATAGCACTAAGTTAAGGTACAAACAGTTCCCCTAAAAATTCAACCTAACTTTTTCCAATGAGTAAGCAAAGTTGTATCCCTTTCTCTGAGAGGAATTACCAAGTAAATCTTTGTTGCTCCCAAATAAGAGCACATATAGCAATTTAGAAAAGATTAAACACAAAATTTCTTTTTGACATGAGTAAATCTGGGTTAATAATATTATCTACACTTATATACAAATAAAAATATATACAAACAAATCCCCTAAGCATTCATCACGTAGTTAAAATTTTTAACTGTTCAGGGAATGATTCATAGTGCAAGGCCCAAATATGAGCATACTGCACCTTAGAAAATATAAGGAAATTAATACCAACACCAAGTAATTCTTAAAGAATAATTTTTTGTATGAATAAATCTGGATTAATATAGTTTACCTCAAAAATCTTTTAACTTATATACACATTGCCATTAAAGAGTAAGCTTCCACTCTTTATCTGACCTTTACTCCCTCAATACTCAAACACTTAAAATCTCCTCATAAACACAATTAAAAACTTCATTCTTTGGAGCTACTACAGAGACTGACTCAAAAGAACGGGCCCTTGAAAATCCTACATATAGTTGCCCATGACTGAAAACTGGTTCATTTAGATCTAAACATATTTTTTCAAAAGTTTGGCCCTGAGACTTATTTATTGTCATGCTAAATGCTAAGCGAATAGGGAATTGCCTCCTCTTAAATTTAAATGGCATATTGGAATCAGATGGAATTAAAGGAATCCTTGGAATTAAAAAGTGTTCAGACCCGTTAATATTTTTAGCTTCAATGAGATTTCTGTGTAAGTTAGTCACTATGAGACGTGTCCCATTACATAACCCTTTTGAAGGTGATAGATTTCTTAAAAGCATTATGATGCAACCACGTTTTACCCTCAATTCATATGGAGGCATACCGGTAGGAGTCAAAGAGTTTATGAATTCCTCAGGATATATTAATTTATCCTGTGGATCTTCACTGACAACTGTATCAACAGCTTTGTAAACAGTTTCATTTCCAGGCATACATTGTAACACTTTATTATTGATAACCATAGATAGTTCATTTTTAACAGTGAGGATTGCACGGTTTTTTAACTCATGTGGGGTCACATTTGAAAAGTTTATGTCCCCATATAATTGCTGAACAGGGTCTTGTATCACAGGATAGCATTGAGAAGGTAATTTAACCAAAGGTCCACTCTTCATCTCCCCAATGTCTAACAACCAAGCAGCAAATTCCTTTTCAGACTCAAGGGCACGCATATTTTTTGTTAAATTAAGTTTAGAAAATTTTGACCAAAGTGTGTGTTTTTTGATAGAGCTGCTAACTGTCAGTGCTCTCGAACCCCTTAAAATTACAGGAAGGACTTGGCGAAAGTCACCACCCAAAAGAATCACCTTGCCCCCAAAAGGTTTCTCAGATTTAGTGAGATCTCTTAATAACCTATCAACTGCTATGAAGGCATGGACATGGGTCATTGGTGCTTCATCCCACACAATTAATTTAGATTTAAGGAGTTTATCTGCTTCTTTAGTATTAGGCTTTATATTGCAAGTAGATGTGGCATTTATTTCAATGGGTATTTTGAAAACAGAATGTGCTGTCCTACCTCCAATTAATAGAGTGGCAGCAATACCTGTGGATGCAACAGGAATAACAGAATCCCCTTTGGCACGAATAGTGTGAAGCAAAGTGGAATAAACAAATGTTTTCCCTGTCCCAGCAGGCCCGTCTAAGAAAAAACAGTTTGATGAATTTGCACTGCTGTTATACACAGCATCCAATACTGTTTCTACTGCATTCTTTTGTTCAAAATTTAATTGTGCAGTGTAGAGGTCAGCTTTAGTTTGTTCTTCCCCAATATTATAGTTATTTCCCTCCCCCATTGAATAATTAGGTATGTTAACTTCAGGAAGATTTAGTTTGGATAGAGTTAAATTGTAGGATGCAAGTAGTTCTTCAATAGCAGCAAGGCCATATTGAGGACCCATATCCTCAGAATATTTTTGCACAAAATCCTCAGAAAGGGAAGTTTTATGCTGCTCCCATAACTCAGGAACATCCTCGATTTCTCCAAAGGCACAAATCATAGCAAAGAGGACACGTAATTGCCCTGGAGATTGAAAATGTGCAGCTTCATCTAACGCATCATGCCACTGCTGATCTCCATCAAGAAGACCAAGCTCTTGACATGCCAACCTAAATGAGTTGCACTTAATACCATTGACTGTAAGAATGTCCTCAAAACTCTTAGCTCCAGGCTTTCTTAAAAGGAGCATACGCAAGTAATATCTCTCGGTATCCTGAATGTTTACAATTGGTAATCTCCCAATAACTTTTGACCCACCTCTTTGTCTCTTTTTCCATTCAGTATGTTTGGCATCAAAAACATAATATTCAGGAATTTCGGAATACAAAATCGTTGAAGCCTCATGATCCTTACTATTAAGATCAAACCAAGCTGTTAGTGTAGTTTTTTTCCCCGCCGCATTATCAACAGCTTGGACCTCCTGACCATCTTGATAGACAATAGGTTGCTGATCAGGGAGGTGAATGGCTAATCGAATAACTGTATGAGATTTTTCAGACATACTGAATTCGTTAAGACGCCACATGGCCTCAGGAGCACTCACATACCTCCCCTCAACATAACTTAAAATTTCATCGTGGTTAAGAGTGCTATCTGATGTTATTTTAACTGAGGCGGCATCATGACCCTTATACACATATTTATACAGGTATTTTACACTTTTTACCGAAGCACAAACCTCCACATTAATATGGGCGTTAAATTTTTTAATTAACCAAGGGTTATAAGGAACAACCCACCTGTTATCAACAGAGTACTTCCCCACCTGTACCGGTTCAACAACCCTTCTACGGTAAATTGGATAGCCATTTACATTTTCCTCAGTTTCCTCCCTCAATTCTTTCGGGAAATTTTTAGAACACTGACCTTCCCTCATGCATGGGGAATTAGAATTTAGTGTCCCACAGGGGCCGTGGATTAGACACTTAGTCACAATTTCATAGAGTCTAGGTTCTATCACAGGGTCGGGCAGTTCAGCACTGACATATTTGTCTATGTCATCTTTAGTTCTGATTTTAGATTCAGAATCTAAAGTGAGTAACATATGAGCATGGGGCAAACCTCTCTTTTGGAATTCAATGACATATATATAGGATAACACCTTGCCAAAGAGATTATTTTTAGAAATATCTAGTAAGAATTCTTTTAACTTTATGTGGAACACACGAACAACAATATCAGGTCGATTTTCAGGACGCTGATAATGCTCCAAGGAATTTAAGATTTCAGGCCAAGATGGGTTGCAAGTGAAAGTCAGAAAGAGATCTGGCTTTCCAAATTTTCGAACCATCGCCATTGCATCCTGATAATTCTGCTGCATATGGCGAGGACTACCTTGAAATGACGATGGTAAAATTATCAGTTTCCCTGTGCGCATGTTTTGATTCTGAGCCTGACAATGTAAAGAATCCAAAAGCCCCTGATACAACTCAATTCGCAAATCTTTTTGATTTTGACGCAAAAAATTTAATCTGGACCCTTCAGTTTTTACATAGGCGTCAACAATATATTGCTGCAACAGTTTTCCACTGTTATGCAAAATGCTGAAGCCCTTTCGAGAAGAAAGTCTATAAGCATAATATTGCAACTGGGTGACTCTTATGCGGGTAGCTGTCCGACGGGTCACATCATGTTGCATTTCTGCATGCCACCCACTCTCGCCCCTTGGGAATAGTAGAGGATAGGTCATTGGATCACACCATTGATTTAAAGGAGATATGTTTTGGCAAGAATCGCCTTTCGGATAGATACATATGTCCCGTTTTGCAGGAGGCTCTCCGTTATCCCCAACAAATATGGCAGCTACCTCTGTGCACACAGTAGGAGCATTAAACCGCCGCATGTCCAATAACTCATTTTCCAAAAACATCATCTTTACAGATGCAGATGGGTTGCTTTGCACAATTTTGTGCATTTGCATATAAGAAGTAGCGAAGGGATTGATATCACGAAGCATGGCATCTAACATTTTAAAAACGTTAGGCACACATTTCACATTGTAGCTTGACCGTTTGTCAGTGGCCTCACTCGAGTCATAAATGTACAGTTGACCATACCCTTCCTTGTGCTGGTCAGTGTAAAGAGGGGAAACTTTATGGTAGACTTGGCCATGCAAACGGTAGCAATAGGTCCCAGATCCTTGGGGAGGATTTATTTGGGCCCCCATTGATGCAAACGCTAATCCGGAATTGTATTCACGGATCCGTTGGCGATAGTTTTTGGAATCTGGGGTATCATCAGTCAGCAGATATACCATAAGTTCGGGAGCCTCACCCAGGGGTGGTAACACAACCTTACCATCATGGCAACATCGGTTAAATTTTTTTGAAGTATTCCGCTCGTCATTCCAAAATAATGCTCCACAGAATTGGCACTCCTCACTAAGCGTGCCACAAAAGTGTTCCGAGATATCCTCACGAATGCAAACTCGCTTGGAGCGCCGGCGAGAGTCGCCATCGCTTCTCCGTTCACGGCGTGAACATTCTCGTTACTGCGCTGAGTTCTTAACCGCAAATTTCTGCGGTAAAGCGTAGCTGCTGCAGCGATATTCATAATGATGGTTCAGAACTTAATCAAGGCGAAAGGAAAGACGCTATCGAATAAAATGGCAAAATGCGAAAGGAAAGGACGCTACCGAATCGAGGTCGAGCAACGAAATGGCATTTTGGCGGGCGCGCTAGAACCGAGGTAAACAAACATTCTACGCGTTGCCAACGGCGGAAAGAGAAATACCCGCTTTTTTTGCGATTACGTTAGAGTATTATATATATAGATAACTAAACCTATGTTAATTTCAAGTAATAATGCCTTCTTACTCATGGACTAGATACGAAAACAAGAAATAATGATGATAAAAGCTCAAGTTAATAAAGGTCAGTTGAATGTATATTTTTACTAAAAACATATTTTAAATAAAATAATGCAGTTTCCTCTTTCATTATATTAATACCACAAACAATAAATCAACAATTCCTTTTTAATGGCCAAAACTGTTAAAAAATATTAGCAACGCGTACCATCCTAAAATTGTTCCAAAATTAAACGCAAACGTTTTACATTTAATTGACCCCATGAAATATTTCCGAAAGTTCGAAGAATTTTTAGCATCAAAAATGCAGCAATTAATTTCCTTTTTGACTTTTAAGCACAAAGTTAATGAACCGAAAAATATGTTTATAAACATTTGTTATTGAACTTAAATTCAGCTCACGAAGTAACGAAGTGGAATACAATCATGAGTGGCTAAGTTTCCAACAACCAATCCATCGACAATGTTGCCGATAATTTGAGGAAAAATTAACTCATTGGGAAACCATTTAATGTACATACTAATTACTTTGAAAGATGTGATTTATCTCTTATCGAATTAATGCTCTCATGTTAGTAATTAACTTCCGTGCAAATTAGAAGGTAATTCAATGAAGCATACCATGATTTCATAATTATTTTTCCACCACTTGGTTCTATTTTCATTATTTAAATAATTATCATTCACTTTCTCATCACAAGTATTGTTAATTTATTAGGATCGTGTTGATTAACTCCGTAAATATAGTTAAAGTTTTCGTTACTGAATTTTCATTACTTAACTTGTAGGCTTAAATTTGATATCAGCATAGCATCAGGCCTGACGAGAGAGGGGGGGCGAGGGGGTACGATACCCCGGGGCCCGGTACCCAAAGCTTTTCATATTGAGTACTAAGACAGATATCATTTTGAATATTTTAGAAATTAATTTGTTCACATAAAGGTCCAAAAATGAGTAAATTCCCAGTTTTCTAGGGGCATATTTTCAAAAATTTTCTGGGGGAAAACCCCGAGACCCCCTTTATTACTTGTTACTCATCATATTATCAAGAAAACGATATTTTTAAGTTGAGTGTAATTCAGATCTTGCCTAGAAATATTCTAAAAATTACATTGAGCGTATGAATGCATGGGTGGAGGTACTTCAGAGAATTTCCCCCCCTTCTTCGAAATGAGAATATGTCATTGGGGGCCTGCTTCTCAACCTTTTACCCGGGGCCCGACTTGGCTCTCGGCGGCCCTGCATAGCATTAATTGATATTAATTAATTTTAAAACAATATTGTTAAATACTTAAATTTTTAAAAATTTAAACCTATGATTTCGGTTCATTTTCTGTTCAAATTTTTTTGCAGGCAATTTTTTTTGACAATTTGAGAAGATTCTTTCTAATACGTCAGTTTAATAAATACATTTTGATGTGCTGTGCTCTTTTCCATTGTATTTCATGTTAAAAGGAAGCTGTCTTTATTCTTATATCTTATAATTTAAAAATCAAATGTTTATCAACATTTCGTCTGGTACTTGACATTTTTTCAAAATTAAAGGGTTAAACTTTTAAACATGATGTTGATATAATAAGGGAGAATATTGAATATTTACTCTAACAATTTGATTGAATACATTACTGTCTCAATTCATCACCAGTTCAACAAGTATTTTAATTTCTAACCAATTTATGTGTGTGGTATGTTAACAAAATATTACTTCCTTCAAAAATTAATCCTAATTTTACCATATTAACAGATATATTTTTTATATCTAGTGTAAAATATGCTAAATAACTATTTACTTTTCCTTACGTCTCATTTATTTTTAAAGCCTCAAAACATCAAAGATTTCCACACCACTTTAAAACTCATTACCTTCTCACAAACAAAGAACGTCAAACCTGTTGCCAAAAAAAAAGATAAATTCTAGGTATAAAATATGAATTAATCTTAAATTAAAATATGGTAATCGGATTCGCTTCTTGAAATAGGGAAATTTTCTCGCTGCCTGAAGCATTTCAATTACCAAGACGTTAACGAGAAATGATCTTCTGGAATTAAGGTACAGCTTGTGAAATATTATCTCTGTGGAAGAGGCTATTTTAATAGAAAGACATTTTCACAGTGATATGTGCCATGTATTAGATAATTGAATTACTAGCTGTTTAGTGAGAAACGAGGTAGAATAATTGAAGGAGTGAGTGGAAAAAAGAGGTAGTATAACAAAAAAAATTGTTTTAAAGGCATTTGGCCTAAAGATTTTTTGCTGGTATTATGTTTATTAAAATTTGTTTACTATGAAGTAAGTAAAACTTATGTTACAGATTTACTTGTTTTTCTTAAAGTATGAAAAGGGCTAATATATTATTAAAAATATTATTTTTATCATCATAATAGTAATACTAATGGATGAAAGGGGTATATACTTATTAATATTTTATACCTCTCCTTTAATGATAATTAATGATTTTTAATGATAATTACTCATTTAAAAAATATGAAAGCTCTTTTAATAGCATTAATTTTTTTTAAATAAAAAACTTTCTCTTTTAACTTATTCTGAAAACGGCCTTATGAACCGTAGGAAATCATCCTGTTAATTTTTACATTATCGTATGGTTCCTAATTTATAGAAAGCTTATTTTACTACTTTCTTATTTTTTATCGGAAATTAAGTTATAAAATTTTAAACATATGTTTCAAAGTTTTATGTTAGTTTAGTTAGTAAATTTAATCAATAGAAAATTCAGATACAAAATTCCCTAAAAATCTAGGTAGGTAGGACTTATCCCACCTGGTATAGGGAGGCCTAAAAATCTTCAATATGAGAGGTATCTGTACACTTGATCGCTCAAAATTATTTTCTGTAGACCCCCCCACAACGGATAACAGCACCTATCCATCCCTTAAAAAAACATTTATCCAAACCAATTCTGCTGTCAACCTTCTCCAACTATCACTCCATCTTTGGAAAAACATCTTCTCCCTCACCGAACACTTTACAGTCCGTTCGAACCCCCCTCTGCCAGTCCCTCGATCATTACCAGCAAACGAAAATTTTCCACCCCTGTGACAGTAATCACACACGTCGCCGAGATACCTATAATAAGGGCTTGTCCCTCCCTCAGGTAATTGCCGAAGTTTTAAGCCAACTCAACTCCACTCGACGGCAGTTGTTAGGGAATGGGGATTAGATGAAGTGAAGTGAAGAGGTCATCGCGTTCGATCTCCGGGGATTAATGCGCGAAAGATTCCCGGAGGGGAAAGTAGGGAGAGGCCAGTTTGTGTAGGGATTAAAATCGGAATTTGATTTGAATGGGGAGGGGAGATAATGTCTTTTGATGCATAATTTGTGGCCGTGATTAATGAGGTTGTATCTTGTGTTGTGTGCTTTAATTTTGTGCTTCAGATAAATTCGATGGGAATTTACCTTTGGTTTGTACAGGGGATGAATTTGGTCTTTAGATCTAGAAACAGGAGAACGATGAATTTGAATTATTTAATAACAAACAACAACTCCAATAAAAATTTGTAAATTTGGACTTGGGGTCGTGGGGAGCCTAGTGGTTAAAGGCATCAACCTTGGAATGAAGGGTTCCGGGTTCGATTCCCGACACCACTAAACACCCACGGAGTATATGCGGAGTACGTGCTCGTTAAATCTGTGGGACCGAAAGTCCTATGGTCGGTTATGGCGCAGTTTATGTCCAGGTCTTCTGGAGACCATTCCCCTCCACTTCAGAGACATGGCAAAATTATGTGGCGATAGAAGGTGGCAGCATCTATCATCCGAGGTTTAAGAGGGGCTCCTGTCCTTATGGGCATCATTTCATCATATAAAACCGCCTTCCTTTGCATCAATTCCTGCGCGCCTTTGCGGATGGAGAGCTTGGATATTCCAAGTGGTACCAAGTGGCATTAGAACAACAACAACAACAACTGGACTAGGAATGTCAAATTCTTAAAAAAGAAGTTAAACTATGAAGTGATTCAAAAACGATGGTTCTAAGAGTATTAATCTCCCATTCAATTTATTTCCTTATGTATATTCCGTTACTACTTCGTATATAACGAGTATTTTATCATTACAGCAAGACCTTGTCTCTACGCTTGAGGAAAAGGGTGAACTGAAAAATTAAAAGTCTTGAAAGAAATTTATGATAACCAAAACAAAATCTGATATAAGGTATAATCTATGACAAGGTATAAAATAACTTGTTCATAGCATATATGGACTCTGATGTCATCATAAACGAAAATTAATTTTTCTTAATTACTAATATGTTAGTAAATATAAAATGAAAACTTATATTTTAGATAAATGTCACTATATGTTTTTCCTTAAAATTTAAGGATTTAATTAATAAAACGCTCGTGATTTTTAGGGGGAGGTAGAATCTAAATCTAAACAAACCAATTGAAATTTTCGAAAATAACTACGTTTTTAATGTTTTCTTTCCAAATTATTCTAAAATCCTATTCATCCATACATAAATATTCTGTTTTCATGAAAATTTAAAATAATAGTACACTGAGCTTGTATTGATTTTATAAGGGTATTGACTTCCACCACCCTTTTACATGCATATTGGAGTACATTCAAAATAAAATGCTACAGGATGACACCAGGACCAAATCGGATATTCCCAGTGAACAGATTGATGTTATTCACAAAGGCAGAAATGCATTTGATAGCCAACTGTTCAAATCCCCAGTTACAGTTACTCGGATAGGCAGTTAGTTTCTAATCACTTAGAGTGAGGATTAATGTTAATATTTAATTTGGGAGCACAAGAATTGGAAATATGTATGACTGATTCAAATTTTGAATCGAGAAATTGTCTATGTTATGTAAATGTCTAGATTACGCGTGTTCTCTAATTGGTCGATATAATCCTCTTTGATTTCATATTTTTAAGATTTAAAAGAAATTCTTTCATTTCTAGAATTGAAACATTTTTGTAAAAAATAGTGAGAAACTCACTTAGAAAGTCCTAATTGTTTTTAACGTGTGTTTAAAATTTTGTTCTTTTGGTTTGGTTTATTTTTTTTATCTGTCAAATTTGTTTATCTGTTATCTTGATTTTATATTTTAGCCTATTTAAATAAATTTATTTCATTAAATTTCGAATCAATAACAAATTTTAAAAGCATTTTCCGAAGTATTACCGAATTGAATACCTAATTTATTAAAACAAAAAATAATAAATTTTGTTTTAAAATATTTTAAGTTTTTGTTTTAAAGCAAAATATCTTTAAAAACATCACTACAAACTTTTTCTAAAAGAAAATATAAAACTGTTAAGAGCGACTAACATGTCACAATTTTAAAAAGAGCGACTATTAATTTTGATCATATTTTTGACGAATACTACTTTCTAACGTAACACAGCTATAATAGACGGAAACGTTTCCTGACCCTGTGATGTCACTACGTGGAAGGAAAAACTGCGTAAACAGAAGGCCTGTTGGATTACGAGAAGTTTCGGTACACAAATCGTGATAAAAAGACGCTATATACCTATATGTTACGAGCAATGTGTTATTAATAATGCCCGTGTATTTCGGGCAAAGTGATTAATAAATCATTGATATTTATCGCATTGCCCGCCTCAACTTCGGGCATTATTAATAATGCCCCGTTTATCACTTTGCACGTAACAAATACATGGGTTTAACAAACTAATCATATTTCTAAATTGATGTTCTTAATTTCACTTAAAATTCAGACACCGCGCTGAGAACTACTTTATTTGTTTTTGCTTCTCCAGGGTCAAGCAACGTTGCAGTCTAGTATTATAGTGCTACAAAACTGTACGCCCTATAACACAAAAATACGACAGACACACTATAAAACTAAAACTCTAAACTCCTCTTACCAGAAAACATAAAAGAGAATGACAGAGCTAGGAATTCTTGTCAGCCTCTAAAAACACCCACCATCTCCAAATGAAAGAATTTATTCCCTTCAGTTACAGAGGAAACAGTCCTCTGTAAATACATCCCCACCTAAAGCTCCCGAAATATCTCCGAAATAAGAGTAAAGCCGAACAATGAAACCCGGTTTTTTATCCCGCGCGGCGTATCTCCTATCAAAATATTCACTTAGAACGAACGGCCCTTCCCTTAAAACCTTACGAAATCCCGATACTGTCAAACCCGGAAAACAACCACTACTCAGCGCGCCGAAGCCTCGCGGGACAAATAATAAACGAAGGGAAGCAGGAGGCGTGCAGCTCACCTCCGCTCGGAGAGCTTTTTCTTCTCTGACAGACGGAGGAGAGACAAATAGTATCCAAGAGGCTCGAATGAGTGATTTTAGAGCGTTCTCGTTTCAACTCATTGGGTCCTTACGACTTTTGGGGGAGGGGGGGAGTTAAAAGGCGGGGGATTGGTCCCTCGGCGGGGCTCGTAAAGTGGGCCGCGCTGATGGTTATAATAACAAAGAAGGTTAGATCGTGTTTTGAGAGGAATTATTCCTGGAAATGGAGTCGGTAAAAAGTTTTCCTGGAAAGGAAGGAAGATATTTGAATTTAGTACATGCTAATACTCCTTTAAGATGTTTCAGAAACTTTAATAAATATATTTCAGCATATTTGTGGAGTTGACATTAAGTTTACTGGATTAAAGTTATATGAGTTAATTTTTCCTAGAAAATAATATCTCCTTCTTTATTTAATGAATGAGAAACACTCCCGTTTCAACGTCCCTGCAAGAAGCTTATATTTCGTTTTAAAATGCATTACGTTGAATGAAGTTTTCTTAAAAATTACGAAATAAAATTGTATAAACTGATCAGCTTTTGTGGCCTCGGAAAATTACATAGAGGGAGGTGAGTTTCACATCCCTATTTTACGGATATATTTGTAGGTAATTTATGGTATACAACTTTTACTCAGTGTTAATTTAAATCGGCGTAGTCCACATTTTCCCGCTTTGCGTTTCCGTGCTTTCAAAAAATATTAATATTTTTCCACTCCAAGCTAGAACATTTCAGTAAGAATTGGTGAGAGAATAATTTAAATTACTAAATTTGTTCGCCAACTTCAAGAGTGCGGGAAGACATTTCGCTCCCTGGCTTAACACTAACAGGTGTGGAAAAAATAAGAGTGTTGCTCATGTATGCATCACATTACCAGGGCAATGAGTTTTAAGACTGGATCTTTATACGTCTATACTAATAACACAGAGTATAAAAACTTATTTATTCAAAAAATTTTGTATCAAAATTTACTTTTTCATTATTACAACATATTCCTTATTACTCATTATTACAACATTATTCATGATTACAAGATTATTAATTCAAAGTTATACTTTTTTCTCATTCAACAAGGGAAAATATGGAACTGTTTAAAACAAAGGATCTTATATTTTATGTTCTCAAAAGAAAGTAATTTTAGAAACTGACATTATTTATGAGGGAACTCTCTGGAATACCACCACAGTAATTTTTCACTGAGTCCTACCCTCTAAAAACGAAGAAATTCAGCGAAGAACTTTAACGCCGAGAACCATCAGAAATGTTTTATTTCAAGCTGATTTTGAACCAAACCCAATAAAAAACGTCAACCGAAACCGACCATTCCCTCAAAATAAAACCATTCCTGCAACACCCGCAGCTCGCGAGCTTTATTGACTAACATGAGGTCCAGGCGCATGAAAAAAAGATAAGACTCTTTAAAAGAGCTTTTAAAACTTTTAAACTTGTCACACCACGGAGCGGGGACTACATCACCTTGATTTAAAGTTCCCCGGACATAAAGCTGACGAACAGGGTCTCCGACAATCGCATGACGTCACTTAACGGCCCCTTTCTTCCTCCAGACTTTTATTTAGTCTCCGGGCGTTGGCAACGCTGCGAATTCCCCTGCGAGAAGTTAAGAGCTTTTTTAACAGAAGCGCTCCCATTCTTTTTTGACAATCAATGACTTTTGAGAGCGGAAAATCACGAAAAAACAGCGGCCCTCCTCCTCCAAAAAATAAAGTGCGTATAACGTCTTCTATCTCTGCAGTAATGGGGATGGCTAAGGGGTGGGAGTGCTGCGATACTTTTTAAAGGTAGCGCCCAAGGGTACTGTAAATTGAGGCTGTAATGACATCAGGGGTGGGTAGGGGGTATCGGGGGAGTCCATTGTTTGGGGGGTGTCCTTTTACAGCTTTCACTTATTATTTGGAGAAAGTAATGCGTGCTTTGGAGAGGAAGTGTTTAAAAACGCATGTTGGCGCTTCATTGATTTGAGATGAAGCGAATAGTGTTTTTAAGCTTCCGAAAAATATTCAATATTCGGAATTTTAATCCATTTCAATGCATGTGTTGTTGTTATTATAACCACCTCTTGATAATTTAGTTCAGAACTGCACAACTCACGGACGTATTCACCGCTGAACTTAATGGGCGGTAACCCGTAGTCAAAGTTCTAATTGGCAGTTAAAGAAGAAACACTAGTTAATTTAAAGTAGCTGAATACTGGAAAAAAATTAACACACTATGCCTGTGTTCAAAAAATATTGTAAGTTTGTGTATTATATAATTTAAATGAGATTCCCATACATTTTTGACACTTACAAGGTTACAGGTATATTATATTCATAAAATACTTCTTAGTAATTTTGTTTTAAATTATTTGATCCTTCAATTATCAATCAATGAACTAAACACTTCAGTAATTTTCCACGGGCAAATTATTTGAAATTCTTTAAAATTTACGAGATAAATACGTGTTTTTAACTGAACATTCACAACAACTAATTGTTAAAAGCATTTCAAAACTTCAAAACTAGTCGGGCCACAAAAATACGAGGCATCATGTGGAGGTCTGATTTAGTTCATTCAAAATATGTATTACTTATATTTTGATAAAAATCAGTCAACACAATCGTGATGTATAAAAAGAATTTTCCTGCTGCATTAGAAATCTTCTAATTCAAAAGTTTGTTGATACAAATTTATATATAAAAGTCTTTATAATGGGAAAATTCAATTACTAAGGACTTATTGAAGTTATTTTACGTCAAAGTTGAAGAATTTTGTTTGCGCTGGGGTTCAATTCTTAGATATTTGTATTTTTTGTTGAGTTCGTTTAAACTTTCTTACAATCAGTTATGGTGAAAGGAAGTATTGCTTTAAAAAGTCAAGTTGAAAGATAGTTTTTTCCATTTGTAAACACAAAAAACCCCTCTCATTTAATATCTGATCTTCAAAACCTGGTATATCAATATCTGATCAAGTATAAATTCCAAAATAATGTTCAAAAGTACACTCTAAACCATATTAATGACATACAGATGGCTTTTAGAAATGCTATGTATGAAAATCAAAGTAAAATATCAACAAAAAAAGATCTAAGGTCTTTTCTTTTATAAAATAAGGGCATGAGTTCACAATTAAATTTATTCTTGGAATTAGGAACTCGAGAAAAGCTTCTTCCTTTCTTCTCATCGTCTGTTTCGTTCGCGAAATTAACAAATAACTCTCAAGAAAAGCACATTTTTCAATTTCCTAACCGAGATAAATTTCCAAATGCGCGCTGATCACATTAGCTTCGTAACGACGCCATTAATTATTCAATGGAAAGGTTACGGTTCCGAGTATAAATGGAAGCAAAAAAAACCTCTCTAAAGAACGCAAAGAAACGAAACTAATAAAAAGGGAATCTCGTGAAAAACGATTTAGAGTGAAAAGAAAAGTTTGAATTATATATGAGCCCTCCGAAAACACATTTCGTAATTTGTTTTAATTGCAAAAATATGAGTTTTGTTTTCCAGAAGAAAGTTCTTTGCGATAAATTCTAAAGAAGGCGGGAAAAAAAGACAGGGAAGAGTGCTGGAGGAGTTACAAAGGAACAATGTAACTGTAATCGAAGCAAGAGCGCTTTTATATCGCTTTATAAATTTATTCCACGGTTAAAGAAAAAACTTCCAGGTGTTCTTTCTTCTTCTGGAAATAAATTGTTGTTTAATTATCTGAGAATGAAAATGCGTTTAGTTAAATTTTAATGCTAGCTTTTTTTGGAAGTTTCTACTGGGTGAAGACTTTTGCAAAAGTAATCAAGATAGTAGGGTAGGCATACGAAAGGTTTGAGGTCTATTTTGTTTCATGATGGAAACAAATTGGATTATTATTACATTTACTCCAGGGTTTGATAGGTTAATTGGATTATAGGGTATGATATCAATAAAAACAGTGGACTTGTCAAAAATTGTGATAAGTGAGGTGATTACGAGGTATCTTTCAGTTTGGTTATTCATTTGACACTGCAAAAACTCATATCTTTTAAGTTCTCTTTGTTTTCCTATAATGGATCTGAATTAAGAGTATTAGTGAATTGTTTTGAGCCATGATGAGTATAAGTCTTTATCCGTTTATTGTGTGCCTTTCTTTAACTCTTAAGTATAATTCAGAATTCCATTGCAAATTAAAAAAAAGTTTCTATTCATTTTAGTTTGTTATCGATATTTACTTATAAATAAGAAAACAATTCTATTAATTGTATAAGTTCCTGTCAGAACCAAAAAAACACGTTACACTTGTTTTATGAATTTTAAAAAATCAAAATCCGATTACACACTCTGAATAAAGCTTGAAAACATTACAGCCGTTTGTCAAAACAAATGTCCAAAACAAAATATATTGTCTCTCTCTACATATTAGAGTTATTTTACTAACAAAATTCACTTAAAAATTCAAATCATTTACTAATAAGAATTTTAAATACTTTAAACAGTTTACACATTAGTTAAGGTTGCTTATTTTCATTCAGTTTAGATCTGCGTTGTTTAAATTCTAGTCGGAATAAATCGCACATAACTTCTTCGGAAATAATTAAAAATTGTTGGTTGAAGTATTCCACCAGCAATAAATTAATTGTTGTCTCAGAGTTCAATAATTAAGCGTCAGGCGATATTGACGAGTCAAATAGGCCGTAAAATTAATGTCCAAGTTCTGCGAATATATGGGCTTTGAATTAAATTCTGGAAGAGCTTTGTGCTTCTATCACTGCCAATGAAAAGTGACATTTATAATATTACACGGATCTTTCATTCAAGCTGAATAGAATTCGAAATCCAAGTGTCTTTGTGAATCGATCCAGTTCAAACGATGAATAGTCCTTCAGAGAAACCCTTGCATTCGATTATTTTCGGTTCGGGGAAATCGGAATATCTTAGAAATTATGAATAAAGGTTTAAGTATCTGGTGATTATTACTGAAATTATTTTAAAGAGGAAAGTTTTGAGCGAGTATTGTTTTGAAAAGTATTTATTAAAATTATAATGAACTGAGTTTACATTTTCAAATCAAAATTGTATTTAAGGTCAGTCAAAATTAAAACTTTTTTGACCCTTTTAATGTGATAATCTTTATAAATTACTTTTTATTACTTAATAATGCTTAAAATTTATTTTATGATACATTACCTGGCTTATTTAAGTCTCTTAAAAATATTTTTTTTTATTAATGTTCTCGTTAACCATACATTTCGTAATTGTATAATAGTGTATGACAAAATGATGATTATAACAAATGAAGAAAATTATGATAAAACAATTAAGCTAAAAGGAAAAATTTTGTATTAAGATCTGTTTCAATATTATTCTCTTATACAAACGTCTTATCAATCAACACCGTTACGTACACGGTTTTACCATCAAACATTTAATAAATTACATCCCTGTATACATTACACACCTTAAAACAACATAAAAGTGTTGTTTAGTTATGTAAAAAGATTAATCATACACTTTAGTGGAGTTTTAAAATAATAAATTAGTAGTATAAACTTCTCACTATAGTTTCAAGGATACTTTCTACCCCTTGTTGCTTGCTAATTCAAAAAACCAATACCCATTTTTTACGTTCCTTTCCCAGAAAAACCGATCATCTAACCTTATTCTTTCAGCTAAACAAAAGAAGATAGCCGAGAGAAAAAAAAGAATCTAGGGCACGTATACATGTATGAATTTCTTACTTACTTATTGTTGTTTTTCCTGCGTGAAAAATTAGCAGAGATCAATCACGTGGTGTGTGTAGTTTTTTTTCCCCCGTGATCCACCAGGAAGAAAGAATTCTTCTCAGGTCAGGGGCTTGGCCAGGCGATTTTCATTTGTCTTTTCGGAGGTGGCAGCAGTTCTGAGGATGCTTCTGGGCTTTGGGTGGGAAGTATTCTATGTTGTACGATTTCTTTGTTGCTCGATAAAGATTGGGAGGTTAAGGTGAATGCTTTTGCTACAAGTTTATTTGGTGTTACGTTCAGTTCAGGTAGTAAGGATCAGTGGAAAAAGATAACGTATTTTAATTTAATAGATTACAAGTTGTGTACTCTATAAAAATCGCATTTAGGCATGTGACATATCAGCAGAAGTTTTGGGAGGGCCCACAGAAATACAGCTAACTAAGTTAAAGAGATCCATCACAATCTTTTGGAATTCTAATTCGTTTCACAATCTTTTCTTTATATAAGAACTTTCTCTTGCGCAATTAAGTTGAGGGAAGAAAGCCATTTTTATTTAGGGTGAGAAGCAGAGTAGTCTGTATAATTAGCTTTCAATTTCCTTATGAAAGATTGGTTTTTCTATCAGATATTGAACTTACGATATTTTGTACCCATATTTTGTATAAATCGTGAACCTTTTCACCTGAAATCTGTAAAATAAAAATATGTAGACTCTTCATGAGAAATTATACAAGAAAAATTGTTTTTTATAAAAGAAAAGAACAGCTAAAATAAGGGAAGGGGCAAACAACCTAAAGACGGGCTTCACTGCAACTTCTATCATCAAATCCCATTTTTATAAAAAAATCTTAAATTATTGCATTCCTACTAATTATATTTAACGTAGTGAAAAATCTCTAAACAGGTTTCAATTATATCACCTTTTAATTTGAACTTAGTAATAACAAATGTTTTCAATCAATTATTTTAATTTCACAAACTAAATTTGTATCAATTTAAAATCTTTATTTAAAGAAAAAGTAGTAAAATGGTAGGTTTAATTCAAGATCATATGATATATGTTTCTTGAAAATTACTTACGCTTTCTCCCGGATTAATAAAAAGGCAAAAAGAAATCAGAACACGAAAAATAATCGTTGTTTCGAAACATTAATTAGTTTTCGTGCAAAATTTTAATTACACTTCACAACGTAGTATATAATTAAACAAACTGGAAACATCTTTGAACATTAATTTTTAAATACTTAGGAGAACCATGTTCTTTTTGTTCACGACACTTCTGTTTTGAAAAGCATCTTTCAAAAATCATTAATTGTTTAATAAAGAACGCGAATGAAAAATGTTAGATACTTGAACAAACCGTTGTTATTTTTAAGTAATTTTAAACTTGCACTTGTTTTACTCTAGAAAAAAAGGTTTTGTATTTTTAAAGTATAAAACTCTTTCGGTCGTTTTTAATAATTAAATTAGTTTCAAAAAAAGAAATTTCATTGTTTATAGATTTTTTATAAAACCTCTTTGTAAAAGAACTCCCTGGAATGTCTTGAATTTTCAATCCTTAAAACATTTTATCAATGACTAATAACATCAAATTAATTAGGAAACAAATGTATGTATTTGATTAAACCTAAATATTAAAAACAATTTTTTTCCTTTGAATTTTATTGATCAATGCATAATTCGTTTTCTTTTAGTATTAAAAACCAAGCTTAGTACTATGAGCATCATTCTATTTAACTTTTCTTTAAGTGTGTTTAATTTAATTAATTAGGGGAGAGTGGGGTAATAAGAATCTGGGGTAATAAGGATTTTCTTATTTTACTGCTTTGTGTGTAAGCCTAAAAATCTGAAAAAAATCACACAATATCTTTCAATCCTCCCCTACATCACATAACAATTTTATCGTTTTACTATAATTTTTCAGGGAAATATAGTCGTTGAAAGTTGGTTCTGTCAACAAAACCGAAAATACAAAGTCACGTCTTTTCTACTATTTCAAGTTATCTTGTTTTTATAAATAAATTATCTTCCGATTTTTTTAGTCAACTCTTTTAGGGGTTCAAAGAGTCCTAATGCACTTTTTGTTTTTCAATTTAGGATTGAGGATCATTCTTAAACATGCCCGTTTCTTATTACCCCATTTAAACAAAACTAAGGGGTAATAAGAAACATCGGTATTTTGTACAGAAAAATATCATTGGACTATTTTCGACTTTATTTTGTTAATATTTTATTGTATTTAATTTATTTTTCAAGTTAAAAAATTGAATTGAATTAAGTTTCTTATTACCCCATTTTCCTGAAAACCGAGGGGTAAAAAGAAACACTTTTGCTCACCATTTTATTATTTATTGAAAAATTTATAAGTAATTTATCGAAATTTTATATCAAATTTACGTTTTAAGAATAATAAAGGTGAGTAAAGTACATTATTAAGTTGGTTTTTAATATTCACGTTGCCGAGAAATTAATTAAAAAAAAAACTATAGAAACACATTGGGGCGGGGGGAATAGTTTCGAGGGTTTCTTCATAAACCTCTTGAACCATTCGAACCTGAAGGAAGAGGGTAGCGCTGAGTTTATAAAGAGGAAGAGAAACCGACCTTTAAAAATCTGAGTTTGTAGAAAAAAATGGAGTTTTTTTTGGGGGGGAGGGGTAATTACTATGGTTATAAAATACACTTTAGAGATTATATTACTACTTTCATTTGATTTTTAATTTTTTTTTATTTGTAAAATAACTGGCTTGTTTCTTACTACCCCTCGTGGGGTAATAAGGTTACAGTCGCTTGGGGTAATAAGACACACGTAAAAATATCCCTTTCGCCTTTACTTAGCAGGTTCATTATTTTTCAAAGAATTCATTATTTTTGCATTTTCTGTTTCAAAACGTTTCCAATAATATTATTCAATCTATGGCAATTACAAAAAAATAAAGTGATATTATTTAAAAATAAATAAACTTGATTTATCTCTGCTCATTATTACATATTTTTTATCTATGGATGATATCCTTGCTCTTCCCGTTGCTCCAGAATTTATAAATGTATATCCCTGCATGAGGAATATTTTCATCTTGCTTTCTTGTATGTGAAATTGTAAAATTCAACATCTTTGTTATATATGCAATTTAGTAAATCTGTATTATTGTTTAATCTTAACTGTATCTCTATCTGTTAACTATTACTTTATATAATCTGGCACCTGTACATGATTGATTTCATCTACGCGTGATCTTGCCAATCTTATGCTAGTAAATTTAACTTGATTTTACCTATTTGCAACGAGCTTTTATCAACTATTATATTTCATCTAAATTTATTATAATTTTTTTTTTCATTAAAAAAACATAAATAAAAAGATCAAGCGGTACTAAAATCGTAGAGTAACATCAATTCCCAGCAACCCCTTGTAAACCCTTCATTCTCCTTCGTTTACACCCTATAAAAAACAACTATCTCTCTCCAAGGGAAGCAGTGAAATCTTTCCAGCCCCAAACCATTACCCCAAAACAATTCCATTCAATTTATCAAAACATGTCCTAAACACTTCCCAACACCCCGTCTTAAAGCCGGGGGAGTTAATAAAACGGCCCTCCCCCCCCCCTTAAAAGCGGGATTGTTCCGACACAATGCTGGACCGGCGAACGCATTAAACCGGGGATGGAACGAAACAATCGATATCATCGTCTGCGAAGTGAACAATCGTGAAGAGAAGGGTTATTAGACTGAACAAAGATTCCCCGAGTTCTGTTGAGGAACGGTGGTTTTAAAGACAGGGTGTGGATGTTCTGGGGGTACTTTAAATGGGGTTTCGCAACGATTATCCAGGAGCAATGAAAGGTAGATTTGGGATTTAATTCTGGCGAGATCGTTTTGGAGATTGAGGTGATTGGATGTTTTGGTTGAGTCGCAATTAGAGGATTTATTTTGCGGTTTGGAATTCTTTCACGTTGATTCTGTAGTTTATTCTATTGGGAAAAAAAAAGAATGGGAAAGAGCTCATTATCTTGAGATATATTTATGGTATCTTTTTTAAGCTTTTGACTTTTATATTATAGGTAAATTTAGGTAACCAAATTTTATGCTAAGGGACTAAGGGACTGCTAGTAAAGATCGTATTTTTAACAATTAATGTTTGAACTCAAATTTGTCACGGAAAACTGTAGTATATTAAGTTTCAAACGCACTGAATAACGAAAGGATTGTATGAAGCTGTTAGATTTCTCCACCATTTAAAACACGAGCTTTTTTTATTCGACGATATCAAAATTTAAAATTTATAATTTTTTTTGTTGAAATTTTTGTCATCTGCACGAGAAACTCTATTTAGAAACCCAGATTTTAATACAAATCTCTGACATGTATAAGCGTCTTATTCAATAGGTAGACTTAAAATGTCCGGACTCTATGTAATAGAATTGATTATATCAATTTACTTACAGTAGAAACATTCCACAAAATTTTAATGAAAAAGACAGAACTTTTTGAAACCTCTAAAACCAAATAAATAGGTATCCTATTTTGCGAATAAATCACAATAATATATTCGGAGAGCATCTAAATAACTTCCACTCAATCTGGGATAAGTAAATTATGTAACACTTTTTTAAAACAAATGATCTTACAAATCCATATTTTTAATTCCTATATCCATCTGATTAATGTTTACTCTTGCAATTATTTCTAATCATTAATAACCTCAGAAACTATAATTAATCTTTCTCGTAGACCCTGAATGTAAAATAATGAAATGGCTATTTTTTATGGCTATTTTCACTGCCTACAGACTACTCTCGCTGAAAAAGTAGTTCTACAGGTATAAACCTGAATGTTGTTTTCATCTCAATGTCGCTATTTGGGCATGGAATTAGAAATGGAAAATTAGATTTTTTTTTATAAAATGTGTAACAATTAATTATTTTTGATTTTGTTTTCTATGAAAAATACCTTTTTGATATATGATAATTATATGGCTTGTTATAAGAAATATTTTAACTACATTTGCTGATATGTAATCCAGATTGATTTTATTTCAAATATGATTATTTATTTGTTTAAATACAAATTTCTTTATTAAAACATTAGCTTCTATTTTATATTTTGAACATTTTTTTGGAACTTACTGAAAAAAATTTAAAATCTCCCCATGCTCCACAAAGTATAATATGGGGCTTACAGAAGTAAGTTACAAGCTCAAATAAAAACAGTAATCACTACAAAAAACAGAATCAAAAAACACTTTCAACAAAATTAACAAATAATGTAAAGTAACTTTATTTAATAACTAAAAATTTAGGAGGGGTGGAAAGTACACTTAATAATTCACCAATAGTATTTATTTTGAGAGGAAAAATGTACTAGATACATCATATTTATAATTTTACTTTCAGTGTGTCTTCCTATGCGTTTTTTTCAACAACTTCAATGCATGCTGAAAGTGATAGTAACAAAGAGTCATAAAAAGTTGCACCATTTGTGTTTACACTTTTCATTTGCTCAGCTTACCAAAAACTTTCAACTTTGGTTTCCTTTTTTGAGAGCAAGAGAACGGCCGTAAAGTAAAAGAACTTGTACAGATTAAAAAAAAAGAGGAGAATCCGGTTTTTCCGAAAATCCTCTGTGTCAGCCTCATATTTAAAACCGATGCGATATAACGACAATTTTTCCCCTTCATCCCATGGCAAACATTAGTGCGGTAGCTCCCCGTACAAAAAAAAGAGAGAAATCAATCGCTATTCCTTTCCCATCGTAGCGAAAAAGAACACTACCAGCAAAAAAAATCGGGAGAATAAGAAAGGAAAATGCGGCAATCGATCACCAGATGGCGTTAAATAGAAAGCTGGCGCGTTGCCAACGACTGGGTGATAAATGGTGGTTCATTAGGGAAAAGGGTAGAAGACGGTAGTGCTCAAGAATTAGAAGCTACCACCTGATCATTCAACCACGAAAACAGCCAAGGTTCTGTTTTCTTTCGGCCACTTTCGAACCTGTTTTTATTCTTTATTCATCAGTTTTTCTTACGTAGTTTTCATCCACTTTGCAAGTTGTTTCCCTCGGTGACACTTTTTGGCTTGTTTTTTTTTGCATCTCCTAATCGCAGCACTTCGGCGAATGGGTCTCATTACATCTGATTGTTTGGAGAAGGGGATCGAGAGTTTTATAAGAAGCGATTAAGTTATAACGCGTCTTTAGATATGAGTCTAGTAATGTATTTTGTAACTAAGAGTCGAAATGTATTTTTTAAAATATTTTTCTTCTTTATTATTTTTTTAGAAAGTTTTATAAAAGTAAGCTGGAAACGCGCATTTTCATCCTATATTTACGTTATCACTTTTTTTTTTCTCTCGAAATTTTTCTTTATTTTTGTTAATTTTTTTTTCAATACCATAGAAAAATTAAAGAAAAATCATTGTTTTCTTTTTTTAAAATCAGAATATTTTAAGCTGAACCCTATCTACTAAAACAATCTCTATAAACAAAACTTATTAAGAAGAAATTATTTTCGTTGAAGCTATGATTACACAAGAATTAAATTGACTCCTCTAACTAATGTTTAGAACTATATTCTAGTATTACTTCCCTGTAGGTTCATAGGAGAAGTACTCTGAAGAATTTTATGCTACACATAATTCAAAAATTAATTATGTGTGGGTTTCACTACTATCAAACAGCATCGAAATATTTTTTTCTTATCTAAACAGCATAGACATTATATTTTCTCATCATCAGAAAATTTTAAATACAATTTAATAACACTTATATTTTAAAGTGTTATTAAATTTTTACTTTTTGTAGTGAATTAAAACTATTCTCAAGTATCGATTGAACAGAGAGTTATACATCAGATTCCACTAAATCTCTCCAAAACTACTTTACAGCTCAGTACAACACTCAATTTATTCACCAAGATTCAAAACATAATTTCATTCACCCGATGTATGTACCATCTTTAAACACTCTTTTCTGGTTTCTCATAGAATATTTAAAAGCCTCTTTTTCATCCCCACATTTGCCTCGTTCTTTACAGCAAAATTATAAAGGAACATCTTCTTTTAATTTCCTAAACCTGCCGCAGCAATTAAAGTGGTACTATTAACTTTATTATCAGTTCTAATTTACCTATCGATCCATGTTCCAAACGGCCAACTTAGAAAAAAATATCGCTTGCAGCAGCAGTGCTCGTACAACTAAACTGTTCTCCGCCTGATGTTCGGAACACGGACAAAGCGATATCGGCCCAGGGAAAAAAAGCCTTAACATCATACGTGTCGTTGAATATTTAAACAGGGCTGTTATTGTTCGTTAGATTGTGGTCATTTGTCGTATAATCCAGCCGCTTTTATAATTAGAGAGGAGGGAAATTATCTGACAGTTTCTGGCGAAAGATAATTAAAGATTATGTCAAGGAATGGTTGTCTCATTACACAGCTGGTATGAGTATTTTCAATTTGGAGTTTTTGCTCTTCGAGGATATCTGATGGGGAAAGAAAGTAATTATTTAAAAGAATGTGACGAGGTTATTTTTCGTCAGTAGAAAATCTAGTATTTCCTGAAAGCCCCATTTGGGAAGACAAGGATTCAAAATGTTGGCTGTTAATTACCAAAGAATGGTGAGGATTTCAGAATTGAAGGAAAAAGGTTGGGTTGAGGCACGGCTTACTAGATACAGGCTAGCCGAGTTTTAAACAATGAAAACCATTTGACAACTTTTCCCGCTTGGAGCGCTACAAGACCTACCTATATCACCTACCGCCTTCAACACTGTGCATATGCTTTGCCAGTTGGTCCAGTATTGCCATCTGGATTTGCAATGATTTCCGTACTCGGCTAGCCTGTATAAGTATCTAGTAAGCCGTGGTTGAGGAATATATCCTCTCTCTTCGGGTATTTAAACTTTTTCTACCAGTCTAATCTATTAGTTATAAAAAGTACTACAACACAATTTTTTCACTTAAATTTTTATCATGGTTAATTTGATTAAAAAGTTCTAAAATGTACTACGCTGTACGGGTATATTTTGAAGTTTATTCAAAAAATAAAGGTTTAAAAATAAGAGAAAAGTTGGATTTCACTCCTTCCCTCATTACTACAAGATGCTAATCAAAAACTTTTACAAAGGGATACAATTATTATTTCCTTCTCAAAAAACATATGAACAATTTTAACTTTATAATTTTGATTTCCATAATCTCTAAAAACTTTTTCAAAGATCTTGAATAAAAGCCTCCGAGGCCGTCAGTGTAAAAAACCTTGCCTTCTCGATACGTTCTCGCCCCTCCCTAGCACGTGGCAGAATCACCTACAGAAACAAACACTCATAAAAATAAGAAGAAAAAAAAAGAAGTGATGTTCCCCTTCCTACAAAGTGAGGGTTATTGATCACTTGATCAATAAAATCGTGGCCGTTGCTTTTAGTGCTGGAACTCTATTTCTTGCATCGGAAAGAAAGAAGTAGGAGGATCGTGTAACACTAGCCCCTTAAGCACGTATAGAAAGGTCCGTTTTTATTTCCACGGGAAGTTTTTTTTTCCTTTTGTTCCAATCGAGCAAAAGTGCGGAAATTTGTTCTTCGCAGAGTTAATGACGGAGCGTTCTTTCGATAATGCGGTCTTATTGCTTTTTTACATGTACAAATGAAAGTGATGGTGGGGCCTTTTTTTGGGGGGGGGGTATAATAAGGAGACCGTGTCGGTTTCTGTGATACCTATCTATTGCGGTATTGGGAGGACTCCTCTTCTGGTCGATTCTTTCAATTTTTTCTTAACGAAGCCCAGAATTGTTTATTACTATGTCGATGTAGGCAGAGCCTGATTTATGGGAGGGCATTCGGGGCACTTGCTCAGGGCCCCCATTTCAAAGGGGCCCCCAAAACGCTTAAAAAGATAATAAAATGTGAAATAAGCGTAAAATAAACTTACTAAGCTTTTGAACAAGCAATTTTTACGCAGTGTTTACACTTGGTTTATAGAGGATTCATTTAGTTAATTTAAGTCAAATAAATCCAACTTTTATTATCAGACATGTCGGGGGCTCCCAAATTTGTCTTTTGCCCTGGGCCCCCAAGCTTGTAAGTCGGGCCCTGGATGTAGGTCAAATCTTTTTTTGGCATTTTTTTATTTGAATATAAATATGGTTCTTAGTAAGAGGAGGTAAGGTAAGAAGAGGTATAAGAATTCTTTAAAGAGGCGTACTATTCAATTAAATTATTCATTCAAAATTTTATTTTTCAGATTTGTGTGTAATATATCGCCAAAAAACTGGATTTCAAACAGATTCATTTTGAAAATGTACCAAACCTAACTACACTGCTAACGCTCCTCACAAAATGCACATTAGCAGCACATTTAGGAACAGTTTTTTTTGTCATCAAATTTACAAAACTGTATTGTTAGCTAGAACTTTTCAACACCTTATAGCGTTATGACAGTTTTCTGAATATGCTTGAAAGTGTTAGAAATGTGTTCTAAAAATAGTGTTACAAAATATTTTTAGAATCTTAAAGTGTTCCTAAATTTGTATACAAATTTTCTTCCTCATTGATTTTGTAAAAACACTTTTAACACACTATTTTTTCACACAACACATTCAGATTAAAATCAAAACTAATTTAGTTAGATATGTTCATTATCATGTTTACTAGTGTTGCAAAAGTGTTTCATACATTTGTAGATTATAAAAACACACAGTTAGGTTCTATATGCTCATTATGTTTATGTTAATATGTATTTGAACAGTTAGTGCAAAAATTAACATTTTCATTAACATAGTACTTTCTAGAATACTTAAATTGTAAGGAACAAAATCTTCGTTTCAATAATTATCTGAAAAGAATCCAGCTATAAATAAGCTACAGTAATTTCTTTTGAATTTTTTACATTTTGGTTTGGTGGGAATAAATATATGACTAAAATTGTTTATTTTTCCAGCTATTACATACAAAAAATACTTGTAATAAATATGTTTTATCTTTAAAAGAACAACTATTTCTAACCTAACTTTCTTCCAATTTACATACTTCTCAAGAAATTCCTTCACAAACAAGGGCTTTAATTTCACAAGAAGCGCATAAAACGCCTTTTCAAGTGCTAAATAAGTATCCGTTGTTTCATTTTGCTTATTTTCCCCTTCCGACGAATTAAAATTCTCTCACCTTTTTATCTCATGTGCCCTCTAGATAAGCATTTTTATCTACACAATTACACGGGTAGTTAAACATTACTGAATATATAAATTTCCACACTGGAATCACTCTTCTTTATCAGATATTTTTTATCCCCTCTCCTCCTCAACCGTTTGTTTGCACGAATGTAGTAATTTTACCGAATTAAAGCTGTAAATTCTTGCTCTTTGCGCGCCGCCATATTTTTTAATGCTTCCCTAGAGCCTTTTTTTTTCTTCGATCCGGTTGTTTGAATTTTTACTAAAGGCACGCTCAATTTGTTTTTATCTCCTTGCGAGAACTTCTTGGGTTTTCTCTGGCGATTTTTTTTTATTGTACAAAGAGCGCCATCTTTTTATGAGTGGATATTTATCATGCTTTTGCATGAAACTTCTTATAAAAAAAGTTTTCTTCAGCTTTAAGGTTGGATAGTTGTTTAGTTTGCGAACATGGAGAAACGGGGGTAGGAATCATTTCATTAACTAATGGTTTAATCTGATTAATTAAGTCTACATATTGGAGATTACTACAAGAAAAAACCTTTCTAGTTCTCGGAACACTTGTTTCCTTAATAAGAAAGAAAGCTATTTAAGTTCAAAATAAACTCCTGAGATTATCCGTTAAAAACAATTGCTCCTCTGATAAGATTAAAAGGAGCCATATTAAAATAAGAACAATTAAGGCTATGTTAAGTATAATTAAGGGGATTATTTATATGTTTAATTTTGTTAGTACAAAAAACTTAGCCAAGGTATTTTTGAGGGGGTAGCATGTCCTATTGTTTGTGATTGGAAAAAAAAATGACAAGAATTTACTGTCGCTTTTTAAAGAAGGCCTCTTAGTTAGGGACATAAGCTTCACTCAGTTTTTACAAATAAGTGAAAACATTTTCAGATACACTGGCATTTAAATTCTACAGCCGACTGATTGTCCATTGCAGCATTGCTCTGCCAACTTTTCTCCACCCTCTAGCGTGAAAATGTACCAGAGACGTAGCCAGAGGGGGGGGGATTTGGGGATATCTCCCCCGAAACTCAGATATTTTCTTTTTTTACCAAAGAATGGACCATACAAATGGATAATGTGGACAAGATTTTTTTTACGAAACGTGTGACCTCATGTCTGATTAAAACTTAATTTTTTAATTTAACGACCCACGAATGCATATTTAGGGGATATATATATTAACATCCTTAGTCTACAAACATATTCAAATAACTCTGTTTACACCTTCATGATTTTTTTGCCTTCATGCCTTTTGTGTCCCAATTTTCTTGAAAATTAGTTCATATAGAGGTATTTTTCTGAGGGTATTTTTTACACACTCTACGCAATGATTCTGACAATGCAGAGTTTTAGGCGGGCTTGTTGAAACACCTTGTATGTACCGAATATGCAACTTTCTTCGGTCACACTACTGGTAAAAAAAAAACCCTCTCGAAGGGAGCTAACAACGCGTGGTGCCGTTACCATGACGACCCGAAAGCACATGATAAGTGTTTAATTCACTTAGCGGCAGTCTTTTATTTTTTCTCGAGCAGGGTGTACGGAAGTATCACACCCAGTAGCGATGACAGCTCTGTAATTAAGATGTCCAAAAGAGGCAAAATTTCCTCTCCTATTTACAGTTATTCTCCCTTGTTGGGCTTCTTTATTTTCTTCGCACTCTTCTTCTTTTTTTGTGTTTGCCTTTGTTATAATTTCTCGGCGGGAAGCCCAGGTAAAAGTGTTATTTGTTTTTTAGGAAGCGAGAATGCTGTTTTCCTCTTCTTCAAGTTGTTTAATTAAGGAGGAGAAGACTTAATCTTTTTGTCTGATCTCACGTGTTTTAAAAAGGGAATTTTTTTTTTTGGCTTGGAAGGAGAATATTCTAAGTAGCTCTTATACGCAAATGAGGAAATGGGGCCTCCGTTATTATACTAGGAAGTTTTATGCGTTGTTTTAGAGTATCATCTTGATTTTTTTTTCGTTATGAATCCATTGATTTTATAATCAAACTTTTGGGAATAAAGTTTTCTAGGTAATAAATGAAAGTTTTATGCTTTATTAGAATGCAGATTATCCCCTGTGTATGTTAATGTCAATATAGGAAGTTTTAGTTTTTACGGTTCTGAATTTTCGTAGGTTGTAAATTTTCCATGTTCTTTAAAGAAAGATTTTCCATGTCGTAGTTCACGATGAATATTCAACCCTTTTTTAAATACATTTCACTATTTAAAATTCATTATTGTTGAAAATTTCCCTTAGCCCATTTTTATTTCAGTTATTTTATTTTATTTTCGTTTTTTAAATTCCTCGAAATTATAACCTATGAGCCCATGGAAGAGCTTTTGGCTCCTTTGGGAAACTAAAAGCTATTTCTCTTCTTTTCCTTTCTTTTCTGTTATGCTTTCAGGTCTGTTTCTGTGAATTAGTATTGATTTTTGCTAATAAATTTGAAATTCCTTTTTTTAGTATTATGTCCACTCTTCTTAATGACAGTCATATTCTCTATTGACAAAACTTATTCCCTTCAGACATAAAATTGACCCACTATTATCTTGAACACCTCTCGAACAAACTAAACTACTATTGGTAGGAAAATATTCCATGACCTCTTTTGTCTGCACCCTCTAAATAATATGAGGTGTCTAGTGATGACCACTCCTCTTAGATGTCCGAGCAGGTGGTCTTGAGAGGGGTTAAATGGAATTATTTTGTTCGTGTATGTCTCGTTCTCGAAGTACTCTTTTTATGCGAGTGCCGCTGGCAGTTGTTAAGAAGTCCTTCTGTTATTGAAGTACTATAATAGATTAGGAATATTCGGCAGGGTTATTTGTAAAAAGGCTGAGAATAGTTAAGTGTAATTATCTTAATGTTGAATGGGTGGGTGAGCGGAAGAAGAAAGTAATTAAAAAAATTACTTGTTTTGAGATATTTTCCCTTTATGTTGGTCAGCTGGAATTGTTTATGTTAATTACTTTTTTCTAGCTGAAAAAGTAAATAAAACAGCTACTAGAGTGAATAATTTTATCCTTGAAGTAAAATTAAACAAGAATGCTTACTTATAAAAGAATTTTTTAATTTGTTCATACTTCTTTTTCTCTAACCCTAACTAATTACAGAAGATGAAAACCAACAACAACAACAGTTTTCAGCAGCAATGGAGTGGAAGAAGGAAGCATGTTTCACTGCACAGTTTTACACTCCACAGGCCAAAGAATCCCTCCAGTCAAATCTCTCGGACTAAAATGTCAGTCGAATTTCTCTATTCCTAGTTCTTGACATTAAGAGAGAAAAAATAAATATTAGAAAAAGTATGTAAAAAGTATGAGCACTTATATTTAAGTTCTAATCGCTCTGTAAGTTAGTGCGGCATTATTTCAATGAAAATTCTATATTTTTTTTACAATTACAGGGTTTTTTTTAAATAAAACTTTTTGAAAGCCAGTCTTTTATTTGCATTATAAATTATTGAGATAAACAATTGTATTTCTTTCAATTTATGAATTCTTTTTTAAATCCTATGGATTTACCCAAAAATTAATTTTTTTATTTAACCCTGTCAATTTTTTATACTCACAATCACTAGAAACTTTTCGAGCCACACAAAGTGGGTCGGGGCTGATGTTGTGCAGCAAAAAAAATTAAATTAATTTAATTAATTAAAATGTTTTTTCGAAAAAATTATTGTAAGTATATTTCATTTAAAAATTTATTATGCTAGGTTCAGTTTTAGTGCATAGGATAAAGGGTAGTGTTAGGGTATATCAGTGTTAGTCAAACTACAGCAGAAAAATCCGACAAAATGAGAATGACAAATATACTTCTATTTTAGAGGGTTAATAATATTATGTTCAAAATCCAATTTCATAAGCCCTATCGACTGACATACACGAACCAATACCTACCCCCAGGACCACCAATAGCCTAATCTCATTCATCAGCCCATTCCAAAAACCAAAGTATCACGATCCAAATACACCTCAACTCAACTCAAGCACCTTAACAATTCCCTTGAGGACCCGATGAATTGCCCTCCTCCGCAGACGATATTTTTCATCCCAAGAAAAAGGGCAGAGGGCACATTCCGCTACAACTTTTCTTCCACTTAATGAGTTCCATTTCGAACCTTGAGGCTACGTTCTTCGATTTTTGGACTTAATTGAGAACTGCTGGCTAGTCAAAGGCAGCGAGTCCGTATCGATTGTTCCTTTTGGGGTACTATGAGGATTAGATGGTAAATAGGATCGGTTTAAAGATCATAATAGGATATTTGGAATCTGATTAAATCAACATATTTTTATGATCAGTTTTACAGGCAATAAATATGGAAAAGTTCTTAAATTTGTTTATGGAATTTATGTGCTTATACTTGCAATACGTATCAAACGCTATCTTGCAAAACAAAAAATGCATCTATGGCATAATTGTTAAGATAAGATAAATGATAATCACACTCCATGTAATACTAACACCTTTTCGGCGATAATTTGAATTGGTAATAAATCATATCTAAAAAAAAAATGTTCTTTAAATGCCTGATGCTTCATTTTCCTACTGAAACTACCAAGTTAAGTAGGCCAAATTATTTGACGAGATAATAGATTACATTATACCTATCTAAACCTCTTCCAGTATTCAAATCTTGCACATTACACTGGTAAACAAGGTAACCTTTTACGCTGATTTCAAATCGGCAATCATAATTACCACAATAAGAGAAGATAAGCATCCAGCATTGCCCACTTGCTCCCTAAATTTTCATTCTATACCGGCACACACTCTCTAAATCATGCATTAAATTCTGGTGAAATCATATCACTAATTATAGGAAATTTTTCTAAATTATTTTTATTCACGTTTATAAAAATAATTTAGACTATCTAGTCTGTTAGTGAAATGCAAAATTTTTACGCACGTCGTAAAAAACAAGGGGTATGGGGAAAAAAACAACTTTATGTACAACATATTTGATTTCAGCGTGAAAAGTTTCACTGACTGAGATCACCCCTTTTTGCTCATGGGCCGGAAAAAAAGTTAAATTTTGTTGTTGACTTAGTGTTATTAACATTCTATGGTATTGATTTTTCCTTTTGGATATTCACTAATTATGGGAATGGAGTTTCTTTTATGAAGATAAAAAATTTCATCGAGATGAAATGTTCAATAGGTAATGATAAATGTATAATGACCACTGAACCTATACATAAACTACTAATAATCAAAATATTATAACATCTATGTTTATATTCTAGGGTTCTCTACATCCCAAACCAACTCTTCATAGAATAATCTACTTTTAATTTGAAAAGTTTCATGTTTAAGTTATCACTAGAAAGGATTCTTAAAACCTTATTTATATCTGAATTCTTTTGGAAGCACTTTAAACATTGCCTCACTTTTTTTTCTTATACTAATAACTATTTTATTTTACATATTTTGGCTTACAAATCTGTCGACTACTATAACTTTTGAAAAGAGCTCAAAATAACATCCCGCCCACCTAAAGCATTACATAAAACACTCTTTACAAAATCTGGTTTTAAAACTGCTTTTAAGAAAATTTTAAACAGAAATTCTTAGTCACGCATAATAATCTTAGCTTCCCAACGCAAATGCGATAGTCATTTGTAATTCTGGGCGGCACGAAATATTCTCCCAAGGCTCTGAGGTATTTGTAATCATCTAATGTAGTTCAGAATGGGGAATTAACTTGTAAATTAGCTGGTTAACAGCGATAAAACGTTTATTCGGATCGATCAAGACACAAGCTAAATGGGAATTTATGTAAATGTCTTGACGGTAGGATGTTATATGTATTAACTGTTAACTAATGTTCTACATATTTAAATGTTCCAATTAGTAATGAATAGTTATAATTTTATGTGTGTTTCTTTAAAGCTTGTTCTAAGACTTAAGTATCCGAAGTTATATATTCACATAGGATGTGTATATAATACAAATTTTCAATAAACAGCTTGTGGACATCAATATCATATTATATGATGAAAACGTAGGTGTTTAGTACTATCAAAATATCAACCTTAGAACTACTATCTGAGGAAACAGACCAAATAAAACACGAATAACGCTGTAAAATAACACTTAAATATATAATTTTTAATTATAAAAATTTTTTCAAGATGATGCTGTCATCTAAAAGTATTAATTTAGTTGAAAACATAACTACCTATTTGATTTTACTCAGTTTACGCGATTCTTTAGTAAAATTTACGGTATAAATTGTAAGATAAAGATAAGTAGTGAAGGTTCTTTTTTTTTTCCTAATGTGAACTTTCTTCATTGCTTACTTTTTATTAATTTTCCTCCTTATATTTCTTACCTAGAAATGAGAGTGATGAAGGTATAATGAAACAGAGAGTATAAGTTAGAGCAAATCCTTCGTATTCCGGAAATCCGTTCCTGTGTTCCGCCCCAGAATCTTTTTTTCAAAATATCTTATATGGTAATAAGGCGCGATTTTTCACTCTAAGGTCATGTATGGAATAGTGAAAAAAGAATATGAAAGAATAAATACTAAACAAATGTAATTCCATGCAATTAACATTTGTGTGAAATACAAAGGTTATAGTCCTGAAATTAATTTCAATAATCATAAGTTTCATTATCCAGTGACTTCTAATCAAGTCCCTTCATCCATAAGCCCTCCTTTCCTTCCTTTTACTAAAAGCCTACTTCGGTCTTCCTCCCGAACTTAAAAGGTATTCCGTAATTCAAAATGATTCCTAAAGAAAAGAACCACACGAAAATATTTTTAAGCACTTTCTTGCCGTTTTTTCCTTCTCAGGTAAAACCCCACGACGCAGACATTAAAAAATAATATAAAATAATGGAACGGCGGCCGTTCACTGATAAAAACCTATCTCTCGGATACGACCGCCAGTTTGGTCACAAAAAGAAAAAAAAAATATCTCCTCCACCTCCAAAAAAAATCCGAAGAAAACTTCTCTAACTCTCCAGACTGAGCTAATCTGCAGGCCTCCAGGTTGTCCGATCCACCTCAAGAACTTCTATCGCTTTCCAGGCTCGCAGCGCTCCCTGGTGGCGCTTAGCGAAATGAATCGAGAAATTATCAGGATCGTCTGCGAGGATGATCCCGGGAGGTTTTCTCGAGTTTAGTTGCTGCTCCGGTGCTAAAGGGACTTAATTCGAGAATTAGATATCGGAGTAAATTATCTGAGACTTGTGTGGAGGGTGGGGAATTCATGGAAATGAGATTATCCATTGTTGGAACGTTTAAGGTTTTGTTCTTAATGTTGTTCAAGAACGAATATCATTTCAGAGAAATTTTGTCTGTTATTATTCTTAAGGATAAAAGATTAGAGCAATCGAAACATTTAAGAGTCAAATTAAAACTTGATAAAGATTTATGTAAAGCAGACTATTATATTAATTTAATTATAGAATTTAGTTCTGAGAAAAAAAAAGAACATAGAAAATTACATGTAGTTATGGTTCTCCTAGATCAAAATATCTTCTCTATGTTCTTACTTTTGTACCTCACCTCCGTGGTTCCAGTTCACAGGTGCTCGCTGGGTAACGTTAAGTAGGTACTTCTTAGGGCAATACAGTGGTCAAGGATGAAAAATACAGTACCCGCCCATTGGAAATTATAGTTATGATTCTGTATTCATTGTGATAAAGTAATAGTAATAGTGTAAAGTAGGATTAGGTAACTAACTATAAATAATGTACATTCTTTGTAATGCTATTCTTTGTTTCTTTCCTTATCTATCACGGTGGGGTTTTTTTCGTTGAATGAGAAAGAAATAGGGATGGAGAGGAAGAGAAAATGAATGAGAGGGAATAGTGAATAAGAAAAACAGGGAAGAAAAGAGAGAGGAAAAGGGGTAATGGATAAGAATCCATCTTCCATAAGAGCTCAATTTCCATAAAATTTATGAACTTAAGAAGGAATTCAAAGAACTCATTAGGAAGCTAATATTAAAGACATATTTAACTGACCATTTTAAAACTGTTTACTTATAATACCATACCAAATAATCCAGCACTAATGAACTAATCCATTTTAATCTGAAGAAGGTTCTTGACTTTAAATTAACTAAACTATTTTAGTACTAGTACATACTCAGCGAAATTTTCCATACTTAATAAATTCCTAAAACAGTATATTTATGAAAAGCATACTGAGCAATACTGCCGTCCTTAGCAAGAAGGGCGTATCTCGGATTTTGGCGATTTTCAGGTTTTTGCATATCTAGAATCTTTGGAGTCTTCTGCACCTTATGATACCTCATTCATGTACCTATGGGTATGAAAAGGTACACAAAAACGCTAGTGAAAAAGGGCGTATCTCTGAAATTTCTTGAAATCCTTAGGCGATTAGGCGTATGTCGTTTTTCCTAAGCCTAAAAGGCGGATATCATGCCGAATACTAGGGTTTCTTTCCCGGGAAATAAGATTATTTCCCGGGAATTCCCGGGAAATGAAAAAGAGTGAAAATCAATAGGAAAATTCATTTTTTATAGTAATATTACAAGGAAATAATTTTTTTTTACATCTTTTTACTTTGGATTATTAATCATTGGACTTTAAATTTGTATTTAAGTTTACTGAGAAATATTAATACTTCAAATTTTATTAACTAATAGTAATATTTTGTTCAAAAGTTACCTATTCAAAGTATACACTAGCGAAAGTATACATTCTTTGACTTGACCAAGTATAAAATGATTGATAATGATATTAATTCATAATACTATAAATATTATAAATGCCCGGAAAAAATAATATTATTAAATTCTCAATTTAATTTAAACTATTTCCGGGAAAGTTTTTCCACGGAATATTTTCCAGAGAAATTATTGCCAGGCCTGGCAACAATTTCAGTGCTTGTGAAAAACTTGTATTCAGTTTTATTAGATTTTAATCCTTCCTGGAATTATGAAAAAATATTTTTTTGTCTAAAACTAATTAACGTAGCAATATTACTCAAAGTGAATCCCTTTTTAAAGAAATATTTATGCACCCTAAGAACCTTAAAATAATTTTGATGATTAAAAATAATTTTAATGAAGAAGTTTAAAATTTTAATCAATTCCCGGGAATCCCGGGAATGATCTTGTTATTCCCGGGATTTCCCGGAATTTCCCGGGAAGACAAAATCACCGGGAAATCAGAAACCCTACCGAATACCTTTCTTTACTAAGCAAGAAAGCCGCATCTCCTGAGATACGGCTTTTTTGCTTAGCAAAAATTCGAAATATGTTCTTGGCAACCAAAATGCTTACAAGGAAACGTTTTCTAGGGTGAACTCACAGAATTGGACGGTTAGTATATGACTCAAACCACCCTCTGTAAAAAAATTAGCTGCTAAATTACAGTAGAAAAGCGAATATCACCCTCATTTACTAAGCGGAAAGGGCTTATCTCCTCTAAATTGGTTATGACGTGAATTCCCATGAAAAAAGGCCGTAGTAAGTAGGAGAATTATTGGACCTACCGTATGATGTCCTGAAAATGGGGTAAAAGTATAATTAACTGGACGCGAAACTTAAAAAACGAAAAGTGCTTGTACTGAAAATCTTGATTTACGGAGATGCGCCCTTCTTGCTAAGGACGGCAGAATAGGAGTGGTATAATCTTTATTAATACAATCTTATTCACACTACCTATAAACTAGTTTATACTGTATGACACCATTTATCCATTCAATGTTCTTAAAGTGATTAATTTGGATGACTAGTTGCCAGCACTTAGGGAGCTACTTCTAGACTCATTTATTCCCTGAAGTTTTGAATATTCCAGAGGATATTTTGGGAGTTTGTTCTCAGCAATTAATGAATTTTAAATTTTATGAAGAGGAATTCACTGGAATTGCTTGATACAACGGTTGGGTTATTCGTGGATTTAGTTACAGCTAAGAAATAATTTCGATATTTTCCATAGCTATTATAGACAATTTTCTACACTCAAAAGGAGTTATAGTATCTATTAATTTTGAAGTGGTGATTTTTTTTATATTTCTCAAACTTACCCGTTAAACTTTAATGTTAAGAACGTTACGTAACAACTTAAAATCATGTTACTTCAAAATTTGTTCTTAATAATTATACAGGGTGTTTCAAAAGTCCGTTTCACGGCTTTTATTTGGAACCAACGTCTCCTAGGGTCCTAGAAGTAAGGTCTACCCATTGGTAAGTGACCCTGGAGAATCCATTGAGAGGAGTAACAGCGCCCCTAGTGGCGAAATAAAAAAGTTAAAAAAATTAATTAAAAAACTAAAGAAGATAGAGCAAACACCTCAGTGAGAGTATTGTTGTCACGGTTATAAATAACTCACTGAAAAAAAATTTATGAAAATATTGTGAATATTCGCGGAGATATTAGCATGTGAAAATAGCCGTTTTTCCGGCCTCAAAAAAGGTAAAGTTCGGAAATTTGCAAGTTTTTCAGAGTTATTATGTAATTTTGTATCTTTTTAGTTTTAAGTAATATTTTAATCAAAAAATCAAAAAAAAAACTTGCAAAACTTGGTATCCAATATATTAATTAATATAATATATTAATATTGATTAAGGTATATACCATCCAATAATTTTTTTACAAATATTATTCCGCCTTTGTTTGTTAGAGTTTCCTAACTATCTCATAGGAAAACCTATAAGTATATACTTAAGCGGTCGAATCTAACCAAGAGCCAGTAAAAAAATAAATGCCTTTAAAGCTTCAAAATCCTCACTTCTGTTACGAAACTTCCTTAATTAACTGGAGAAAAGGTTGCACAAAGTCCACTTAAGACAAACAAGGTCGAATTGTTTCAAATCAGGAATCCCTGAATACCTCACAACCTGAAAAATGAAATTCCTTAATTATTTTTAACAATGCGTTATCTTTTTACTCCAATCTCTCGAATCCCCTTCCGACCTAATTGACAACCAAAGCACTCTTCAGGGATAAAAACCAAAGTCAAAAATTCAAATCAGGACAAAAAAAATCTTTCTTGGGACACATTAAAACAATCTTAAAAATTAAGGCGAGCGCAAAATTAGTATACTTGGCATATTTAAAGAGCGTCTGAAATTACGGCCGCTTAATTCTTTAAAAAAAAAATTCTAAAAACTTCATCACTCTTAATAAGTATTAATTAAGATAACAAGCTGCTCTTGTAGAGAGAAAAGCTTTTTTATTTGTGAAAAATATTCACTTATTTTGTGTCATCGAATTATTTTATGAAACAAGGGTTTTTCTATAGATTCTGAATTTTAATCACCTTTATCACCTTTTCGGTTATGAAAGACAGGGAAAGGTGTTTTTAATATTAATTGCTTTACAGGTTTTTCCACAGCGACAGTGAAAATGGAGTGAGTAAAAGAGTGGTAGAAAGCTGGAAAGCCTCAAGATATATTTTTATTTCTTGGAGAGGTTTTGAAAGACAAATGAGTAGAAGAGGCGTACTTTATCTGGATATTTTAAATTGGTTTGGAAATCAAATGAACTGAAAAGGACCTCTGATGACAAAGTAAAGATGGGTGGGAACTAGTTATTTTCAATAAACGTTATAAACCTCAGTTTATTTTTTCCTTAAATGTATTAAATAGCAAATAACTGTAATTTTTTTAACTATTATTTTTTATTTATTTATTGAACACACATTGAAAGCATACAAACATACAAATTAGAGTTTTACAGTTACCTGAGATAACAAGATCCCTGTAGGCAGAGGCGTAACTAGGCGTCGGCGACGTCGGCCCCCGCCGATGGCCTCGCACTTTAAAGGCCTCGCAAGAATTTAAACTATTGTTTAACTACGAAGATATGAAGTCTGTTCAATAACGTTTTTTCATGTCTTCATGTTTCTGGAGCCCGTGCGCGAGGCTTTTTGTGGAGCCCAGGTGCGAAGGTTATTTTTGGAGCTCAAGCGCGAGGCCTTTTTAGAGTCCGAGCTTGAGGCCTCTTTTAGTACGTTATACAGGGGGTACTTACTGCGGGGTATTCAAGCACCCCCCCATAATTTTAGTGTGGATGCGCAGCACGTTCCAGAAAATCTTCTCTCTAAACATTTTTTTAAATGAGCTCTTAACCAAAATAAACCCTCGCTTTCTTCAAAAATCAAAACCATCAAAAATCTAACTTCTAAACTAGGGGTTATGTGGGGGTGCAGATGGACACAGTCATCTCCGCTAGTCGCGGTTGCGGCCCCTTTCTGAAAAAGGAGGGAAGAAAACATCATACAAAAATAAAAAGCTACTATTACACAGGGCGAACAATATCGGAAGAATGCCATTGTCGTATATAAAGGTATTATAATTAAAAGTATTTATTATGTGATGGAAAAGTAATGGTAAAGAGTTTTAGTTTAAATATTTTCATTAGATTACACTGGGGAACAGCAATTTTGTTGTCTTAGAACTGTGACATATTTTTGAATCACTTTAGCGTTTAGCCCCTGAATCCAAAAGTAACTGTGTGTTTGTCTCTGTCACATCAACTTTTTAAGATACAGGGTACCCCCAAAATGTGCATAAAAAGCAAAATAAATGACCTTGAATTTTATTTTCAGGGTCAAAAACCACGACTTAAGTCTAAAACCATAGTCTTTAAATTACACCCGAGACGACGAGAAAGATTAAAGTTTCTAAAATATGAAAATTTGTAGAAAATGGATAAGTTTAAGGAGTAATTATCCCCCCCCCCAAAAAAAAAAATGCTGTAGCGGATCAAGGAGGATCCCAGAGGACTAAAAAATACACGGCATAAAATGGCTCAAAGAGGTCAAATTTAGAGTCAAATTTCAAAAAAATTCCTGGGGGAGAACCCCCAGACCCCCCTAAAAAATTCGACGTCTGTTAACGGTGTTTTGGTATTTTTTGATAGTGGACTATCATTTTGAAAAAAGAAATTTAAGTAGTTCTTAGTGAAGAAGAATAAGTAATAGTTTTTAGAGGGTATCATGGCTTCACAGTTCAAGGCCATAATTTTGACATCAATTTTTAAATTGTTTTTCCCTTGAAAATTCTGCAACTTATAAGGAAAAATCCTCTTGTGTAAATTCTCCCAAAGGGTCTCAAAAAGAGTAAAAACAATACATTTTAGGATAAAATTTCAAAAATTTTCCTGGGGGAGAACCCTCAGACCCCCCTCCAAAATTTAGACATCTTTTAACAGTGTTTTTCCCTTGAAAATTTTGCCGTTTACTAGAAGCGGTTCCCTTCGGGTGTTTCCCAAAATGATATAAGAACACTAGTTTAAAGAGGAACATTTAAAAACATTTCTGGGGGAGGACCCCCATCCCCCTTAGAAATTTAGACGACTATTTAAAATGTTTTTTTTTCCTTGAAAAGTATGGGATTCTATTTCTATGTAACTCAAAGTAATTTGAAAAAAAAAGGTAATTTTTTACCGGCTAAATCACAGATTGCCTGGACTAAGATATTTATATTAATTTAGAAATGAATAAAAATTAAAAAAAAGCAATAATCAGTTTAAGTATTTATTTCTGTAATTAATAGTTTAATTTTACGAAATTTGTGAGTAAAATTGCCATTTGCTCTCTGTTTATCCTAAAGTACTAGATTTTATAACTAAATTAATTAAGTCATTGATTAATTAAGCAATTAATACTATTTACTACAAAAAATGTTAATTATTTTACAATAATTCATTAAATCATTAGGGCCTCGCAAAGCAGTTTCGCCGACACTGCTTGTGGAACTAGGAACGCCACTGCCTGTAGGTGACCAAATAACTACTATATAAGTACAAAAAGTAATGATAAAATATTAAATATTAACACGAATAGCAGACAGGGTGCACAATGTATTAATATATTTAATCGTAAAAATATATATGTTACGGGCAATGTGATAAATTCAGTGAAATTTATAAATGAAATTTATCACTTTGCCCGCCTCCACTTCGGGCATTATTAATAATGCCCGATTTATCACTTTGCCCATAACATATACATGATATCGTCCAAAGAAAAACACAAATTATTAAAGGGATTTATAAAAGAAACACATAAAACAATACACAACAAGAAATTGGGTGAATCAAATTCAAAAGAAATTTTCTATGTCCTCAATAGTGTACAAAATTTTGAAATAAATTTTTGGATGCACTTCTCTGTATTTCTATTCGTAACATATTTTTAAAAAATGTAAATAAAGTAGGTAGTTTGGAAAAAATACAGTTTCGTTGGTTTTTAATTATTTCACAATGCTAAAATATGAAAATACGAACTATAGTACAGTTGACCCGCTTCAGGGCCGTGTGGTAGATTTACCCAGTATGAGGCAAGTCCTAGAAATGCCGCCCCTTATGTATTTTTCCTTTAAATAATTGATACTTCAAATTAATTAAGATTAATTAATGTACATATTTAATTAAAATTAATCATAAATAACTTATTGATTGGTAATTAATGATATATATTTAATTAGTAATTAATGATACATAATTAAGTCCCCCAATAATTCTCTAATTATGGGGGAATTGCGTTGTAGCTTGTAGAAAATACAAATACAAATACAAAACTGACGACCAGCTACAGGCTCATAGCCCAACAAGGCTGGTCTTAAACTCAAACACTCCCTTTGAATAAACTATATTTTCTGGCAACGCGTTCCATATGTCAATTACCCTATTGAAGTAGTAGTACTTCCTTAAATCCCGATTGACATGTGTCTTATTTAGTTTATACCCATGGCCCCTTGTTCTGTTATCCTTGCTGAAACTTAAGCCCTAACCAATTTCTAGTAATATAATTAAATTACCATTAATTAGTTTCAAAAAGGGCAATTATATTTTACATGATTCAAAACACTTTTTTTTTTCAGCAATAAAAGCAACATTTTGTGATTTTCATATACACTGCATCCTTGATAATTCAGAACTAACGAGAGAATTTCTAACCTAAACCATCATTCTAAGAATTGAGAAATTATGTTCAAAAGTGCCCCATTTGAGAAGTAGATTTAAACATGCATTTCATTTGAACACTTGAGTAAATTATTCAAAATTCATTTTTAGAAGCTACACATTTATCAAACAATAATTGAGGTTTTTGAGCTTTCAAAGTTAGCATACCCGCTTTGGGGTACTCTCCCCTATGGATTTAAATTCCTAAAGACACGACCAACAATCCCAAAATTGAATAAATAAATAATATAGTATTTTTTCAGGTCATTAGTATATTTAGTCATAGTATAATCTTCCCGGGAAATCCCCGGAATTTCAGTCATTCCCGGGAATGGATTAATTTTTGAAACTACTTCATAGAAATTATATTTAAACTTCAAAATAAAAGTCCAGGAGTTTAAATATATAAATTACAACACAATTTATTTTACTACTATAAAAATGAATATTTAAGTTTTAACTGTTTTTTTTATTATTATGGAAGGATTTTATTTTAATTACCAAAATACAATCAATATGAAAAAAGTTAAAGGATGGTAATATTTTTTCGGGGGGGGGGGCTTAGTTTTTCTTCATAAATACAGTTTTGGAGGTTCCTTAAAACTGTTTGCTTTCATGAAATTAAACTTATGGAATGAAAAAATAAAATACCCTTAGATTTGTATATAGTGTAATTCGGAATTTTTGTTTTATTTAGTTAATTTTTTTTAATCAGAGTATCTTGTTAAAAAACTCTATACAAAAGGTTATACGAAAATTACGGTTAGTAAAAACTAAATTATTACATGGGTAAAGCTATATAATTTTTTTTTTTTTTGATTCTTCACTGGAATTAACTGAACGGTTTTTATTTTACATTGACCGGAATTTTCGCACTTATGAAACGTCCACTAAAAAAAGTTACGTTTTATAAAAGGCCTTTTGAGCAAAAACTGGAGAATTTTCAAGTCCCATGTCATATACAAATATCAAAAAATAAAATCAATTGTAATTATCTAGATAAAAATATAAAGAAAACATAAATCCTTAATCCCTTCACTCTACTTTAAAAAAAATATAAACACAACCCAGGGCTTAAATTGCACCGGAGCGCACCGGAGCGGAGCTCCGGTACTTCTTGGTTTTCAGTAAATATTTACTGATATTTATTCATTAATCAGTAAATATTTGTAATGCTGAAATAGTAGCGCTCCGGTACTTCTTAGGTTAGAATTTAAGCCCTGACACAACCTAGCTCTTTTTGGGACATTATACTTCTAAGCAGTTGGTCTTCTTAAATAAATATACTTCTTCTATCCAGGAGGCAGGAAACTTGCAGCTTTTCGAGAGCACAAACAAAAAGGGACTGAAGGAGGCTCTGGTAAAATTTGATTGCCTTTGCCCTTGAAAATGTGCCCTCCCTCCCTTTGGTTCGTGGAAGGTGGGGTGGGAAAACAAGAAACTACGAACAATTAGTGGCCATAAAAGTATAAAACGGTGCCATATCGGCTATTCCATCTCCTGCGCTGCAATTCGACCTGCAAGGCGGCCGGCCACCCAGAGAACACACAAGCGCCCGCTCCTCGTCAACACAGGGGGGCTATAAATTGTCGGGGGAGGAGTGTCAGCGCTGTCGCCCGTGTGTCCGGTCGGGCAGTCGGCCACTGCCGAGAACGCTTTTTCCCCTCAGGCTATGCGGAAGCAGGAAGAAGTGTTTTGTTCCCCTCTCCAATGTTGGATTCCGTTTTTTAAATTCTGGGTTTAGAAAGTAACTAAAGTACAGCATAGGTATTTAAGTAACAAAGAGTTAGTTACTTTAAAATTTTTGTAGTTAAATACCAGTTCGATACTGAAAAAGTAACTAATGTAACTAAATACTTTTAAAGTATTTAAAAAGTATTTCCGTTACTAAGTATTTAAATACTTAACAACCTTGGTCAGAGTCAAGCTGAATCTGGGCTGAAACTGAAAAACTATCAATCACTGGACCCCGACACACTAACATCGCGTAAACAAGACGCTCTCGACCCCCTCTCTTTGCATTGCGAAGGCTGCGAGGGGTCGCGTGCCGGGCACCTGTTTTGGATCGAGTTTCAAGCTGACAGATTTTTCAGCTTGACTATAAAAATACTATTTCTGTTTTCCTACCACAAAAACGTGTAAACAAATTGCAGAGAAAGCTCCTTTAGAGTAAAAAAATAAAAATTCCAGGGGAATTTTGCCGCCCTCAGAAAAATGCCGCCTGAGGCAGCTGCCTCTTTGCCTCATACCACCACACGGCCCTGACCCGCTTATTACAAGATCATTCTGTTTCAAAGTAAAATTATGCTGTCGACTTTCAGGAGAAAAAGGCACCAAGTCACTTCGGGTTCAACTACTCAGAAGTGACTTTGTGCCTTTTTTCCTGTTAGCCGATTGAAATGTTGTTTTATTGCACTTATCAGTACATTTGTAGTACTACACTGGTGTGCAAAAATTAAGGACCGAACTGTTTTTTCAATATAACACCTAGCATAATTACTTTCCATCCATGAAAATAATACCACAAGATGTTCAAGGAGTGGGAATATAGGGCACGAGAACAAATTTTCCCTACCAATAATTTAAGGGGGTAAATGGGCCCTCCATTGATAATGGAGTTCCATTACATATTTGGAGCAGTGACAGAAACGTCTATGTGAGAGGTATTTAAGCGAAAATTTTATGTTGTTTGTAAAGAATATGATTATTCCTGAACTCAACGCATGTTTTTAAATGTGTTTACTAATTTTAAATAGTATTTTTTAGGTTTTATTGAGTGATATTGGTCTAATCATTATTTTTGGCAAGTTTTAGCCTCTGGGTCATTTTTGGTATGTGGTATCTGACCTACAACCATATTTTCAGTAGTTCTCAGATGTGCTTGATCGCGTTTAAGTATGTCAACCCGGAAAGTAACTTTATTCTTTCAAAATCGTGACTTATGAAAAACTTGGAGAAAGCCAAATTGTGATTTTTTGCAGCTTTGTCATGCAAAAAGAGAAAATAAGGTCCCAAAATATCTTCTAACAGAAGCAAATGATACATGTGAAAACAGGTACACAATTGGAGACATCAGTGAAAATCTCTTTGGTGTATAGGGGGTGCTGAAACGGCACAAAAGAATTGTATAGTTTCATAGGAAGGACATCTTTTATTAACATTCGAAAAAAAAAAGATTTTTTTTAATGGTTATTGGACCGTTACATGTCTGAAAAGAAACAAATATCTGTAAAAATATCTCCATTCACCTAAAAATAAGTTTTAAAGACATCGAATTTTTCCTGTGAAACTATACAATTCTTTTGTGCCGTTTCAACACCCCCTATACACCACAGAGAGTTTCACTGATGTCTGGAATTGTGTACCTGTGTTCTCATGTCTCATTTGCTTCTGTTTGAAGAAATTTTGGGTCCTTATTTTCTCTTTTTACATGACAAAGCTGCGAAAAATCACAATTTGGCTTTCTCCAAGTTTTTCAAAAGTCACGATTTTGAAAGAATAAAGTTACTTTCTGGGTCCACAGACCTAAACGCGGTCAAGCACATGTGAGAACTACTGAAAATATGGTTGACGGTCAGGTACCACATACCGAAAATGACCCAGAAGCTAAAACTTGCCAAAAATAATGATTAGACTGATATCTCTCAATACAATACAACCTAAAAAAATACTATTTAAAATTAGTACACACATTTAAAAACATGCGTTGAGTTCAGGAATAATCATATTCTATACAAACAACATAAAATTTTCGGTTAAATACCTCTCACATAGACGTTTCTGTCACTGCTCCAAATATGTAATGGAACTCCATTATCAATGGAGGGCCCATTTACCCCCTTAAATTATTGGTAGGGAAAATTTGTTCTCGCGCCCTATATTCCCACTCCTTGAACAGCTTGTGATATTATTTTCAGGGATGAAAAATAATTGTGCTAGGTGTTATATTGAAAAAACAGTTCGGTCCTTAATTTTTGCACACACCAGTGTAGATTTAATTAAACTTGTCTAAATTTTTGAATTTATTTTACTTACATTTTTTCTTGAAACAGAGTTACATATCCATATCCATTTTACCCCACCCTAGAAATTTGAACGAATTGAAAGAAAAAGGATTGAATTATATGTTACCTATGATGACTCTCGGCTGTTAAATTTGTGGGGATATCAGTCATCATTAAATTGGTATGAATTCTTTCCGCTATAATAAATATTTAAAGTGAAATCAAAAGGGGGGGGCTTTGAAAGAAAAACGGGTGGGTTCCGAATTATATATAAAAAAAATTACTATATCTCAGGAGATACAATTAAATTTTTCTTAAAACAGTTACACTTCAGATCATCATATAAACATTCATGTTTAATTTTTTTACATGTAATAGGGAAACTTAACTTTCATCTTGCAATTTTAAATTATAAAAAAAGGTTGTCCTTAAATTTTCCAATTTTAGGCTTAGTGCATGGTCCAAGGACTATGGAATTTGGGAACCACTGCCATAGAGCAACCATTTTAGCAAAACTCATTTTGAATGTTTCTTAAGAAATTAATGTAGAAAACGCAAAAACCTGCTTTTATAAAATCTGAATCATAAAGAAACTCAAAGCACAAAATTACACCACAAATCCTTACAGAATCAATTGCAAAAATGATTCCAAAGCCATCCTTCTCTCGACACTCCTGACCGAGTAAAAGTAGTCCAAGCGAACAGAAAGCGCCTAACCCTAACCCATTAATATCGTCGACTGGACAAGCCAGGAGCAGAAGAAAAAAATTCCCAGGGAGATAAAAAGATCCAACAATAACGGCAAAAGTTCTGTGTTCTCTTCGTTCGTATCTAAAAAGAACACATGTCATCTCCGCCAGAACGAAATGAAAAACGTGAAGAAAACAGTTGGTCGTTTACTATCTCCTCATAGCGAGAAATCCAATACTGCGATTCATATTTTTTCGAGTGGACAATGTTTACGCCCTGGTGCTTGTGTCACTTTTCGAAAGCTTTTGGCATGTTTTTTTTTTATTTGTGATCGAATCACCATTAATCATTCCATTAGAATTGTTTGTATTATGTTTGAGGAAGAAGGTTACATTGAAGATTGAAACAAATTTAAGAGGGGTTTATTGTGAAGAAAAGAAAGGTTCATTCTTTTTTATTTTATTTAAAATCTTGGCACAGGTCCAGATTTTCAGGTACCCCAAGTCGTCAACAAAACTTGGGGGATAAAATGCCAGTTATAACCCTTATTAACGTGGCTAAGAATACCGGAAATCAGCGCAAATGAAGCCAAAATTTTCAATAAATTGCCAACCGTATTTTTACCTTTTGATAGGATATTTCAAATTTCGTCAAATTTTGAAAAAAAGACATGAAAACACCCTACATAATAATTTGTTTAAAAAAGGATTTTAAATTTAAAAAATAATTTAATTTAAAGTTTGATTTTAAAATGCTCCTACGCAACTCTAATAAGATCTAACCAAACTCTATCATAACCAAATTTAAAAAAAAATGTTTAATTAATGAAATTAAGACAATTAAGGATTGAAACTTATGGTTCTGGTAACTTATAGATACCAGAAACACAAAAAAGTACCAAAACGTACTTTTTTAAAGACTTACAATTATTTTAACTTAAAGCTTCATAAGTAAAGAAAATACTTCAGTATAAAAGATTTAAACCTTGATTTTTTTTCAAAGCATGTAGAAACAAGCAAAAAAAAAATGTGAAGGAATTGGAAGAAATTCCCCAAGGAGCATTTTTTAGTTTAAAATTAAATTTGATTAAAAAAATATCAGTTTTTCTTTTTAATTTTTAATTTAATTAGTCTTTTTAGGATCACGTATCAAAATATGATTAGCACGTTTGACAGCTCATCATAAAATAATCATTAATTTCCATTGTTTATTTAACTACTTTTAAGGTCGCTTGTCCCCTTAAAGAGAAAGCTTTCAGAATTTCATAAAGAAAAACATGTAATCCTCCCCGAAATATAAAAATTTTATTAGAACTACAATTTAAAAACTTGAAATAAATTTGGTTTACAGGAAATTCAGTCCCGCTTGTTATGCTTCTAAAAATAAAAAAGTAATGAAAAAAATTAAAACATTAAAAAAAACACCCCTCATGGAGGGAAAAAGTGGTGATTCTTTATTTCACATTTTTATAGTCCAAGAAATTTTAACATTAGAAAAAATTAGAAATTATATAAATATTAAAATAGGATTTCTCAGAATCCAGAGGGCATCTCCTAATTTTTTTTTCTAAAAAATCCTATTTTATGAATGAACTCTCTCACCTAAATTTCTAAAGTTAAAGAAAAATCTGATGGTTTTTATCTGGCTTTTATTTATATAAAAATAAAATAATATTAAAAAATTATTTATTGAAAAGAACATCTTACTATTGAAATTTTAGTTCTTTTTATTCTGAACAGATAGCAGCACCATTCCATACCAAAATATAAGTAGTACAGGTTCTTTCCACAGGTGGCGTTAGGTTACATAATGAATGACATTTTCCCATTTGATTTAAATGTACTACAAACTGTATCTAAATTACTATTTGAATAATTTTAAATCTCTTCATTACTATTTATAAATGTTTATAATGATGAAAGATTTTTTTTCTGTTTCCAAGTTAATTAAATAAGTAAATAAAGTAAATTAAAATTTTTAAGGCTTATACAATCCCTCAGATGCTGAAAACTAGCTCTTTTAAAATCCTGGAAAATTAAAAGTGTGATTTTTCATGGATTTTCAAACAGATTGATTCCAATGTGGATTAAACTTAAAGAGTGATGACTGGTGAGATAAGGGAAGGATCTTCCAATTACTAAGTTATTTGGTCATTTTTTTGGGATTTCTGACAAGCTTTCAGGGCGCGTACTCTTGGCCTCACGTCCGGCGCTGGGTACTTTTAGCCCACCCAAGCACAAGTCGGGTAAAAGTATACGCATTCAATTCAATTTTTCATTTTCTTTTTCATTTTTTACAAATTTTCGATCAAGCCAAGACTTTCTTTTTTTGAAGGTTGATTTGTGAGTCAATAAACTTACGTTCAGTAAATTTTTGAGGTTCTAGAGCTTTTAAATTTTCGACTAGCCCAAAATCACTTTTGCGCGTGATGCAAAATTATTACATCACACAGAATTTATAATATCAATATATTTTTGACCAGTTTCAGAATATACACAACTGTTAATTCATTTAAATAAAAAAAATATGATTTAAATAAAAAAAAATTCGATTTAAATCAAATAAAGAAGTATATCTCTCTCTGTATTTTGTAAAGAGATGGGTTAACTATTGAAGAATTTAGGAGCTAAATAATAAAAATGTTTTCGAAAAAACTTCTTTTTTTGAATTTAGGGATAATATAAATATGTATCGTCAGTTAGAAGAAGGGAATAAGTCCAAAAACGAAGTTATGGGATAATCGAAAAAAAAACTGTATAAGTAATGGAATTTTTATCCAATAGCCACCAAATTTTTACAGGAAATTCATTTCACTGTTAAGAATACAGATCAATCATCTAAAAAATATAAGTGAATGGGGAAAGTGCACAATGCGGGATAGGTGCCTAATATGGCGGTCCCCTATACGGAATAGATACGTTTTGTGAGTGGCTTAGGCTAATAAATTGAATACAATTATGACCACGAACATCATAATATGAGCAATTGTAACTCACCTTTCTCACCTTTAGCCTTGAGAACGCCGCAAAACTTTGAACACACAAAAAAAGTTTTGAAAGCCTTTTTTGAACGATCGTTGTGGCATTCGTTGTGGCCTGTATTAAAACAATGCTTTAATACAGGGTGTTTCACAAAGAGCCCCCGATTTTAAAAATTAATAACAAAAAAACGAAAAGAGATAAAAATACGCCGTCTCCGGCATCCTACTTAAAAGACCAAAGAATTTTCGTACACAAATTTTTGAAAATTCGTAGTTCACAAATCAATTTATAGATGGAAGCACAACTTCTTTGATATTTAGGGAAAGCTATCCTCAAAGTCCCTATTTTCGTTCGCCATAGGGAAATCAAATTTTGGGAAAGAATCGATTCATGAATCGAATTAGAATCAAACAATTTGAAATCGAACCCTGTTTCCAGTTTGCAGAAACGGCTCTCAGCCAATTTTAAAGACTAGATCTCACTAATTTAGGAACATCAATTATCTAAGTTAAATTTTGTAGTAGTATTTCGTTATCTATCCCATAAAAAAAGACATTTTTAAAAGATAATAAGTGGATGGAGTACAAATTTACTAACATCTTAGATACAGGAATTTCGACATTTTAACTTCTAACAAAATCTTTGTAAAATGTAGAAGGTTTTTAAAATTTGTTGGCATTACAAACTACGGAGTGCTTCGAAGAGCTCAGAACGATTAGGTTTATTATCAGCGAATAAATATTATTGTACGATTGATTCATCTGATAGTTATTTAGCTAATCCTAATGTATTCTTTAGAGGAGAGGGTTTTCATAGTTTTGGAGTATCACAGATTAAACCACAGCCCTATTGCCACAAAGCGGAGTTTCCAAGTCCGATTCGGAGTTCAAAAAGGACCAGCGGAGAAGACAATTCGTGAACTGTTTAAAAAATTTCAACAGACGGGCAGCGTGACTGATGACTTAGTGGGAAATGTGGGTCCCAAACACTCTGTCGTAACATCTACTAATGCCACGACAATTGCTGCAGCTATCGAGAAGAACCCAAACAAATCTGTGCGCAAACTTTCAGCTGAGTCCGGCATCAGCCCATCCAGCACGTATAGAATCTTTAGAAAAAAATTAAAGATGTTTCCATACAAAATTCAATGCCGGCAGGCTATACCTGTTAGAGCTGAACAACAACGAGAGGTATTTGCTAAAAAAAATGCTCGAAATGATTGATGGTGCCAGTCTCGATGTCGGCCAAATTTGGTTCTCAGATGAAGCCCATTTTTATCTAGACGGGGTTGTCAACAGACAAAATTGGCGTTTTTGGGGAACTGAAAACCCTCATTTGTCTCAAGCGCAACCCCTCCACTCTCCAAAACTCACTGTTTGGGCTGCTATCTCGAGACAAGGAATTATCGGGCCCCTTTTCTTGCGAGAAACCATTACTACAGGCCGTTATATTGCACTCTTGAACCAATTTGTCGACTACCAACAAGCTTTGGACGATCATCCTGACACGGCATGGTTCATGCAAGATGGCGCACGCCCACACCGAACCCAAGACGTGTTTGACGTTTTGGAGGAATATTTTGATGACAGAGTAATTGCATTAGACTATTTGAAATTCAAAGGGAAAGGTTTCGACTGGCCCCCGTATTCTCCCGACCTTACCCCGTGTGACTACTTTCTGTGGGGCACACTTAAGGACCAAGTTTACGGCACTAATCCTTCAACAATCAACGAGCTGGAAAATGCAATTCAAAAAGCTTGTGTGTCGATTTCCCGTGACACACTCCACAAAGTCACCGAAAACTTCGTTCTTCGTTTGAGACATGTCTGTGCAGTAAAAGGGGCGCATTTTGAGTCAATTTTAATGTGATTGTTCTTTAAATTAATGTGTCACTTGTGTTTTAAATGCTTTCATCATCATTTTGAAATTATAAATTAAAGTTTGGAGTTCTTTCGTGAACCCTAGAATAAGAAATCAGTTATTTAATAAACTCCTCCAGTACTAAAAAGTTTTAAGACAAATAATTTTTTACAAATATATCGATCGAAAAATTCATATTACAAATAAAAAGGGGGCTGGGAGGCTTAGTTGGTTTACGTGCTGCAAACCACGCTAGCAGTCTGCGCACTGTACCAGCCGTCGGTTCGATTCCAGCCTTTGCCCTGGGGGTATTTTCTCTCTCTCTCTGTGTCAGTAAAAATTCTGTTGTGTCTGTCTTTCTTGACGAAGCTTTATAACCCTTTCAATCCTAAGGTGCCCGAGATAACCATTAGATACTATGGAACATATGGGGTGGCTAGGTCTTAAAGTGATAAGCGGATCCTTGAGATCAAGAACACAGACCGGAAAATATATGTTACCAATACCAATACAAATATAAAACCCCAAGACAAAGAAGGGTTTAAGTTCCATCTTCGACATTTTTAGGTCTGATCATTTATGACGAGCTCATTAAACAGTTTTAAAAAATCTGTAGGAAACACGAGCAAATTTAAAAATTTAGTAAAATAAATTTAAAGAAATATTCTGAACTACTAAGAAATTTCTGCAAGGATAAATTGATTATTGTATTTAAAACAATATATAAAAGATTTGCTTTACAAACTATTGCATCTTATTTAAATTAAACTCAATATGCATTTTCTTTGATTATTTAGAAGCTTAATAGATCAGATTAACCTGTTTCTGCTGACTGGGAACAAAGGTTTGATTCCAAATTATTTTATTCTAATTCGATTCATGAATCGATTCTTTCCCAAAATTTGATTTCCCTATGGCGAACGAAAATAGGGACTTTGAGGATAGCTTTCCCTAAATATCAAAGAAGTTGTGCTTCCATCTATAAATTGGTTTGAGAACTACGAATTTTTAAAAATTTGTGTACGAAAATTCTTTGGTCTTTTAAGTAGGATGCCGCTGACGGCGTATTTTTATCTCTTTTCGTTTTTTTGTTATTAATTTTTAAAATCGGGGGCTCTTTGTGAAACACCCTGTAGGAAAGTAATATTTCAGCAATAGGTTTTTTTTGGGGGGGATGTTTGATTTGGATTAAATTATTTACAAGCAAGAGAGATTTATAAGTAGTTTCGGTTGTAAAGGAGCATTAATTAAGCCGACCAGCGGGGTGTGCTGGATTGGTAAGATGAAACAGATCGCGAAGCGATCTTAAAACTGCGAAGCAGTTCCGGGGGTTGGGGAGCGATAGCGAGCAGGGGGCATGCCCCCTAGTCATTTAAAAATTAAACTCTCAAATAAAATATTTTAAAGAGTAGTTATTTATTATTTTTTTAGATTATTGATATGATTTTTAAAACATCTAGTTTTTCTTTTAAAACTTGTTATTTTGCATTATGTTTATTTTTGAAACAACGGGGTAAGCAGATTTTGTTTATCATTTTATCGTTATCGTGGTATCATTTTTAAAAATCTCTAAAATTATGTTATTTTTTGTAGTTAAAAGCTCTTGATTCATCATCACTTCATTAATTTAATTGTTGAACTTATGTTAAACATGAATTTAATTTCGGGCCATGTTATAAGTATTTAATTAACTAATGTAAACAATCAGTTAATCCTAATTTATGTAAAGAGAATATGAGTGCAAAGTATTGTAATACAGTGTAACTTGGATAATTCAAAACTCTAGATACCAACAAAAAGTTATAATTATCAAAAAACCCCAATAAAAATACTAAACTTATATGAAATAGAGTTCAAGGGATCAATAAAAATGTATGAATTAGAGATATTTGAGTTACTTAAGTTGCACTGTAAATAACACAAATTGTGAAATGCAAAATTCATAGTTTAAGTAAGTTTTGTAGAAAAACAAATTATATGGGGGACGGGATGGCCTGTTCGGTTTGCTCCTCTGCCTTTCACGCCAGCAGTCTGCGCACTGCTCCGTCGTGAGTTCGATTCTCACCTCGCCCCTGGGTGTATTTTCCTTCTTTGTGCCAGTAAAAATTCTGTTGTGTCTGTCTTACTTGACGAAGGTGTATAAGCGGATCCTTGAGATCAAGCACACATACCGGAAAAATATATGTAACCAAAAACCAAACCAAACCAACAAATTATATGATGTGTAAAAGTTCAAATTGATGTGTGAAAATAATTTCTTTAATAAAAATGATTACTTGCTCTAAATATTTTTGTACTTTTTGTTTTCTTAAAATTTAATATTTTCAAGCCTATTCAATTTTTAAATGTAGGTGTGGCGCCCCGTACCTTCCTTGGGAGTGTTCGAGTCCATCTTCCTAAGGCGCTCCAATCCTTGAGTGTTCGAGTCCATCTTCCTGTGGTGCTCCATACCTTGAGAGTGTTCGAGTCCATCTTCCTGTGGCGCTGTGTCTGCTTGCTGGCGTACTTCCGGTTGGGCGGATATAGGGCAGCTGCAGCCCGAGACACTCTCTCTCTCTCTCTGCACCCGACTCACTTAGTTAACGTCCTTAGTTCTGCTAGCTATTTATTTGGTTAAATATTTACATAATGTTGTTGAAATAAAGTAATTGTTATTAAATCCTTCTGATCATTTCGGAGTCCAAACACAGCATCACCTCCACCAAAGCTGGTGACCTCTGGTTTAAAGTTCACGTTGCTCAAGGATCCCGAACAATTTCTGCAAAAGTGCGTTTTGGTATTCTGTGGAAGCGTAGTGTGTAACAGTGCTTTTTGCTGTGTGGTTTTGGGAGATATCATTCTGAAGATGTCTGACGATGAAACGCCTTTCAAGGACAGCACTTCCGAATTGCCGGAGGCTTCAGTGCAATCGGATGCGTCGCAGAAAAATGCAGAGTTGGCTCCAATTTCTTTTAGACCTCCTCCATTTTGGAGATCAAATCCTTCGCTGTATTTCCTTAGACTTGAATCATCTTTCAAAATTTGAATTTCAGATGATTCAACGAAATTCCACTGCGTAGTTTCCGTATTGGAAAATGAGTTCTTGGCTCATGTGTCTGACATCCTTGAAAACCCTCCTCAGGTGAACATGTACGAAACTTTGAAACAACGCATTATTTCCCAATTCTCTGATTCTGAATCGCAGCGACTACGTCGTCTGTTCCAGGATGTAGATCTAGGTGATAGGAAACCATCAGCCTTGCTTAAGGAAATGCAAGGTTTAGCAGGGGGTGATCTAGGTGGAGATATTCTAAAAAACCTTTGGCTCCAAAGGCTTCCTGCTGCAATGCAGCAAATTATATCTGTTAGTGACGAAGGGTTATCAAAACTGGCTTTGATGGCTGACAGGATCAATGAAGTTTCCCCGGCCTCATGTGCAAGTGTGTCCACTTCGGGTGATGAGACTGTGTCAAGCTTAAAAGCTAAAATCGCGGAACTGGAATTAGCTGTTAAAAAGCTACAGCGTTCTCAATCTAGGTCCAGTGGCCGATCTCCAGGTGGGCAGTCTTTCAGACCTGGGTTTCGAAACAATCGATCCCCTTCACGTGGCAGAGTTTGTTGGTACCATCGGAAGTATGGAGCCTTGGCCACAAAGTGCGTCAACCCCTGTGAATATTCAAACGCAGACCAAGGTCAGAGCTCGCCCTCGGGTCGGGAAAACTGACTGGCCCGTCTCTTGCGGCGACGAGCGACACCTGGCCTAATACCAGTCGCCTTTTCGTTAGGGATAGAATTTCTGGTAATACCTTTCTGGTCGATACCGGGGCGGTAGTTTCAGTTTTGCCGTTCAAACCACGAGCTCACCAAAAACCAACTCCTTTTAAGCTCTTTGCTGCAAACAGCACGGAAATTCCTACGTTTGGCACAAAACTGTTCACCGTTGACATCGGCTTGCGACGAAAATTTTCTTGGCCTTTTGTTTTAGCCCCAGTCTCGCAGGCGATCCTTGGTGCAGATTTTTTGCAAAAGTTTGGTATTTTGGTTGATGTTCAAGGTGGTCGTTTGATCGACAGAATGACTACTTGTTCCATTAATGGTAAAATTTCTGTTGGTCCATCAAGTGGGATCACTACAGTTTCAGCCGAAACTGACTTTAAAGGTCTACTAACCCAGTTCCCCGATATTATTAGACCCTCCCTTTCCATGAAAAAGGTTTCGCACGATGTAGTGCATCACATCGAAACTCATGGACCCCCAGTTCATTCTAAACCAAGGCGCTTACCTCCTGAAAAATTAAAAATTGCTCAAAAGCAATTTGAGTTCATGATCGCGGAAGGTATATGCCGCCCCTCCAAAAGTCATTGGGCAAGCCCGCTCCATATGGTGCCCAAGCCAAACAATGACTGGAGACCTTGTGCGGACTACCGGCTGTTGAACAAAGTCACCTTGCCAGACAGATACCCGGTACCACATATCCAGGACTTCACGTATGATTTGTATGGTAAAAAGTGCTTTTCTACTATTGATCTGGTTAGGGCTTACAACCAGATCCCTGTTAACCCTGATGGCATTCCTAAAACCGCGATTATTACGCTATTTGGCTTGTTCGAATTCACTGCCATGACATTCGGCTTAAGGAACGCAGGTCAAACATTCCAGCGGTTCATGCATCAGGTGTTGCGGGGACTGGATTTCTGCCATAGCTACATTGATGATATTCTAGTTTCGTCAGTTGATGAAAATCAACATGTAGAGCACCTTAAAGTGCTTTTTCAAAGGTTAAGTGAATATGGTATTGTGATAAACCCTAACAAATGTTTTTTTGGTAAATCTGAAGTAAAGTTTTTGGGTTACCTGGTCAGTGCTGATGGCATTAAGCCTCTTCCTGCGAAAGTTGAAGCTATCAAAAGCTTTCCAAAACCCACTACTGTCCTAGAGTTAAGGCGTTTTTTAGCCACTCTCAACTTTTATCGTAGATTTTTACCCCATGCAGCTTCTTCACAAGCAATTTTGAACGAGTATTTAAAAGGTGTACGAAAAGGTAGTAAAATCAAAATTACATGGACTGATCAAACTTCTGCAGCCTTTGAAAATTGCAAGTCTGAAATAGACGACATTAGTCATAACGTCACTTGCTTGTTTGGAAACGTAGATTCCATCCGTGATTGGTTCCGTACGGATTTACCTCCAATCACGGAACAAATCACGGATAGAATCAACATTTCCAAACAAGCGAGTGACGTCACACTAATGTCGTCTATTGCAAAGGCAGCACTTTTGGCTCACCCTGTCCCTTCAGCTCCCCTCACTCTCAATGTAGACGCTTCGAACGTCGCTTTGGGAGCAGCTTTAAATCAATTGGTAGACGGCTATTGGCAGCCGTTGGGTTTTTTCTCTCGAAAATTAACCCCAACGGAGAAAAAGTATAGCTGTTACGACAGGGAGCTTCTTTCTGCTTACTCAGCGGTCAGGCATTTTCGCCATATGTTAGAGGGTAGGAATTTTGTGATTTTGACAGACCACAAACCTCTAATCCATGCTTTCAAGCAAAAATTAGATAAGTGTTCTAGTCGTCAAGCCAACCAGCTTGAGTTCATAAGCCAGTTTACTACTGACATCAAGCATGTGTCAGGGTTGAAAAATATTGTCGCGGATGCATTGTCACGCGTAGAAACTGTCAATTTTCCTAGCGTTATTGATTACTCTAAACTTGCCCTGGCACAGCGGGAGAGTGGCGAATTGCCAAAATTGGTTGAGAATTCTAGCCTTAAAATTCAGGAACTTTGTTTACCTGATTCAAAAATTAAATTATTTTGTGATATTTCTTCTGGTCGAATTAGACCATATGTTCCATTAACTTTTCGTAAGGAGATTTTTCTAGCCCTCCACGGACTTTCACACCCAGGAACACGGGCTACCACTAAACTGGTTAAGGAGAGGTTCGTCTGGTCTTCGCTGCGGAAAGATTGCGCATACTGGTGCAAATGCTGCGTGCCTTGTCAGAAATCCAAGGTGCAACGGCACACTGTCAGTGGCTGTGGAGAATTCCCTGTGCCCGGAGAGCGATTTTCCCACGTCAACGTCGACCTAATCGGACCAATGCCCTCCTCGCAAGGTTTCAGATACTGTCTGACGATCATTGACCGTTTCTCCCGATGGCCATCAGAAGCCTTGCCTCTCCCCGACATGGAAGCAGAGACTGTCGCACGTGCCTTCCTTTCCGGTTGGATTGCCAGGTATTGTGTCCCCACTTACCTCACTTCCAACCGTGGCAGACAGTTCGAGAGCAGGCTATTCACAGCTTTAGCAAAGCTGCTTGGCGTGGAGCGCATTAGAACCACATGTTACCATCCTCAATCGAATGGTATGATAGAGCGGCACCATCGTCACCTGAAAGCGTCCATTCGTTGCCATGCAACGGACAACTGGGTTGCATCCCTCCCATTTGTTCTCCTGGGAATACGAGCGGCCGTCAAAGAAGACATCGGCGTAAGCACCGCCCAGTTGATGTATGGAACAACCCTCAGATTGCCTGGGGAGTTCTTCGAGACCGCTCCGGTTCAAGCCCCAACCAGTGCTTTTGTCGAGGACCTTCAGCGACTGATGTCCCGTCTTCGGCCAACTCCTGCGTCTCAACACTGCCAAAAGTCCATATTCGTCCATAGCGACCTTGCCTCCTGCACTCACGTGTTCGTGAGACGCGACTCCATCCGGTCATCACTGCAGTTTCCGTATGATGGTCCCTTCCAGGTTTTGAAGCGAAAGACCAAGTTTTTCATCATCGTCTTCAACGGAAAAGAGACGACAGTGTCCATTGACCGGCTGAAACCTGCGTATTTGGAGAACACGACCGGGGACGAACTAACTTCAACGGAGATGACCCTTCGTTCCGGAAGAAGGGTGGCCTTCAAAGTGGACTAAAGTTCCTCGTCCATCGGTGGGGGAGTCCTGTGGCGCCCCGTACCTTCCTTGGGAGTGTTCGAGTCCATCTTCCTAAGGCGCTCCATTCCTTGAGTGTTCGAGTCCATCTTCCTGTGGCGCTCCATACCTTGAGAGTGTTCGAGTCCATCTTCCTGTGGCGCTGTGTCTGCTTGCTGGCGTACTTCCGGTTGGGCGGATATAGGGCAGCTGCAGCCCGAGACACTCTCTCTCTCTCTTCTCTCTTCTCTCTTCTCTCTTCTCTCTTCTCTCTTCTCTCTTCTCTCTTCTCTCTTCTCTCTTCTCTCTTCTCTCTTCTCTCTTCTCTCTTCTCTCTCTTCTCTCTTCTCTCTTCTCTCTGCACCCGACTCACTTAGTTAACGTCCTTAGTTCTGCTAGCTATTTATTTGGTTAAATATTTACATAATGTTGTTGAAATAAAGTAATTGTTATTAAATCCTTCTGATCATTTCGGAGTCCAAACACAGCATCACCACCACCAAATAGGCATAAAGTTTTAATATATGCATCAATAAATTAGCCATTTGGATGATAAAAAAAATCTCAGTCAGTGAACTAAAATGACATTAGAAACAAAAGTGAGAAAAAAACACAACACAAAAGTGAGAAATACACCTCAAAGAACAAGAACAGAAAGACGAATACTTTAATTCCAATTTCACTGAAAAAATACAATGAATGGTCATCGATTTCACAACCTCAAGGGGCTATATCTCCCTATAGAGGGTAGTTATTTTTCTCCTCTTTTCACTCATGTGTAGAGCAAAGCTTGGAGATTGTTTTAAGCACAAAATGTCAATTTGTCATTTTTTGGACTAATTCCCTTTCTCAAACTGAGATTCAATTTTTTGTGGTCTTCTTGGAGAAATGTTTTCTTTCAATTCACAAATACTTTTTATTTCGTTGCAAATATAAAGACTGATACAAAATAAAAAAAATCATATCTGAAAGGAAGATCAATATTTCTGAAATTATATGGTTCGTTATGCTGAGAAATTAGGATTTTAAAACACTTATTTTGAATTGATAACAAAAGATTTAAATTAGACTTATATCCCCTCCCCATACTATAATGCCATAGTTTAAAAAAGAGTAAAACCATGAATAATACAAAGTATGCAAGACATTTTTTCAATTTTGTTTTTAAGATGATAGAATTTAACTAACACAAAACGTAATTTTTTACTTAACTAGGGGACCTGCCCCCTGCTCTCTATCGCTCACCAACCCCCGTAACTGCTTCGCAGTTCTTTACAGATCGCTTCGCGATCTTAGCGAGCAGAGCTCGCTTGTTCATCTTAACAATCCAGCACAACCCTCTTCTCGGCTTAATTAAGCCTCTTGTATTACTGAAAATACCTATCTCTTGCTCAATTATCTCAATTATTAGCTATTTAAACGAAAAGGACCCTCATACATTTGTCTACAAACAAATGGTCAAAATTTCATAAATTTCCGTTTAACAGTTTTTGCGTATAGTGACAGTTCAAAATTGTCAAAGTGAAGATTTTCTGAAACAGCGGCGGCGGCGGCAGCGGCGGCGACTGTTACTTTTTTTTTAATATAGAGAGATTCTTTAATGTGACTTTTCCACTGAATTTGAATTGATGTGTATAAACCCAATTTGGAAAAAATTTGGTAAGTATTTGGTACAAAAAACAGATTGTAAGATACAACATTACAATTCAAGTCATTGGTAATATTGGCTTTACAAGATGAAGAGTAGAATTTTATTTTAAAATTAAATTCTGTTTGGATTAAGTTAAAATAAATATATTTTGTTTTATTTAGATTTAAACATAAATCATTTGCTGTGAACCGCTTTCCAATTTCAATTAAGTCTATTTCAATTTGTAAAAGAAATTCGTTAATGTTAGAGCAAGAATATAACAAAATAGAATCATCGGCGTAGGTTATCATTTTACCAAATAATTTGAGTTTCCAAAGATCATTAATAAAATAAGAAATAACAAGGGACCCAAAATATGTGTCATGTATTTTTTAAGTTGTGAAGTAGCGAGAAATTATCATAAATTCTTCAATTGAATAAAGAACAGAAATGTTCTCCGAGATATGCTTCCTATCCTTTCCTTCCAGTTCTCTCTCCAATCGTCCAAACTCAAAAGTCATCGAAAGCAGCACATCTCACGACCCCTCATTTCATACCCCCTGCTTGTATTCTACACAATTGAGTTAACCGCGTGGTAAATGAAACCCTGTGAGACTGATGCTTGTATTCTACACAAACGTCGTAACTCATTACCATGTGAGTTACCCTGTTTTTTGGACTTTTTCGTATTCTACTCCTCCGTAAGACCATGTTTCACGTAGTAAAATGTAACCCTACAAATTTGGGTGGTAAGTCGTAAGAAGTCGAACTCAGTCCCATTACTCAGTTCTCGGGCATGCGTGATAGACTGACGAAAATGACACCATATCGGTTAAAGCCGTAATGCCTTCAGACGTTTCAGAATGCAAGGTTTGGGAACCCTTTAAGAATCTTTTTCGGGTTTTCGACTATTCCCCCTTAAAGAGGGTTCAATGAGATGCCTTTTATATCCAAAAATGGAGTCGTTACGATAACTATTAAAGAAATGCCAATTAGTTTTTCCAAAAAATAGGTTGACAATCATGTTCGTATTTTATTTGATAGATGGCAGCACGGTTTCGCCTTTTCGTCTTTAGACTATTTAAATCTCTTTTCTTGAATAGTTAACGAATTTGTACGAATTATTCCTTTTACTATGCTATTATATGGTAACCGGGCTATTTTCAGAGACCTGTTTAGTAATTTTAACTCGCTCCTTTCGGGACCTATGAATTTTCAAAGTTGGAAGATCCTTTTTAAAATTTCCCTTCTAGTCGACACATTCAATCAAAAAAGCGCTCATAATCCTTTAAGATTTTTCGGCCTGTTTGCTTTCTTTTCTGTACGTTGTTGCTAGCCATTCTTTATTTTGATTTTGAACAATTTTTAAAATGTCCGCTGCCGCGCTTGGAACAGATCTGATCTTGTTTGTTATGTCACTTGGTCACATGACACTGAGTAGCCAATCGCATGTGGTCGCACAAGTTACGACCAGAGTAAGTGAAACTCAGTTGAATATAGGGAGTAGAATACCGATTTTTCACTACTGTCTGAAACTCAGTCTCACAGGGTTTCATTTACCACGCGGTTAACTCAATTGTGTAGAATACAAGCATGAGTTTCAGACAGTAGTGAAAAATCGGTATTCTACTCCCTATATTCAACTGAGTTTCACTTACTCTGGTCGTAACTTGTGCGACCAGATGCGATTGGCTACTCAGCGTCATGTGACCAAGTGACGTAACAAACAAGATCAGATCTGTTCCAAGCGCGGCAGCGGACATTTTAAAAATTGTTCAAAATCAAAATAAAGAATGGCTAGCAACAACGTACAGAAAAGAAAGCAAAAAGGCCGGAAAATCTTTAAGGATTATGAGCGACCTTTTTTGATTGAATGTGTCGACTAGAAGGGAAAATTTTAGAAAGGATCTTCCAACTTTGAAAATTCGTAGGTCCCGAAAGGAGCGAGTTAAAATTACTAAACAGGTCTCTTAAAATAGCCCGGTTACCATATAATAGCATAGTAAAAGGAATAATTCGTAGACTATTCAAATTCGTTAACTATTCGTAGACTATTCAAATTCGTTAACTATTCAAAACAAGAGATTTAAATAGTCTAAAGACGAATAAAGGCGAAACCGTGCTGCCATCTATCAAATAAAATACGAACATGATAGTCAACCTATTTTTTGAAAAAACTAATTGGCATTTCTTTAATAATTATCGTAACGACTCCATTTTTGGGTATAAAATGCATCTCATTGAACCCTCTTTAAGGGGGAAATAGTCGAAAACTCGAAAAAGATTCTTAAAGGGTTCCCAAACACTTCATTCTGCAACGTCTGAAGGCATTACCTCTTTAACCAATATGGCGTCATTTTCGCCAAATATAGTCTATCACGCATGCCCGAGAACTGAGCAGAACTGAGTAATGGGACTGAGTTCGACTTACCACCCAAATTTGTAGGGTTACATTTTACTACGTGGAACATGGTCTTATGGAGGAGTAGAATACGAAAAAGTCCAAACAACAGGGTAACTCACATGGTAATGAGTTACGACGTTTGTGTAGAATAGTAGAATACAAGCATCCTCCCTGATAACGGACGAAGCGAGGGGAACAATCATTTAGGGTTGCTCTATTCAGAGTTTCAGCTACAACAAACTTCACGTTTATACTAATTAAAAATAGTTAATTATTTTTTTTCAAAAAGTAAGCTGATTTTTTGATTTCTGAAAGTATGGGCTTTGTTTTGAACTAATTTTCGTGGACCTTTTTTAATATCTTAGTGAAAAAACCTGTTTAAATGATGAGCAAGCTGTTGAATGGACTTACACAAATTGTTTAAAAATATTAATAATGCGATTTCAACTACCGAAAATAATTAGACACAAAGGCCTTCTTCTAATCTTTCTTATGGAGCAAAAATTGAGAATGTGCGATTAAAACTAAAAGCTGTACTAGTATAAAGGAATCAGGATAACAAGGAAAAAGTTCAAGGGGGAGAATCGGGTAAGAGGACTCTTACTGAAGAATGGACAGCTGGACACATCTGGTTACCAAGCGAAAGGAAATTTACAGAAACGAGACGTCTCCATTCAGGAGGGCTATCGGACGACATATATTTCCACACTTAAGTGCCGTTCACATGAGCCACTCTACCTGGGTAAAAGGTTAGAAAAACCGGTTCTACGCAGTTTTATCACACCGCTTCCCCTACGCAAGGGAAAAAGTGCGGAAGTAACCGTGCAAAACTTCACCCTAGGCTAGGGTAGGGGAATAAAGTACTCCGACCAGAGTTTGTTTACAAAAACAATATGGCCTCCTCTTACTACACTGCACTTCCCGTTAATCATAAAAACCATATTATTACTTACGAAATAAAATATTCTTGATCCTCAATATTCTCAAGGTGTGTTTTGTCTCGTTCAATGTTTATGTTATGATATTTTTAGTTTTAAAAGCTTTTACTATTGCGTTCCGAAATGTTCTGATGAAATCGCTTGCAATAAGTTAATAATGTTTCAGTGATCTTTTTTATGATTGTTCTTCAATTTTATTTTTTACATCATGGTCATCCTTTGAAGGCAGCTAATATATTCATTAGTATAATTTTGTATTACTTCGCTGGATTAATTTATTTAATGATCAAAGTATAAACATGACTGGCCGATTCAATATTCCAAGTTTCCAATGTTGGCTTAGTTTTTTATATTTTAATCAAGGTTAGAATATTATTTAACTCCATTATAGTGTTAATTAAAATAAACTTTTATTCATAATTCATAGTATTTTTATTAAAAATGTGTTTAGAGAAAATTATTCTGATAAAATCTGCGAATATTCTGATTACATTTCTGATGCTTAATTTCTTTCATTTGTGTTGTCCATTTGTTTGTTTCTTTTCATTTATTAGTTTTTTGAAGCATTTGAGTTTTCTTATTTTTCAGTTATTTTTAGATGCTGAGTTTTTTTTTTTTTATTACGTTCTTAATTGTGTGGAAAGTGGATAAAATTAGTTATATTTATTTTTAATTAGAAAGCCTTTAAAAATTGTTTAAATCTTAGTCTTGTTAAAATTTGAATGTCTCGGGTCCCAGAAAATGGATAGAGCATCGTAAAATAGATGGTCTCACAAAGAGAAATAACCCTTTTAAACGTGTTAAAAGCCTTCATACTGGCAAAATTTTCTGAATACTATTTTATATTTACATTTGATATAGTGCTGAACAGTGCCAGTGTTTACTACTTTGTAAATGCAGATGGTGCTTCGTTTTCTTGATTGCTACCTTAATCTGTAAAACAGGCTTTTATTTACCCTAGAAATGCAATAATTATGTTACTCATACTGTTAGGAAGATAGGTTAACATTCTTAGACCTAAACTCCATTGAGTTTTAAAGGTAGCTTTAGTTTTCTGAGGGATTTCATATTCAAATTTCTAAAAATGCATTTTTATCAAATTTTTTTGTGATATTAACTAAATTTTTTGAATTGCTCATGACAGACTGTTGAATCTTTTAATATATGAATTTATACATTTATATAAGAATTATATTTTATATATATTCTTAAAATATTAGTTTGTATTATGAGTCCTATTAAGAATTATGATTAATATATAATTATTTTTAAATATGTCAAAAAGTGTTCCAATTAAGAATTTTTAAGCCTTTTTTTTTCTCAATGCGCTGTTATAAAAAAGCATTCAAATAAATAAAGCAATAGTTTGAGTACTACCTACTAAAACTAAATTGACAGTTTTGTAAGAGTTAAAAAAAACTTTTAAAACTGAGATTTTTTAACTTTTAAAATATGGTTTGTCAAACTGCCCCACAATTTGGAATAAAAAATGTTTATAAACATTCTTTTAAATAAAAACTACTTTTTATGCTCTGTTTAATTGCACATTATATATGTATTCAAAATAAGGTACTTTGTTGCCTTCATGCTTCATCTCATTTCTCCTAATTCATTAATAGAAATTCTTAAGCAAAAAATTTACTTAAAGCATGTTCCTAATTCAAAGAAAAAATATTCCTCCCAGGGTTTATTTCCCATAGGAAAGAGCCTCATAAGTCAGACACAACAACTCGAATAGAGAAAAATGCAAATTTGAGTTGAAAATTTCAGCTTATAGGCTGTTTTATAAATAAATATCTGTAAAATAATTGTTTGATAAATAAGAAAACACTAAAATTTTTGTTGAAAATTATCCCAAAGTCAGAAAAATATCATTCCTCTGCTTCAAATTGTAAGATGATATTTAAAAAACCCTCATTTTTGGGTGAAATGAATACGAACCCACCCAGTGAGTTAGAAACTAAATTTCTTTTGAAAATACCCTATTCTTTAACAAAGTGACAGATTTTATTATGATCTATTAATACATTTTTGGTTACAAAACTATCCCTAATAAAATTCCTAAATATATTTTTTGGCAGAAAATAAAAAACCTGCCAGAAAACGGATAATAATTAACCATTTAAAAGAAGCTTTTTAACAGGTAATGGAAGACTTAAAGCACAGCTGAATACAGTGAAAATTTGCTAGCCCAAAACCAACTAATTATATAGGTAGGTCAAAACCAACAAATAATTGACTTGATGAATAGGTCATTTGAAAAATTTTGAAAAAGTTTATGTTTTTCTGAAATAAGGATTCTCTATTACAGGATTACCATCTTTTCGTTTCCTAGCACTATGGAAACAAATTCCTTGAATTTCTTCAAACATCAGAAATTTAAAATATACTTCTGAGGTTACAGAATTAAATCTTATTCACTTCTAGCCTTCTCTAAGGATTCTCCTCTATTCTATAGTCTGTTCATGGCTACAGTTCGCCAGTTCCTAAATTTTAGGACAAGGAAGTCCTTGTCATAAAAATCAGACCATCTGAGTTTGGGTCTTCCTCTAGCTTTATTTCCAAATGGCTTAGACATATTAATTATTTTTGTGGTACATTGGTTTGGCAACCGGAACTTTTAGAATGAAAACCCTTCAGATTTTTATAGAAAAAAAAAAGGAACTGGATTTTTAAAATTTGAATAAATTACCTATTAATATAAGTACATATTATGAATGAAATAAAATTATCTTTAAATATCATTATTTCTATAATAAAATAATTGGTACTTTAAATACCGGTCGTTGTATCGGGAGGGTCGTTATAAAGGGGTTCTACTGTATTAGTAGTAAAAAAGAAAAAATGAGAGGGTGTCACTTAAAAATTTACGCTTTGAATTTTTCCTTCATTTTTAAAGGAACCCCATAATTTAATACTCATACTTTATTTTTATTAACCATATAGTTAATTAATTTAAATGCAAAAATTGTCGGGAATTTCTATCTTCTTTCTCATGTAAATCATTAAAAACAAACAAAGAAACTCCATGATTTGATTATAAACAATAAAAAACGACGTATCAACAAGAATCCCGTTGTCCACGTGTTACCCTCATTTCCCATAATACCTTTCGAATCTCTAAAAGATTGCTCATCACGTGACTCCTTGTCCGGGTAAAACGAGTGTGCATGTGAACGGGGCTAATCAACAGTCACCCGGGTAGTCTTCAAAAAATCCTTTCTCCCTACTTCACTACTCTTTTAACTGGGTAAATGGGTTTGGCCATGTGAACGGCACTTTAGAGAATGCCACGGCATAGATTTCAATGATAAGGACCTACTATTTATGTCATTTCTCCCAAAAAATAAAACTATCCTTAATTTTTATTCAATTTCAGACAATTTCGAGCTGAAAGGCAGAAATCGTAGATATTTTGGAGACGGTCCCTAAGGAATAAGTTAGAGGCGTGCACGAGCATGCGCAGAAATCCCCTTCATATGAGGTGGTCAGCTGGGAACAGGGCTGCCAGAATAATTTTCGCGACATTCCTCCACAACCACATATAAACTCAGAATTCAAACAGTGAGGAACCATTTCGTTCCACGTGCGTCTTGCAGATGCTACTGCATTTTCTGATTCTGTTCTCTGAGCGGCTCTGATTTTCGAGTGTCTTGAAGCTACCCGACTGTGTACTTCAATGAAGGAGTTTAATGAGATGGTGGAAAATTTTCATCAGAATATCCCGCAACTTAGTGCATTATTCTCGCGCGTTCAAATAGATCGCGAAGACCCTATACTTATCGCTTATGCCCGGTTACTTTACCCAGATATTCCCAGCGTACTTCGAAGCGAAGCGGTGTTGTTTTTTATAGATATGCTCAGTCGCATGAGATTTGTAGAAGTTCAGGAAAACTTCCAGGAATGCCTCCGTTTCTGGGCCTATATCCTGAGAACGTACTACAGGGGACAACGGGACATGGCTGCATTGATCGAGCTGAATCCGGGTGTGAGATTTTTCCTGCCCTACGTGATGAAAATGAATCAGATTAAGGATTTCTTGTCCATCTCGGCGACCGCCCTTGACATGGACGTGGACATCGTGTTGTGGGTTTTGGACGAGGAGCACTCAGCAGCGAAGTGGAACTTACGCGCCAGCTCCCTCTTGATGCAGGATATTGGATTATATGAGCCACTGAAGGAGATCTTTACATCTTTCTGAACAACTCCTGAAATTTTCCTATCTTTTGTTCTAAAGAACCTTAAGACTCCTAAAAATTACGTTCTTTCTCATGAATTTTCCCTTTCTCTCTCTCTCTCTCTCTCTCTCTCTCTCTCTCTCTCTCTCTCTCTCTCTCTCTCTCTCTCTCTCTCTCTCTCTCTCTCTCTCTCTCTCTCTCTCTCTCTCTCTCTCTCTCTCTCTCTCTCTCTCTCTCTCCACAGCTCTACAGCCCCTGGTGGGCCTTGGCTTTCTCTACTATGGTACGCCACGTTGCCCTCTCTCCTGATTTCCTTTTCCAATTCTTTATTTTCATTTTGTTTAGATCTTCTTCAACCTGGTCCAACCATCTTAGTTTAGGTCTTCCTCGTTTCCTATTACTGTATAGCTTTCCACTCAAAATTTTTTTGCACATGTCCGTTTCCCTCATTCTTTCCACATGTCCAATCCACTGTATCCTCATAGCTTTAATACATCTTATAATATTTTTCCCTTTAATTAGTCTTTCTATTTCATGGTTGTATCTTTTCCTCCATGAGTTATTTTCGTATATGGCTCCAAAGATTCTTCTAATTATTCCATATTCAAATCTTCTTAACATACTTTCATCTTTGTTTGATAACACCCAGGTTTCAGAACCATATGTTATGATTGGCCTTATTAGGGTTTTATATCCTGCACCTTACAATTAGTGATGGGCAAAATCGACAATTTTAGGTATCGAATACTTTGGTATCGAATACTTTTAGGTATCGAGTATTTTCAAGTATCGAATACTTTTTCTATTGAAATTATGGATTAAAAGATTCAATAATTCTTAAAGGATGCACATGAACCACCCTTGTGCTACCTATAAAATCTATAAATGGGACAATCTATAAAAAAAACCCTAAAAATTCATGAACAGCGAATTTAAAAGTACATTAAAACCCAAGGCTAATAAAATTTAAAAAAAAGCCTTAATGTTAACCACAATTCGCCGCCTGAAGCACTCACCGCATGAGCAGAAATTGACACGCGAGCGACGTGAATTTTAAATAAGAAGAGGATGTATAGTAATTTTAGTGGTGAGTAATAATGATTTAAGTAAATGAGAACTCTTTTGAAGTAAATGTGTTATGAAGGTTCCTTTTCTCGAATTCTGTAAAAGGAAATCAAACTTGAAATTGGAATGGTAAAAATGGGGTTCACAGATGGAAGTTTTGTAAATTCAAACCCTCTCCGAATGATGTAAAGTCTGTCTGCCCTAGCAAGGCACGAAGTGGCAAACCTAAAATCAGTACCCACAGCAGAAAAAGCAGTGGCGAGTGCAGGGTATCGGGTATCAATAGAAGTGAGATAACCATCTTTATGGCTTTTTCGACACTGTTTTTTCTGCTGTGGGTACTGATTTTAGGTTTGCCACTCGTGCCTTGCTAGGACAGACAGACTTTATATGTATACTAATGTACGGATCGTTCCAGTTGTGAAGGGGAAATTGTCGCATTGGTTTTGCACCCTTAGAAAACCCTTAACTTCGACTTTTTAAATTAAATATCGTATCTACTAAACTTCCATCTATGGCAATTCTTTTAGATTATAGAGAACCTCAAATTTTTAAACTAAATCATTGCTAAAATAGTTTATTCAATGCTTATGTTATAAAAATAAAGTTGGTAACCTAAATACAAAAGAATTAAGATATTTAAATTCATACACTCACCACTAAAAAGTTATTAAATGAAGACCTTATTTCAGAATTGAAATTTAGTTATATTTATTCTTAATAGTTTTGCCGTAACCAAATAATACGTTCAGGTTTAATAATTAAAAAGGTCTAAGTGTAACCGCATTGCTAGTTACTGTAATACCAGTATCAATTAGTTGATTATCTCTCTATGTTAAAAAAAAGTAACGGTCACCGCCGCCGCCGCCGCCGCCGATGTTTCAGAAATTTTTATTTTTGAACTCTTTGACCTCTCACAACGCAAAAACTACTTGACAGAAATTTATGAAATTTGAAAATTTTGTAGAGGAATGTTTGGAGAACAATTTCGAATAAAAAGCTAAATGATGTGATTATTAGTTCTGGGGTATTTTTAAGGTCAAAGTTGAAGTTTTTGTTTTTTCGCCGCGTAATCGCGTTCAGCAAAAACTATTAGCAGCAGAGCTTTGATTTTTTGCAACCTCATACTCTGATATCTGAAGATGTGCACTACGTCGCCCTTTTTTCGAATTTCGAATTAGGTTTGGAGTAATTATTTTTTAAAGTTTAGAAATTTTTGTTACTTTTTCGGTTTTTTCAATCTATAAGAAAAACTAATCACAATAGGAGTATGATTTTTTTAACCACTTATGCTCTTATTTTTTACAAAAAGATTAGAGTTTAATTCTTTGAAAAATTCGAATTAGTTTTGGAATTATTAAGCATCAAATTTTCATTTTTTTCATAGTTTTACTAGGTCTTCATCAGACACGTTTAATGTTTATTGGAGATTTTTTAAGTTTATTTTTGACGGTTCACTAGATTGTCGCGAGCACGGATATTTAAAAGTTTTGTGGGTGCACGTTTTTTTTCTCTTAGTTTGTTAGTGATTGTTAGTAGACTTCCTTGATAACTATGTTTTCAACTATTTTTTGCTTTTGAAATACTAGAGAAATAAATATAAATCGGATGAAGGGTGGAGATTTTTGTTTGGAAGTTGCGTGTTTTTCTGATTAATATTAGCTCATTGTTAGATTAGTCATTGTTTTAAGAGTTAATTAGATTGAATGCGTTTTTAAGTTCATGTGGTTATTAAATGTTTAAGGAAGGATAGTTTATGTATTTTGGAAAAATTAATATTTTTCAATATTTGTTGAACAGGTTGGGAAAATATTTCTAATAAATTAGTGATAAGAGAAATAAAATATTTTAGATTGGATAAGGGTTTTCATTAGAGTTGGTAAATTCTACAAGCGAGCTTTGCTCGCTAAGATCGCGAAGCGATCTTAAAAGAACTGCGAAGCAGTTCCGGGGGTTGGTGAGCGATAGCGAGCAGGGGGCAGGCCCCCTAGTAATTAAAACAATAGTCAAGACCATTAAACATAATGTATTTACAAAAATTGACTAAAATATTGGTGACTTTTCTAACCCTAAATCCCATTTTAAAATAATCAACGTCATTCTTCCAATAATTTAGCGCTTAAAACTACTCGATTAAAAGTTCGAACCAAAAGTATTTGTATCGAAAAAAGTATGAGTAGAAGGTTCGATTACAAAATTACAAGTACTCGAAAAATGTATTCGAATAAAGGTTCGAACGAAAAACTACTCATAGCGAAAAAGTATTTGTATCAAAAAAAGTATGAGTAGAAGGTTCGATTACAAGTACTCGAAAAATGTATTCGATTACAGGTTCGAACCAAAAACTACTCATAGCGAAAAAGTACTCAATAGAAAGTTCGAACCCTCAGTACTTATGGGACAAAGAGAGAGTCAATGTGGAAAGAGTTAGAGAGTCAAGAGGTGGATCGCAAAGCGCGAGGATCTTCGGAGCCACAGAGTACTAGAACAGAGAGTCCACGGCCATAGGCTATAATGGAAATCGAAAATCATGACATCTTGTTACAGGTTGGGAGAATTGTGGCGCTGGGATCGCACTAAACTCACTAGCGTCTGGATCCAGTCTGAATCGTTCGCCGGCTGCCTGTGGGAGATCGAAAACACCTTCTTGGGCATGCGCTGAGTTCTAATTTGGCGAGAGATTTAAGCGGCCGGCATACGTTCCAGACTCTAGTGTGGCGCCCTCACATCAGTAACGCATTTGAAAATAGCCTCGTGGACCCTCTGTTAGGATATTTCTCTGTGTTCGGAGCAATTTGGCGGGGGAAAAACCAAGGCCACGTCGAATTTCGATAGCGGAAGATAAACGACTCGGGTTTGAGCGTTGCAAAATGAAAACAGGCTGTGTTTAATCTACAGTATTTATTTTGAATATTATTTTATTGAAAAATTTAAAACGAAATATGTCAATAAAGTATCGATACTTTTTTGGGTATCGAATACACCCGATACTTTTAGGTATCGAATACTTAAGTAATTGGTATCGATACCTGCCCATCACTACTTACAATTCCTAGATAATAATTTACTTTTTAGTAGTCTACTATTTGCAAAAACTGCTTTATTTCCATTTTGTAACTGTTTGCTTATAGTCTCATGGATTTCACATTTATTGTTTATTTGAATTTTCCCTTTAAATTCTGAAAAACATTTACCAAAAGGCAAAACAAAGTAGGTTGGTAGGAAGTAATTGTTTTTAAATTGATAAAATTCCGTTGAAATTAAAAATTCTAGCCCCTTTTTCGATTCTTTGTTCCATTATCTGAAAAAATTGTGGAATACCACTATCACACAAAGTAAAATAAATGGATGGGGTCTAACTTCAAGTCAAGTAAATTTACTATGAAATGAGACAAGAACCATGTTTTTAGGACGAGTAGTTTCGATTTTATAGTGGAAAAACTACTATTTTTTTTCTGAAAATCGTTTTTCTCCCCTTTGACCTTAATGAGGCAGGTCTTAATATTATCCAATTAAGCTGAAAATTTGCCAATCCTACTATTTTCCAGCCTTTTGCAAATTTTAGAGGGTACCCGCATAAGACATTCGAAAGTTGATTTTTTGTAACCACTCAAGATGGAGGTGTTAAACTCTTTGTGATGATGATGATGATGTTTTTGATGTTTTTTTTTTCAGTGTCCGTGTTAAAGGAAACCCCCTCAATTTTGACGACGGCATCTCGAAAAATGGAAATTTGAGGCTACAGCTCGCCCTGGAACTCCTATTGGCTCTCATCATGCGTACAAATTCGAAAAAGGAAGAATTGGAGAAAGTGCAACAGCTCCTGTGGAGAGCCGTTCCCTTCCCTTACATTACGGGCGAGGAAATGCACAATCTGTTGCACCCATATTACCTGGGTACTCAAGTATTACCACTCAAAGAGTTATGCGAAGAGTATGCCCAACGAAACTCAATATTCGCGGTACCCGAGAAGACGCAGCCTCGCTCCCTCAAACACTTGGCGAGGGTGCAAATTAGAAGACATTTATCGGAAGAAAAGAGCATCACCGACGAAGCAATAGACAAATTGCGGCTCCCCAAAATTATTAGAAATTATCTAAAACTAAACCTTTAATGAAAACTTGAATTTCAAGTTAAAAGCACTTTCATATGCATCTTGTATACTTTATACTTTTGTATCAATTTGTATAATAAACTAATCATTAAAGCGCCATATACAGCGCTATTACTATATTGTGGCTTTAATTGTAAATCTTCTTTTGTCTTATATTGTATGCTAATAAACGTGTTCTTTTTTCAATGTTAGCTAGGAATGTTAATATATTGTGAAAGTAGTCTCTATAGGTTGCTAACTAGACGCGGCATACACGAAAGAAGTTTAGTGATCAATCATTTGATTGTTTGGACATGGGTTGACAGCTAGCCAGGGGATAAAAAGTTGGGTCCAGCTTTCAAGGCTGTACTCTTTATGTTTCCATGTTTGGTGAGTTTGGAGCGCTTTAATTATTTTCGAATTCATCACATTAATTAGCTTCTTCCTATATGCTCGTTTTCTTTGCAAATTCATCTATTTTTGTACACAATTACAATTATTAGCTATTTGACTTTTTTTTATTCTACTTTATTCTCAAGAAAGTAAAATAATTGTGGAGGTCAGGAGTCCGGTGTCTATCTCTTTCCTAGTTTGGACATTTATTGGGTTTGTTTTGCCCCTTAAAACCCTTCCGTGCTAAAAATTTCTTTGAATAATTTATGTAAATTAATTAATGCGTTTTAGCCTTTTAAAATTTTTACTTCCTTAATGGCAGTCACATTGTTTTCCAAATGACTCCTATTATGTGTCTATTTAAGTTGTCCGCAAAATCCAAAAACTTGCATTTACAATGATTTTTTTTCGGAATTCATTTTTTTATTTCCTTGTTGACATTCATGAGATTTTTTATGCAGGAAATTTTTGCTTTCTGCGTCTTTATTAAATGGCACAGATTTACCCCTGATTTATATTAAAAACTTCCAATTCTTAAAAGCTAGCATTCTCTAGATTTTTATAATTTTCCATTTTCACGATTCACCAAATAGTATTTAATGCATATTGGTTAGTTTCAACTTTTAGACTTGAAACCAGATAACAGAGCAACAATGAAAAGTTAAAATGGTAGTTTTAAAAATAAATTAAAACTGTGTAAAGAATTTAGAGTACATTTTTGTATTTCCTATATTTTTATTTGACCCTCGCTGCTATCACTGCATGCGCGTCTTTATTTTCCAAGTTGCATTATGGCTTCAATTATGTAATTCACAAAAACTCGAGCTGTATCCAATGCTTCTTGCTTCAACCAATTATATATTTTTTAAATTTTTCATTGGCTTCTCCTCAAAAAGTCTTGATTTTCTTGTAGATTTAGTTCTTATTTCAAAGGAAATAACCTAAATAACATCTTCAACATCTCACAAAAAAGTTTACCATGGATCAAAGGGGATTTAGATTTCACTTACACGTTTTTTTTTAAGAAAATTTCTCCCGATAACGATATCGCCTAAGTCACTGAGATAGAAAAGTAATAAAGGTGACTTAAACATTTTTTGTAATGCTAAATTCAAAAATTTTCTAAGGGTCCTGAAAATTTGGAATGTGTAGGTATAGATTCCGATATGCCCCCCCCCCCCAGAAAATCTGGTCTGGATCCGCCCCTGGCATAAAGAGGGGAAAGATTTTCAAGGCACTTTGGAGACAATCGGGGAAAATGAATGGAGAGTTTTATCCTCAGAAAATGAATATACCGTAACAAAAAAACCATGTTTGTAAAAATGATTGCATAATTGCATGTAGGAATTGTTTTTTATGTTTCAATTCTTATCATGTAGTACTTGTCATGATTATGTTATTTAAAATTTTTTTAAAATAACTAAAAAGGCCACACAAAACTTTAAAAGGCATAAAGAGGGGAAAGATTTTCAAGGCACTTTGGAAACAATCGGGGAAAATGAATGGAGAGTTTAATCCTCAGAAAGTGAATATACCGTAACAAAAAACCATATTTGTAAAAATGATTGCTTAATTGCATGTAGGAATTGTTTTTTATGTTTCAATTCTTATCAATGTACTTGTCATGATTATGTTATTTCAAATTTTTTTATGCAAGCATATTCACTTTGTTGTTTTGTCACTGCTGGAGCATCATGAATCAACATCAACTTTTGTGGGACCTTTGAATCCGCTTAATCTAGTACCGACTTCTAACGCTTGTATTCTACACAAAAGTCGTAACTCATTACCATGTGAGTTACCCTGTTTTTTGGACTTTTTCGTATTCTACTCCTCCATAAGACCATGTTTCATGTAGTAAAATGTAACCCTCCAAATTTGGGTGGTAAGTCGAACGCATGCTTGTATTCTACACAATTGAGTTAACCGCGTAGTAATTGAAACCCTGTGAGACTGAGTTTCAGACAGAGTGAAAAATCGATATTCTACTTCCTATATTCAACTGAGTTTCACTAACTCTGGTGGTAACTTGTGCGACCACATGCGATTGGCTACTCAGCCAAGTGACGTAACAAACAAGATCAGATCTGTTCCAAGCGCGGCAGCGGACATTTTAAAAAATTGTTCAAAATCAAAATAAAGAATGGCTAGCAACAACGTACAGAAAAGAAAGCAAATCGGAAAATCTTTAAGGATTATGAGCAACATTTTTTGATTGAATGTGTCGACAGATGGAAGAATGTTGAATCTTTCAAATCGCCTGGCTGGAAACTAGAAAGGATCTTCAACTTTGAAAATTCGTAGGTCCCGAACGGAGCGAAATAAAATTACGAAACAAGTCTCTAAAAATAGCTTGGTTACCATATATAATAGCAAATTAAAAGGAATAATTCGTACAAATTCGTTAACTATTCAAAAAAAGAGATTAAATAGTCTAAAGACGAAATAGCGAAACTGTGCTGCCATCTATCAAATAAAATACGAACATGATTGTCAACCTATTTTTTGGAAAAACTAATTGGCATTTCTTTAATAATTATCGCAACGACTCCATTTTTGGATATAAAATGAATCATTGAACCCTCTTTAAGGGGAAATAGTCTAAAACTCGAAAAAGATTCTTAAAGAGAACTGAGTAATACACTGAGTTCGACTTACCACCCAAATTTGGAGGGTTACTACATTTTACTACATGAAACATGGTCTTATGGAGGAGTAGAATACCAAAAAGTCCAAAAAACAGGGTAACTCACATGGTAGTGAGTTACGACTTTTGTGTAGAATACAAGCCCCCTTAATTTTTATTCAATTTCAGACAATTTCGAGCTGAAAGGCAGAAATCGTAGATATTTTGGAGACGGTCCCTAAAGAATAAGTTAGAGGCGTGCACGAGCATGCGCAGAAATCCCCTTCATATGAGGTGGTCAGCTGGGAACAGGGCTGCCAGAATAATTTTGGCGACATTCCTCCACAACCACATATAAACTCAGAATTCAAACAGTGAGGAACCATTTCGTTCCACGTGCGTCTTGCAGATGCTACTGCATTTTCTGATTACTGTTCTCTGAGCGGCTCTGATTTTCGAGTGTCTTGAAGCTACCCGACTGTGTACTTCAATGAAGGAGTTTAATGAGATGGTGGAAAATTTTCATCAGAATATCCCGCAGCTTAGTGCATTATTCTCGCGCGTTCAAATAGATCGCGAAGACCCTATAAGACTTATCGCTTATGCCCAGTTACTTTACCCAGATATTCCCAGCGTACTTCGAAGCGAAGCGGTGTTGTTTTTTATAAAGATGCTCAGTCGCATGAGATTTGTAGAAGTTCAGGAAAACTTCCAGGAATTCCTCCGTTTCTGGGCCTATATCCTGAGAACGCACTTCAGGGGACAACGGGACATGGCTGCATTGATCGAGCTGAATCCGGGTGTGAGATTTTTCCTGCCCTACGTGATGAAAATGAATCAGATTCAGGATTTCTTGTCCATCTCGGCGACCGCCCTTGACATGGACGTGGACATCGTGTTGTGGGTTTTGGACGAGGAGCACTCAGCAGCGAAGTGGAACTTACGCGCCAGCTCCCTCCTGATGCAGGATATTGGATTACATGAGCCACTGAAGGAGATCTTGATAAGAAAAGGATTTCGCTACTTCTTTCAGGAGCAATACTTCAGAAAAGTAAAATTCCTGCTTTTTCTGGAGTAAGTATTTTTTCTGTATATCCAATTACATCTTTCTGAACAACCCTGAAATTTTCCTATCTTTTGTTCTAAAGAACCTTAAAACTCCTAAAAATTACGTTCTTTCTCCTGAATTTTTCCCTTTCTCTCTCTCTCTCTCTCTCCTCTCTCTCTCATCTCTCTCTCTCTCTCTCTCTCTCTCTCTCTCTTCTCTCTCTCTCTCTCTCTTCTCTCTCTCTCTCTCTCTCTCTCTCTCTCTCTCTCTCTCTCTCTCTCTCTCTCTCTCTCTCTCTCTCTCCTCTCTCTCTCTCTCTCTCTCTCTCTCTCTCTCTCTCTCTCTCTCCACAGCTCTACAGCCCCTGTGGGCCTTGGCCTTCTCTACTATGGTACGCCACGTTGCCCTCTCTCCTGATTTCCTTAGTTTAGGTCTTCCTCGTTTCCTATTACTGTATAGCTTTCCACTCAAAATTTTTTTGCACATGTCCGTTTCCTCATTCTTTCCACATGTCCAATCCACTGTATTCTCATAGCTTTAATACATCGAGTGAGTGGTAAAGCTCTTTTATTATTATAGATTTTTTTCAGATTTTCGAATTGAAAAGTGATCTGCCCCCTGACTTGAAAAGTGATCTGCCCCTGACTCCCTAACGATAGTGAATTTTAAATTATTACTTTTAAAGCAAATAATATTTTTCCCTTTAATCAGTCTTTCTATTTCATGGTTGTATCTTTTCCTCCATGAGTTATTTTCGTATATGGCTCCAAAGATTCTTCAAATTATTCCATATTCAAATCTTCTTAACATACTTTCATCTTTGTTTGATAACACCCAGGTTTCAGAACCATATGTTATGATTGGCCTTATTAGGAATTTATATCCTGCCCCTTACAATTCCTAGATAATAATTTACTTTTTAGTAGTCTACTATTTGCAAAAACTGCTTTATTTCCATTTTGTATCTGTTCTGTTTGCTTATAGTCTCATGGATTTCACATTTATTGTTTATTTGAATTTTCCCTTTAAATTCTGAAAAACATTTACCAAAAGGCAAAACAAAGTAGGTTGGTAGGAAGTAATTGTTTTTAAATTGATAAAATTCCGTTGAAATTAAAAATTCTAGCCCCTTTTTCGATTCTTTGTTCCATTATCTGAAAAAATTGTGGAATACCACTATCACACAAAGTAAAATAAATGGATGGGGTCTAACTTCAAGTAAAGTAATTTACTATGAAATGAGACAAGAACCATGTTTTTAGGACGAGTAGTTTCGATTTTATAGTGGAAAAACTACTATTTTTTTCTGAAAATCGTTTTTCTCCCCTTTGACCTTAATGAGGCAGGTCTTAATATTATCCAATTAAGCTGAAAATTTGCCAATCCTACTATTTTCCAGCCTTTTGCAAATTTTAGAGGGTACCCGCATAAGACACATTCGAAAGTTGATTTTTTTGTAACCTTTCAAGATGGTGGTGTTAAACTCTTCGGATGTTTTGTTTTTTTTCAGTGTCCGTGTTAAAGGAAACCGCCTTAATTTTGACGACGGCATCTCGAAAAACGGAAATTTGAGGCTACAGCTCGCCCTGGAACTCCTATTGGCTCTCTTCATGCGTACAAATTCGAAAAAGGAAGAATTGGAGAAAGTGCAACAGCTCCTGTGGAGAGCCGTTCCCTTCCCTTACATTACGAGCGAGGAAATGCACAATCTGTTGCACCCATATTACCTGGGTACTCAAGTATTACCACTCAAAGAGTTATGCGAAGAGTATGCCCAACGAAACTCAATATTCGTGGTACCCGACAAGACGCAGCCTCGCTCCCTCAAACACTTGGCGAGGGTGCAAATTAGAAGACATTTATCGGAAGAAAAGAGCATCACCGACGAAGCAATAGACAAATTGCGGCTCCCCAAAATTATTAGAAATTATCTAAAACTAAACCTTTAATGAAAACTTGAATTTCAAGTTAAAAGCACTTTCATATGCATCTTGTATACTTTATACTTTTAATAAACTAATCATTAAAGCGCCATATACAGCGCTATTACTATATTGTGGCTTTAATTGTAAATCTTCTTTTGTCTTACATTGTATGCTAATAACGTGTTCTTTTTTCAATGTTAGCTAGGAATGTTAATACAGGGTGTCCCACGAAAAGTGGCCCAACCCCTATAACTTTTGAACCCCTACAGATATAGTCATGAAAGTGGGGTCTAGGTATAGTAAAGTGACCATGCCCTATCCGATGAGACAACTTTCAACGCCCTCTAACGGAAACTTTAGGAGTTATAATTTTTATTTTAAAAACTATGTGAGGTATGTAGAAAAAGTCAGTGACTAAGTTGTAGAGCATCATCGATTTATTATAAATCGACACCTCCACAACAAAAATGCCTACAATAAAACTCATTAAACGCCCGTTTATTTAATTGTGATTTGGAGCACTCAACCTCACGAAACGCTGAAAACGTTTGCTTGTTTATTTGAGGTCTCGAACACTTAACCTCACGAAACGCTTTTGCATATAGTAACTTGGTGCTTGAAGCGCTCTGTCTTAATGGATATACTAATTAAGAGGCTATTGAATTTTGGGTATTTTTGTTTAATTATGCGTAATTGTGTGTGAGGTGTAAAATGTGCAACTCGATAGAGTCCAAATGTGCATTGTCGCGGACGGGAAGCACATACAGCATCAGCGGTAAAAGTAAAAAGTTTATTTTCATGAGGTTAAGTGTTCGAGACCTCAAATAAACAAGAAAGCGTTTTAAGTGCTTCGTGAGGTTGAGTGTTCCAAATCACAATTAAATAAACGGGCGTTTAATGAGTTTTATTGTAGGCATTTTTGTTGTGGAGGTGTCGATTTATAATGAATCGATTCTGCTCTACAACTTAGTCATTGACTTTTTCCACATACCTCACATAGTTTTTAAAATAAAAATTATAACTCCTAAAGTTTCCGCTAGAGGGCGTTGAAAGTTGTCTCATCGGATAGGGCATGGTCACTTTACTATACCTAGACCCCCCCTTTCATGACTATATCTGTAGGGGTTCAAAAGTTATAGGGGTTGGGCCACTTTTCGTGGGACACCCTGTATATTGTGAAAGTGGTCTCTATAGGTTGCTAACTAGACGCGGCATACACGAAAGAAGTTTAGTGATCAATCATTTGATTGTTTGGACATGGGTTGACAGCTAGCCAGGGGGATAAAAAGTTGGGTCCAGCTTTCAAGGCTGTACTCTTTATGTTCCATGTTTGGTGAGTTTGGAGCGCTTTAATTATTTTCGAATTCATTACATTAATTAGCTTCTTCCTATATGCTCGTTTTCTTTGCAAATTCATCTATTTTTGTACACAATTACAATTATTAGCTATTTGACTTTTTTTTATTTCTACTTTATTTTCAAGAAAGTAAAATAATTGTGGAGGTCAGGAGTCCGGTGTCTATCTCTTACCTAGTTTGGACATTTTATTGGGTTATGCCCCTTAAAACCCTTCCGTGCTAAAAATTTTCTTTGAATAATTTATGTAAATAATTAATGCGTTTTAGCCTTTTAAAATTTTTACTTCCTTAATGGCAGTCACATTGTTTACCAAATGACTCCTATTATGTGTCTATTTAAGTTGTCCGCAAAATCCAAAAACTTGCATTTACAATGATTTTTTTTCGGAATTCATTTTTTTATTTCCTTGTTGACATTCATGAGATTTTTTATGCAGGAAATTTTTGCTTTCTGCGTCTTTATTAAATGGCACAGATTTACCCCTGATTTATATTAAAAACTTCCAATTCTTAAAAGCTAGCATTCTCTAGATTTTTATAATTTTCCATTTTCACGATTCACCAAATAGTATTTAATGCATATTGGTTAGTTTCAACTTTTAGACTTGAAACCAGATAACAGAGCAACAATGAAAAGTTAAAATGGTAGTTTTAAAAATAAATTAAAACTGTGTAAAGAATTTAGAGTACATTTTTGTATGTCCTATATTTTTATTTGACCTCGCTGCTATCACTGCATGCGCGTCTTTATTTTCCAAGTTGCATTATGGCTTCAATTATGTAATTCACAAAAACTCGAGCTGTATCCAATGCTTCTTGCTTCAACCAATTATATATTTTTTAAATTTTTCATTGGCTTCTCCTCAAAAAGTCTTGATTTTCTTGTAGATTTAGTTCTTATTTCAAAGGAAATAACCTAAATAACATCTTCAACATCTCACAAAAAAGTTTACCATGCATCAAAGGGGATTTAGATTTCACTTACACGTTTTTTTTTAAGAAAATTTCTCCCGATAACGATATCGCCTAAGTCACTGAGATAGAAAAGTAATAAAGGTGACTTAAAACATTTTTTGTAATGCTAAATTTCAAAAAATTTTCTAAGGGTCCTGAAAATTTGGAATGTGTAGGTATAGATTCCGATATGGCCCCCCCCAGAAAATCTGGTCTGGATCCGCCCCTGGCATAAAGAGGGGAAAGATTTTCAAGGCACTTTGGAGACAATCGGGGAAAAGGAATGGAGAGTTTTATCCTCAGAAAATGAATATACCGTAACAAAAAACCATGTTTGTAAAAATGATTGCATAATTGCATGTAGGAATTGTTTTTTATGTTTCAATTCTTATCAATGTAGTACTTGTCATGATTATGTTATTTCAAATTTTTTAAAATAACTAAAAAGGCCACACAAAACTTTAAAAGGCATAAAGAGGGGAAAGATTTTCAAGGCACTTTGGAGACAATCGGGGAAAATGAATGGAGAGTTTAATCCTCAGAAAGTGAATATACCTTAACAAAAAACCATGTTTGTAAAAATGATTGCTTAATTGCATGTAGGAATTGTTTTTTATGTTTCAATTCTTATCAATGTACTTGTCATGATTATGTTATTTCAAATTTTTTATGCAAGCATATTCACTTTGTTGTTTTGTCACTGCTGGAGCATCATGAATCAACATCAACTTTTGTGGGACCTTTGAATCCGCTTAATCTAGTACCGACTTCTAATACACATTATTCTGAAGTGTCACTCAATATCAATTATGTGGAATTGATTAAAAAAAGACATGCTGTCTTTAACTTCTCGGTTAGATAGTGTTGATGCCTTTGACAAAACAGTTTATGTCCAAATTAATTAACATTTAAAAGCTCTCAGACACCTATTTACTTCAAAAACCAATGATAATATTATTCTTGAGAAATCAAAAAGTGTTTTAGAGCCTGCAAATAAAAAAATAATTTGTCAAAAGAGATTTTATTCTGTAAAGAAATCTCGCTCAAGAAATAAGCCTAAACCATCAAAACCAACTTAAAGTGAAGTTCAAACCAAAAAAAATATAGAGCATTCGCACATGACGTCACTTGGAGGACAAAATCAACGTTGCTAAGGCTGTTGTTAGGGGCGGGACATAGAAGTATCCAATAGCAGAATTCGCACATGACGTCACTTGGCGAATAAACAACGTTGCTAAGGCCGTTGTTAGGCAGAGTCATGTGATTGAAAATGCTCTATGGACGGTTAACCGATGTAAACAACAACAAACAGTCCGACATTTTTAACTCTAGTGCCTCTTCCGGTGTATCCTTCCGCTTATGTTATGTTATGTAGAATAGGTGTAAACAGGCTCATTTCCTCAAATGATTTTTAAATAAAGCACAGTTTTAAATGTTTCATGAATAGTACCATCCATAGGATAATGATGAGCTAAGTAATTTCGTTCAGCTTTCTATCCATCAACTAAATCACAAAAAGTATAATTAAATTAACTTTAATAAGAATAGGTTGCTAGATTTAACGATAATCGCTCGATTTGGCGGTATTTACGTTTTGTTTATGTAGGTTCGTTTCACAAGTTTTTTTGGTTATTTAGTTGATATCTTGATTTTTAACTTGAAATATATGCTGACCGATGTAAAATATCTTGTAAATATCTCAGTATATATCCAAGAAATAAGTTTTTACATATGTAAATAATAAACACTGGCGCACATTTGCGGTTGCTGGCGCTCTGAAAAGATGCCAAAGTGTAACCCGGAAGTGCTTAAAGACTCATTTTCACTACCGCCCTCTATACTGAGTTTGGTGGCTGCTAACCATCCATTCTTTTAAGAAAAGAAATGTTAAAATCCTCAGATAAAAATTTTGATCATAATTACCAGATGAAAACTTGAAAAAACAAAGTAGGCTTTCAACTAGAAAGCACCCCGCGGACGTATACTTTGATGGGAAATGGCCGTACCTGGGACGAACTTGGGATCATCCCGTTTACATCCGATTACGTCGAATTTCGTCCGTTTGGATGGGCTACTTTTAATATTTACTATTTTATTTTGTACAAGATGTCCACTAGGGTGGGCCGAAAACACACTTTATTTTTTATTTTTGTTCTAATAGCGCGGAAAGGGTGCTACTTGGGTCCAATAAGAACGGTGTAAAATAGTTTTTTGATTGGATAATATCTTAGGCTCCCGCATCGCACTTAAAGTTTGAAAAAATTTATGACTTTTTTACAAAACAACTAAAAAACCAAAGATTAAATTCTCAAATATTGCTCATGATTTTTTTATGAGGAAGTAATATAGTTATAGACATAATGTCTCAGGTTCCATTCTTCTATCACTCTTTTTTCGTTAGATATAATTTTTTAATGTTCAAAGAAATTATGTAAAGTTGTTTTTGCTGCATTTTTAAAAAGCTAATAACTCTAGAACTATACAACTTAAAAGCCTGAAATCAGTCCCATTTTGTTCGTTAATTTTTTGTCTTTGATTTGGTGTGCATAATGACCATCATTTTCAGAAAGTTTTTTTTCAAAATTTAAAAAAATATTTTTTTTGAAATTTTTTTTGAAAAAATATTAAAAGCCTTTTAACTCTTAAAATGAACATTTCTACCAAATTTCAAGTTGAAAATAAAATTTCATCTTGTATAAAAAAATAAAAATAATCGTAATTTAGGCAAGTCCCTTATACATTCCTTAAAATTATACAACAAGAGCGATTCTCTCATGGAGAGTTCTTAAAATCGCTTGAGGGTGTTCAAGAACAGTGTAAAATATCTTTTTCCCCTGCTTTTCACTAGAATTTCAGAAATTTGGGTAAAAATAACCAAATTTTACTTTAGTTCATTTCTATAGCGTTTAAATCTGTGTTTTCCTAGAAAAATTGCATGATCTTAAGTGCAATAAGGCTAAAGACCTTTATTAATTAAATAAATATTTAATTCTATTCTTAATTAACCCTTTGGTCACCTATTCTGCAACATTTGAGTAGCAGTATTGAAAAATAACTTTTCTTCCTGCATTGAGAAAAATTGTCAATTTTTCTCAAATTACGCTGAGTAAAAGTTGGTTATTTTTACCCAAATTTCTGAAATTCTAGTGCAAAGCAGGGGCAAAAGATATTTTACACTGTTCTTGAACACCCTCAAGCGATTTTATGAACTCTCCATGAGAGAATCGCTCTTGTTGTATAATTTTAGGGAATGTTTGAGGAACTTGCCTAAATTACGATTATTTTTATTTTTTTATACATGATTAAATTTTATTTTCAACTTGAAATTTGGTAGAAATGTTCATTTTAAGAGTTAGAATGCTTTTAATATCTTTTCAAAAAAAATTTCAAAAAAAAAATATTTTTTTAATTTTTTTTTTCACTTTTTTTAAATTTTGAAAAAAAAAATTTGAAAATTATGGTCATTATGCACACCAAATCGAAGACAAAAAATTAACGAACAAAATGGGACTGATTTCAGGTTTTTAAGTTGTATAGTTGTAGAGTTATTAGCTTTTTAAAAATGCAGGAAAAACAACTTTACATAATTTCTTTGAATATTAAAAAATTATATCTAACGAAAAAAGAGTGATAGAAGAATGGAACCTGAGACATTATGTCTATAACTATATTAGTTCCTCATAAAAAAATCATGAGCAATATTTGAAAGTTTAATCTTTGGTTTTTTAGCTGTTTTGTAAAAAAGTCATCAATTTTTTCAAACTTTAAGTGCGATGCGGGAGCCTAAGATATTATACAATCGAAAAACTATTTTACACCGTTCTTATTGGACCCAAGTAGCACCCTTTCCGCGCTATTAGAACATAAATAAAAAATAAAGTGTGTTTCGGCCCACCCTAATGTCCACTCTTAACATGATCTGATAGTTTAATGTTGAACTTTGTTTTAAATGCACACTTCTAATCACAAAAATGAAGTAATGAATTAAGTTCAAGTGCTTTTATTATTTTTTCTATTTAAATATAATTTTTGCGATTCGAAGTGTGCATATCTAAAACAAAGTTCAACATTAAGCTATCAGATACATTAAAATTGAACACCTTGTTTATATAATTTCTCTTTAATTTTGATTTTTAATTTTTTCATTGAACATTCATCAACCCAATTATAATTTTGCAAAATTCCAGTTCATGATAAAAACAACTAGTATTTGTTGAGATTAGATAATATCAAATTAATTAAAAATATTTTGCATCATAGAAATTATAAAGTATTATTTCTCTATGTGTAAAAACTTTAATAAGTAAAATGGAAGTTTAATAGTTAACTGAAATACTTTATGAAGTATTTTAAACTGATAAATATTAATGTATTTTTATAGAATATATATTACAATCAATTCATCTTTATTAAGGCCCTTTTATATGAACCCGTTTTCGCGGATGACGGCCCGCGTTTGCTTGATCCGCCATCAGAAAAATCCCTTTGGTTGGCAAAAAGTGGTGGCGCTGCGGTCGCCTTTGAACAACCAAACGCGGCCCGTGAAAACGGGAGCAAAAAAAGTTTTGCTCTCCGTCATCGGCAGCCGCGAAGATTAGAGAACATCAACAATAAACTACAAACATGGCGTAAGTTCAATTTTCGTTTCTCTTGGTTTAAAGTGTATTTCAATTGAAAATGATTGTAAAGTGATTTCTTATTTAAAACAAACAAAGTACTTGTTCTCGCGATTGATTTCAATCGTAATACTGGCGTTGTTTTCTGTATGTAATTTGCATTACAAGCAGTGCTGAAATTGGAGAAAAATATGTGGGGGGACTCACCCTCACCTTTTTACAGAGTAGATGATTGATGGAGGGTAAAATATGACTAATTTTTAGTAGTACCTACTTGAATTGATAATCAAATTATAGATTACATTTAATTGCATAGTTAGGGGAAAGTGGGGGCTAATGGGAAATTTTTTAAATGCTAGAATAAAAGCATAAATGCAGTTATTATAATTTTTATAACCTTAAAACTATGTAACATTTAAGTATTCATTACAAATATTGATGGAAAGAAAAAAAACATTATTCATCTTTATGTTAGTAGTGGCGGATCCAGGATATGTTTTTGGGGTATAAAAATGTGGGTTTTTTTTAAAATTTTTTTTCGAAATTAGACTCTAAAAACAGGGTTTTTACTCATTTTTTGCACAGCAAATCGTGAGTAATAGAGATTAAAATACTTGAAGGGGGTCTTGGGGGTCCTCCCCAGAACGTTTTTGGAAATTTGACCCTAAAAATCCGAATATATTTGCGAATCGGAATACGGGGAAACTGCTGGCACGCTGATAGGCGAATCCGAACACTCATTCAAATGGGAATTTAGGTCAGAAAAAATAAATTTTCTTTCGTATTTAAATCTACCCTTAAATTTATAATTTTTTTTCGTGGAAACAAATATTTTAGGGAACGGGGACGGTAAAAATACTTCGGGGGACGGTCCAATTATTTCGGGGGACGGCGTCCCCCTCCAATTTCAGCACTGATTACAAGTCAATGTACAGCTTAATGTTCATGCTAAAAAAGAAATTGCATCATTTTATGAAACAGATTCTGTTTCCTGTAGAAGAGACACTGCTATAAAATAACAGATAATAAAGCTTGATATCGCGTGTGATCACATTTATCTTGTTTTGTATTATATCGTTGGAAACAGCTTTAGAAATAGTCCTCCAGTCACCACATCTGTAATGTGTAACCACATCTCCCACAGCAACACGATTGAGTGTTGTCTATCTCTAACCAGGGCCTGATTTACCATTAGGCCCGGGCCTAGGGGCCCCACAATTTGGGGGCCCCCTAATTTTAAAAAGTTAACAAAAAATTATAGTAGAAATAACTTTTTATACTTCCTTGAATGTTTTTTCATTACATTTTTTAACTCGAAAATAAAAATCTAAAACTTTTTAGCAATGTAAAAAACGTAAAAGATAACCGAGAACGTGTCTGACCCTGACGATAGTGAATTTTCATACTAATCAAACAATAATTTTAACGCATCTACATTTATATAGCACCAAATATGGCAACGGGGGGCCCCTTCCTGCATGTTGGGCCTAGTGTTCTAAATTTTCTAAATCAGGCCCTGTCTAACAATAATAGCAATTACTACTATTTTAGGATCTAGTAATAATACTTAAAATTGGACCTAAATGGTTGTTATAATTGAGGCTGTGGGTAAAAAAGGCGGCTGAAGTCTCTAAAGCTGTACCGAAAACTAATTATTTATTTATTTGATTTGAAATTGAATTTACTCGGTGTATATAGCAGTTTAAGATGATGGCTAAAATATTTCGGGGACTGTCTAAAAAATATTTTGTGACGACGCCTCCCTATGTCCCCTCAGAATCAGAACTGGTTGTATAGACAATGTTTTTAATTATATTAGGTATGAGATTGATCTAATGGTTGATATCCCGATTCAGGCAGTTGTTGAAACTTTTTGTCCAGGCGGTATGATGGTTTATAACAGTTTGTTACTCCTGTTAGAGACAGTGATTTCATACCAGGATATACCTGACCAAGCTTGGCGCTAAAAAGAAATAGGTTGCCTTTTAGTCGCTTTTACCCAATACTCTCGCATATTTTAGAAGGGGCGTTGCTCTACCACTTAACTAGAATAATTACCGTTACATGTTTTACATTCTTTTAGGAATCGCTTCTTGCCCATCCAGAATATGCATGTTTAAAGTATAGAAAAAAGCATTTTTACCTTACTTAAAAAATCCTATTATAGCCCCTGTAGATCTCTAGAAGTAAATGACTAAGTTATTTAAAGTTTAACATTTACTTTTAGGTGCTATTAGCGAAATACAAATATTTATTCATAATAATTAAAATTGAACCTGCTAGGTATGTAAAGACATTGTTATTTAATTGTATTGTATTTCGCTATTGAATGTCTGTTTCTAATATTCTTCTTAGTTTGTGATTCAATTAATATGATTTCTGTACAATTGTTTAGCATTTCAATTATTTTTCTCTTCCACAGAAGTTTAGAATATTATCTTATGTAGTCTGAAACTGAAGAAGATATTTATCCTGAATGAGATGACTGGCTAAGTGCAGTAAATTTCTATTCTTATAGCAATGCATCCAAGCTTTTTTCACCTTTTTAATTGCAAATCTTAAATTTTATTTATATGGGGATATTATTTGCCACTCAATGTGGCAGGTCATTCGAAGTATGTGAACCCCTAGCAATACATGAAAAAGAAATAAAAACATTTTCAACTTTATCCGGGATAAGATTCCGCTCCATACCTTTCGAAAACGAAAGGTCAATATTTGTTACCAAAGTTTTCTGTACATTACAGTTTTTTTTGCTCGGTATTATTTTGTGAGACTGTTTCTTACAGCACAACTTATAGTGCGTGTGCTTGCTTTGCACAATACTTTAGAATTAGATGCTAATTTATGTTTACCAAAGTCAAGCAAAAACACCAAATTTCCCGGTATGGTTGTGGTAACACATTATTTACTGGTGGTGTAGCCAGTGGGTGTTGGGGTTGTAGTACTCATTCCCAAAACTAAAAATTTATTATGAATTATACTAGATTATGTTTCTTGTCAGTGACGGGTCACGGGTTGATGTAAGAAGACTCCACACTTTCTAGCTACCTAATTGACAAGTCAGAGATGACTCTTGCTTGCTCTGTCTTTTTCACCTATTAGATAGCCAGAAAGTCTGTCGTCACCTCACATCAACCTGTTGTAACATAGTGCAGTTGAAATAAGTAAAATTCTCCCCATACATAAAAATTGCCAATATCGCCATCTGATTTTTTTAGTAACAACACTGGTACTGTTGCTTAATTCCTTTTATATTTCTGTTTATTCTATTCAACAGGTTCTTACTAACGGTGTCGAGTCAAGATATTGGAAAAAAGAATTTCGAGAATGATTTCTACATTTCTTCCCAATTTTTTTTAAAAGATAAAAAGCTTTTTATGCATGTAAGTATAGCAGTATGTAGAGAATGAGTATAGGGTTCAACAACCCTTTGAAATTTTTATAACTATTTATTCACAGGTTCTTTTACTTTGAAAATGTTAGGGCGTATCCTCCTGGAAACTCAGAAAAATTTTTGATCATAGAAAACCACTAAACTACTCCTATCCCCCTCCATTAAATTTTTTACTTTGCTTCGCCACTGCTTCTATGTGTGTCACCAGGCCTGACGAGAGAGGGGGGCGAGGGGGTATGATACCCCGGGGCCCGGTACCCAAAGCTTTTCATATTGAGTACTAAGACAGATATCATTTTGAATATTTTAGAAATTAATTTGTTCACATAAAGGTCCAAAAATGAGTAAATTCCCAGTTTTCTAGGGGCATATTTTCAAAAATTTTCTGGGGGAAAACCCCGAGACCCCCTTTATTACTTGTTACTCATCATTTTATCAAGAAAACGATATTTTTAAGTTGAGTGTAATTCAGATCTTGCCTAGAAATATTCTAAAAATTACATTAAGCGTATGAATGCATGGGTGGAGGTACATCAGAAAATTTCACCCCCTACTTCGAAATGAGAATATGTCATTGGGGGCCCGCTTCTCAACCTTTTACCCGGGGCCCGACTTGGCTCTCGGTGGCCCTGTGTGTCACCAAATGACTGGTGGCTTTTGGGTAGTTCAAGTGGGGGTTCACTTTTTCAAAAATGCAATCGAGTAAAAATTAATTATTTATATTAATAGTTATAAAACTAAATTTCTCGGGTATCCAATGGAAAGTACCATTTCAAACTTCTCTTGGGAAACTTTATGAGGGTGGTGTGAAACCTCTCGGGGTTTGGGTATAACTTCAAAAGGGTGGTGTGTAATACCTTGGGATTTTTATAAAGCATTTTACCGCAAGTCCTGAGGTGGTACACCCCCCAATGAGGTATTACATGCAGTTCCCCAGGTGGTACAAACCACTCTCAGTTGCAAGCCATCCTGAAGGTCGTATACACCCTCTTCCCCGAACTACTACATAACACCCTTGAGATGTTTCACACCATTCCCAAGTAGGTGGTACGCAGAATTTTTGAGGTTACACTTGCCAACCTCACGGTAGTACTCGGTATTTGATGTCCAAGGTGCTACACACCACCTCTGAAATGGTATGCACCATATCTGAGGGTTACATTACAAACTGTCCAAATTTTTAAATAATTCAGTTGGGATAGTTTTTTATTTTTTAGGTTTTATAGTAATTTGTAATGAGTTATTGATATTACTTTCAATTTTATCATTGTCGGTATATCTTGTGTTACAAAAATTGCATGTAATTGAAATTAGTTTATAATGAACAAAGTATGATAAAGTTTTAGTTTATTAATTATCTAACAATCAATTAAGATTATAAAATAACAAGAACTTCCGCGCTGAAAATTGCATACTAATTTCATTTTCCAGGATTGATAGTCATGTCGATTGGAATTTTTCTCCTAATGTTTCCCTTTGTGTTTCCACTGAGGATTCCTTCCGAAGAAGAGGGCGAAACATTTGGAGAAAATTTCAAATCGACACGACCATTAATTCCAGAAAATGGAGTTAATATGTAATTAAGATATTGTTAAACTCTTACAGCCATATTCTCAACCATCAGCGTCGGTGTTAATTCCTTGGTCAAAGAAGGATTCCACCAATCAGATTCCGCGAAAAGCTAATTTTTCTTTCTTTAGCAACTAGTTAACACCGACGCTGATGGCTATGAATATGGCTGTTAATCTCTGATCTCTAGAACTGAACTGTATGAAGCATAGTGAGTTTGATTACTAATGTACTTAATATATTCAATATTTTTTGTGTTTTTCCTCTAATTGAATTTACATGTAATTTAAAGTGTGTATTTAATATTTTTCCTTAGGTTTTTGAGTAAAGACCAGTTTTATCATTGGAATATAAATAATTGAAGATGGAACCCTTTTAAAATTTATTGTTTAATATATATTTTTGTGTTTGCATTACATTTAGTAATTTGTTTATTACATTCTGCCTTCAAATTGGTATACCTAATTAATAGACTATAAAAGAATGAAAAACTGTAATTTTGTTTAGTTTATGTAATATACAGCCTCTAAATTATTTTTGGTAACAATTAAAGGATTATTTTTTATATATGGACTTGTGTCGAATGATTTTTTTATTTCAAGTTTTCTTTAACTTTTTCTGAACAAATAAAATATTGTTTTCTTAGTAAAAATTTTTTAGTTTGTTTCATTTGTGCACACAGTGCAACTTTGATAGATCAAGGAAAGGATCTTCATTTAAAAGTTGAGGATAGTTCAAAGATTTCTCTTTTTTCTTAACTAACTTTTCGATCCCAAATACAAAATTGATTCATTACTATTTCTTAACACATGCTTTTAAATGCCTTCATTTTTCTATTAATTTTTAATTCATTGGAACAATTTTGATGGCTCCTTCAGTTTGAATTATCCTTGTTGTACTGCAGCACTGATGACTGAATATGGCTGTAAAATATTTTTGGGTATTAAAAAATTAGTAGCTGTCACTAATTTTAAATAATAAAAATTAGAAATTTTTTAAAATTTTGATTTACTTGTAAATGCATATATGCTTAAATTAATATTTATCTCTATTGACAGTAAAAAATTATTCTTTTTAAATTTTGGAAAATAAATATTTTTGCTGCTTCAAATGTATGGGAAGCTCTAACATTCAATTTTACTACAGAATGAAAAGTATGGATTTTTTTTATTTTGTCCTAACAATTGATAGTGCTTTAAATTAAAATAAAACATTCCAGGTTACTCTCTTGAACATGAAAATCATCTTTAACTTTAAAAATAAAAATACTCCGGGTTACTCTCTTGAACATGAAAATCATCTTTAACTTTAAAAATAAAAATACACTAGAATAATATTTTCTACAAAACAAGGGGGGGGTTAATTTATGTGTAGCTTTTTCTGTATTTTCTAGGATTTCTTGTACAGAAATTTACAATAGTTTTCGAGCTAATATTTTAGTCCTAAGAAAAAATTGATTGATGAATTACCCTTGAAAAATGCTTTTTAAAAATATATGGTAAAAAGATTCCTGTCAGTAAACTAATCTTTGATAAATTCTTGTGTTGAAGATAGTTTGTCTTTAATAAAATCTAATGAGTAAAATGTAAAGCTGAATATTGTAATGATCATACAATAAACTAGTTAAATTTTCAGCATACCGCTGAACCTGCTTATAACAAATTAAGGCATAATGAGAACCTTGTTTCTTGACTTGATAAAAATAACTCATTGGTACTATGTTAAAATGCACCGACCTAAACCCAAATATAAAGAAAGCAGAGTTTAATTGCACAATTCCCATAATTTGTTCTAAAAATTTATTTTACTAACCACCCTTTACAATTGTACTCCACTAGGCAAAATAATTTTTTTAATAATAGAGGGAAGTAGTACATGTATAAGTATTTAAATTTCAGCAGGTTTTGATGTTGTTAACTTTAATAATTAAATCTTCATCAAAAACAATACTCGTTCATTCGATAAGCAAATTTGACTCCCAGGCATCACTTCCTGTGGGGCAAGATATTTTTTATGACCAAAATAAAATTTTCATATTGACATTGAGTTGAAGAAAACATATGTAAAGCAAGTTAATTTCTTTTATATTACAAGATTAATCTTCCAGGCTATAGGGCCATGGTCTTGGCGTTAATGAACTACGCGTAGTACAAACTCAAGCTGGGTAAGCCTTGATTGGTCTTTTATTATTGTTCGTTCTCCTTTGATTTACCATTAGGCCTACGAGACCTGGCCTTCCTAAATCTTAAAAGTATCTTAAAATTAATAATTAAATCTGTATCCAAAACAATACTCATAATCACAAAAAAGCAAATTCTTTCACATACATCTGCGGGTATTTTGTGAGAATACATAAATATTTCTAGTACTACTGACCAATTTTTATTTTCTGAGGTTTATGTTATGAGCAAAATAGTTTTCAATTAATTGAGGAAGAAAACATGTAAAATCAATCTAATTTTTTTTATTATAGTTTCATGTCTATGTGGTATAACTATCAGGTTATAAAATTAATAACATACAAATACTTGAATCTATTCAAAACATAACCCTAAATCTCAAAAGTATCTTAACGCATAAAACAAAACTTACTTCTTATTTATTGAAGAAATTGAAATTGGAAAATAAAAGTCTAAAATAAATGGTTTTACAACAGTACATAAGTACCAATTATTGCGTGTTGTGAAATTTGTTTTTATAAAAAAACATCAAGGGGACTCCTTGCAACGCAGTGTGCCTACTATGTGGAAAATTTTCTAAATCAGGTCTTGATATTAGGATGAAATTAATAATTAAATCTGTATCCAAAACAATAGTCATAATCATAAAAAAAGCAAATTCTTTCACTTACATCACACTTGCGAGAATGTGACATTATTGCAGGGTATTTTGTGAGAATACGTAAATATGCCTAGTACTACTGACCAATTTTTATTTTCTGAGATTTATGTTATGAGCAACATAATTTTCAATTAATTGAGGAAAAAATATGTAAAATCAATTTAATTTCTTTTATTATTGTCTCATATCTACGTGGTATAACTATCAGGTTCTGAAATTAATAACATACAAATACTTGAATCTATTCAAAACATAACCCTAAATCTCAAAAGTATCTTAACTCATAAAACAAAACTTACTTCATATTTCTTGAAGAAATTGAAATTGGAAAATAAAAGCCTAAAATAAATGGTTTTGCAACAGTACATAAGTAGTATACCTACCAATTATTGTGTGTTGTGAAATTTGTTTTTATAAAAAAACATCAAGGGGACTCCTTGCAACGCAGTGTGCCTACTATGTGGAAAATTTTCTAAATCTGGCCCAGATAATCAGGTCTTGATATTAGGGTAAAATTAATAATTAATAATAAGGAAAAAATATGCAAAATCAATTTAATTTCTTTTATTATTGTCTCATATCTACGTGGTATAACTATCAGGTTCTGAAATTAATAACATACAAATACTTGAATCTATTCAAAACATAACCCTAAATCTCAAAAGTATCTTAACTCATAAAACAAAACTTACTTCATATTTCTTGAAGAAATTGAAATTGGAAAATAAAAGCCTAAAATAAATGGTTTTACAACAGTACATAAGTAGTGTACCTACCAATTATTGTGTGTTGTGAAATTTGTTTTTATAAAAAAACATCAAGGGGACTCCTTGCAACGCAGTGTGCCTACTATGTGGAAAATTTTCTAAATCTGGCCCAGATAATCAGGTCTTGATATTAGGGTAAAATTAATAATTAAATCTGTATCCAAAACAAGTCATAATCATAAAAAAGCAAATTCTTTCACATACATCACACTTGCGAGAATGTGACATTATTGCAGGGTATTTTGTGAGAATACGTAAATATGCCTAGTACTACTGACCAATTTTTATTTTCTAAAATTTATGTTATGAGCAACATAATTTTCAATTAATCGAGGAAGAAAACATGTAAAATCAATTTAATTTCTTTTATTATTGTCTCATGTCTATGTGGTATAACTATCAGGTTCTGAAATTAATAACATACAACAAATACTTCAATCTATTTAAAAATAGGCTTTTCTATCGAACTTGGAAGTACAAGATATAGTTTTTAGGGAAAGTGTTTAAAGTAAGTTTTGATATATAAACTTGAAGTAGGGTATTTAAATGGTACTTTAGTTTGCTTTAAAAGTAAATTATCCTTTAAATTTTACTTCTATGACCATAAAACTAAAAGCAAAAACATACAATACTACGGAAAACATATAGATTCTCAGTACTATTTTTTTCAAATTCTACAAAACCTTTTATATTTTAATGGTGACAGAACGTGTTCAACTTGTTTTTCATTGATTATTTTTAGTAAAAATCAACAGATGAAGCTTTTTTCGTAAAATTAAGCTTAGTTTACTTTTGTAAACAAAACACCATTGCATACGATACGAATACGATGTTCTCTTCGGTGTTTCGGAGATTGGTGATAGTGTTGGGTAAATGAGGTGTGAGGTACCTCACTTGAGTACCTCACCTCCTCGTTTTGTCATGACACCTCAGAACCAAACATTGTACCACCTCACACACCTCAAGCCACTCACACACCTCAAACCACTCACACACCTCAAGATACTCACACACTTCTTTTGGAGTAGTGGGACAAACTGAGGTGAAGGCGCCCTGTGTGACAAAACGTCCCATGGGACTGCGCACTGTCCCAAGCGCAGTGCAATGAATACAATACCCTCCATGCCACTCCATCGGCATCGGCCCGGAGTAGCAGGGAGGAGTGCGGAGTAGGCTAGGGTTATGTGATTTCCTTTCTCTTTTCGTCTCTCCCTCCTCCCTCCCATCCTCTGGCCGACCAACAGGGGAGGCATTCGGAATTTATTTTACGTTTCAGCAATCTTAATTAATCGTTGAAATTTGTTATGTGAGTTGTAACTTTTTTTGGCATAATTGAAAATAAAGGCTGTAAGAACATAAGTACAGTATGATTTTTAAAGTGGATTAAGAATTTTAATCAAATAATCCAACAGCAAATACATTGCTTATAATAGTACTAGAGGACTGGCGTTTCGATCCTCAAAACAGTTGAAAAGATACTTTTTAAATCCAAATCAATCGCTTCATTAATTATGCAAAACACTGATTAACCAATAAAATATAAATCTTAACAACATAAATTTTGCTTTAGATCAAGTATTTCATATTATCAACCAATGTGTAATAATATAAAGCCCCCTCAAATCACGTACTTTCGATCCTGGCTACTCGTTAAACGAAATTCTCAATATTGCAATCTTTTTTAATTGTCGAAATATTAATTAGAATTTCTGAATAATTTAGGTTTACTTGAAGCTTAGGATCCTAAGAATATAAAATCCCCATAATTTTTAAGTATGTACACTACATTTTATTAGTCATCCATCATAAAAGTAACAATATAATGCCCCCTCAAATTACGTACTTTCTATCCTGGCAGCTCGTTTAACGAAATTCTCATTATTGCAATCTTTTTTAATCGTCGAAATATTAATTTGAATTTCTGAATAATTTAGGTTAGCTCGAAGCTAAGGATCCTAAGAATACAAAATCCGAATAATTTTTTAAGTATGTGCACTCCATCATAAAAATGAGATATGAACAAAAGATCCCGTGGGGGACGTCCCAGTCCCATTGGATTGGTACGAAAACACACACCGTGACGTGCGTGGTGCGTGACATGACATTGTAGTTTGTTTGTATGGGACAAATTGAGGTGTTGGGACGTAGTTTGTTTGTATGGGACAAATTGAGGTGGTACAACGTCACACCTCACTATGACAAAATGAGTACCTCACTCACCTCACTTAAAATTTCTGAGTTACCCATCACTAATTGGTGAATTTCTATCACGTGTAATCTTCCTTTTCGTAAAACCTGTTAGGTGCCTTTAAACTTAACTAGTACTCAAGAACTACTCCTTTTTTAGTAACAATAACAAAAAGAAGATTTATTTATCATCGCGCGCTCCCGCGCTCGTGTACGACTCACTTCTCTCTCTCTCATACAATATTTACATTTCAAACCGCTCGCAGGCGGGAACGCCCTCTATGGGCAGACAGAATGACTATTACATTCGGTCAACCTGACCTTGGATCGACCTCGATCCTACAATTTCAATATCACAATAATTATCTACAATTTCACAATAATTAACATTTAAATCACAACTTGAATCACAAATTCCAAATACCTTAACTTAAAATTATCTTTCAATGAGTTCTAAACGAGTATCATAGGAATAATAATGATATACAAAATACACTGACATAATATTACACTTAGGTATTTATCATACTCAAAAGCTAAAGCTTAAGCTTAAAGTAAGAAGCTTTAAAGAACTTAAATACTAGGTAATTAAAGTTCAATGATTAAATTCAAAGATAAAAAGAATAATAAGAACAGTTTAATCAAATATAACATGAAAATGTCACTCATCTGAAGAGAGTCCATCATCGTCCAGTTCATCATCGTCATCATCTGGGTCAGTAGCTCTCCAAGGCTTCAGCTGGCTTACATGAGCTGTCGTGGTATAGAATCTTCCCTTTTCCTTCTCTTTCAGTTGTGTGATTCTATAGGTATCTCCTGGGAGCACGTGTGTTACCACCAAGGGACCTCTATACTTTGGTTGATTCTTGGTTGGCTGTCCTGTGGCCTTTGCTGGACGACGAACAACTACGATTTCTCCTGGCTCCAAAATCATATTTCGATGCCTTTTCCTATCGTATTCCTTCTTCATCTTGGTTTGGTTCTCTTCAATCGTCTCTCTCGCTTCTGCTTGAACTTCTGTGGGATCTTTCCATGAGTCCGCACCTTCGTCTATAACTTTTCTTAAAAGTCCATCGTTGAATCTAGGAGAATATCCATGCAATATCTCAAAAGGGGTTTTTCCAGTGGTCTTATTAATCATAATGTTCAAATTCCTCTCTGATTCCTTTATTCTTAAGTCCCAGTCCTTGTGTCGCTCGTCTTTCATAGATGTCGTTATGGCAGCAAGTATCGTCCGATTTGCTCTCTCCACCATTCCATTAGATTGGGGATGTTGTGTGGAGTTCAGGGTGTGCTGAATTCCATTTTCATTGCAAAACTGCTCGAATTGTTTTGATGTAAAGCAAGAACCTCTATCACTGATGATTCTATCAGGAAGTCCTAACTCTTCGATGAAACTCTTCAGTGACTTCAAGACATGCTGGGTTGAAGTATTTTTAACAGGGTACAGTTTGGTAAACCTCGTAAAGTTGTCGATGATCACAAAAAGTTCCTGATTTCCTCTTGAACTTTTCACGAATGGTCCAAGGTGGTCCATGTGAATAATAGCAAATGGTCTTTTTCCTGGCTTAATTGGATGTAAGGTTCCTGGTTGTTTCCCTCCTGGCACTTTATTCATCAAGCATTCGAAACACATGGCTATGTGCCGTCGTACGTAGCGTTTCATGTAGGGGAACCAATAGAGTTCAGTAATCTTGTTTACTGTTCTTTCTACCGAAAAATGACCCATCAAGTCATGGAACTTCACCACTGTTGATTTTCTCATCCCTTTAGGTATCACGTATAAAAGCTTTTCTTCTTTCTTGACTTTTATCTTTCTATATAACCGATTTCCTTTAACCTCATAGTTAACAATTCTTCTCTTTTCTTCGAGTGTTCTCTCACATTCAGGTTTTTGAAAAATATCTATTAGTTTCTTTAAGAATTCATCGGAATGCTGTATCATAAGTATTTGATCTTCTTCATTCAGTGTTAAACATACTTCAATCTTTTTCTCTATAATATCTGTAATTGTGTCTTTTGGATCTAGGACTGGTGCTCTACTAACTGCATCAACGTGTGACATTTTAATCCCGGATCTGTGTCGAATTTCCAGATCATAATCTTGAATTAAGATACTCCAACGAGCAATTTGGGGGTTGCTAGACTTGTTAGCGTTCATGTAGATCAAAGCTTGACAGTCAGTAACAACTGTAAAACTAATTCCAAGTAAGAACTGTCGAAGTCGCTCTAGAGTCCAAACAATAGCCATCAGCTCAAGTTTACTTGAATGATACTGTCGCTCAGCTTCAGTATTCTTCTTACTGACACAGTAAACTAAGTGCCATTTGTCGTCACTTCCTTTTTGTAAGAGCATCCCAGCAATTCCATCTGCACAGGCGTCTGTATGAACTTCGGTCTCGGCTTGAGGGTTGTAGAGACTCAAAATTGGATGTTCGGTCAACTCTTTCTTCAACGCTTCAAAAGACTTCTCTTGTTCATCTTCCCATTTGAAAACTTCATTCTTCTTCGTCAATTTTGTCAGTGGTCCCGCTTTTATGGCATAATTCTTCACAAATCTTCTGAAGAAACCTGTAAGTCCAAGATAACGTCTTACTTCATGAACATTCTTCGGTTGTGGGAATTTCAAAATAGCTTCAACTTTTCTTAATCCAGGTTTGATGCCGTGTCCATTTACCACAAATCCCAAGTATTCTACTTCATGCTTTGCAAATTCACACTTCGGTAACTTTAAGGTCAAATTCGCTCTTCGTAATGCCTCGAATACTTTTCTCAATTTCGCGATCATTTCTTCCCACGTCTTCGCCGGAACCAAAATATCGTCCAAATAGCACAAAACGTCTTTATTGCACAATGGTCCTAAGGCAAGTTGCATTAATCGTTGAAATTCCGAAGGAGCATTAGTCAAGCCAAAAATCATCCTTTCGAATTGTCCGGTGTCATCTGGAGTAATAAAAGCAGTTTTCAATTTTGCTTCTTCTGTTAGGGGAATCTGTAAATATCCGTGAACCAAGTCCAACGTAGAGAAAATACTGCATTCTGCCAATTGTTCCAGTAGATCGTCAATTTTTGGTAATGGGAATTTGTCTTTGATCGTCTGATTGTTTAGACGTCTGTAATCAATGACTAACCTGTTTTCTCCAGTCTTTTTCTTCACTAACATAACTGGACTTGCATAAGGGGAACGGGTTTCTCTAACTATGTTATTTTCTTTCCATTCTTTTACAATTTCTTTAATAGCTGATCTTTCTGCCATATTGGTTCTATAAGGTTTCATGGATATGGGTCTTGATCCCTCTACTTCTTTAATGTCCATTTTTGTTAAAGTTGTACAACCAAGTTCGGATAGTTTCAGAGCAAAACAATCTCTAAATTCGTTCAGTAAGGAAACCAAATCTTCCCTCTGGTCTTTTGATAGATCGCTGTTAAACTTTATCTGGTCCATGGTTATAGCAGTCCGCTCAACTTCATCACTTCCAGTCAAAACTTCTACTGATTTGTTAAAATCCTTGTCTTCATGAACTTCGACTTGATTTTCCTCTTTAACGAAGTTTATAGTGCTGTTCAAAAGCTTGGTCGTTTCCGCTGCTACAAGTTTTATACTCTGTTCTTCTTCAAAGCAATCCATCGGAAGAAAAGGATAATCTTTCGCATAACCGATGTACAAATTATTTCCGATTCTGGCATAGGCAATATACGGCAGGTCTAATACAGTTCGTCCAATAATCAACTCGACTGGTTGTGTTGAGTCATCCACAATTAAAACAGGAACGTCTTTAACTTCCACATCATCCACTTGAATGTCAATCACCGCCGCTCCTAAACTCTGGGCTGCTGGCTTGTGTTGATTTCCGAAAGAGTAAAGATCTTTCTTACACGCGATATAATTTATTCCAACTCTCTTCGCTGTTGCTTCTTTCATCAAACACGAACAACTTCCTGTATCGATCAAACCCAAAACTTTTTCTTTATTTATCACCACTCCCTTCAAATATTTTTCTTTTTCGTATAACGCAGATGACTCAAGGTCGGGTGAAACGGTTAAGCTATTCCCTTCTATTTTGTTTTTTCTACACTGTTTCTTTGAATGGCCTTTTTCGCCACAATGTCTGCATGGGTGCGGGCAATCCTTTGATATATGCCCATATTCGTTGCATGCGAAACATTTCGGATCACTTTTTTCACGAGGTGAAAATGAATTCGGACTTCTTTGAATCACGGTTCTATCTTCATTTCTAAAACCCGAGTATCGATTATTTTGATTGCTAGAAACATTCCTGGGGTAATTTCTTGGAACATCATTTTGATAGTTGTTCTTCAAACTTCTATTTTCGTTTGTCTTCACACCCGATCTAACACTTTCGTACTCGTCCAGGCGTTTAGCTAACTCACTTGCTTTAACATATTTAGGCCATGAATCAATGATGTTTTCACGTACGGACAACGGGACGCAATTCTTACACTGATTCGTCACTATTAAATCCTTTAGGGAATCAAAGTCTTTAATATCCAATCCTTCAATCCATTCATTAAAATAGTTTCTTAATTGAAATACGAAATCAACCCAAGTACTTTTTGAGTCCTTCACGTGATTCAAAAACTTTTGCCGAAATTTTTCGGGGCTTAGCTTGAATCTTTTGAGTAACAACTTTTTAACAAATTTGTAATCATTAGCTTCTTCTTCAGGCTCTCTGATAATTAACTCAGTAATTTCTAAAGGCAACAATCCTAGCAATTGACAAACATAATCCTTCTCATCAATGCCAAGTCTTTTAGCTTGCCTCTCAAATAATAACAAAAATGAAGAGATATCCCCCTCTTTCAAATCAAACTTTTGAATGACACACCTTAACTCATTAGGTGAGTTTTTAAACGGAACTTGAGAAGTACTATCAGTTGAAGAATTAGGATCACGCTTACCTTGCACTTCAATTTTAAGCTTTTCTAGCTCAAAAACACGCTGTCTTTCTTTATCTTCGAATTCCAATTCCAACTTATTTTGTTCAGCCTCAGCTTCTTCTCTTTTCAAGCGTTCAGCAATGATTCCTTCAAAAATTTCTTTCGCGAAATCTTCTTCAAAGCCTTCACTCTTCACAATCAAATTCTTGATTTTAAATATGATCATGTCCTCGTTAGCTTCCACACCTATCTCTTTGCATAGATTCAGTAGATCGACCTTTCTTCCTTTACCTAACCATGCCATTTTGTTACTTTGAAAGAAACGAAACTAACCTTGTCGTTGTTCTTTGCCGTTGCGTTGGCTGGCGGAAACTCGTGGTTGTAGGCAAATCTATGGGCAAATCCCACTTCTGATATGTAATCTTCCTTTTCGTAAAACCTGTTAGGTGCCTTTAAACTTAACTAGTACTCAAGAACTACTCCTTTTTTAGTAACAATAACAAAAAGAAGATTTATTTATCATCGCGCGCTCCCGCGCTCGTGTACGACTCACTTCTCTCTCTCTCATACAATATTTACATTTCAAACCGCTCGCAGGCGGGAACGCCCTCTATGGGCAGACAGAATGACTATTACACACGTGACCCCCTCCGTTTTTGACGGCCCGAGAAAAAGTGCGAGCTGCCTGCACTTTTTCTCGGCCCGCGATGTCGGGCGTATCACGCCTAGCCATTGGTCCGCGCGCTCACGTGACCACCTGGTTTGGTTGATCCGTTTTCTGCCTCAAAAATAGGGATTTTTCTTGTCGCCAACCATCGCGCCAAGACGGATCGCGGCCCGTCATCCGGCAAAAAAGGCTCCATGTAGAACCAGCTTCAAACACATTCCAACATTTAAATGACTTAAATAGTAAGTAAAAATTTAAACTATATAAGCCTAGTTTATAAACTCTTCAAATTTTCAAAATACAAATTCTGGTCATAACTTTCTTCCACATAGAAAGAAACTTATGCTACAAATAAAAAATAAGGTATCATCAGTCAAGTGTGATTGGAATCACAAAAGTAAACAGATTGAGTGAAAAATAAATATCTTTATTGAATCAAATATTAACAACATATAGATAAAATGCACACAATAAAACTACAAGGTTGCTCTCACAGAAAAACAATAGGTAGACAAAATTTTAAAAATGTATCAAACGTTAAATCCTTTTTTAAACGCTTTTATTAACATTTTACAAATATATTTACTTCTATAAAATAAAGAATCAATAGATACAAACTTAATAGAATAATATATTCAATAACTAAAAAATTTTTTTTTCTTTAAAGCAATTTATTTGTATTTAAAAATAAATCATAAATATTTTGCTAAGGATGAATAGAAAATAAAAAGCACTTCATGATGTACACTGTTAAAAAAACCAGTTCAATATTTCACCAGAATTCTGGTGAAATGTTTGAGATTTTAAGGCTTGCACCAGAATTTCGGTGCGATGCAAAATCGTTGCCACCGAAGAAAATATGGTTTCACCGAGATTACGGTGAAAGATATCTAGGGTTTCGGTGCGGCCTGATTGAACCGAGAATCGAGATTCTTGATCCTCCATCGGCCATTTTGTCGATTTGTTGTCGTGACTCGTGGAAATTGGATTGCTGTGGATTCATTTAAAAAGTAAGTGTTGAGTACTACTATTAAAGTATAGTATGATTTTTATGTTTTTGTTGTTGGCTTAAATTTTATTCTAAGAGATAATTAAATTGGATTTAATAAAAGATAAAAAATTATTCTTAAAGATGCATTAAAACTGTTGTTCTGATTACATTGTAGAAATAAAAGTTTTTGAATACATTTGCTTATGTTAGGATGTTCTCAATGTCAATTTTAATTATTTTAGCTCCAACTAATTTATAAACATATATGCTGCTTATCGATTTATATTTTCTTATATTATTTTCATGTATTGTTCACTTTAGTTTATAACTTCATCACGCTTTAGTTTTTGTAAATATATCCATCCATGTTTCGTTCACCTAATATGGATCGTTGCAATCCCAGGTGATATAGATATTTTTCTTGTTCTATTTTATTTGATTAATTGTAAATAAATTTGTTATTCAAAAAATTTGTTACCAATTCAAAAATATTTAATTATGTTGGAAAGATAGAATGTTATGTAAGGAAATTATTGAATTTTTCTTTTTCATCTAAAATGTGATATTAAAGTAAACATGAAATTTTATTTATAGAATTCTGATTTGATTTGGTTTGTTGTTTGTATCATTACATTAAAAACATCTCCCTTATCATTTATAAGTTTAAACATATCCTTTAACTAATTAGTAGCATTTAAATTAGAATTTCATCTTTCTCTGGCATTAGGAACTAATGAAGTATGTAAAATATTTTCACTCGTTATTTAAGTAAGATGATTTAAGTGAAGCATTGAAAGAGTTTCTCGATTTTTATCAAATGCAGTATTCAATGGCTTTCAGTACAAACCCAACTTGTATGTGCTAGTTAATTTTGAAAAAGGATGAGCCTGTTTTTTCGAAAATTGTCCTGTTATTGTGTAAAGGGGAAGAACTACGTTTTGAGTTTCGAACATATCCACTCTCACACAGTGTTTCACATTTTAGGCTACAAGTTGTTTGAAACTAAAGTCATAAATATATTGTCATTTACTGATTTTCTAGACAAGTATCCACTATCAGTTTACAAGTTTAAGAGATATTCTGTTTTAATCCCTAAATACATGATCTTGGATCATTAATTTCTTAGTGTATATACTGTCTATTAGTGTATATATTTATCTTATGTATGTAACTGTTGGAAATTCAAACTGTTCTGATTCTATCCCATGAATAAATTGCTAATTCTTGCTAATTAATAGTTGTTTATATATATTTTTTAAAACCTATATTGTTATTGTAGCAATAATTTAGGAATGTTCTGTAATTCGAATAGAGTACAGAACTCAAGTTATTCCTTATAAGAATCTGAAATAGTTAAAATTGTAAAATCTCTTTACATTATTGGTATTTTGATATGGATTTTTTTTAAATAAATCTAATTTCTTCCAAAAAATTGTTGATATTGTTCATGTTTTATATTCATTTTATAAGTTTGAGAAGTTGGTAAAATAAATTTTCTGTTATTATGAAATTGTATTTTTTAATGACAGTATAACCTTGTTATCTCAAAAAACCTTTTTATAGTACATAAAAAAATTTACCTTGAAATTGATTATTTTTATATTATTCCTTGTTATCTTAGAGAAAAAAATTGGGTTCCTTTGGTTTAGAGATAATAAGGTTATACTTATACACATAATTTAAAGAAAAAAGTTCAATTTTATAATATAAATCTACATTAGACATAGTCTGACTGCCTGAAAAAAAATTCAAAAGAACTTCAAACCTAAATGATGTGGCACAAACTCTTTTTCAGCTTATATGAATTACCATAATGAAAATAAATGAAATTTTGTGTAAAAAAATGAGTGTTAAGGAATATGAACAAAATAATTTAAAAAAACTAGTAGGTAAATGCATCCTAATATAATACTAATAAAAACACCTTACTTTCTGTCAATGTAGAGCCGGTGCTTCCGATATCGGCCATCTCGGTTCAAACTTTCACCGTACTACCGGTGCTTCCCATATCGCTTATCTCGGTTCAAACTGTCACCGTATTCCCGGTGCTTCCCGTATCGCCTATCTCGGTTCAACCTGTCACCGCGGACTCGGTTCTTTCCGTATCGCCGATTTCGGTTCAAACTTCTACCTATTTCGCGGTGCTAGGATGGGCACCGAAAACCTGGTGCAACTTTTCGCCACATTTCGGTTGCAGCTTTTTTTGAACCACTTTTAGGTGAAAGGTTGAACTTTTTTTCTAACAGTGTATGAAAAAAATAACATTTTATGAAATGCACATTTCTATAATTTAAACAGAATAAAAAATGCATACGACAAAACTATAAGGGCTCCCACAGAAAAACAATGGGTAGAAAAAATTTAAAAATGTATCAAACATATTCAATAACTAAAAATCTTTTTTTTTTCTTTTTTTGAAAAACAGTTTATTTACATTTAAAAATAAATCATAAATATTTTTGCTAGAGTTAGCATACAACATTTCCTTTCTAAATGGCTCAAGGATGAATAGTAAATAAAAAAAACCCACTTTATCATGCATAAAAATACATTTTACAAAATAAGAATAAAAGAATAAATAATGTACTTTTTAGTGAAAAAAATGTAAATTTGGGGCAGCCATCTAGTGTGTAAAATGAGATTTAAAAGTTTTTCCAGAGAACAGGTAACTTTTTAAATGTAAAATATAAAAATTAGAAGGCGTAAGCGAAAAAAGATGAAACAGAGACACATTAAAAAAAAAAGAAAAGAAAAACGTATCGCTTCTACACAGTTATTTGACTAATATTTAACAATCTAAACCATTGATACCATACTTAAGACTGCAGTATTATTACAAGTTGGAAAATTGCAACTTAATCTAAAGATTACTTGTTATTAGGAAATGTAATCGAGAAATACACTTACCTGTTTCAGATTGAAATAATTTAAGAAGTTTATAATAAAGTAAGTTATATTTTTTAAGCTCTTAAAAAAGACAGCATCTACACGCGTTTCCTTTCGCCAGACTGATTTGATCACGTGACCTTAGCGTGGTTCAGGTTCATCCCTCTTTCATCCCACAACATACGGGCCGTCTACTTTTGGTACACCTTGGTGGGATGATCCCCGCTCATCCCAAAGCACACGTCCCTGGGCCGTCCACTTTTGGTACACCATGGGATCATCCCCGTTGGGATCAAATGTGGATGAAAAGTAGACAATCTTTCGTCCACTTTGGCTATGTGGGCAACTGACCACTGTTATTGTTGTGTGACTGAATATTGTTAACTTGCATTCTTTTGGATTTATAAACACTTGTCTTATTACAGGATTTCCTTCTTTTGTAAATATTTTTATCAAACCAACTTCTTTATCGGGAAAAATTAAAATGTTCAGCTAAAAAGGTTGGTACTGTAAAATCACATTGCAAATAAATGTGGGTTTTTTTTTGTAAGTAGGATTATGGAAATGAATAAAATGAGACATCACATTTTAATCACATTATTTTGTCTGCATTTGATTTTTCTACTCTATTTTCACAACACATCTAAATGTTTTTAAATGTAAAAATAATCATAAAAAATGCAAATATAATTTGCAATATTTGTAGTTTGATTTTGTTGTAAGTAGAGCATTTTATTTCTTCTTTTTATTATTTTTTTGATAAAATTTAATGCAAAATGGTCATTGGTAGTAGTATGATTCACCCACTTCTACCACTGCATGGAAAACAAACTTTAAAATAATCTACATCCTTAAAAGATTTGACAATTAATTTTCCCTTTTTTTTATCTTAAAAAAGAAGAAATTATTGAAGAAAATTAAAATTTATTTTGAGAATTAACTTATATAGGAAATTAATATTAAATAGAAAATTTAATAGTTCCTAAAATATTGCAGTTTTATAGCAGATTTATTTAAAATCCTGGTTTTCCCTCAAAACAAACCTAGACTGGAAATTACAAATGGAATTTACAATTAGTACTTATTAATTAATTTTTATTTTTTTTTATCATACCTAAGTATTTGCAAATGTAAAAATATTGCTAAAATGGAGAAAATTAAATTAGCTACTCAGTAGACCGGTACGTGAAAGATAAATAAAATAAAACATTCTTAAGTATTCATTATTTGAAGGACTAAATTAAAATTTACAACTGAGTGAGTAGACAGATAGGTTTTGGTTGATTTTTAAAAATGAGTAAATATTAAAGTAAAAGATGCAAAATGTATTCAATAAAAATTTAAGTGGAGTATCTAATAAAGGTGCTTTAAAATTAACTCAAACTAATTAATTTGGTAATTAATTCTGCAGCAAGAAATCCAAGTTATTTTTTTTTATTATAAAAACATAATAATCAGAAAAGAAACCTGTTTGGAAATGTAACGATAAATAATATCTGTACTAATTTTTTTTTTTGTAATTCTTCGCGCGATGTGTTTTATTTGGTTGCATTGTTTATTTGTTTTTTCGCGGTGAAGAAGATCCCATGTTTTTACCAAACAAGGTCTATGATACCCGCCAAAGCAAAGAGCAATTGCCAAATCTGTAGAAAGCTTGACTTAAAAAACGCCAAACACCACGTGACACAAACAGCCAATGAAACAGCTCGCCTGTTATTCCTTCGACCGAAAATAACATCTTATTATTGAAATTTTATTTCTTTTTACTCTGTATAGATAGCAGCACTATAGAGCATTTTCAATCACATGTCTCTGCCTAACAACGGCCTTAGCAACGTTGTTTTATTCCTCCAGTGACATACTCTATGGTGACATCATGTGCGAATGCTGCTATTGGATACTTCTATGTCCCGCCCCTAACAACAGCCTTAGCAACGTTGATTTTGTCCTCCAAGTGACGTCATGTGCGAATGCTCTATTCCATACTACTCTGTGTTTCATACCAAAAATATAAGTACAGGTTCTTTCCACAGGTGACGTTCGGTTACATATTTAATGATGACATTTTTCCATTTGATTTAAATGTAAAAACTGTAACTAGATTATTTGAATGATTTTAAATCTCTTCATTACTATAGTGACTAGAATAAGGTAGTGTGTTTACCGGATTTAAAAAGTGTACCCAAAAAAGGCGAAAAATCCAGGTGGCGAACGATCGCTAGTTTCCACTCTCTATGAATACTATTATCTCTTTTTAACGAGATCCGCGCTTACGGTAATCACACGGATCAATTGTGTTGTTGATCGTTGATGTTTACGTTTACAAATCCAAACGAAACGCATTCAGAAAGCTAAGCTTATTCAATTTCTTTAAGAAATTTAGGAATGGCTCGAAGTTTTGTATGACATAACGATCTTTAAAATGAATTTTTTAATGAAAAATCCGAGTCTGAACCAATATACCCAACTATATATGGAATATAGCTGATGAAAAAAGGTCATTATGGTTCCTTGGGTATAAATTTCTAAAAAAAAAAAAAAACTTCTTGGTACATCAAGAGGAGCTTAATAGTTTGTTAGATATTTCGGTACAATTCCGTTAGATTCCCCGCTAAATATCGCCAATATCCTAATCACTAAATATATCTAAATATCCACAAATTTTTCTGACTTTTATTAATATACTGAACAGTTATTGATCTAATTAAACATTTTAGTTCAGGAGTTTGAAATTATTTATGAATGTTTCTACTTTTTGTAGTTTAAAATAACCGGGTGACATTTAGAGGGGACTCTAACGGACTTGAACCGATATTTCCATTTGAAGTGTATAAGAAGGCAGGGTAGAATAAAATAAAATTTTGTTTTCATAGTTTTGTTCTATCTTCTGATGAGTACTTTAGTGAGAGTGAGTTTACTTTAACAATAACAAATGTAAAAAAATAAGGTCACAATTTGTTCAATTGTATAATCTTTTTTATTTATGTAAAAAATCTAAAAGGCCATCTAGTTGCCAGCATTTTAAAATTTGTAATCATTTTAACAGAATTCAGAACTTTGCTTAAATTTAAAATTGCCATTTGATTCTGTGTTTGAAGAGGATTAGGAGTTGACAGTGGGGGGAAATGTTTCAGAACATAACACAAAGAAGAATTTATTTTATCGAGTGGAATTAAAATTCTTTTATTTTCACCTTTTCTAAAAAACAGTGTTCGCATTTTGTGAAGAAGGAACTTAGTTAACAAAATTGGAATGTTTGAGCAGATAAAAATGGAAAATTGCACGATCTTTATAAAATTTGGAAAAAAAATTAAAATTTTCAAACTGCGTAACTCCGAATTCGCGTAAGTCGAGGTATTACTGTAGCTATACATATATTTTTCTTATAAGTTATACATTCTCTTTCATTTTTTAACTATATTCAGTGTCATTCATTCTGTATGTAACATTATTCACTGTGTACACATTATTCTGTATCGTGACTTTGTCACTGGGGGGATACTCTGTAGTCTGCACTCATTCACATACCTGCCAACATTGGGATTATAAAAAAAGGAAGATTTTAAAACTCAAGATACCCACGAATTTTTTTACACTAATAAGTCAACAGGTAGCATAAATGGACATCTTTCAGTAAAAAAATCTAAGAAAAACATACATTTTTAACAAAATATACAGCAAGAACATTTTTTAGTCCTTGCACATTCCTAACTCTTGGCAATTTTGGAGTCTGGAAACATTTTTTGAAATAATTGTCCAGCATGATCAGGCCAGCTGAGTAGTAAATGCTGATCAATTATGAAAGCATTCAATAAATATTCTGCATTAGTAAGTAACCGCTTTCTCATGCAATTCACTATTTTTTACAAAGAAATCTAGCTATTCATCATTTCCAACAGCAAAACAACTGCTTTTAGCTTTAATCAAGTCGGATCAATAACTGTCGAGACATTTTTTTTTAATTGAGCAGAAAACGGTAGAGATTGATTGAAAAACGGATGACTCTCTAAAGAAACGGAAATCTTCCGGCTAAAACGAAGAGTTGGCAGCTATGCAATCAGTAGTAAGTCTACACAACATTTTAGAATTTATCTTCCAGTTTTGGTTAACTTTTCAAGCACTTGAAAATAGCTTAACCATGTTAAAAATTCAAATAAATACTTAAGTCTAAGACAGTCGTGCTGCCATCTATGAATTGAACAATGAAATACCAACTAGATTCTCTTCAATAATACTATATATATTTTTAATTGGAATTCTAGGTTCTAACTTCTATTAGATTCTCGTAAAAATACATTTGAACAATTTGAGGCAGAACATGTATCACTATTACTTGTATATTTAATTAATTAATATTCCATCAAAGATGGCGGCGATTCAACTCAAAAACGCTTTGACACGTTACACTTCATTCCTACGCCTTGAAAAGATAGTTCTGACATAAAATAAAGATTATTGTTTCATTTAGGTGTTGAAAATGCATTTTCAAGAATGTTTATTGCAGAACAAGGGCCAATTTTAAAGTTGAAGCCTCTGTTTGAGGCAAAAACGATGTAAAAAAAATTATTGTATACAGGTGAGAAGTTTTTGCCTGCTGCAGACATGGCGAGTAAATTAGGTGACAAACTCTGGATCAGCTGGAATAAGAGTCCTCCATTTGGCGATCGCCAACTGTACACTATAACTAATTGTACCGCTAACTTGGCGATTGCAATGCGAGTCGCCAAATGGGGGACTCTTATTTCAGCTGTGCCCAAGCTCTCACTGGGAGACCTTCTCATGGACTTGGTGCTGGGTTTTTTTGGCAACTTTAGCAAAATGTGATGTCATGAGAGTGAGAAGTATCATTGTCGCTAGCGACTACTAAACCGCAGCACTTGGTGATAGTGTCCCTGGAATGATTACTTAATCTTTAAAAAAAATTTTTGGTATATTGAAATAACAATAAGAAATGGGCAAATATGCATGACCTAAAATAAGAACAGTCTATTGCTGATTCCAAGTAGGATCAATAATTATCACTGTTATGAATAAAAAAAAGTATTTGTAACTTAAAGATTAATTGTACTTATCATCTTACTTATTCAATATTAGTAAATAAACAACACAAAAAGAATGAACAACTAAACATTTATTTTGGCTAAAATGAATTAAAAGAAAAATATGTGAATGAGAAATATACAAAGAAAGAAAGAATAGAAACACAGGTGAAGATTATAAAGTATGCATAGAAAAAAGAAGAGAAATTTAAACATAGGAAGGATACATAGAAAATTAAAAGCGCAGATGGAATTAAGAATGAGAAATTGAACATATAAGGGGGACGTCCATAAATTACATGAGGTGTTTTTTCCAAATTTTGGCCCCCTCCCTCTCCCTTGGTGAGATCTTAAAGGACCCCCCCCCTCCCCTACAAATTCTCACGTGAGATTTTCTCCAAAACTTTAAAATAAATTAATCTCTAATATGTTTGAGCCACGTTTGTTTCGTCTTATTGGCATGACACTAACATACACACGGCAATAGTTTTGATACAAATCCATGTTAAAATCTATATTTGGTCTTAACTAATAATTATCAGGTCGCTGTTTTGACTAATCTGCGCATTTTTCCTAACTTTGGGTTGGAAAGATAAAAAAAACTAATGTATGAAAAATCCTAAAAATAAACAAATATTTTCTAAACCTAAAGTTGATGTGAGATTTTAATCGACTCCCCCCTGGTAAAATTTTCCTGAACCTCCCTCCACCCTTTTGACCTCCTGTAATTTATAAATGTCCCCTAACAGATACAAAAAAGAAATATAGGTACAGCAGAGTTAAATTAGCCACACAGTAGGAATACATAACAGATAATAGATTGAAAGTACCCATATAGTAACAAAACAAAGAATAGAAGTACAAATAGAATGTGTAGCAATTAAGAAACAGGTAGAATCACAACGAAACGAAATTAAAGGCTTGTTCTTAAAACAATAATAATACTCTTGTGGCAGTAAAGCTACCTAGACGACTAATATATAAATGCAGACTTAATATGTATATAGCACATTTGCAACAAAATATTTTAAGATAAGCCAAATAAAAGTTAAAAATAATGGTTTAATAAAGTTGAGTTTAAGAACAGTTAGCTTGGTTAAACGTGAAAACCAATATATTACCCATGTTTTGTGAGGTGGATTAAAGTTCCTTCTAACTGAAAAGAGTTTATAATTGATGCCAATAATAAATAAGCATTCAAAAATAAACCCCATTCAGTACAATAATCTAGATGGTATTCGACAAGCATTTAATTCAATCCTCTTAAAACGTAATAAACGAAAAATCACATCAGAGATCGCGGAAAATGAACAAAGGAATGTAAACAAACAAGGATAACGATAACGCACTAGTGTTGGGTAAATGAGGTGTGAGGTACCTCACTTGAGTACCTCACCTCCTCGTTTTGTCATGACACCTCAGAACCAAACATTGTACCACCTCACACACCTCAAGCCACTCACACACCTCAAACCACTCACACACCTCAAGATACTCACACACTTCTTTTGGAGTAGTGGGACAAACTGAGGTGAAGGCGCCCTGTGTGACAAAACGTCCCATGGGACTGCGCACTGTCCCAAGCGCAGTGCAATGAATACAATACCCTCCATGCCACTCCATCGGCATCGGCCCGGAGTAGCAGGGAGGAGTGCGGAGTAGGCTAGGGTTATGTGATTTCCTTTCTCTTTTCGTCTCTCCCTCCTCCCTCCCATCCTCTGGCCGACCAACAGGGGAGGCATTCGGAATTTATTTTACGTTTCAGCAATCTTAATTAATCGTTGAAATTTGTTATGTGAGTTGTAACTTTTTTTGGCATAATTGAAAATAAAGGCTGTAAGAACATAAGTACAGTATGATTTTTAAAGTGGATTAAGAATTTTAATCAAATAATCCAACAGCAAATACATTGCTTATAATAGTACTAGAGGACTGGCGTTTCGATCCTCAAAACAGTTGAAAAGATACTTTTTAAATCCAAATCAATCGCTTCATTAATTATGCAAAACACTGATTAACCAATAAAATATAAATCTTAACAACATAAATTTTGCTTTAGATCAAGTATTTCATATTATCAACCAATGTGTAATAATATAAAGCCCCCTCAAATCACGTACTTTCGATCCTGGCTACTCGTTAAACGAAATTCTCAATATTGCAATCTTTTTTAATTGTCGAAATATTAATTAGAATTTCTGAATAATTTAGGTTTACTTGAAGCTTAGGATCCTAAGAATATAAAATCCCCATAATTTTTAAGTATGTACACTACATTTTATTAGTCATCCATCATAAAAGTAACAATATAATGCCCCCTCAAATTACGTACTTTCTATCCTGGCAGCTCGTTTAACGAAATTCTCATTATTGCAATCTTTTTTAATCGTCGAAATATTAATTTGAATTTCTGAATAATTTAGGTTAGCTCGAAGCTAAGGATCCTAAGAATACAAAATCCGAATAATTTTTTAAGTATGTGCACTCCATCATAAAAATGAGATATGAACAAAAGATCCCGTGGGGGACGTCCCAGTCCCATTGGATTGGTACGAAAACACACACCGTGACGTGCGTGGTGCGTGACATGACATTGTAGTTTGTTTGTATGGGACAAATTGAGGTGTTGGGACGTAGTTTGTTTGTATGGGACAAATTGAGGTGGTACAACGTCACACCTCACTATGACAAAATGAGTACCTCACTCACCTCACTTAAAATTTCTGAGTTACCCATCACTATAACGCACGGCACCGCACAGATCAGAGATAATATCATTCATAGAGAGTGGAAACTAGCGATCGTTCGCCACCTGGATTTTTCGCCTTTTTTGGGCACACTTTTTTATAATGGTATCTATGGGCGGTAAACACACTACCTTATCTAGTCACTATATCATTACTATTAAAAATGTGTATAATGATAAAGGAATAAATTTTTTCTGTTTCCAAGTTATTTTATGTATTTGTGGCAGGTATGAAACTTAACTTTGACTGTGACCGTTCTGTCAATACAAATGGTGGACGATTTTAATCAAAATCATAACACGTTTTACAAATACTGTTTATTAATAAATTATAAAATTTCTCGCAAACATCTACTAGATAAAAGATGCGTCCGCTTATGTTGCACGGGCACGAGCGTGCCATAACGCAAATCAAATACAACCGAGAAGGTGATCTTCTGTTTTCCTGCTCCAAGGATCCGATACCAAACGTATGGTTCGCTATCAATGGTGAGAGACTCGGAACCTTTGACGGGCACAACGGTGCCGTATGGTGCATCGATGTGAATTGGGATTCTACGAAAGTCGTCACTGGGGCTGCAGATGCAAAATGCGGCTTCTGGGATTGCGAAACGGGAAAATGCCTCACGATGATCGACACCGACACGTCTGTCCGTACCTGCGGGTTCTCCTACTCCGGTAAGCTGTTGATGTACTCTACCGATAAGTCTATGGGAAAGCAATGCGAGATCAAAGTTGTTGACACCCGAGATCCCTCCCATATGTCCGGCAATGGTGAAGTATTCTCTATTCCAGTCCCTGGTTCTAAAGTGACCAGTGCTGTGTGGGGACCATTGGATGAGTACCTGCTCACCGGTCAGGATAATGGCATGCTCGCCAAGTATGATGTTAAATCCCTTCAAAAGTTCGCCACCAAGCAAGATCACAGAGATGTCATCAACGACATCCAGTATACCAAGGATCAAACCATGATCATCACTGCATCGAAAGACCACACTGCAAAATTGTTCGATTTGAAAACCTTGGACTTGCTTAAAGTTTATAAAACGGAGCGTCCCGTCAATTCCGCTGCTATTTCCCCGATCAGAGATCACGTTGTTTTAGGTGGAGGTCAGGAAGCTATGGATGTAACTACCACATCTGCTCGTGTTGGAAAATTCGATGCCAGATTTTTCCATCTAGTGTTTGAGGAAGAGTTTGCTCGTGTTAAGGACCATTTCGGCCCTATCAACAGTGTTGCGTTTCATCCTGATGGCAAGAGTTACAGCAGTGGTGGTGAAGATGGTTATGTCAGAATACACGTGTTTGATTCCCCTTATTATGAATTTGACTTTGAATGTTAAACGTCTCATAGGTATCATAATTTTTCTATTTAAATGATGGCTGAACAAAATAAAACATTCAACTAAAATCTCAATCACCTTATTTTGTATTTATCAAGTTATGTTATTAAATCTTACATGATTATTTGATAATTTTCCATGCTCTGCTAAAAATTGCTATTCTGTATTTAAGTATTACATGAAGAATAACAATTTTAAAACAGATTTGAACCAGATCCCTCATGGAGACAGTCTATTGGCAGTTTTACCATTCTTGGTCACCCATTGGTGTTTTTGCCGTGGAGAACCTGCTTCAAATCTGTAATATTCCAAAATTTCGGTACTTTAAGATTATCTGGGTGCACGGGCTATATTTTATGATAAATTACCAATAATAAATCAGTTTTCAAAATTAAAAAGCCTTTAAAATATCTCAACCAGCAGTGTTACTCTAAATTTTGTTATTACAAATTTATGTGCAATTTTTAAAGCCAATAAAGTTTTGTAAGTGAGATTAGCTTCCTGCTAATCCTTAAGTAAACGGTCTGGAATATCAATGAAAAATCATGAATTTTCGTACAGGCTTCCAGACGTTTGCCTGTTATATTTTGTATTATGACGGTGTGGACGCAGGGGTGGGGAAACAATTTACGGTCGATTCGCTATCACATTTTTCTTACTTCATGTCAATATCCTTGACTTAAAAAGCTTCTTTTTGGATAAAGTGTTTTTTTACTGTAGTTCAAATGTGACCAATATTTAAGTGGCAAATTAAAAAGTTTATTTGAGGAATTTCTAGTTCTTTGGAAGAAGGAAGGCAAATAGAAATATTTATTTTGAACTAAATAATATTATTTAAGCATTATTTAAATTTTTTTTTTTCAGAAAGTAATGGTGGCTTTGCACCACGCGATTTGCGACGGCTGCTATTCGCAAGAACCAATAGGAAGCCTTGAAAACTGTCGCAGAGTTTCTGCGTCTGTCGCAAATCGCGTGCTGTAAAGCCGCCATATAAGTCTTACAAAATCTTCCATATCTTATTATTCCATTCCTTATCTTATCATTAATAATTAATTCAATTTTTATTTTAAACCCTTTTTTAACTTGGAACTTACGTGGGAATTTGGTATTAGTAAACTATTTATATTTAAAGATAAAATAGTACAAAATAAAACACTACTACTTTCGAACAATATCGATCAGCCTTAATTTTTCATCTGGTAGCCTGGAAAAGTCCTTGAAAATCTTTGAATTATTTTTCTCTAAAAGTGTAGGAACCCTGCTAATTTAGCAATAACTTTTACCTGTAAACTTAAAACACTTTTTGCTCTTTCTTTTTTAAAATATTATGAATGGCCAAAATTCTAAGAAAGGTTTTTCTCTTTACTTTGGATTAATTATTCTTTGAATAACATTTCTTCAGTTTGATTAAACAAGAAATAATTTGTTTTAGATTTAATTTAATAGATATGAATATCAAGTTAAATAATGTTTAAATTTTTGCACTAAATATATATAACCTCGAATAAAAAAGTAGTGTTTTAAGGACCCAGCCAATATTTTTGTATTGCATATCCATTGAAATAAAGGTCTTCTCAATCATATTATGAAAATTTTCTGTTAGGCACTTGTTTATTCTTTCTTGAAATTTTGGTGTTTCTTTCCATTTTAATATTAGTTAGACCCAAATTTATTCCCTAGCTTCACTAAATCTAAATTATTTACATAGAGAGATTTAATTATATAAGTTATTCAACCAAGATTTGGTTGCAAACATGAAATAGGGGTTTATCTGCTGAGAATCCACGGGAATCTTGTATTTTTTTATGGTCTAAAACCTGCTATGTATCTAAAATCAACATTTTTACATTCAAATAAAAGTAAAGAAAGTTTCTCATCTTCACTTACTGGATTTTTAGTCTACAATGCAGGAAAAGAATTTGACACACATTTCCTTGTCCATTCTTCAGAAGATAGGAGGTGGCACTGTGACTAATTCAACACATTCTAAGTTATAAAACACCTGTCCTTGAACAAAGGAAGAGGACAAAGAGGGACTGGACTCCTGGAGGTTGAGAGGTTTGAATTTCAATGGAAAGGCAGTAAACTTAGAGAGTCCAATTCAGGTACATACCTCAACACAGGGAGCATGCGACAAATTCACACTACTAGTCACTTTAAAACAAAGCTCCTGTTTTGGGAACATCTAAATAAACAGCTGTAAAAAATCCTTCTAAATTGTTTTTTTGACCCCTTGTTTGTTTTGATTTTTAAATAATATTGTTTTACTACTGAACTGATTTAAAACTCCTGCTTCTGAATAAATAATTTTTAGTGAATTCATTTCGTTGTGAAGAAAAAAGTGCCAATTTTGTCTAAGGTGGAAGAATTTTTAAAAATAGAATTTACATAACAAACTATTTGCAATAATTACCAACCATAATACCCTCATCATTAATTAATGAAAAAAAAATATTAGTAGGTATGTATCTTTATTTCTTTGTGGTGAAAAAAAACTTTAAAATTTTTTCCCAAAATGGGAGCTTTGGCGCGAGACACTTGTTGACTTCAAATCGATTACTCCTTTCAAGAACGTCATCTCAAAAATCAGTCATTTTTAGTTATGATTGTTTTCAGAAAGTTTCAGATCTACTTTTAAACTTCAAAATCACTCTCCTGAAAAATGACGTTTTTTGAGATGTGACATCGTTGAAAGGAGTGAGCGAAATATGGACCCTTTTTCACAAAAACAGACTCCTGACTGAAAAACTAATTTAACTTTAGCTTCAAATTCTCAAATTGTGAGTTGATTTTCACAAATTTTACAAAAACCCGACCCTTTACAAAAAAGTCTGGTAAGACCCTTGATAGTGTAATTTTCTCATTTTTCTATTCTCTGGCCCTCACCTCCCTGTGAAATTGGGCCTTGGGAAGCTAAAGGTCATAGGCATAACGAGAGGGGGGGGTATTGGGGTTGTAACCCCCCCATTACATTGACGGTTTCTAAAACATGAAAAACTGAAAATTTTTCCCTTTACAAGGAAGGCGGTTCACAAGGAACTGTTCTTTTAGGACGTAACCCAAAGGGCCTCATGAATTTAAACACTACATTAAGAGACAAATTTTTAAAAATTTCTGGGGGAGAACCCCCAGACCCCCCTCTAAAATTTTTACGACTGTTATACTGTGTTTTTCCCTTGAAAGTTAAGGTTCTTAGATGAAATTTTCCATTCGGAAATTGGGCAAAAAAAATTGTTTACATTATACCTATAAAATGAGACATTTTTTAAAAGGGAGTAATATGTTGGAGGGGTTGACTGGTCGGAGTAACACCCCCCATGAGTCAACTCTAGTTACGCCACTGCTAAAGGTTGGACCACACTGGTTTACAAAGTACTTTTTTATACAAGTAAGGGAGGCCACATATAACATCTACATTAAATTCAATTTAAATATCTGATAAAAATATCAAAAGGTAGCTGAATTAGTACTATCTTTTGCTTGAATTTTCAGGGAAGAAAAATTGCCTCTTTTGGAAGGTGCTAAGTAAAATTTCTTTCCTTATATTCGTCTTAAAATTCAATCATGAAAGTTTTTAAAGTAGAATTTTGCCTTTCATTCTATTGTGGCATCAATAAAGTTAAGTACAAATAAGTTTTGTTTCCTTATTTCAATTATAAAAATGTATTTTTCACTCTCTTAAAGTTTCTAGATGGTAGATGGGGCACATTTGAACACAAAAAGTTGGGGCATATTTAAACAGTTCAAAAATCCCTTCTAGTTTCTTGTCTTGATTTTAAACGATTTTTAGACTTTAAATAAAGTGTTTTGAATTTAATTGTTTCATTTATTTCTAGTATTAAGCTTAAAATTCAAAGCTTTTAGGGTTTCCCTAGTTTTAACTTATGATAGAAGTTGAATGAGTTTTAAAAAAGGTTTTCTGTGTAAAAATGTGGGGTTTTTTTTCAATATTTTTTAATATTAGTCAGTATTTTACTCATTTATTTTTGTAAGCCCTTTTAAAACCAGTTAAAATATATTTTGCTTAATACGAGGGTAGTCCCAAAAGTACCCCAGTGAAATTTTGAAGATGGATAGAATTGGATCATCATTGCTTTATTAAAGCAAAACTGGATTTGAGTCTGGGGGACTCTGGTCTTTCGTTTACCACCTTGAAATACTGGGCGGCAGATTTGAAGAGGGGAGAATGAGTTGAAAAGAACATCACAGAGGGCGACCAAATGAAGGGGAAACCTTGGGAAATGATGAAAAATTCCACAAAAGGGTAATAGGAGATTTTTGATTGAAAGTGCAAAACCTAGCAGACATGGTAGGCATTTGAAAATGCACTGTGCAAAATTTTAAACAGAAAATTTGGACCTAAAAAGTTTTGGGTAAGATGGCTGCCGGCTGCCGCAATCGATGACAATTGACCAAAAGCAACGTCCATTCTCCATTGTCATGATGGCTAAAATCAATTAAAGTTTAAATTGCTCAAACGTGCTGTATTCTCCGGATTTCGTCCCCACAGGTTATTTTATTGCTTCTAAACCTTAAAAATGGTTCAATGGGAAAATATTTTCAAAAATGAATATGCTGCTAGCGGTCATTTTGAGGGCTTTTACGAATCCTTCTAAAAACAGGTCATGTAACCCATGGAACTTCGCTGAAAGAGGTGTGTGGGGCTAAGGAGACTATGTAGGAGAAAAAAAAATAATTTAAAAATTTTAATTTTTTCATTGTTAGGCCAGGTACTTCTGGGACCACCCTCGTAGTTTTGTAGTATTAGTAATTATTAAACAGTTTTCATCCGATTGAAAAAAATCCATATTAATGATTCTTTACCAGTACATTTTCACATACTTACAAACATAATTTGATTTATTCTTTAATTAAGTAATTTAAATATTTTCAGTATAAAGTTAATAGAGACAGGAAAGGACTGAAAGGAAAATCCTTACACTTAATATTTTATCTATTTGCTATGACATCTATTAAAAATACCCAAACCATAAATTTCTGGAGCTGGGTATATATTCCGTATATAGAAACGTATATAGTATTCACTTTCCGTATATAGAAACTGAACAAAACTAAATTTTAAAAATTTATTCTCGTGAATTTTATTAAAGGGCAATATATATTTCTATAAGTTTTCTCTCGGAGTACTTTTTTCTCCACATCAAATTCGTTGACATTGTTCCTCAGGGCCCGATTATGACAAGTTGGGTTGGGGCCCAAGGCCTGGATACTTTTGGGGTCCCCTTTCACGACAAAAGATTAATAGCAATCAATTTTAAATTGTGATAGTAAATTGTCACTCCTAGAGTGAAAGAGGAAAACATTTGTTTTGTATAGCATTTTAGTACAGCATAGCATAATAGACGACATTAGTCAAAACGTCACTTGCTTGTTTGGAAACGTAGATTCCATCCGTGATTGGTTCCGTACGGATTTACCTCCAATCACGGAACCAATCACGGATAGAATCAACGTTTCCAAACAAGCAAGTGACGTCACACTAATGTCGTCTATAGACGACATTAGTCATTACGTCACTTGCTTGTTTGGAAACGTTGATTCCATCCGTGATTGGTTCCGTACGGATTTACTTCCAATCACGGATAGAATCAACGTTTCCAAACAAGCAAGTGACGTCACACTAATGTCGTCTATTAAGTGTAGCACAAAGTTGTTAAAAGTGTAAGTAATAGTTTTGTAAACACAATTTTTGGTTTTCAGAGGATTTGGGGCCCCCCTAAAATCATGGGCCCAAGGCCTGGGCCTTGCAGACTTAGGCAGTAATCAGGGCCAGTGCTTCCTTTGCATAATATTTTAACACAACACAACACGGTTTCATATTTAGTAAGTAGTTTGTATTCCCGCTTGCGTTGATAGCAAAAGCTACCACAGAAAGCACGCTTTGTGCTAGAATCCCAGGAAAGCAACTTTCTGGTGGTGCATCTGAATGTTTGGGAGAAGTAGTAGTTTTTTCGTTTCTTTGTAGTATATTTGTTGATATTTTCGTTTCGGCTTCGGCATCAGTGCTTTTGAGCTTGTCTGTGCTTGTGTTGCGTGTTGCGGTGTTGCGTAAGTGCGTAAATTTCACTAAGGAAAATATTTGTACTGATATTGATTATGTCAATTTTACGATCATTCTCCCGAAGTTTGAGTCCTGTGGCTCGTTCACAAGTTCCTGCTTCATTTTTTCTGCAGAAGGCATGTTACCATCCGAAGGTGAATTGTGTTTTTAAAACTTTCATTAAAAAATTGAGTGCGCAGTTGTAACTCAAATCGTCATAATATTGCTAATTTTAGTAAAGGATAGTGCAAAAACGACAGTAAGACTGCTCTGATAATCATAAAATGAATGTCGAGTAAAGGAGCTAAAATTAAAAGTTTAAATAGTAGTTAATCCATGATCATGTGTAGGCCTTTCATAATAACTCTCTGAACCTTGGTGTGGGCTTTAGATGAAATGTAGTTACCGAGTGTCTTCAGAAATTTCTTTGACGTCTGTAAATCGGACATTAGTATATATAAACCTGATTTTTAGTCGTCTAATATTTTCTTTGTCTAGGTGTATAATGGATTTTGATTGATGAGGGTACCTATTTTTTGTCTTTCAATAGTAAATTTATGTAAATCCTTAAATGCTGGAAATTGGATCTAGCAGGGACAATTGTACAGTAGTGCTTTACCTGTTCTGTGAAAAGAATGTAGAACAGTAAATCAGGTTGAATTGGTAGTTTAGCTATTCATTGACTGTGACTAATGAATAATATTTCTCAGGTGATAGAACACTATGAAAATCCACGCAATGTTGGTTCTCTGGACAAAAATGACAAATCTGTAGGAACAGGTCTTGTCGGAGCTCCTGCTTGTGGAGATGTCATGCAGTTACAGGTAACAACATCTAAATTAAATACAATGTATTACTACTTTTAAAAGTTAAGTGATTGAATTAACATTGTTGCAAAGAATAGTAAATACATATAACCTTGATGTGGAACAGGGTTTCATGGCATGGATTTTAAAAACCATCTTTATCTTCAAGGGTCTTTAAAATTGTAATTGAATTGGTCTTAAGTACTTAAAAAGTCCTTGAACTTACGTATTAGCCCGTCGATCGTTCAGCGGCCGTCTAATTCAGCGGCCCAGTAATAGTAAAGTCAATGGGATTTGATAACGTTTTCGGATTAAGCGACACGGTTGACGGGCTAATACGTGAGTACCGTCCTTGAATTTACGTTGAAAAAGTTTAAGGATAAAATTTCATGCAAAACAAGCCCTGTTTTTACTTACCCCAGCCATATATTAATAAGCCTACACTTTTTGTGTAAAACACATAATTAAAAGTGGTAATGTTGAGGTTTATCCGTTTATCCTTTGAAAATGTTTTAGTACTTAATACTAAGAAATTGACCCCATCCCTTCTAGAAAAGTTCTATTTTAGAAACTCTCCTCACTCATACCCCTATGGCAGCAGTTCTCAAATTGGGTGCCGCGAGCCTAAGCCAGGGGTGCCGCGCCAATAATCAAAAAGTTGTCAAAATTTTAAATAATCCTACTTTTTTTTTCATGTTCTGTCGTTTTTCCTTCTATTCAAAATATAGTGCTAGGAACACCAAATATCTTTTTACAAAAACAGCGCAGTACGAAGTATTCCGGTCGCCAGGAGGGCGTCAACTGGTCATTAGCGCGCAGACCCCTGTCAGTCATGGCTGTGGGTGGGCTCGGGGTTTTTATTAGTCGTTAGGACCTTTTTTAAAAAACTGTGGTATATCCGCTTAAAGTAATTTTTAGTTAATTCAAAAAAATGATAATAAATACATAATTCTCTTTCATTTATTTTTTAAAAATTTATATCAATGTATAAAGAGTTTTTATAACTTTCATCCTTTAAATTGAAACATTTTCGATGAAAATCAGAATTGGAAAAAAGGATGATTATAATATACCCTTTGATATAATTAATTAGTAATTTAATTAGCTTAAGGATAACAAGAAACATGCTAACATGAGGCTGGTTTCGAATTTAATTACCATAGTATAATATTGCCTATTTTAAAATTAAGTTCATTGCAGATTTTTTTTTTCAATTATGTTCTGCTAAAATCGCCGAGCTGTTTTAGATGCCCTCTATTACAAATACTGTCAGAAATTGCATTTTAATCGATTAAAAATGCAATAATATTAATTAAAACCTTAAAAATAAGGCTAAATTTGAATATTTATACATACATGTGATAGAAAAATATTTTTTTAAAACTGTGCCTCGTAAAACTTTATGGTTGCATTTCTTTCAATTTTATGTTCTTAATAGTCTAATATTGGGCCCCCTCAATATTTTACTGAAGTCGGCCCTTATGGATACTCCTATTATAAGACGAAATAAATCCATTTTTTTTTATATCGATGCTCCGGTTTAGAGAACTCATAGTTCCAAGTACTTTTAAGAAAATACGTTTAAGTGAGTAGAGTAGTAGAGTATTTGACCATTGACTTAAAAATCTAGTATAGATTCTGCCCATCCCTCAATCAAACTTTTTAGGGGTGCCTCGAAATTTTTTTAGCCTGCCAAGGGTGCCGCGGTGAAAACAAATTGAGAACCCCTGCCCTATGGGACATGAAATAATCCTCATTACTTTCCAGCCTGACACTGGATTTGTGCTTTTGATTGAGGCCCTCAAGTCATTGTATAAGTTTAAAACTCCTAATCTAAATCATGTTTTATTGTATAACTCACGGGTATCTACATTTTTTATGAAAAGTATGACTAAAAAGTGTTAAGTTATAGATTTAATTAAGAAAAGTCATTTGACTCCATAAATAATTTCTACAAAACCTCCTCATGAACAAAGTTTTTTCTTCCTCATTTTAAATCAATCAAATTAAGAACTTAGAACAGTGTTTTTCATTCTTGCTTTCATTTTAGATTAAAGTTGATGATGATGGAAAAATAGTGGATGCCAAGTTTAAAACCTTTGGGTGTGGTTCTGCCATTGCATCAAGTTCTCTTGCCACTGAATGGATAAAGGGGAAATCAGTAAGTATTACACTATTTAGTTCTTTAACTCTTTAACGACGGCTCTCGAAAACCCAAATCTTCGACAAACAGCGAGAGCCGTCGGCCGGCTATTTCCTTCCCCCTCAGAACGGAAAAAGTTGTCAAGGGCGGGAGCCCCCGATAGTTAATGGGTTTTTTATCTCCCCTCCAAGGAGAGACGGAGGGATCTTGTTATAGGAATGTCGGCTCCCTTCACCGGCTCTCTTGCCTCTGGACCGGATGTTTTTTTTTTTTTGCTTTACTTAGTTTGATTTTATGAATAACGAATAACCTCAAATTACCTTTAATTTCGAAATATTAAGAAATTTATCATTGAAGTCAAAAAAATGGCAACAGTAAATAACATCTCAATTTATAGAATTTTCCTAAATTATGTTATAAGAACATAAATTTTATTTTCTACAGGAAAAATAGTTTGATGCGTTAGAGATAAATGTGACATTCACAAAAAGATTACTTCTATTAATAAAAAAAAAATTAAAATAAAAACTGTGAATAATCATCAGGGTTTGTAATTTACAAAGTAAGGGTTGAAATCTTGAAAAAAATTAAAGAAGTTTCATTATACTGATTAGTTGAGTTAAGGATACTTCAAATAAGAGAACATTTATACTCTTTTCTATTAGCATAATATTCTATTGAGATGCTGGATTAATTAAATCCTATCAATTATTCATTGGTATGCTCCGACTGAAGAATTCTGTAGTTTAGTCTCTTAGACTGGCTCTTACACCATAAAATTCCCCCAATAAACGCATTTCTCATTGTGCTTTCAACATTTTACTTTTCTATCAGCATAATATTCGATTGAGATGCTGGATTAATTAAATTCTATCAATTATTCAATGGGCTCCGACTGAAGAATTTTGTAGTTTAGCCTCTTAGATATAGGCTGTTACACCGTAAAAAATCCCCAAAACAACTTGCTTTGACGAATAAATAGATGTTATTTAATTTACTCAAAATGTCTGGGTTGGGTAATATTAAAAATTGTGTAGTATAGCCTCTTAGACAGGCTCTCACACCATACAAATCCCCATAAACGCATTTTCTCATTGTGCTTTCAACAGTTTACTTTTCTATCAGCATATTATTCGATTGAGATGCTGGATTAATAAAATCCTATCAACTATTCATTGGTATGCTCCGACTGAAAAATTTTGTAGTTTAGCCTCTTAGATAGGCTGTTACACCGTAAAAATCCCCCAATAAAATGCATTTTCTCCTTGTGCTTTGAACAGTTTACTTTTCTATTAGAATAATATTCGATTGAGATATTGGATTAATTAAATCCTATCAATTAGTATTCTTCTTACGGACTTAATTGAAGTATTGAAATCTTTGAATTTAGGTCTTCTACACTCATCTGAGAATATCGTCCTATTAGACAAGATTGGTGCATACCTATGGCCAAAATTCTCTTTCAAAAATTAATGCATTCGATGCACATGTACGAATACGAATCTGTTCGTAATTATTGAATAGAGACGATTGTAAGATGTCCATTTTCAAAATACTCCGAATTAGATATCAGATCAGTTCTTTGATATAAGATAAATTTCAACGTTTATATTTTACAAAAGCGCATTAGAAGTGTTTTTCTTTGTCATAAAAATAATATAAACCGTCATGAAATCTGTATAAAAGCTATTTCTCTGGCCTTTTGTTTATCTTAATAGTTCTGTGAGTTTGAATTTTCTGCATTGAAAGATGTATAAAAGATCTATACTACACTAAAACGCTAGAAATTTCCAAAAGCCTAAAATATTCTGAATCATTCATAATATTTGACAATATTAAATCTTTATGTCCCTGATGCACTATGACATTTTAGTTCCAGGAGGTCATATTTTGGAAATAAATTCTGATCAAAACAAATATTTATATTGAGATACAAAAAAAAATATTGGTAATTTAAAAAACACAACACATATTTTATTAAGTATCCCAAAATACCATAATGTCAATTGTATGATTAATTTTGATAATAATCTTATTTCTTCATCGAGAAGATTCCCTTGAAAGAGCTGTGAGAAAATACAAATTTTCGGGCCCCACACCCGTAATCAGTCAAATCTCGAAAACTGACACTTCCGCGCCGGGCGAAGCGACTCCCCACCCCACTGCCCACTGAGATAACGAAACGACATTCTCTCGGAGCGCGGGGGAAGGCAAAGTAGGATTTTTTCCCGCTGTTAAAGGAGGTTGGTGTTTTGGCCGTAAAATGGCCGAACCGTCTACATAGGGTTAAGTTATAGTTAAATTTTTTCAGAGTTTTTGCATTCATATTAAATATGCTGAAAAGTTGAGTTCTTAAAGTCAGATTTTTGTATGTAGAATTATGCACCGTTTTTTTGTCTACACATTTTTTTCTTAACTGAAACACTTCTTTCAAAAAAAATTTTCTCTTAATTTTTAATATTCAACCTACCTCATTTTTACATCAAACGTTACAAAATTAACATTTTGTAGAATTCATAGCTACTTATAAGCATGATTGATTGATTTAGAGTGGTCCTATTATTATGAGCCACAGTGTATACTTTTAGGACAGTAATACTCTGTGTATACTTCTCACACAGTTGATATTAACACCTCTAACTTTGATGCTGAAATGTATGCCTTAAAAATATAAGTTTTAAACATTTTTGTGCTGAGAGCTTCCCTATGAAAGTCAATTATCTCACCTTCGGTTCTTAACGCAAGCTACATCATTCTGAAAGAAATTTTTCACCTTCTTACCTACCATCTAGTTGCATTTACATACAACTGTAAAACATTTCCAAATATTCTGTCCCATCATTTCATATTTCATCAACCCCACTGTAAATTTTGTGGGGAAAATACCTTCAGAACACAATTTTTTTAGAATCTGTAATCATTCCATACAGGGGTGGAAAATCTGCTCCAACTGTGCCAAACTGCTCCAAAATGGATGCCTTGCTCCAATCTGCTCCAAAACCAGCAAAATTCACATTTTGTGCCAAACTGCTCCAAAAACATGATTTTCCGTTCAATTTGATTCAAATTTTGAAAATCCTACCAACTGGGAAAGAGCCAATCTTCAGCCATCATGATTACCATCCACGGAATCGTGATTTTCCGCTTTTTCTCTACAAAATATGAGCCTCCATCTAAAATAGGGATGCACAACCTGCGATTTTTCCAGATAATCCCTACTATTTTTTACCTTCCAGACTATTTCCAAGAAAAATCACAAGTTATTGTGGGAAAATCGTGACTTTCGCGAAAGTTTCGTTTTGCTCTGGGAATTAACATGAAAGTGTAATGTTACAAAAATGCTTGATACGAAATCACCAAAAGGTGCTGCAAAAATGCAAATCATACCCTGATACGAAAACACTAATAGGTGCTCCAAAATTGATTAGCCTTGCTCCAAAACTGCTCCAAAAATTGATTAGCCTTGCTCCAAAACTGCTCTAAAGCTGCTCCAAAAATGAATTTTTGGTTTTCCACCCCTGTCCATATTTTCGAGCATTCTGGAATTTGGGATTCCAGATAAAAGGTTAATTACTCTAATAGTTTTCTGGGATTTGGAGTTGAAGTCAGTAGCACCCCTGTAAAAAGTCTCTGTCTAGAGCAACTGTCTCTGGCTGGAAAATAGCTTTTTGGGTGATTCTTAGCCATTCTAACATACCTTGAAATAAAAAAAGCTGACCTCCTTGACAAAGACTGATATAAATTTCCCCAATCACTGTTCCCTTTGTCCTTACTGCATTTAGTTATAAGGTGAAGATGTTAATAATCTTATTCCTCTGACATAATTGTAAACAAGTTTTGACTGGTACAGGGTAGGGTAGGGTATCCTGCATTCATTCCCCATTTTGATTGACTTGCCTCAGTCTATTTTTGCAGCAAGTTATAGACTTTTGAATCTCACCAACTGAATACCTGCGTAGTATTGGTTGGTATTGTACCTGACTGTTCTTTTCTAACTGGGTTATGAACTTATTTACATTTGCTTGACGGCTCATGGCTGCTTGTCAATGCCTGACGTAAGATAAAAAAGTTGATCATGACTTCAAGCATGGGCGTAGCCAGGTTTCATGTTAGGGGGGGGGCAAGGCAAGGAGACCTTTGCCCCATGACATGGTCTCAGGTACCCCTATGGGGAGTACTTTTACACGTTAAATTTTAGAGTAATTATACAAAGGGTTTGAACTTTGCACACTTAACGTAAATAATAGTGTAATTAATGTGTGCTCTAACATTAATTTATTTATATCCTTTAAACACTCATAAATACAACACTGATATATATACTTGGCTTAGGGCCTTAAAATTAGCTTCTTTAGATCAAAGCATAAAAATACAATATACACTTGCACCATTCATGACAAATCATTAAGGACAGAGCTCCTACCTTCCAGTGCTCCCATGGTTCGCCTGTAGTTAGCTATCGGCTGCTAAACGGCTTCGGATATTGCTTCCGATTTTGTTTGCTTGATTACACCCCTCTTTCCTTATTTATAGGGAAAAGATGGGTGCTTCTAGATCTTAACCGAGATATCGATAGGGAGTCCTGTGGGTTGTTATTCAACCATCATGCGCTCAGGGGACCTTCCGAGGGTCAAAGAGTAACATTCGTTTAGAACGTGTACAACTTAAGCTAATAATTAAAAGATTATTTTAATCTAAGGGTGATAAACTTCCATACTTTCCCAGGGTTGGTCACGTACTCTTAGAATTTCTAGACTTGTTTTGCTATTTTAGGATTTTCAAGGTTAACTAACTGTATATGTGACGTGAGCCGCGTCACATTATAAGTTCTGAACTGTCATTAATAAAGAGATAAAATGTAACTTTTTTTTGATTGAAATTAGCTTTTGAAGGTGCTACTCTTAGTACCTTCTTTTAAATTCATCTCTCACTGTATACTCATTTTTAAAGAAGAAGCTTTAAATAAATTGCTTAAAATATTTTGGCCATGAATTTATCTTGCGTAAAATTTGAAACCATTTTTGCTTACAATTATTTATTTAAATGACATAAAATTTATCAGAATTCAAAATTATAATGTTTTATAGGTGGATGATGCTGTGAAAATTAAGAACTCGGATATTGCTAAAGAACTAAGCTTGCCACCAGTGAAACTGCATTGCTCTAGTAAGTTACCTTATTTTATTTTATCATTTTAATTAGTTAAAATCACGGCATTTAATTACTTAATATGAAAGTTTACAGAGCTTACTATTCATTATTTCACTTAAATTTTCTCGTTAAAGTTTTTACTAAGTGTCTTACTAAACCAAGGATTTCCAACTGGCGGGCCGCATGCGACCCTGGGTGTCCTTTTGTGTGGCCCACAAAGCCTTCTGAAAATCCCCCAAAGGGTCATTTCATTTTAATGTCAACCTATGTTATGTTATTCACACACCTTTTAAACTTAAAGTGTTAATTTATCATAAAAAATCATACTTAACTTAGAAAAGCCATTTAGTACAAAATATTATCTTACTTTTTTGTGTTTTAAGCCAAAAATGTAATGAAATGTTATGTTAGTCATTTTGGAATGACCCCAAAAACAGCTTCAAAACCCTATTTGGCAAGCTAAATTTCAAAAATTTCCCAAGGGAGGACCTCCTCTTCTTCCTTGGGTTATAGATATAAAGTAAAGTCGTTTTCTTTGATGAAAGAGAGAAGTTCCTATTTACGGAGATATTCTGAAATTTCATAGCAAGCGGTTAGGGAGCTAATTGTTTCATAAAAAGCTTCAGTATTAAGATTTAAAAAATTATTCTCTTATTATTTTGTCATCTATCCCCTATCAAATAAAAATATTGTTATCAAGATTGTTTTCTCACAAATATTGCATTGCATGTATATTAGAGTTTTGTACATTGTAGTTCTTGCCTTTTCATTTCAGTGATTACTTTTTTAAATATCATGCAATCAATTATATTTTAACATAAATGTGGTTTCAAATTCATGCATATGGGCAGCTGTACCAAACACTTAACATCTGAGAGGAGTGAAACTTGATGGGTACAGCACAATAAATTTATTACGGGCCAAAAATTAACTATTTACACAAAGAACTACACTTCTTCCATATTTTCTATTGATCTAAAACATTTTTCATTTCCAAATTTTTTTACAGCTCACAAAATAATGTCACGCGTCACTTCCTCGTTGCCAAAAGGTTTCTAACTAAAAATAAACAAATAGATAGCTGCTACTAGTCCGATTTCCAACAGACTAGTTGGAATTTTCCATCTTTACTATCTTCTTAAAATAAAAAATATATAACAAAATATCTTCAAGATGGAAAGTATTAAACAGCACTGATTTCCATCTTGAAGATATTTTGTTATATATTTTTTATTTTAAGAAGATAGTAAAGATGGAAAGTTTTAAACAGAATTGATTTCCATCTTGAAGATATTTTGTTATGCATTTTTGAATTTAAGAAGACAGTAAAGATGGAAAGTATTAAACGAAATAAAACAGCGCAACGAAAGGCTTTTAGTAAGGCGTATTCTCAGCTCGAAAAATTATTAATTGAGGATATTACTGATTTAGAAGAAATAGAAACTTGTTTAGAATGGTTCAAACTAAAGGCAGAATCTTTAGAATTGGCTCATACAGAATATTTAAATGCTTTAACTAATGACGACGAATACATGACTGAATTTGAAGTAGTCGAGGATTACCAAGAAATAGCTGCAAGAATAGAACTGAAATCCAAACGGATATTAACTGATGCTTCGAAAAAACAAAGAGCTGTTAAGCTGAAGACAACAGGGGAGAAAGAGGTTAAAGAATGTCCAGAGATTCCTGTCACCTCTTCACCTGTTGAGACAAAGATCTTCAAGACGTCATCACCTTTGATGAAGATGGGATGTCGGAAAGATGAAGACCTGATTGAATTGAAGGAACAGGTCGAAGATGATGGAAAAGAAACCAGTGAGGTTATAAAGAATGTGACTGTTGAATCCAAGTGGTCCTCAAAAGACAAGAAACCAACCGAGTTGTGGCAAGATGAGGAGAAAGAGAGAATGGAAAAGCGGGTCGATAGATGGGATAAGAAACCATCAGAATTTGTTGATGAAAAAACCGAGAAGATCAAGACCATAAAGATGTTTGGAAGAAAGAAGGGAGATGAATCCATGCCGGTAAAAGATGGAGAAAGAAATGAAAAGGGAAAAGAAAAGATAGACGGTGAAAAAGACGAAGAGAACCATCCTATGAAGGTGTTGGTGAGAAGATTGAAAGATTCTAGAATAAAACAGACTGATGAGAAACAGAACAAGAAAGAAGTTGACCTGGACAAAACTATAGAGAAAGACTTGGAGAACTTAAATGAGGAAGATTATTCTGTTAATAAAGCTGGAAATCTGATTAAAAAGAAGAGAGGGAAGACTCAGGAAGAAGTGATGATTTCTAAAGGTAGAGAAGAAGATGATGAAGGTACACTAGAATGTAAAATAGGTGGAAGAGAAAAGGAAAAATTTGAGGGAAAAAGATTTGAACAAGTAAAAATTGGACGAAAATTTATCAAATGGAAAAACCACTCAATGTTTTGGAGCTCCCCCCCAAGAAGTTTGACAAGGAAGAACATGGGGTTTGAGTTTGAATTGACATTCTCAAACTCAAAGTGGGGAGAATGTTGGAAATCGGACTAGTAGCAGCTATCTATTTGTTTATTTTTAGTTAGAAACCTTTTGGCAACGAGGAAGTGACGCGTGACATTATTTTGTGAGCTGTAAAAAAATTTGGAAATGAAAAATGTTTTAGATCAATAGAAAATATGGAAGAAGTGTAGTTCTTTGTGTAAATAGTTAATTTTTGGCCCGAAGTAAAATTTGTTGTGCTGTCCTCAAATTTCCTTTATCTCAGATGTCAATGTTCGGTACAGCTGCCCATATTATGAATTTGAAACCACAATAATATTGTTCTATAATAGTATTTAAAATGATTCATGGTTATAGTAATTCCTATTTACATTTCTGTGGGACATCTTTTAATGATATTTTTAATATTTGAATACCCTCTCTCAAATGTAATTGTCTAAATGATTTTTTGTAAAGTATTTTTATAGTAAGTTTGTTATACTATTTTAGGACTAAAACAAAATGGTTGAGTTAAAAGCATATGTTTAGTATGAAGTGTAAAATCCATATCGAAAAAAACTTTATGTTAAAGCTATGAAACTTGAATGATATCTATCATTTTGTTATAGAATTTTTATATATAGTTAAGAACTTGATAAAATGACTTAGTAAATATATTTAAAGTTTATAAATGCAATTTCTAATAATACAAACTTAAAATATACTTTCTACAACAAATCATATGTAAACAGTGTTTAAAAAGGGTTAAAGTTAAGGTGTTATTTATAAATCAACTATAGGTTCTATGTTTATTAGTTACTTTCCTCAGATCAAATGCTAGATCATAAGTTTTCGTGAAATTTTCTATGCAGAATTTGTACTGATTTGTACTGGTGGGAAATTTTATTTTATGTCAACTTCAAATAAAATTAACTTACTTACCCAGATTTAACAAATGAATAAATGAACTTTATTTTTAGTGCTTGCAGAAGATGCTATCAAAGCTGCATTAAACAACTACAAAATCAAGAACAATTCTAATGAACCTTAGAAGCTCTTGTTTGATGTCATGTGAACTAGGCAGGTTATCTTGTATATTTTGTAATATAGTAAAACTGCTGTTTTTGTTCTGATTAAATATTTCTCCATTGTAATCCAAGTAACTTTATATACACTCAGATATCTACTCAAATTTTTGCATTATTACACTGAACTAATTGAAGACTGGACTTCAACTAATTGAAGACTGGATCAAAAACGAGCTAAGTGCCAAAAAGTAAATTTCCCGTAATTCCTCATTTTAAATTTGATTCTCCATAGAAATTCACATAATAAGTCATCTTTCAGGCCGTTTTTGACCTATTAATCATGGTAGTGGCACTTATCTGGATTTATAGGGTGTTTGTTGGTGATGGCACTTAGATTAGTTTTTCAGGTCAAACTCATTTTTATTAGTTTTGGCACTTAGCTCATTTTTGAAGTCCAGTCTTCAATTGACAATTTTACTAGGCATAATAGGGTGTATTGAAAAGCATTAGGAATAACAATGTTTTTCAATGATTAAAAAGTTAAACATTTCCATTATTAATTGCTATTTAAATTTCCTATTAACTTGGGTCATGTTTATAGAGTTATTTAACACTTCAACTTAGGGAGAAATATCCTTAAAAAAATTCATGTTGACAAATTACATTTCTAATTGGGTTAAAATATTATTTAACCCTTTCGATTAGACATCCTGAGATTTCTATTAAATCATACAAAGCATATATATGGGTTGTTGTTTATGCTGACCTAGACTATCTTGTTAATCTATCCCTATGTTCTCAGTATAAATATAAAATAATCAGTGTTGTTGACTTACATTTACTTAACATTTGACTTGCATACAAAACTTACATTTACATAAGTTAAAGTTAGTATTTAGAGGGAGAACATGATATTTCTTTACTTGTCCCTCTTCACTCATGCGTTTAATACAAGACTTATGCTATGAGTTGGTTCACTTTTACCTTAAAAAAGGCTGTATTTTCAAACAGTGTAGCAGTTTTATTTCGAGCAAGTTTAAGCAAAGTAGACAGTGATATTTTTTACAACTGTAATTTTTAGTAAAATATTTAATTCTGTGTATATTGGTTTAGCATGCCATTTTCATGAAACAATTTTTTACTGAAATAAAGTATTTATTTTTTTATCAAAAACATAACAAAATACACACGAGTTCACATTCCATGTTAGTTTAATTGACAAATAATTGATTGAAAAATATCTGAATATTGTAATGCAATGCAACTTGGACGATTGGGAACTCTTTAATTTGAAGCTATATATATTGGTTCTTTGAACTTCCTATTAAAGGAATTTCACTTTTCCAATTAGTGGTTCCTTCAGCTTCAACTTGTACACAGTTCAAATTCCAACTGTGAAACCTGTTTATTTTCAGATGAATGTTTCTTTCTTCGTGACTCTCAAAATTTGAAATAGCGATCTGGTATGAATCCAATTGATGCACCAACTGTCAGATTCGGAATACCATAGATTACATAGAGCTTTGGGTTCCAGTCATAAAATTTCTGCATAAAAGAAATTAGCATATAAGTTTGATTAAATATTTTTCTTAAACTTTATCATTAGACAGTCATGGTGACAGTTTTTGACATACCAGTTAAGGGTTAATATGTAAGCTAGAGCATAACATTGGAGATAAAGTTGAATTCCATAGTTTATCAGATGTTGAACTTAAACATGTACCAAATATAAGTGAGAATATATTTGAGTGTGACTTTAAAAAAGATGATTAGCACTAGGTCTAGCTTGGCCTCATTCAAGTGAGTTATGAAAAGTTGTGAAACCTGTAATATTAATATAAAATTCTCTGTGATAAATGTTTTCAACTACGTAAAATTTGAATTATGTAAGTGTTGAAAAACTCTAAAAGTGTAATTTTAGTGCAACTATTGGTTTTATGAAAAAAAACCAAGAAATTATTCTTATGGTTATGATTTTGTGTATTACTGCTGAGGTCCTGGAAATTCGTTCGGGAAGGTTAAATGCAAGCATCTGTTCTTTGCATAAAATAATTACGCATTTCTTTGATTACATTTCTAAATTTACAATACTCTCAGCAGATGCCTCCCAATAAACTGCGGCGTTTTTCAGGGATCAACTTTAGGACCTTTATTATTTCTAATATTTATTAACGACCTATGTAACTTAAAATTATATGGAAAATTAATAAGTTACGCAGATGACACGGTATTACTTTATTCGTTGGATTCAATTGATGATCTAAACTTTATGATAAATGATGACCTTGTAAAAATTCGTGATTGGTTTTTTCAAAACAAACTAAATTTGAACGTTAACAAAACAAAATATATGACCTTTAACCTCATTAAAAACCGTTCGTATCAGCTCTCTATTAAATACCACGAAAACTTCTGTAATAGTTATGGAAATTGTAATTGTAACCATATCGATCAAGTGTCAACTATCAAATACCTTGGACTCCATATTGATTCCAACTTAAAGTGGAAATCTCATACTCAAAATATCTCTGACAAACTAAGATTTGTTATGTTTAATTTTTATCACCTTAAACAAAAAATAAGTAATAAGCTTCTAATTAATTTGTATTATTCGTGGGTACATTCACAATTAATTTACGGCTTAACTATTTGGGGTGGGGATTATTTGGTAAATTTAAAAAGAATCAGCAAATTACAGGAAAGGTTTTTAAGGTTTTTTTTTAATAATACCAACTCGATTACTATAAACCACTTCAAATTACTGAATATTCTACCTCTTCGTCATCTTTTTTTTTATAAAATATGCCTGTATCTTTTTTTGAACCCACTGGAATGTACAAGACGTAACACTATAAATCCTCGAAGACCTAATGTAATTTATAATATTCCTAAGCCAAAAAAAACAATATTTTGTAATAATTTTCAATATATAGCCCCCAAACTGTATAATATGTTACCACTTGAAATCCAAAATAGCCCATCCAAACACTTATTTAAAAAAAAACTAAAAGAATTTTTGTTTACAATAGAAAATATTGAAACTTTTTTAATGTAGCTATTTTTGTTTTTATACATATTTTTTTGTAATTTTAAATCTGTATGACTGATAATTTTGTTTTTATTTTACTGACACCCTGTTTGCCACTCATATATTTTCTTATTTAAATATATATTTGGTCACCTAAATGGACTAGTAGGTCCCAGGTGATTATGGTTCTCTTTTTTTTTTTTTTTTCTTTTTGTAATTTTGTGTTGTGTGTTTTAAGTGTTTCTCTTGATTAAATAAATAAATAAATAAATAAATAAAAAAAAAAAAAAAAAAAATTCCGTTCAGTATGGCATCCATGTTTGACCTTATGGTAATGTATTTGAAAGCTTTGACTCTTAGATCATTAACTTCCTTTATTCATGAGAATATTTAAAAAATCACTTGCCTGAAAATCAGTAGCTGTAGCTGCCAAAATACCAATACATATGGCAATGCATGTCAAGATTGCATTCCGTTTGGCTTGAGTGGTATCAATAGGTCGAAAAAGAGTTCTATACAAAAGAATGGTCCAAGCAGAAGACGCGAAAAACAGTGCCAGGAGGTATGGGAACGTTGAAAAGATTTTAGCACCTACAATTAAAAAACATAGAAATTTTAAGTTATAGTTAATTTCACTACCTTTAAATGTTTGAGTAACATTTCCACTTTTAATAAATATTCTTAGTTATGAATCTAAAGGTAAACCCTAGTAGTGATCCTTTATTTGCTTATGAACCAAGAGTCTCCAAAGCTTTTACAGAGTGCGTACAGTCCTTAAAAACTCCTTAGATTGCCCTAGTCCTTACAAAAGGGCTCTTAAAGTCCTTAAAATTTACTCATTAGAGTCCTTACTTTTCAGAAGTACGTAGTTGTTTTTTCCTCAATGCCCTAATTCCGTTTCTTTCCAGCTGAGAAAAAAAATCCTGTATCATTCCAAACGTTCTGCAGCAAATGAGAAGTTAAAAAAACTATCAAAGCTCATGATTGGCGCAATTTATGGGAGGGAACGCCGAGCGTAATGTTAAGCAAAAGGTGTTTCTTATACTAAAAGCCTTAAAAAATCCCTGAATTTTAATTTCCAAAGGGCTTTAAAGTCGTTTCAGGGTGTCTACTAATTAGGGAACGTTCCCATACTACGTGACCCATTTTTTACTATTTTCAACCCTCCCCCCCCCTTTGTGACCACCCGTGGTATATGCCAAGACCCCCCTCTAGTTTTCACGTAGTAATTCATTAATACGGTTTTCAATCATTTTTTGCGAACAAAGTGAAAATAAAAAACTAATTTGATTTAATTTGTCTTTATTAATACAGTGCTTGCCGCGTGACGCCAAGAATGCGTGCATACTTAATGTAACAAGTGGAAAATATATTATCAAGAAGAAAAAACTTATGTAAAAGATAGAGGATATTGACAAAACCCTAAGCCCCCACCCTCCCCCCTGTGACCAAGCGTGATGTTTTAAAACCTCCCTCCCCCCTGAACGGGTCACGTAGTATGGGTACATTCTCTTATGGGAAAGTCCTGAAACCCTACAAGCGAATTTTTTTATGCTTCCTGACTTTTGCCTGTAAAGTTGGCTTTGCGCATGTTTACGGCAGGTAGAAAAAACAACTTAGCGGTCACGATCACGGTTTTCTTTTTTTCGCGTTGATGTCTTTGGCTTTAACAGCTTTTTTTTTTTTTAGAGAAAGTGTTCCAAGGCCGTATCTAAGGGGAGGTTTCAGGCATTCAAACCCCTCCCGAAATTTTTAAATCAATAATTTTTATAGTGTTTTTTCCTTGAATGTTGTGTCTTCAAACAACCAGGGTATAAAAATGAGTTAAAACCCTTCTTTTAAGGCTATAAATTCCAAAATTTTCTGGGGGAGAACCCCCGTAGTAGAAATTGGAAAATCTATTATTATATGTACTATTGTCTCGTGAGTTTTCCTCATTGATGTAAACTAAATGAGTTTAAAACACTCAAAATGAGTTTAAAACACTACTTTTAAGAGTAAATTTAAAATTTCCAAAACTTTTCTTGAGTTGGACCCCAAAACCCCCTTGAAATTTTACCGTTTATTATACTATTCTTTTTTCTTTTAACATTCTTAACATTATGCTCTTTGAGTGCAATCCAAAAAGTCTCAAAATAAGCTAAAACACTATTTTGATGGGTGAATTTATAGAATTTTTCAAGGGGAGGAGGGAGGACCCACCAGACTCCCCAATTTTACTTTGGATTAATATTGTAAACACATTCTTTTGAAATTTAGTGCAACAAAATTTATATACTACGTGTAAGTCATCTAAAAATTATTGTATGAAAGTACTCGTAAAGGTGGTACTTCGAAATTAATGCGAAGTCCAAACCCCTCCCGAAACAAAAGTCTGGTTACGGCCCTGAAGTGTTCAGTTATAGTAGTCAAATAAAATTCCACTTGTAGGAGGTTTTCCTCACCTTTTCCCGGTTTGGTGTACATGAGGAGGAGTGAGGCGGACGCGGCGGCGGTGGAGACGGCCCACAGGTGTTTGAGCGAGAAGAAGCAGGTCGCGAGGAGCAGGACGAGTGCGGAGGCGACCTCCGCCGTCCCCGCCAGGGCGAAGTACTGCCCCCGCGACGCCCGCAACCACTCGCTCAGCCACATGAGCGAGAAGTACAGGAAGGCCGTCGAGAAACTGAAACAATGGATGATTATAATTTTTTTAACCAATTGGCGGGTACTAGATTTATCATCTTTGATCACTGAATTGCCCTACTCAGCGGGCATCTGTGGACCCGACCCGAGCCATGGAGGTGAGGTGCTAATACCCGCGCCACACACACATTCGCTCGCACAACCCCTTATTACAGAGGGGATACATTCATTCATAACACACAAGGACGGAAACTGACATCCATATGCCAAACGGGGATTCGAAACCAAGACGTGCGGCTTCGCAGTCATGCTATACCACAGGCCAGTACGTCGGCTGATTATAAAAAATGGCCGTATTCGATGATAACTTTTTGAAACGCAAGTGTTTTTCAAACATTTGAAATAATCTGTTAAAATTCAAGTAATGCGAAGTCAAGGCTCAACAAAAATCAAAATTTTGAAACACTATACCGGACATCATAGCCTCTAGAAAACACATGCCCGAATAAAATTTGTAAATGAGAAAAATTCGAAATCGCTAAATTAGATATGGTTTTAAACTTGTTCATGAAAAATGGGGTTTAACAGTCTTACCTGACGAAGAATAGAAAAATAAGTTGAAAATAAGCTTGAAAAGTTTCATTTGTAGTAGTTGGCATTGTCTTCATTTCTTCCTAAAACGGACGAATGGAATGAAATTTCTTATAGTTTCTTTATGGACAAAAATGGTCGGAAAAAAAAATCAACATCCAATACCTGGATTCTTTGAGGTGTAAAATTGTGCGTGAATTGTTCAATGTCTTGAGTTGAACAGCCATTGGACCACGCAGCCTGTCGGATGATCTTTTGGGCTCTTGACCACAAACCTTTGGACAGGAAAGATTCAATTGATTCAGGAACAAAACTGTGAAACATAAAATGTAAATAACAGAGCATTCATTTCTTGCAATAAAAAACTATTTCATTAGAAGGAAATTAAAGTATATATCGACAGCCACGTTGAAAAAGCCTGTAAGTGCAAAACCTCAAAGTTTTCAGGAGACAGAAAAAACTTATTAGGTTATTACAGGTTAGGAAAAGGTTATAACAAATCGTCATGGAGAAGTTTTCAAGCGTCTTTGGCCAATTTTGGTGGCACTGAGATGTGCGCAAGGCCATCTTTAACAAGTACAACTCACAACCTTATTTTCGCCAAAAAATGTTCTTACAGGCTTTTGCAACGTGGCTGTCAATATAGAGATTATACAATACTTTTCGGCGCAAAACTGAGTATTTATATTTTTATTTGTACCTGAAAAAATTTTAGATTGGATAGTCGCACAAAATTGAAAAAAAAAACCGTTTTGGATGGTATCCCTTTCAGTCCTAGACTGCCTGAGATTGTCATTGAATCCTATGGAAAAGTTGGGGCGGTCAGGAGACAATAAGGAAGCAGCTTAAGGAGAAATTTCAGGATACATATGTTACGGGCAATGTGATAAATCCGGGCATTATTAATAATACCCGGGCAATGTGATAAATTCAGTGGAATTTATGAATGAAATTTATCACTTTGCCCGCCTCCACTTCGGGCATTATTAATAATGCCCGATTAATCACTTTGCCCGTAACATAATATATCCCCAGAAAATAACGGATTTTCCTTAACTTCTGACCAAAGGAAACTAGAAAAGTACCCCTATCTCCCCGAAATTCCAATGCCTTTATGAGTCCATTCCGTTCTACTTATTAATCTTTCTCATTGCTACTCTTCAAGCTTTTACTGCTCTCTCAGCTTCAGTCATTTACTCTTTTAAGAAAGCCAAAAACTCATGACTATATAGATTTGAAAGTGACCTTATCCGACTTACCATAAAGCTATACATAGGAACAGCGGCATGGAGCTCAAGGCGATGCTGTACTGAATCCAGTCTTGTGCCAGCCACACGATCAGCGGCAGAAGGAAGTGAGCCAAGCACCAACCAACGTGGCCCATCAGTCCATACACCAGCCGGTATTCTTCACCTATTACTTCCATCACTGAAACAAAAGCCATGCGTATTTCATGTGCTCCATGTAGCTTTTTAGCACATTTTAGGTAGAACATTTGCATCTTGATGAATTTAATATGAAAAAATTGTGAATAATATAGTTCCAAGTGTAGAAGGGGGTCTGGTCGTATTACCCCTTTATACAATACAACCCAGGAAAAACAGTATTGTATAAATAAACGACAAAATTTCAAGTGGGGTTGGGGGTCCTCCTTCAGAAATTTTTTCGAAATTTTACCCTCTATCTAAGGGCCTAGCTCACCAACCTTCAGTTAAAGATAATCTCAAGTTAAAAAGTGTTTAACTGGCATAGCGGCTAAAGCGGTCGTTTTCGAGGCTTCATATTGGTTCTTTTGAATCGCTGTTCGCCGCTTTAGCCGCTAATGCCAGTGAGACACTTTTTAACTGGAGATTATCTCTAATTGAAGGTTGGTGAGATCCGCCCTAAGTAATGTTTTAACTCATTTTGAGACCTAAGGGTACACCTAAAGAGGACCACTCCTTTTGGGTCACATGATTTTCAAGGAAAGAAAATTGGTTTGAAAATTTCGGAGGGGGGTACTCCTAAAATCTCCCCTTGGATACGGCCCTGGTTTTTGGTATTATGTTCTTTTTACGTTAACGAGTTAATTAATGGATAACATTTTTCCTAATGTACGTTTAACATTGTAAAGTCAGTTTACTAGAATTTAAATCACAGAGCTTATGTTCATATGAGCTAACAAGTTAAAAAAATCTTTAGAATGTCACTAACGATATCAATTTTCGATTTCATCCATTGAATATAAATAACATAATTAGGCAATATTAAAAGATAGTGAACTGAAACAGGTTGAGTATCTGGGTAATGAGTGTTGAGGATCGTTAATGTTTATTAAGAGTCATAAATTACTTTTTTGCATTTCGATTAATGACGTATACGTAACCGCAAAATCGAAGTATCAAACACTAAAATCTTATAAAAACAACCCAATTTCTGCAAAAAGATTTTGAAAAATGAAAGTAGATAATTATTATTAAACTGATAGGAATTTCCTCTGGGACCACTTATTTTTGTTATTCCTAATTTCTTTCCTATTTTTTTGTGTTTTAGATTTTATTGTAATAGTGAGGGAGGAATGAAGTATCAGTCTAAATCAGGCCTGCTCAACATGCGACCAGCCAGCTCATTGATTGTAAAAATTTTTAAAGAGGGAAGAAATTTTGTCTAAAAGATGCACTTCTTTGCAAATCTTAAATGATTTGCATGCGAATTCATCTTTGGAAAAATAATGCCCTTTAAAGTTTACCCATTGCGATTTCAAATGCTAAAAACGTTTTATACCTGTAACAGTTTATAATAGTTGAAAAAAGTGAAACTTCTTTAAAAAAAATAATTTTAGTGCATTTGTTTGCAATTTGTTTTGAATATGTAATTAGCTAATATTTATAATTTCTCTCTCTATTATTCTAAATAATTTATAATTTTCCTCAACGTTATGAGCATACAATAAGAAAGCGAGATGGGTATAGAGAATTTTTGTGGCCCGCGGTGAGGTGTGTTGCCATAATTTGTCCGAATCACCTTTAAAGTAGAGTAGACCTGGTTGAAGTAAAATTAGATAATACAAAATCAAGTAAGCACGTACACTAATCTTCCAGAAAAACTACTATACTCAAAGCAAACTCATAAGACAGAAAGCGAGAACAAATAGAGCTCTTACAGTGGAAGAGTAAAATGTGAGACATCCTCAACTGTGTTTATACTCTGTCAATATAAGCTTATCATGAGTTTAATAAGATAAGAAGGCCTCATATCTTAGATTTTCTTGTTTTCGATTAAGCCATATTCCTAACACTTATTCAAGAAATGTTTTTGATCTAAGGCAGTTAGGTTTTTCACTAAAGTTAGGGTTCCCAAAGTGGATGCCAAGGAAAAACGAAATAAAAATAGCACTATTCTTAAAATTTCATCTTTAATCAGTTCTAGTCTAAGAGCCAGTAAACAGCTGATGACACATATTTTAGGAAAGCCTTAAATTTTCTCACTGAGTCAGTTGTACCTACCGTCCATGAGGTGGGAGTTAGTTAAGCCCAGTCGCGGTAGGTTCAGCGTTGCGCAGGTGTGTCAAGTGTGTTAATTTGATGAACTAAAAAAGTATTTTAGGAAGGCTGCCGTTTTGACATGTCAAAATATATTATGATATGTACTCAAAAACAAAATGGCAGACGATTCCCACGGTTATGACGTCATGGCAGACCATTTAAAAATTTAAAGTAACGAAATGGTGGTAAAATAGTCGTCATATACGGCATTTAAAGCACCATTTATACTAGTGTTGGCAAGACTAGTGCAAGAATCGTCAAGTTTCGTCATACTTCCTTGCACTAGTCTTCCAGACACTAGTGTAAATGGTGCTTTAAATGCCGTACATAACGACTGTAATACCATCATTTCGTTACTTTAAATTTTTAAATGGTCTGCCATGACGTCATAACCGTGGGAATCGTCTGCCATTTTGTTTTTGAGTACATAAAATAATATATTTTGACATGTCAAAACGGCAGCCTTCCTAAAATACTTTTTTAGTTCATCAAATTAACACACCTGACACACCTGCGCAACGCTAAACCTACCGCGACTGGGCTTAACTAACCCCCACCTCATGGACGGTAGGTACAACTGACTCAGTGAGAAAATTTAAGGCTTTCCTAAAATATGTGTCATCAGCTGTTTACTGGCTCTTAGACTATTCGTAAGGATTTTAGTCCCAACATCTTATGCTGCCTTTAAGAAAGTTTTGCTTCATTTTACCCCAACATGATTAACCGAATTTCCGGGAAATTTTTTTTAATAATTTGTAAGTAGCGCGTGCTTTGTTTAGTAAATTGAAAAAAATTTAAAGCTAAGGCGTTTTAATTAGAAAAATAATCCGAAGGTGGATTGAAAAAAATATATGGTTAATTTCTTAATTAATAACTAATTAATTATCTTTTAACTGAACTTTTTATGCTAAATTATTTTTTCAAGTTTCTCTAGATTTTAGAAAATAGGAATCACTCATCCCAAGTGTCATTAAGCATTAAAATACAAAACCCTTCCCTACTTTTATCATTAAGTAATACCAGAACGGCCCCTATATGTTCAGTTGTATTCTTGTTAATATGTTAAGAATCATCGGCAAATATATTACTGAATGAGGAACTTGCATGATTTTTTTTTACATTTTTATCCGATTCTCCACGAAAAGTTAGGCTGATTAGCAAAATTTCAGGTTGATTAAGAAAGTTTTTCAATTAAAAAACCTTTTTTAAAAGTCACCTTTTTTAAAGAGCGCGAAAACACTTAAATCGAGTTGACAAGACAGTGACGTCACTGATCTGTGTCATGGGAAGAGGTCTATCGTAAGAGTAGTGTTCGGCACTAGTTAACTAGAACTAGTTGCAACTAGTAGTTAACTACTGATCAACTAGTAGTTAACTAGTAGTTTAACTACTTTTAGTTTAAAGTAGTTCAACTACTAGTTTAACTACTTTTTTAACTAACTACTAGTTAAAACTACTTTCAAATTTTCAACTACTTCAAAAAAAATTATATTTAAAATTTAAAGAGATATTTAAAATTTTTATCAAAGGTAGAGTACTCAAATACCATAACCAGAAATAAAGACCATTTTTGCACGAAGTATAAACGTTTTTTGTGATATAGATTAGAAAGATGTATTAGAATTTTGCCAAAAAGTAGGTTATGAAATTAAATAAACTAGTTAACTAGTAGTTAACTACTTTGGGAAATAGTTAACTACTAGTTGCAACTAGTCCCAGGAAAAAATAGTTAACTACTAGTTACAACTACAATTTCCCAGACTAGTTAGTAGTTGGTAGTTAACTATTTTTTGCCCACTAGTTGCCGAACACTACGTAAGAGGTATACAGAAAGAGGTCGATCGCGCACATGCATAGTGACGTCACTGTCTTGTCAACTCGATTTAAGTGTTTCGCGCTCTTTAAAAAAGGCAACTTTTATAAAAGGTTTTTTAATTGAAAAACTTTCTTATTCAACCTGAAATTTTGCTTATCAGCTTAACTTTTCGTGGAGAATCGGATAAAAATGTTAAATTAAAAAAAAATCATGCAAGTCCCTCATTGTGACTAAAAATCTTACTACTACTGTATTTATCACTCACAAGAATAAGCAGCGAGTAGATAAATGTTGACGATTCCAACGCTGATGACGAATCTCAAGATGAGGAATGTGGCTGGGTTCTGGGACCAGGCAATGGCCACAGCACTGGCGAAGAGAATCAAGCCGCTCGCCAGAGATACAGATCTGCGGCCGAATCTGAGATAAATAACGAAGATTGGCACGTCTGGGGTAGATATACAATGAAGTCATTCACTTTGTTTCAATTGAGACTTTTTTCCCTTTATGGTTCCATTGTAATTCGTTAATTAGGAAAAGTCATGTAGGAATAAGATCACATGGGTAAAGGAAGGTAGTAAACGCGTAGTTTCTAAGTTTACTTAATTTGTCGTAGTTGAAACGACCATTAAATTTCAGTTATTGGAGGATGTGTAAAAACTTTCTAATTAGAAGAACCGAAATCGGCAAAATATATTTCTGATAGAATAAGTATATAAAAAGAAAGTTAAAATTTTCTAAAGAAGATTTCGCATGGCAAAGAATAACTTTAAGGGGAATGACCAATAAAACTCTTTTATGATAAAATAATTATTTCATTACCTATTTCGGTTTACATAAATGCTTCGAAATAAATAAAAATTCAACTTTAAAAACATTAATCACACACTTTTTAATCAATACACGATTTATTAAAAAAATTTATGTACTAAATAATTTTGAAAAAAAAGCCATATTTGAATAAATTTTCTTAAATTATTTTGTGCTTAGGAAGTTTTTTTCAATACCTCAAAAGATGTTCATGAAGCGCATAAACAAAATTACGTGACAACAAATACATTTGTAACGACGACCTAAAATTTTTAACCATAAAATTTCATTTTCTAAAACAACGTCTTTTACTGTGGTTTTGGGGTACATTGACTTTGTTTTGTCTTGTATCATAATAAGCTGCACGGTGCATTTTGCCGGAGGGAGCATTCCTGTATAATGGTTGTTTCATTTCCATTTCGAGGTTACGATGAGTTCAAGCGTGATCACTTTTTCTGATACTTAAAACATTTTCTTTCGTTTAGGTTTTTGTTCGTTTCTTCCTCATGTTTACCTAAGTATTATTACCTTAACTTGAGAAATATTTCAGGGGATTCTTTATATCAAATACATATTCCATTGAAGTATTGTACAAGACATATACTTTTACACAGGACTTCAAGAAGCACTTAGGAAAATAACAAGCACTATTACTAGCCTAAGAACTGGGCATTGCAGGGGCATAAAAATTCATCTGTATAAGACAAGAGCCTGCCCTATTTGTAACAACTGCCCTGAAGTGCAGCTCACGCCAAGGTATATTTTAGAGTGCACGGTTATTGCTCCAGAGGTGCTAAAGCTCGGCTTGGTGCCCCTCTACCACCCTCTACTACAGGAAATCTTATATTGCCCTGAGGCGCCAAGAGCCGCTGTCATCAGTGCCTTGAGGACACATAAATGTAGAAGTCCATGGACACGACAACAAAAACAACATTGAAGTATCAAATTAATTCATTAGTTTTATTGTTAATATTAAAAATATATATATTAACACATATTTTTACGACCATCTTTACGTGCAAAGTTATTATATTATAAAGTTATTAACTAAATTAACCTGATTTTTTTAGAAATCTTTAAAACCGTTTTATTTTAACCGTAAAACCCTAAAACCGTTAAAACCGTATTTGGGGTAGACTCCCGTATAGCATAATAGACGGGGATATATCAGCTTCCCAAAATCCAGTACCCGCCCATTGAATAAAAAAAAATTTAGACTCCCGAGTGTTTGCTATACATAAAAAGTTTCATATTGTGCTTTAGTGACCTGGTTTAAGATTTTTTAATGAGAAAAATTAACTTCGAAAAACTTTCCGATTAAATCTAGCGCAATTTGTCATGAATTTAAAAACTTATATTTTCTCCTTTAGAAATAAAACATTTAAGATCACTTAGTTTTTCTTAAGCTACACCAAGAAATCTAAATACATTACTTGGACATCAGCAGACGAATGGTAATCCCAGAGAGTAAAATTCCTAATGCATAGACGCATTTGGAATAGATGATGAAGTTCACGTTAAAGCACCCACCGGTGTCCTGAAAATTAATTTAGTCCCATCGAATTATCTTCCATTCTTCACTGATATTAATAAAAAAGTAGAAAAAGTTCTATATTTTGATGGTGGCTTACCTGACCTGCAATAAAGTCCGCTTCTAGGTATTTCTCGCAAGAGTGGATCTTGAGCGGCATTGCTGTGGCAGACTGGCATTGCTGGGAACTGCAGTTGGCACTGAATTGGTCAATTGATTCAGTCTCTGAAATAAATTAATAGTTGAGCTAAATTTTGGATAATTTGTTTATAAAATTATGCCACTTGTTTTTTATTTTAGTTAGGATTTAATTAAGACCAAATCAACGAACGAAAAGTTAAATTTTTAATGGGCAGCATAAATGAATATTTCATCAAAAAATAATCAACACAGACAGTTCTTTTATTTCTGGTTATTACTTACTGTTTTAATAGCATAATTTGCTTTGAAATACGGACTACTTCATGGATCCAATGAATATCAGGTTTCTTTTAACTACATCTTATAAATTTGTGGTTAAGTCACATTTAATTTACCCTTATTCCAGCTATTCTTATTATTATTACAATTTAGTTATTAACAAAAAAAAGAAAGAAATACAAAAACAATACAAATACAAATATTGTTCACTAAGGGGCTCTAGTCCTTCCAAGTGAAACATAAAATTAACTATTTAATTACTATTTATAAATGAAGCAAGGAAAAAAATACAAAACTTTGAAAACGTAAGAGACAAAAACAGTCATATGAAAAAAAACCAAGGAAACATACATTCACAAAAAAGCACAAATAAGAAATAAAAACATTTGGCAAAAAACGCAGAGCACAAAAAAAAAAAGATTATATTATTTAGATAGTTAATTTAAATATCCTCTCTAAAGACATAAAAAAACCCTATCTATAGAAATATTATAAAATTAGTGAATAGGGTCTTTTTGTAGTTTTCTTGGGTGAAATAAACTAAAAGTTAGGTTTTTATTGAATGATGGGCGTCATTTAGGGGGGGCAGGGGGGGGGGCAATTGCCCCCCCCCAAGGTTTCCACTTTTATGTGAAAAATAGCTGCAATTCCCTTGAAAAAATGAAAAATCTGTAACTTCCACAAGGAGCATCGGGTGTAATCCAAATTAAAGTTGCAAAAGCAGTTAAAACACTACTTTTGGGGGTCAAATTTCATAAAATTTTCTTGGGGGAGAACTCCCAAACCCCCTCTAAAAGTTTGACGCCTGTTATACAGTGTTTTTCCCTTAAAATTTCTTCCACTTACCAGAGGCAGTTAACTTTGGGTGTTTCCCAAAGAGTTTGAAAAGGCAATAAAACACTAGTTTAAGGGAGCGATTTTGAAAATTTTTTGTGAGGGCGGGACCTAGCCCCCTCGAAACTTTGACTTTTATTTTTTACTTTTTTATCTAGAAAAATCTGTGGTTTAGAATGAACTGTTCTCTTCGAATGTAAACCAAAGGGCATCAAAATGAGCTGAAACACTACTTTAAGAAACAAATTTCAAAAAATTTTCTGGGGGAGAACCCCCAGACTCCCTCTTAAAATTCTATGTCTGTTATACAGTGTTTTTCTCTTGAAAATTCTGCATGCAGCCTACAAGAGGCGGTTCCCCTTGGGTGTTCCCCAAATAGTTTGAAAATGAGATAAAACACTAGTTTAAAGGGGAATTTTCAAATAACTTTCTGGGGGAGGATTTGAAACTTTATGTTTATTTTTAACTTAATTTTCCCTTGAAAATTTTTTGGTTTCCAAGGAAATATTCTCTTTTGATGTAACCCAGAAGGCCTCAAAATGAGCTAAAACACTACTTTTAGATGCAAATTTTAAAAATTTTTTGGGGGGGTGACCCCCATTTTTACTTGGAGCTCACGCTGTAAAATTTAAACATTAGTGTGTGTAATTTTAAGTGATCTAAATCTTAATGTATAACGTACTCGTTAGGGGTACCTTAAAAATAACGTTGAGTCAAACCCCCCAAAAAAACAAAAGTCTGGTTACTGCATGGTCCAGCCCCATGAAAAAAAATCTTTGCCCCCCCCCCAACCAAAAACTGAAATGACGCCCCTGACTGTTGAAAAGGAGTATTCCATAACAAGTGTTATTCTTACGAAAGTGTTTTTCTATTTTTTTGTAACGGTGAAAATAACATTTTTAGTCGCATGTAAACACGCCTGAAAAACAAAATTAAAAAACTTTTTTTTTGTTAAATTGGAAATACGACCCTTATCCGCATGCTTTACAGCAATACACTTAAAAGAGTAAAGAAAGAAGACTACAGGGATTAAAGCTTTTTTATATTAATTGAGTTCCAAGCGCTGGAGATGGTCCTAGGTCACGTGGTTCGCCTGTGGTCTGATTTGATTTAATTAGAGTCGCATGTCAACTGCCCAGCGAACAATCGCGGCGGGCCAGGGCCGTTTAGAGAGGAAGCCGGCTGCAGTTATAGCATCCAAGGTTAATAGCACGACAAGGTATTTAAGTGATTGCCATGCTTCGAAAAAGCAGAGGAGTTTCATTTGTGCCCATTATTTTGATATCCTCTTCATCGTGAGCTTTAGGGTTCAAGCTAGAGAAAAATTCCTTCATAAAAAAGCTAAAATTACTAAGTTGTTAGATAGGCAGTGTTTTTTTACTGGAAAAATTTAATTCATAGAAAATAACCAAAGAACAAATTCAATACCAAATATTTCTTTAAAATATTTTAAACAAATTCAAGAATTTATGTTCTACGAATTTTTTTGACGTTCCTTTCGCATTTTACGAAAAAGATCTCATCCCTGGTGAGCTTTGCAAATAACACCGTAAGTTCTTAGCCTTGTTAGAATCATTAGGGCTTAAGTAGGTTTACAAAGAGAAAATTTAGAAGTTTTAAATTTTGAGGGAATTTTTAATGCGTAGGAAATTAAATATTACATCGACCTTAGTATATTCAGTGACTGCCGTAGATTTTTTTTTTATTTCAAAATAAATCTAGATTTTAATAGCTTTCCTAATTTACAAAATGGCTGAAAAGTTTTAGAAATCCCCTTTATTTACATTAAAAAGGGGGTTCAAGAAACATGGGCGTAGCCAGGGGGCGGCAGGGGGGGCAGCTGCCTCCCCCCCTAAATTTTTCTTAACTCTTCAGAAATTTTCCCCCAAAATAATTTTTTCTGTAAAATTGAAAAACATTTTTAAAATTTTTTTTTCTGAAAAAATTTTTTAAAGCTGAAAATATGTGCCAAACAAACGAGCTCATATGTGAGATGTGGCGGAAGAATTCAAGCAGAATTCATTTCATTCAGCATTTTTAGTTCCCCAAACGACCGGGCCAGTCAAAATATTCGACAAATTCAAAGATACGAGATAAGATACAACCCCAGTTGACCACCTCCCGCGGAGTGGAAATCTATTGAACGGCTAGAAATGGGAAGAGTTGACAAACAGCCCCAAGATAGGGTAAAGTAAACTCGTTACTGGTCACACCTGTTGTTCACGTACAGGAGCCAGCGGGGGGTGAACGCTACCTCTTTCCTATGTTGTCCTCTACTGTCCTAATTGGAGAAGAAATGGGGGTGAGGGGGAAATGCTCTTCCCAAACCACAAAATCCAATTTTACGTACACCTCTGCCTTTGACAATGGATTAGGGTGTGAAAGAGTATCATAAATCTTCGGCACTCAACGACTTAAACAAGCAAGGGGGCTTCAGGTGTCTGGGTGTGTCAGGAAATTGTTTCAACGTGTTTCTCAAGTGTTTACACAAAACAGAGGGGTCTTTTGTGAACCCAGCCATTATTATTTCGAAGCTTCGGCTGACCTTTCAACGAATAGAAAGAAAGCCGTGTGGTCATTGGCTATTCCTGCAGAAAATACCCTTTAGTCTAAGATAAGAAAGTTACTAATTTTGGAAGATAAAGAAAAGTTTGAGATCTCTTCTATACTCTGTGGCCTAGTCAAGATAATTTGACTAAACAAAGCAATGAAATTTGTAGAGACAGAGAGGTTACCGCCGTTATTTATTCAGCAGTTGAATTTGCTAACTATTTGACTGGTGCAATCACCATTCGCCACACTATCTTTAAGAATGAGTCAATATCAGAGAGACATAATTTAAACAGAACAGTTCAAGAAGAATATAAAAATCAATGAGTAAGTAAATAGGAGTCTAACTCTCTGTTCTTCTCTATCTACTTTTTATTCCCGTCTTCGCTCTTTTTTCTCTTTATTTTTTTCTCTCATTTCGTTCTTCCTTTATGCTTTTTCTTCCCTTCCTCTTCCTCTCTTTATCATTCTTTTTTCTCCTTTTTCTTTTTGTCTCATCTCTTTTTCGGTCCCATCCATAGAGTTATTTTTTTCTGACGTGGAGAAAGCGCAACCCTACTTTTGGGTTGACAGAATCAAATCACGTGACTTGCGGACAGAATCTGTGTTCCCTGTAACCGTAAGATCTATTCTCCATTACATTTGCATGGCGGGAAACCCGCGTGATTTAACTGAGAATAAATAAACCTGTTTTTATATAATGGTTCATTATTGCTGTGCTATAGGATGCAAGGAAAAATCTTCCAAGGATAGCAAAGTTTCATTTCATAGGTAAATTCTAAAAGAATATGTTTTATTTTCATTTTTACATCAGTTTTAGTTTTCACTACCCGATTCATCCCGGTGGATTGGGATGATAAGAATGAATCTCATATTCATTTTTAACATAAGTTGCTAAATTTAGTTGAAATTTCTTACTTGTTAACTTTGGGTACATTCGTAAAATCGAACTCGTTTAACCAGTTAAACGAATTATGCGAATTGAGCGTTCCTAAAGTCAACCGGTTATAGTCAACCGGTCCGGCAAAAGCATTTTTCAAGATTTCTATTACATATTTTAACTAAATGATGCTCTTGGTTTGATGACCACTTACTTAAATGTGGCACCAATCAAGAATGTCTTTTGGTTGTGTGAACATGCATATCGAGAGATATTTTAAAAGAAAATGTTTATTTACTTAGGTTAGGTCTACTCAATGCAACACATCATCTTTGCAGAGGAAAAGAACACGGTTTAATGCTTGCTAAAAATTGGCAAAAGCCTTTATCAGGCTTTCAAGATTTCTATTGCATGTTTTTAACTAAATGATGCTCTTGTTTGATGACCACTTACTTAAATGTGGCACCAATCAAGAACGTCTTTTGGTTGTGTGAACATGCATATCAAGATTTTCCCAATTGAACAAATATAAATTTAATTTACCTAGGATAAGTCTCAACAAGGATCTATTCATTAGCAAAGAATATTAATATATTGTTAAAATTTGTATTATTTTGTTCATTCTTCAGTGTAGATGCTAATAATATTTTTATATTCTGTTGCAGAGATCATTACCAGGGCCTACAGCAGAATTACTGAAGCGCGTAAAAAAGCAGGAAAATTCAACCACAAAGTTTAGTCTAGAGCTTAGAAGTTTTGCCATGACTCTACATTTTTACTCCCCTAAAGCTTACAAGTATGTAAGAAAGATGTTTAACACATGTTTACCCCATCCCTCTACCATACAAAAATGGTATAGAGCAGTAGATGGGTTTGAACCTGGATTTACTCAGGCAACGTTAAGGATCCTAAAGGTTAAAGTTGAAGAAGCTGCGTTGAAGAAAGAACCGCCACCCATCTGTGCACTCATAATGGACGAGATGCACATTCGTCAACATATTGAGTTCGATGGCCAGAAACACACTGGGTATATAGATCTGGGAACAGGCCTGGAAGATGAAGAGTTACCAGTAGCTACCCAAGCACTGGTATTTATGCTCAATTGCATAAATGGAAAATGGAAGGTACCTGTAGGGTATTTTTTCATTTCAAGTCTTGATTCTCAAGAAAGGGCAATTTTAGTGAAGAGGTCCCTTGAATATCTTCATGAAAGTGGAGTAAATGTGGTGAGCCTCACTTTCGACGGGGCTAGCGTGAATCTAGCCACTGTTAGAATTTTGGGTGCGATATAGATGTTTGCAATCTGCGCCCTTCATTCCCCCACCCTATTACCAAAGAGGATATATTCATATGGCTGGATCCCAGCCATATGATTAAGTTGGTAAGAAACATCCTTGGGGAGAAGAAATCAAATCCAAGAGATGGGTTCATAAAATGGGCACATATAGTCAGATTGGAAAAGTTACAAGATGACGAGAAGCTGCTGGTAGGAACTAAGCTGCGTAAAGCCCACATCGAATGGTTTCGACAAAAAATGAAGGTGCGGCTGGCGGCTCAGACATTGAGTGACAGCGTGGCTGATGCTTTGGATTACTGCGAGCAAGACCTCAAGCATCCTGACTTCGAAGGGGCATCAGCAACAGCAAAATTCATAAGAATAATCAACGACTCTTTTGATGTGCTGAATTCTAGGAATTTACTCAGCAAGGGTTACAAGCGACCCTTATCAAGTAAAACTGGAAATGATTTTTTTTTGAATTTGTTGAAAATGCTGAAATGCCTCAAAGAACTGAAAACTGCTCCTAATGGAGAACCCATCGTAGTGAGCAGAAGCCGGATGGGGCTTTTAGGATTAATAATTTGCCTGCGCAGTGTTTCCTCAATTTTTAAAAACTTAGTTAAAGGCCCTGATCCAACTCTGGATTTTCTGTTGACGTACAAATGCTCCCAAGATCATCTGGAGATGTTTTTTTCGGCTATCCGAAGTAAAAGAGGTTATAATAATAACCCCACATGTAAGCAGTTCAAGGCTGCTTATGCTAGGTTGTTGTGTCATGTAGAAATTATCAGCGGAGGAAATGAAAATTGTATTGCACTTGATAGCAGTACAATTCTTAACATTTCCTCTGCTGTTAATATCTACAGTAAATGCATTAACAATGACCTAGCAGTTGATGAAAATGATAAGAATGAAGATGACCTAGCAGAAGCAGTTGATGACCTAGCAGTAGCAGTTGATGAAAATGATAAGAATGAAGATGAAGGTGCCCCACTCAATGGATACATATGTGATGTGTCATCTCACATAGCTGGCTTTGTGTGTAGAAAACTGAAGAAGACCTTAAAATGCATCCCTTGCATTACATCACTATTAAGGGATTCATCCACCCAATTTCCCTGCAACAATAATTTTCAATGCAGCAACTATGTATGCAAAATCACCGATCGTAAAGATAAAGGAGGGTTGCAATACCCTTCCAACGATGTCATCAGAGCATGCTATGTAGCTGAAAAGGCAATTCGGGTTAGAGATGCTGCAGGAAAGCTGTGTGTGAAAAATGTTGTAAGCAAGCTTATTTTATCCTGCTTTGACAGTTTAATGTCCCAATCTACCCACAAGATTTTTAGTTCCCTTGATGAACATTCTCTACAACATGGCCTCTTAGACAACCATAAATCTGTGCTGTTAAAAACTGTGCTCTTCGAATATATTAAAATTAGACTTTACCATGTTGCCAAAGTTAAAACCCAAGTACTCCAAAGAAAAAAGTGCCGAAGTATTCTTACTAAAACTACAATTTTTAAAGGGCAATAATAAGATTCTACATATTATTTTCAAAACATATTTTTATTAGCTGGAGTTTAGACTATTTTTAAGTGTTGAAAGTTATTTCACTCCATTTTAATCAATGTAGAGCTCCTTAAGTTGAATTTAAAGTGTTTTTTTTTTAAAATATTGTGTAAGAATTGGCCAAAAAGGACCATTTCAAAACTAACTTCAAAATGCTACTCCTCACTCAATATAAATTTTTTAGTTTATTTTTGTTCTCACCATAAATCAAACACGTCTTCGGTTTGACGGATTTTAGAATATCTTAATTAGTTTCAGAGAAATAACTTTTATAAATTTTATGCTATTTTACTTTTGGTGTATTAAAATATGATTTCCATCAGCCATTTTCTCTAAAATGTTTATTTTATTATTTGTGATTTATGTAAATGATTTTCTTTCTTACTGCTTAATTACTTTTCAATAGGTAAATGTTAAATTGTGAAAATCATGCTATTTTAATCTTGTTTGGTGTATTAAAATATGATAAAAAGTGTATTGTTCAATAAGGAGTACATAAAAATCCTTGTTAATGTGTACATATAGATTTGATTGAACCGGCCATTTTCTCTAAAAATGTTTATTTTATTATTTGTGATTTCCTAAAATGATTTTCTTAATTACTTTTTCAATAAATGTTTAATTTTGAATGCAATTCAAAACTCGCATTGTATTTTAGAATTTCATAATAAAATAGTTGAATTGCTTGTTTATCTTGACTTATGATTTATTTGTTTGTTTGGCTTGTTTATTTGACGTTTTTTCCTCTTACTTTTTTAGCTTTACACTCATCAAAGTCAGCTAGTTTTGCATTACAAAAAAAAAATTGGTTTTGAACTTCAACCTAAGAAAATATATAGTATGTGTACATATTTGACAAATTTGGTGTAAAAACCTAAAAAAAATATAATTACAAAATAATAAAACAATATAATTTTAAAAAAAAGGTCTGTTGCAAAATAAAAAGTTTATTATTGGGAGTAGTATTATTGTTTTAAAAGGTAAAAACACGATCTTAAAAATAAAAGGCCAAAAGAAACTCCATTCTTGAAAAGATGGTAAATTTTATCAATTTTTAGTTTCAAATGTAGCAAAACTGTTTCAGTGAAAGGTAAAAATAAAAGTGAGTCATCCAGCCAAAACCCAATATTACACCCTAGTTTATTTAAGAAATTTTATGTTTACCTACATTTTTTAGTTTTAACTTTAAACAGAGTTCATACACCTCCTGAAATTTGTGTTTACTCTCCTGAATTTTTCCTTAAACTCCTGAAAAGCATTAAGGGAATAATAGAACTTTTTTCAATTTAGTGGAAGTAGTTTCAATCTTTGAATAAATTTCAAAATTTTTTTTTCGATTCTCTGTTTCTTATTTAATGCTGAAATCATTCTGCTCAAAATATGTAGAATAGTATTAGGTCGATAATCATTCATGTTTATACCTGATTTTTAAAAATTTACTCCTGAAAAACTCCTGAATTTTACTAAGTAAGATAAGAGTATGAACCCTGTTTAAAATGATCTTATATCACAGGAATTTACTGTTTAAACATTTTTGCCACTTTCAATTAAATATTTAATTTTGAAATAATAATAAAAGCATTAACTTCAATTTCTTACAATGCTTTAAATTAAATGCAGTTTAAAGTTTTCCTCTTAAAACTTTTGAAAAGTATATACTGCTGTTATTCCAACACAATTGCTATCAAATAAAACTTTTTCTTCAACAATCATTTACTGATACAAAATAGCTCAAATTTCTACTTTTTTTGGGGGGATGTTCACCACATTTAAGGTACCTTTGAATAAAAAAATAAATAAAATAACCTCCTTTCCAAGTTAAAAACCCCTAAAGTAATTTTTTAAATTGAATTTTTAAAACAAATACAAAACTTTCTGAACCCTGCCCAAAACCGTTCAAGCTTAAGATCATAGAATTTTCTAAAAAGTTCACAATGTTTTAGTATATTTGTAATCTGCACGAAGTTCAACACAAGCTGAAAACAGCCTTTTAATTTTGCTATCTTAGAACTGGTCACTATCGAGAAATGAAGATTCAAAGAGATGGTACAAGAACCTACCGTCCCTGCAATAATTGTGACGATGTTCCCCTGACACCAGAACATATTTTTGAATGTCCTGCCATTATAAGATCTCTGGCTCTGCTTGGGGAATTCTCCCCCTTCGAAAGTCTCTACTCCAATAACATCAAGGAGATAGCAGGCTGTGTATTGCATACACATGGATACATTTAACACTCCCATGGACACGACACCAACCAACCAAATAGCGAAACTACGTGTACGCCAACGCAAGCGATAAGCTGCCAAAACCAGTAGTACATCGTCGCCAATCCGCCCAAGTCACGTGACCTATGTTGGGAACGCTTTTTTTGAAGAGGGAAAGCCTGTCTGTCCTAGCAAGGCACGAGTGGCAAACCTAAAATCAGTACCCACAGCAGAAAAAACAGTGGCGAAAAAGCCATAAAGATGGTTATCTCACTTCTATTAGATACCCGATACCCTGCACTCGCCACTGCTTTTTCTGCTGTGGGTACTGATTTTAGGTTTGCCACTTGTGCCTTGCTAGGGCAGACAGACTTTATCTGGCTTCCTCCAGTCAGTATATTATAACTCTATGGTCCCATCTCCTCTTTTTCTCTCTCTTCTCCTCTTTTCTTTTCTATTCTCCTCTTTCTTTCTCCCGTTTTTAAACACTCAAAAGAAGAGTGCAAATGAAAAAAAAAATTATAAAAGCAACACCGCTGTTTGATATATTTTGATATTGATATTACATTCTTTATCGATTCCTCAGAACACTAACGGATATGTATACCAAATTATTTCAATCACAACCTATACATCCCAGATAAAAACAACACGGCTCTCTATACTCACGAGAAGTGTTGGTACAGGCGCAGGGGTTGGCCAGCGGGAGCGGGGAGAAGAGGTAGATAGAGGCGCAGACGGAGGCCAGGAAAAATGGCAGCCAGTGCCTGTACTGCCAGGGCCCATGGCCGCCCAGCAGCTCTGGCACCGAGCACCGCTCTGTACTGGAGCTGCTGCTGTTGAGGCGCTGATGTTGGGAGCCGTCTTCTGGGGGCATCCTACTCTAGATGGAAGGAAAAGACACCTGAAAGATACAATAGCATCACTACTGGCACTCTGACTGCCGTCCTAAGCGTATGAGGCGCATCTGAAAAAACTGAAACTCGACTAAAACTTCTCTGACATATCGTCTCTCTCCTGTATAAGAACAATGCATAAGAAATATTAATGAATTTTGACCCGACTCCTTTCGACTTGGTGTGGTGATCAATTTAGAAGCATTGCTGTCAACCTCCCGTATAATAGTTAACGTTTTCTCACTTGCAGTTATTGTTCTTATGCAGGAGAGGCGATATATGGACATGGACACCCTCTTTAGGATTTCAACAGATTTTGAAAAAAGATTTATTGTTATGATATTATTATTATTATTATTATTTTGTTATTTGGATTGGTCACATTGAGGAATCTAGAAGCCAAGGGGTAAGTGCAGTTTTTTAAGTATTGGAGTTAAGTGCACTAAGTAGTAGTTATTATACTACTTAGTTAATTGTTATGCTACTTAGTGCACCAAGTAGTATATAAGTGCACTAAGTAGTGCACCAAGTATAATAGAGGACTAAGTAGTGCACCAAGTACATAAGTGCACTAAGTGCATAAGATGCACTAAGTAGTTTCTGTGGAGTCCACAGAAACTACTTAGAGCACTTACTTCCAATACTAAAAAAACTGCACGTGGCTTCTAGGCTCCTCATATATTCTCCGGCTTGTGTGCTTGATTTCAATGAACCTCTTTATTATTATAATTATTTACTCAAGAAGCGGCATGGTTGAGTTTGGCAAGATATGAAATTCAATAAGACTATCGTTATTAAAAATGCATGCGAAATTTACATTGGCGAATTATCCTTTACCACTTTACTCCGTTTAAGGTGAGCCTAACATGAATACGGGCTATAGTGAAATCAATATGTAGAGATTTTTTGGAGAGATTATCCAGTCAACCATATTTTGAAAAAAAAAATCTTTGTTTACTAAGAGAAAGGTAATGAACTAGAACTAGCTGAGAGAAGTCAAGCGTTGAAAAGAACGTGTAATCCTTGAAATTTCTCGCATTTCGGGATTATGATTGCGGAATAATGGACTGTGTTTTTACTTCTAAAAGATAATTTCTGGAGACAAAGATTTCATTGCCAATTGGTTGTGAAATGACGTTACATGCTGCTTGAAAATATACATTTAGATTTATGTACATATACCTCATTCATGTTATTAATGTGCCTATCATTCAACTATCAATTTACGATAATAAGGTTGTAAAAAAAATTTTCTTCTTAATATCAGAGGTTGCAATTATAACATCCGAATTTTGAATACAATCGAATGTTCGTAATTTGAGGTATGCATATCAGATTTATATTAAATAAAGGACAATATCCTTTGCAGAAGTATCAAACTTAATTAAGAAAATTCTTTGAAATGATAACTCTCATTCAGTTACTAAATTACGTTAATTGTGGGGCACCAGTTGAAACATTAATGGTAGCTCTTTTCAGTCAGTATACCGATAGGGAAATCACTACTATTTACGTTTTACTATCTAATTTTAGTTATGTTGAATAAATAGTTAATAATAAATAATTAATGCTGAATAATAAATGTTATTAATAATTATAGTTCATCCAGTCTTCAAGTGAGTGTTCATTTATTCCTAAATCTGTTTTCGATACTTCTTAACCGTTAGTTTTTCATCGTTCCCTTTTAAAATCCACATCGACCTCTAGTCTTCATATCGATCATTTTGGACATTCTTAGTTTATGTTCTTGTGCCTTGATTAAGTAGTTCTAGAGGTTCGGTGAAAAAAAAGAAGCAAATGTGGCTCTTGAGCTAAAAACCTTAGAGACCCCTGATCTAATTTATGTGTCTTACTTAACCCAGGTCCAGGGTATATTTTCCTCCCATATAATTTACGAGCTACGATACCAAGATGAAATATATCCACAGCACCTCAGTAAAAACTAAGTGGTTTCGCAGATTAGGGTGCATGTGATCCGAAGCAGCATGCGTCGGCTTTATTTTTAGTTTTGTTTTAATAAGATTCCTCTCAAGTGACGGAGTTCAAACTTTCAGAAAAAACATCTTGGTCGGGAGCGAGGTGTAAAAAAGGAAAAGAAAAATAATTCAACAAAATCCGCCTTTTGATAACATCCTAGTTCGTCATCCAATCCAAGTTCTCCGGCTGGTCATACGGCGTCGCTATTATGTTCCTTACGAAACTGGGTTTTTCTCAATTTTATTTTTGTTGTATCGTAGTCGGTAAACACTGCTGACTATGCTCGGTTGATTCAATCCGGACCATGTAAAGTTAAGGCTTTAATCTAGCTCGTTGACTTCAAATTCAAGATAACAAAAAGTAATTATATTTGACACCTTCCCTGATAAAAATATTCCAGATCAGTGTAGGCTACTCCGAGGGAAAACACTCCGTTTAGACAGCCACTGTATCCTCCATACCTATCACATAAAAAAAGTCACGAAAAATATTTTTATCACATTCTTATAATAACCTGCATTAAAATCTTACAATCATTTGTAGTTAGCCACCACTAAAAAGTAAAAAAAAACCCTTGAAAATAATTTTACTAGTTCACAAACAAAATGAGTTTACTTAACCTACAAATTTGAGGTGGCTTACGATCATCGAGCGAGGTTTAAATAATCATTATGCTAATCAGGGTTCTTGCCTTTCTTTCGTACATTTTCCCTGATTCCCAAATAGAGAATAGCAGAATTTGAACAGTAATTCCGTAACATAAGAAAAATAAATTTACTAATAATATAATTATTAGTAAATAATAATTACTAATAACTAAAACAAAGAGGAATGGGAGAAAGGAACAAGAGCACAAAAATAACAATAGGGAGTGCAGTTACGCAATTCCATATAAAGTTTCTAACTAACATAAAATTTATTTATACCGTGTCTCAATTAAAAGCGAAATAGTTTAACAAGTATTTATTTACTTGTGTCGAAATTAAGAAACTCCGTCTGGCGTTTCGTCATTGAAAAGTATCAAACACTGTCATATTCGGAAGAGGAAGCGTCGGTTTCTTCTTATTTCTCAGAAACCGCATTGTGATGGATGATATGTGGAAAATCCCATTTCCCACAATGCTGAAATGCCCATGCATGTATTTCAAAATTCAACTAACATGCACTGAAAAAAATCTCATAAGAAAATTTTGTTCACTAGGAACTTAAAATTACATCCAACATGCATGAGAACTTAAAAAAGATAACGCAGAGATCAAAATTATTCATTACTTTGCAACAAACTAATCGATCCGACCCGACGGATCTTGATACTTTGATCCTACAGATTTCTCGATCTTGATTATTTGGTTTTAGATGAATATCCCGTCAGATAACCAAATTTATGATAATTTCTAAGAAAATATTTTTTAATATAAAATGAGAATGTAAAATTATTATGTGGAACCTTACTAATTTTATTTCTTTAATGGTCATTGCAAAAAAGGATACACAACAGTTGGAGAAATAGGAAAAATTGCGGTTTTTCTACTCCCTCATTCAGTTTTTCCCTTTTAGAGGGTGCTTTCAGGTCAGGATAAACATTTGTAGGGATAGAAAAATACTCTTACAAACAGAGAAAGAATACGAGAGAAAATTTTCGTCAAAAGGGATAGTTGGTGATTCTAAAAACGTTTAGGTAGGAACCTTTGATTTATAGCTTTGTCTTCAATCTCTCTTCTTTTACATACTATGTTCTTTTACGTATAAATATGCAATTCAAAGAAATTATAAAAGTAACCCTAAAAATAATTCCCATCAAATTTAAAACATTCTCATTTATTCGTGCTTAATCCAAACAACCACTCATAAATTTGGAGCTCAGTGTAAGAGGAGTTTAAATATGGTTTCCATGGAAAAACCTTAGCAAACATCAACCGCAAGGTCTTGGATGGTTTTCACGTTCACCTTTTGTTTACATTCACTGATTTTTATCCCACTACCTTTCGGCTATTTTAAATCTGATAACAAGCGTTTTCATTAGCATCTTTCCTCCTCCACCTCGATAGCAAATCGGTGCTGCGAACTAGGGATCGACCGATGGCATTTTTTTGGCCGATGGGCCGATGCCGATTGTTTGAAAAATTCCATCGGCAGGCCGATGGCCGATGGTCCTTAAATGGCCGATTGCCGATGCCGATGGCCGATGTTAAAGGCCGATGGCAAAAATTGCATTAAACAATTTGAAACTTTTACTTTTCGTCAGAAAAGATCAAATCAGTCTTAGAACCGGAAAGGAAAATTTTTTTGCTTCTGAAATTTAATAGGTTTTTTTACTTTGAATCTGAATTATTTTTTTATTTCTATATGTGAATCTTCTAGTAAATTAAAAATTATCACCTCTGAAGTAAAATTTTAAAAAATGAGTACTGCTCATTATAAGCGGCAGAATTTTCAAGGTGAAACAATATACTAGTATAATAATCGGTGAAATTTCGAAGGGGTTTTGTGGGTTCCTACTGCAGAAAAATTTTGGAATTTTGTCCCTAAAAGTGGTGTTTTAACTTATTCTTAGACCCTTAGGTTATATCCAAGAAGACATCTCCTTCTAAGTCACAAAATTTTCATGAAAAACCCGTTTGGTTTTAAAATTTTGAGGGGGGGTTGGGGTTCTCCCCCAGAAAAGTTTTGAAATTTTTACCCATAAAAGTAGGGTTTTTACTCATTTTGAGATCCTTTGGGATACACCCAGAGAGGATCGCTCATTGTAAGACATTTAATTTTCTAATAAAAAAAACAGTATGAAAATTTATGTCAAAATTTCGGGCGGGGGGTTGAATCCTTAACCCCCCCTTGACTTGCTTCATTGGGAAGGCTTGCAATTGGAAGGCTTGACTCAAGGGAAAAATCTAAAAAGCTTTATAAAAATAACTCCCGATAATCTCATAATATGGACTAAAGTTGGGAAATTCAATAGGATAGTTACCTTCAAAATTCAAAGAATGGGAAAATATTAACTTCTGGCCAAAATTGTCCGTTTTACAACATACAGATCCAATTAAATTTGGAGCAGAATCGCGCTTATATTTTTCGTTTTTTTTACGAAAAACATCAGCCAAACATCGGCATTTAGATGTTTTTTTCGGCCGATGGGCCGATTGTTTCACAAGTTAACATCGGCCGCCGATGCCAAGGGCGATGGCTATTTTTTTAAACAATCGGCGCCGATGCATCGGTCGATCCCTACTGCGAACCACCGCATTCGAAATCATGAAACTTGACCACATCACGCAAACGATATCCACGCACTGACACCTGCACCAAGAGAAACAATGGAACGTTACTCACCCGCCTGCTGTCACTCACTCATTCCATCCATGATTATTCTAATCCGAGAAGAAGAGCCGGCTGAATGGTGACGTCGGCTCCATTGCCAACGCAATGTAGAAGAAAACTTCCTTTTACCCTTGCCCCGTAATTAGAGAGTTCTCGTGACGTAAGTTCCGGGTCCTCCGCGGTCACGTGCTCGAATGTTTTCGTTCCAAAGTGCCTTCGGAACGCGGGGGAATTCGAAAAGAACGGACGGCCGTCAAAAGAGGATTCGATACAGGAGAATGGGTTCCCCCAGCGGGGCAAGGACACTTTCTCAGAATGTGTGAATTAAGTTACTAATAGCGTAATCGGTCAAGTGTAATTTGGAGAAGTAGAGTTGGGGTTAAAATTGAAAATATAGAACTTTTTATTTATTCAAAGACTGAAGAAAAGACTTCTTATTATCAGGTTAGAGATGTAAGCTAGATAAAGGCCCGTTTACATTATTAGTCAGTCTCACGTCCAGATAAATAGTTCCCAACCAGAAGTTTGAGAGCCTCAAATGATTCATGAGACGGTTCTACATCAACATGAAACAATTTTGCCTGAAAGGAATTTTCTCGAGGATAATATTCATCAATAATTTTTAGGCTATTAATTTATTCATTCACTTTGCAAAACATGAAAATATAAATTCTAATACCATTACTTATTTAATTATATAAAGGTGATTTATTTTATCAATTTAAGCATTTTGGAAAAAAAAGTGCTATATAGTTCATTTCAATAATCCATCCAAGTATACTATTTTATTTTTAAATGCTACAAAAGAATATTCATTCATTTAGATATAGACAGACGTTGATAAGAGATGGTTGATGGCTCCAACGAAAGAGGTGTAAAAGTATGGTCCAAAAAAATTATATCAGACTGATGAATTGATCACACACTGGACACCACAGACTGGATTGAAAATCAAGTTGTTGATCTCCAAACAATTGAGAGGTAGTACAACCCCCCAGAAGATTTCAGGGTTCCTCCACTAGAAAAGTGCAAATGGGTGCCCTTTTCCCAGATCAACAAAAATGTGGTGGACGTGTGTGCCTCGTTAAGTGATTAAAAAAATTCTCAAACTCAAGGTCGTCATTTTACTATTTTCTAGGGAAGGCTAGGTATTTTCCGTTTACAGTTTCAAAACTTGTGTTATAATCAAAATCCCTTAAAATATTTTATTTATAGAGATGGGTTAACACTGATGATTCGATGGTTGAAAAGACTAATTAATATTTAAATTTATTAATAACTTTTTGAGTTTAATTGATTAATGAAATTAAAAAATCTCCTTAATGAATTCGTTTTTTATATTAAATAAAAGAAAGAATTATGGGATATATTAAATTGAAGGGTTAAAATGTTTAACTAAGTCAGTTAATTTTTTAGAACTTTTCTTAATAGACTGATTGCAGTGCTATTCCTAGGATTTTTTTTGAGGAGTAAAAATTACTCCTTGACTTTTTCAGGAGGAGTGAAATTCAATAGTGAGTAGTGAAATAAGGAAATAGCATTAACTAAATATACAGCGACAAATTTTCAATTAAAAACGTTTACTTTTTAATGGACAAAATGAAATTGAAAAAAAAAATAAGGATGCTTTTTTGGGTTTTAACAATTATTAGCATATGTTAAGAATTAATAGAAAGTATTAAACACTGTGCATTTTTTAAACTAAACTGCTAAACCATTGTGAAAAATTCAAAGAGGGAAAATACTCCTGGCTAGTTTTGGCTAGTTTTTCAAAGAGTATTTCCGATTTTCAAGGAGTGAAATACTCTCTCAGAGGAGTTAAAAATATCTCTGACTGATTGTGATTGTTTTATGTAAGATTCGAAGGTTCTCCTAGCAGATTTTGTGAAAATCTATGTCGGAGTGTGTTTTCAAAGTATAATTAGACTATACTAGGTAATAGGGACCACTACATATTATTAATTCACTATAGCCAAAAGGAGGTAGCGAAACGTTTTATTCACTTCTTAACATTTGACATTGGTGCTCTTGCTCTATAATAAAATATTTTTACTAATTCCCTCACTCTTTTTATATTAAAATAAGAATTTTAGAGAATTATAAATAATGTCAATATTACATTTTAAAAATATTTTCCATCACAGTTTTACATCTTGAAACAAAAGGATGGAAGGCAGAAAAGGAGGAAAATAAACGACTCCTCTTGTGGTGTCGCCATCTATTGATGTAGATTTAAAACGAAACTTAGGTTCAGGCGAACATGTTATGATTGAAGTCCGATTTCAAACATCGTAGCGTAGAAGTAGAAGGTAGAAGGCAGAGAGATAAGACCAACATGTGTTTACCCGGTTGATAATTATCAAAGTGACATCTAATAGAATTCCAAAGTATAAAATTAGTCCCTTTTCTGCTTTAAAAGGATGGATCCAAATGGAAAGGACCTAGCTCTCTACTCGCTGTCTTGTGTAGAAAATGTAGCCCTCATTTCAAATATAACTACTATCTCAAGGTTCCAACCCCATTAGCAGACGAAACATACATTGTTGGACTTGAATTTATAAGGGGGGAGAGCCCTCACCTCAGACTCCCCTTTCCTTCTTGGAACTCTTATCATTCACAATTTTTTTACGTATTGAGTTCATCAAAATGCAAAATTTACCTATGTATTAGAAAGAAACTTGGTCTGAAAATATAGCCTTTAGCCTGATTATGACTAAAACTTTAGAGGATATTTGGGCGCCCAAAGGGTTCCAAAACTAGTTAAACAATTTCTGAATTTTTTTTCTGGGGATGCCCCCAGACACCCCTTCTCTTCTTGGAACAATATCATTCATATTTGTTTTCATATTAAGTAGTACATCAATGTGCAAATTTTACCTGCTAATGACTGATGACTTTCTAGAGGATATTTGGGGCCTCTCCCGAAATAAATTTCTATAAACACCACTGTAAGGAACTTTTTAGGAACACGATGCTGATTGTAGAGTGCCAGATTAGCTGGGGCATTGGAGAAAATGTCCGTATTTAACAAAACATTTCTATTTCCAGCAGCAAGGCATAAATTCTCATAGTCCATTTTAAGTAGCATAGCGCATGTGCGACAAGTGTACTACCTCTGAAAAAAAAAATGGTGACATTTTTGTCAGTTCCTAATATTTAATTATGATATGCAACTAAAAAATACTACCTCTCATGAGATAAAATTAATTTTTTCTTAAAATATGATTTTTTTCGAATATAAATCGAACTTTTGAATTTATTATTTATTTAGCTTATTAAATTAACTTAATTGAAGTAATTTTAAGCTTTTACAACTTACAAATTCGACTAAAAATCTAAAATTTTAGTTTTTCTTCTCTCCTGGAGAAAATAAGGGATATGACTTTTGCCTCTGGAATACAATGGAATCTGAAATTTGTGGCGTTTCAAATATGCAGGGAGACATGGTGACAGAGTGGTAATTTTTATGATAAAACATATAATTTCTACTTTAATTACAATTAGTAACTTCGTAAAAATTTAATTTAAAACCACCCAACTAATATTAATTGAAATGCCTTCGAAAGTTTCACACGAATGAATTTTAATACTTAAATTTAACTCAGATTGAAATTGAGTTGTCAAAGAGCGATCAAAAGTGACGTCAGGACTATAGCCCGTCATAATTTCGAGCTTCTGTGGCCTCATGAGTCTAGAGGGCCATGATGTAAGTTCAGGCCTACTCTGAGGCACAGATTGGTTGATAACTGGTGGAATAAGCACCTTAAAGGAGTTTTTTCAATCTACTTAAAATATGAAAAACATCCTGTCATAAAAATAGTACCTCCTGGTTTTCTGTACCAATACCGCAAAATTTATTTTAGTCATTATATTATGTCTATTAGGGGTGCGGGAAATTTGGGTAGCTAGCTTGGCTACTTAAGCACATCTTCTCCGAAAAGAAGGAATGGAGGAGGGGTAAGTTATTGGCGAGAAGTAACCAAGTTTGGCTGGCGCTTATAGGGTTACACTAACTGCCTAGCAAGAAAAGACAAATTTAAGGATGGAATGGGAGATGATGTTCTTTGCTTGCTTCAAATCTTGAAGTTCATTTCTCTTCCTGAACAGAATGATCATGCTGATAAAATTGCTGTATATGCTAGTATTCTTAACAATCAGTGGTAAAACATTAAGTTTTGGAAGTGTTCGAGCAGATGGTAAGAAGCTTATTTTACTTTATTGATAATTCCTCATTTATTTCGAAGGTCATAATTTAGTCTAGAATTATTAGATTAACACCAATTTTGATTTTCGATATTGGTTTGATAAAAGTAAAAAAATCATAATCCTTCTTAATTTTCTCACTTAAATTTATGTCAATGTAAACTTTTTGAATGATTGTGTACTGAATATCATAAACCATATCTTGAGTTGAGGTATTGGTTTTCATAATTTTATGGCTTTCATAAAAATTCTTTAATTAATTTTTATCATTTATTATGGGTTTTATAAACGCTCAGGAGATAAACGCTCATGATTTGTTCAGGAGATTTTCTAAGTGACAAAATGGAAAAACGTTTTTTTTTTTATCTTTAAGTAGTTATTTTTAAGAAGGAGAGTAAGAACCTTTATTTGTTTACACATGACACATTTTTGAATTCACATTATTGGCAATTCATGGATTTATAGAATGATAAAAGCAACGACTTTCTTCCCGGTGGTGCATTTTTAATAAACTTACCTTTTTTAAAATGTAATTTTAAGACTAAATCACCTCTAATATGTTACAAAACACGATAAAATTGTATCAAGTAGTATTTCTTTTTGGCAGTTTCAATGTGGGAAACTTTTATTGTAACTTTTAAGAACCCTATTTAGCTATGAAGCCAAGGTCCTTTTAAAATTGAAAAATTTAATTGAATAAAACATAATTAACTGATGATAATATTTGAATTACGATTTTTAAAAATTAATTACTTCCAAACCAAAAATGTCATTCTACTCATCAAGTCAAATGTGAGCTCCGTAAAGATATGAAAGAAAGATAAAGAAATGACAAGAAAAATATACTAATAGAGGTATAGCAAATGGGCGCGAGGACCGCTATCTCGGGTGATTCACAACTCTTGGGTAAAAGGGATTCCAGAGCAATCCCGAGGCGTTGGAGTGTGAGCAAAAGTTGCTGAAAACAATGAAAGATGGGTTACTGTGGGCAAACGGTTGTAGGTAGAAATAAAATTTCCAGTATCAATTATCATGTATTGATTTATTTATAAAACATGCGTAAGTTAAAACTTTATAATTAGCATTGGAATTTTATTTACCTCCAATAGTTTGCCCAGAGTAACCTATCTTTCATTGCTTTTGGCAACTTTTGTCTGCACTCCAACGCCTTGGGATTGCTCAGGAGTCCCCCTTTCCAAGGTGATTCTTAACTGTCTTACAGCCATATTCATAGCCATCAGCGTCGAGGTTAACCAGCGGTTAAAGAAAGAAAAAGTAGCTTTCCGTTGACTCTGATTGGTGGAATTCTTCTTTGAACGAGGATTTAACACTGACGCTGATGGCTGTGAATATGGCTGTTAGTTGCTTTGTTTTGTGAAGTGCTTCATTTAAAATACATGAAGAACTTCAAATAAAATGTAGTATTTTTTTTTGGGGAAGAACTTCAAATATAATGTAATATTTTTTTAGAAGGTCCATCTTGTAATCCAGGTATGGTGAGCTGTCCCGGCACTACAATCTGCATTAAAATAGAATTGCTTTGTGATGGTGAAGAAGGTGATTGCCCCGGATCTTTCGACGAGGACCCTATAATTTGTGATCTGCTCAACGCATACAAGGTCCAGCGTAGCAGTGCAACTTCGACAACAGAAATAACCACAACATTAACACCAGGAAATTCTACAGCTACATTTAGTAAGACTTCTTTAGAATTTCTCCAATGCTAAAACTGGAAAATAAAATTCTGGGAAACGGATGTGAGGAAAAAAATGAGAATAAGGATGAATTTAAAAATTAAAAATAATTTTTTTATTAAAAGCGAATGTTTATAAAATTAAATCGGCAGTTTGAAAAGGGTCCAACAACCAAGTTTTGAGAAAATTGAAGAAAAAAAAACCACACCTGTATTATAAGTGATAGAAATTTCATTGCATAACCACCAAAGTTTTTGCTGTAATTCAGGAGCCTATTTAGAATACAGAACAATAATCGAAAATATATAAGTATATTAAAAACACTGCCCTGTTGAAAAGTTGATGGATTAACTTCCTTTTTTAAACATATGAAATTTCAGCTGAAAAAATCTTAAAATACACTTAGATTGACAATTGAATTATACTTCTGCTTAGCTTACAGCACGAAAGTGAGAAATGGAAAGACAAAGACAAAAAAAAAAATCCAAAAGTATAAAACTGAGTCATTAAGGCATTTTAATGAATATCAATGGAGTATCTAAGGAGTAGTTAGTGTACAGGAAAGAAACTAAAATTAAAAACAAATCTTGTTTTGGTTTAAGCTTTGAGTAAAAAAAAATTAACTTAAAGTTTCAAATGAAAAATACAGTGAATGGACAACGAATTCGCCAAATTCAATGGGTTATATCTGCATTTAGGGGGTGCTATTGTTTCCCTTTTTCTACTCATGTGTAGAGCGAGGCTTGGAGATTCTTTTGTCTTTTTTTGTCTTTTTGTCTTTTTTGGAGGCTTGTCATTTTTTGGACATTCCCTTTTGATAAAGGGAGTTTTTCACCAGTACCGCTGGTTAACGGAAAGGTAAGTATAACCTCCAATTCTAAAGCGTCGCCTCCAGTTTGGAGTTTATAAAAGTATAAGTAAAAAAAAATAGTGCATTGAAGAGAAAGGTAAATGAATGTGATACGTCACTGTGCATGTTTTAATAAAAATAGGTAGTCTTCTTGATGAAGAAATGACCTACTGAATCATACCTATAACCTTATTGATGTATCTTTCAAACTATTATCAGGATTTGAATTTGATGATCACGTGTGATTTCAAAAATTTAGTTTTCATGATTAAATTCTGATTTAGCATATTTTTAAAATCGGGCCTAGTTTATGGTATAAAACTCAAATTCGATCTTGAGTTTTACTGGTTTCGAATGATTACAGTGGTGGTAAAAGGGGATTGTTTTCTCTTGTGATTAGAAACTGGTAACCCGTTCTTGTTTAGAAACGTCACCAGACTTTTTAAAAGTTGCTAATAAAATTTTGACTCGATTTAGATTCTTTTCTTTGTCTTGTTTGGTTTTGTAGTTGTAGACTATCTTTGAAATGTACAATCAAAACTTCAATAAAATACAAAGTACAGAAAAAATTAAGAGCTTTACCCTCAAATTTTGCAAAACCGTCACAAACCTACTTTTATTCACCCCTACGATTTCAAGTGTTCCATCTTTGTGTAGCACTACAGGAGTGGACGAATGGGTTCAAAACAGCTGAGGGCTGCTCTGGTCTCGTCTATGCTGCAGGAAGAAGTCCCCATAAGAGGAACAGCAAAAAAGATTGAGATGAAAAAAAAAATTAAGGAAAAGGTAAAAATTGGTTGGTTTTATGCCTTTAAAAACCTGACTTTTTGAGTATGGAGTTTAAGTTTTAAACTGTAGTCTAGAAAATATCTTATCGCTTTGGAATGGGCCTGGACAAAGTATGGCCCGCCAAAATTTTTTTGTGGCCCGATAAACATTAAATAATACTAAAATGAAGAAAGTGATAGAGAAAACTTATTTTGTGTACTTTTTTTAAATAAATTTTGAACTATTTCACTTCATCGGTTCGAATGTAACTAAATGAAAAGGGATAGCTATAAAATATCTTGTTAAACTGTAACTGTCAAAAATATAGAAATGTTCTTGAAATTGCTCACACCGTCAGTATATTTTGAACATTATAATGTAGGATCCCTTCTCGGTTATTCAATGTGTTTTTTATTATTTTTCTTAATGTCAAGAGCAAACAATTAAATAGTGAATTTCAATTGATCATTTGACCCATGAGACCAGTTCACAAAAGTTTTTTGAACTGCATCACTAAAAAGTTGTGGAAGCCTGCAGAGACGTAGCTTTAATAGGATTGATATTACTAACGCTCTGCTATTTAAAATCTTATTTTTTAAATTGATTAAAAATTCAGAATTTTTTTAAATACTTTCAGTATTTATTCCAAAAAAAACATTGCGTTGTAAATCCCACTAACGCAACTTATGTGTTGCAAATCCCATTAACACAACTTATGTGCTTTACAATTACTGTAATTGTTTTATGCATAACGACGTTTGAAAAGAACCATCGAACTAAGAACCTCGGCCTTAAAATTAGACTTATCTATTTCTTGCTAGCAGCTATCGCAGTAGTACTTATTTCAGTAACAGGAAGGAGGGTTCCAGATAATACAGTCTCTGTATACTCGAATCATATTTATTCAAGCGTCATAACAGAGAAGTATGAACTTCCAAACTGTTCTGGTGGTTTTACTATTAGCTTTTGCAGTCACCACTGTTGGGAGTGCCGGTAAGTTCATTATGGTTCCAAACATTCTTAATTTTGTACAAATTAATGGACTCTGAAAATAGAATGATTAAGATAGATATATTACTTAACTAATTCTTAAGTTGCTTTCTTCTGATCCCTAGCTTAATTAGTATAGAAATATCCGCACGAATGGAACTCTTAACTCAGTGGTTCCGAACTCAGAGCAGTCCGCAGACCACTAAGTCTAAAATTGGAACCTTCACGAACCACCCTTCGTAGCTTAAAATCCTCATCTTCACAAAATTGCAAGAAGAAAGTTTATTATTCCTAATTAAGCATTGGAAATTTATACTATAATGCTCTGAAATATAGCTGTTACGGCCAAAGCCCGAAGTCCGGCCCCTTCGGGCTTTGGCCGAGAGGAGCCGGCCACTTCGCGGAGTGGCCGATTTCGGGCTTTGGCCGTAAACATAGCTATATTTTAAGAAAAATTTAATTACACCTCACGAGAATTAGTATAATTTTTATTGGGAGATAAGTAAATTTTCGGGACCCTCACATTGTGTCCGAATTTCTTTTCCCAGAACTCCCAATTTCGCTTTAAATATTTTTAGTATACAAGAAAGTATTGTTAACAATTTAGCGGTGACTGTTATCCCCACAAATTACACAGCCGGAAGTATAATTCAATCTTTTCTTGTTCAATTCATTGAAATTTCTTTTTGATTCCGGATCCCTCCACGGACCATAATTTCCAAGACTCTCACGGACCACCGGTTGGGAACCACTGTCTTAGCTGATGGAAAGTTTATCCAGTGAGATCTGAATAACCTCGAATAATAATAAGCAGATAGAAAACTCTCGTATAAATTAACTGTTCTTATTTTCAACATTTTTTTGTTTCAATGATGAATAAAATTCGATTTTTTTAGCTATGCGATTTAGTTATTTTTGGCTTAAATCTCAGCCGCTAGAGAATCCAGGATCTGAGAATTCATCATTTCCTGCGTCCCTGCCATATTCTTCAATTGAAGAATCCTGACCCACGAACAGGTTTAAGAATCACTCATTTTTGCTCATTCAAGGCTCATTTTCACTGTGTGAATGTGATTCACTCCTGTGAATCGCTCGTTTCCATAGAAAAGCGAAGAAATATAAAGTAGTGTTCGGCACTAGTTAACTAGAACTAGTTGCAACTAGTAGTTAACTACTGATCAACTAGTAGTTTAACTACTTTTAGTTTAAAGTAGTTCAACTATTAGTTTAACTACTTTTTTAACTAACTACTATTTAGAACTACTTTCAAATTTTCAACTACTTCAAAAAAATTTTTATTTAAAATTTAAACAGATATTTAAAATTTTTATCAAAGGTAGAGTACTCAAATACCATAACCAGAAATAAAGACCATTTTTGCACGAAATATAAACTTTTTTTGTGATATAGATTAGAAAGATGTATTAGAATTTTGCCAAAAAGTAGGTTATGAAATTAAATAGACTAGTTAACTAGTAGTTAACTACTTTGGGAAATATTTAACTACTAGTTGCAACTAGTCCCAGGAAAAAATAGTTAACTACTAGTTACAACTACAATTTCCCAGACTAGTTAGTAGTTGGTAGTTAACTATTTTTTGCCCACTAGTTGCCGAACACTAATATAGAGTAACGCCATTTCACACTCTTCCCTTTGGAGGATGATTCCTCGTAAAAGAAAAATCAAAAGTGAGTTCTTCAAAAAGTTCAAAAAATCAAAAGTTCTTCGCACTGACGATTCAGTTACTCTCCTTAGTTCTGAAACAATAGAGGAAAAAATCGACTTTTCTTCTTTTTTACCGAGTTTTCAATGAGCAGTAATGTTATGATAAATATTAAATTATTTTAATATACGTACATTAAATTTTGTATATATTAAATTTTCTGATTACGTCATTGGTGTACTTTTGCCCATGTGTTACATTATTTTCGTTCTTGTCAAATATCGATCGAAATAATAAGTCTCATACATGTACTATAGTAATGACTCTTTCCAATTTCAATACATAAACTTGTGGGGAAATTAGTCTATAATTCTCAAAAATAATTTTCATCTGATAAAATTGTAACAAAATTGGTTTTAATTTGTGCATCACACTATCCGAACTTGATTTTCAGATGTTTGTTCCTCAGAAATTAAGAGATTTTTAAACTCCTTTTCAGAAATTTAACCTGATACAACATCTCATTAGGTGCAGATCATTACTTAGAGATATAACTTTTTTTTTAATTTTGCAAGATGAATGTTATTTTTGGGATTTATTTCCACTGTAGGCTTTGGGAATCTTAAAAATATCATTTTGTTACTGTGCAGTATAAATACCCATCGTTTGTAATTTATTACATTGTAACTTAGTTTTAAAGGCTTTCATATCAATGTTTACCATTATAGTATGTACTGAAATGTTAGGGCTTTTTTCCTAAATGCCGAGGAGATTTTATATTATGATTTTGTTTAAAGCATGTGGAGATGAGTTCGTAACATGTCCACGTACTGACAAATGCATAAAACCAACCTATATATGTGACGGAGACAATGACTGCGGAGATGGATCTGATGAAATGTTCTGTTCCAATGTTAAAGTCAACTGCGGTTCATCTAATTATTATTGCTCCAACCTGATATGTTTAAGTCGAACCCTATTCTGTGACTCCAGGAATTATTGTACGGACAAATCAGACGAAATGTTTTGTGGTAAGTAAATTTCAAAAATTTAAAATTTATTTTAAAAACTATGCAGAAATGCAATAAGAAATTAACTTCTATAATATCTAAATATTAATCACATCAAGCTTTGGTGCTTTGGGGTTCCAAAATTTAGGATTAGGGACCATCAAATAATAAGTAAGAACCTAAGGGGAGAAGAGTTACTTATTTTTGCCCAAAATGATGGATAAAGTTTATGACGCTTATACAGTATGCCCTCGTTATCTCAAACTTTAATGTCTCGAAAACCTTTATGTTTCAAAAAATATCCCCCTTTAAATTAATTTCCCTATTTTCTCTTGTTACCTATCAAAAATTCGCTGTCTCGAAATTTTTTTCTGTTTCGAGAATCGATTTCGAGATATCGAGGTTATACTGTATAATGCATTTTGAATTATTTTCGAATCTCTCTTATAATTTACAGAAATTAAATTACTTGAATTCCATAGATTTAACATTTTTCTTAAGGCCTACAAAGTTTTTTTTAAAATTTGGGTGAGAATAGAATAGTAAGTAATGGGGGTGTTAAGAAACTTTCTAATATTCTTCTTTGTGTCCTGAATAGCCCTGTAGGAGTTTTTCAAAATTAATGAAATTTCACACTTTTACTTTTTACTGCCATCTAAAAACATAAATCTGTATCTAGCTTTTTTCTCTCCACCCCCGTTCATTTTCGTAATGTTTGTTAAATTGATGATTAACTTAATTTTATGATTAGGTAATTGATTTAAAAAAAACGTATTGCTGAATGAAACTTGTTAATTATTCGAAAATTGAGTTTTGGTTAAGGATATGAGATTTTCTTTAAAATTTAATGACGTAGTAAATAATGGAATTTTGTTTTTTTTAGACATTAGTCCTTCAAGTTTTTGTCCACGGGGATGGTTGAAATGTAACAACGGACGTCGTTGCTTTCCTGAAAAGTTTAAATGCGACATGTTTTTTGACTGTCCGGACCTTTCCGACGAGATGGGCTGTTCCTATGAGAGATCGACCACGACCAAAGCGACCACAACCACGAAACCTACGACAACATCAAGTAAGGCGCTTAGAAGTTTACTTACGAATTCAAAACAAATACATCAAGTGTAAAAATTTCAGAAAAGACACAAACCTCTAAATCAGTGGTTCCTAACTCAAATAAGTCCGCGGACCACTGAGTCTAAAATTAGAACCTTCACGGACCATCCATCATTGTAATTAAAATCCTTATCTTCATAAATTTCCAACATGAAAATTAATTATCCCCTAATCAAGCATGGTAATTTATATAAAACTTTGAAATATAATTATAATTATATTTCAAGAAAAATTGAGTCGCATCTCACGAAAATTAGTAATTCTTCTTGTGATATAAGAAAATCTTCGGGACCCACAATATTGTGGCTTTCTTTTTTGCTTCAGAATACCTGATGTCCCTTTAAATATTTACATACTGGAAGAAAGTATTGTTAACAATTTAGTGGTGACTGTTATCCTTAAATTTACACAAACAAAAGTAGAACTCTTCTTATTCAATTCGTTCAAATTTCAATTATTTATCGGAAATTTTTGGTGTGCTTCCGGGTCCCTCCACGGACCACTTCCAAGACTCTCACGGACCACCAATGGTCCGCGGACCACCGGTTGGGAACCACTGCTCTAAATAATACTAAATTTTCTTTCACGTTTTTTCTTCTTAAAAATCCTCCAATTTAAAAGTATTCAAACTAAGGATGTTTGAAAAGTTAGTGCGCTCTTTTTTAAGCAATTGAATTTTTAAAAAGTTTCATATTTTTTTTTCGTTGTCTTGTGCGATAGAAAAACAATAGAACCGTTCGACACCCAATGTAAAAGAGAAATGGTTTAATAGACAGCAATAGAGTGTAATTACTGAAAAAGTTTATCAGGTATACTAGCTGATATGCCCTAAGCTTAGCCCACAGAGTACTAGAACAGAGAGTCCACTACCATAGGCCATAATGGAAATCGAAAAGCATGACATGTTGTTACAGGTTGGGAGAATTTTGGCGCTGGGATCGCACTAAACTCACTAGCGTCTGGATCCAGTCTGGATCTTTCGCCGGCTGCCAATGGGAGATCGAAAACACCTTTTTGAGCATGCGCCGAGTTCTAATTTGGCGAGAGTTTTAAGCAGCCGGCATACGTTCCAGAAGCTAGTGTGGCGCCCTCAGTAACACATTTGAAAATAGCCCCGTGGACCCTCTGTTAGGATATTTCTCTGTGGCTTAGCCTAAGTTTTTTCTGGGATGTTTTTACGTATGTACACCAAGTTTGGTGCAGATCGGAAGGAAACTTTAGATCTGTATAATATATAAAGGAAAAATACACACACATTGACTTTTATTATATTAGATTGGCAAATAAATTAATTTAATTAGAGTCATTAAGTTCTGATAAAATAAATAATAAATTAGGTCCTGTGATACTTATAAGAGTTACTGTGATACTGCATAATATTAAAATAATAATAATCCCTAAAAAATTCAGGCAAAACTTTGAGACATAATCTATCCAATAAGTGATATCCGATTCCAATTTATTAACCGTCTAAACGGCCAGGTGTAGCTTCTCTTAAGGTGGTTTCACGTTTTTTAAGGTTTCTAAGGTTCTACCTAAAATTTCAAGAATGTAGTAATCTTATTTTCCAAGATAAGGTATCTTGCTTCTGAATTAGAACTTAAAAAACTTCGGCGCATGAAATCGTATTATATTTAATATTTATTTCTGAAATACACTTTAAAAACTATGGCTAGGTGAGTTTGTTTTAAAAGAAAGTTTATATAACTTGTGTCTACCTATCAATATTAACTTTTTGTCTAAGTTGTTCACTGGAACCTTCGTTGTATCAAAATATGCTTGTGTTTGATGAAAAATAAAGTGTTTTTCAATGGTTCTTGGAGTTTTCTTTATTAGGTTTTCACTAAAATGTATATCCCAACTATTTCACAAATTACTTAATTTAATAAGAAAATTAGGTTAATATCTCTTACACCTTACCCATTATAAGGGTGAGTTAAAGAATTTTCTCGTTTTATAGCGGTCGCTTGTTCTTCCGTTTTACTCAATCGACAGTGTGAGTGAAAGATGAGGGTCTCAATACAGAGATATTAAAGTTTAGATATTAATTAAACAGGTATTCATACGTGTTAAATAATATTATGAAGATAATTGAGCAACAATATTAACAAAATGTTGCTCTATGATGTACAGACATAAGCATAAGCAAGTTACTCAGTAATGTAAGTTCTTCAATAACGTTTTTATTTATTTGTGGTGATATCATCATTATCATTAATTACTTTAGTGCACAGATTGATCCTTCAAAACCAGCATTATCTCTTCATTCTCGGGTATGAACAACCTCACGCATTCTTTCATATCGCTTCTGATATCGAAAACTAAACGGTGTTCAATAAACATAATCTGTCCATTGTGTCACATCAGAAAGGTGGTTATTATTACCTAAAATATAGTTTTTTAATTTTGTTAATGATCTATTTCCTAAATGGAAAATTAGTTGCATTGTCACTTGGTTTATCAGATCATTTATTGTAAATGAATGTTTTTAACTTCACTCACTAGAAAAAAAAAATCTCCAAAATAAAGAAAAACTGTGTTTTCTCTCTTTTCTATCTCTATTTGAAGGAGTTCAAAGAATTTCCGTTACGTATTGTAGTGGCCTTGGCGAGGACCCGAAGTTAGGCATGTTTTACTGTGGTAACAAAATGGTGTAGTACTTACTTTACACAAAATGGGTTTTTTCCCTAATTGAAAGATTTCATTGACCCCCATGGGACCAGGATTTTCAATTTGAAAACTGGGAGATTTAACTGATATGGGGAGGTTATAATTTTTTCAGATATTCAATAAGTCACTGAAACGAAAGAATTTTCGTTTTCACATGAGAAATAAATTTTGCATGAAACGTACCAGACCCATAACTAATTATTTGTTTTGGGGTGGTCGCTAACCAAAGTATATTTTTCCAAACAATGGTCCCACACACATAATACGGTAAATGTAGCTTTTTAAATCCTTAAAACAAACTATTTAAACTTTGTATGTAGTATTTAGTTTTAATAGTATGTAATACATTTCTAATTAATAAATCAAGATTTTGCAAATTTTTTCGTGGAGGAATATTAAATTCCTTGCCCATCCCCCTCAACATTTTCTTGTTAAGGGTCGGGTATACGTTTGCTCGATAGCCTTATCATTGTTTTCTAAAATATTTTAAGAGTAACTTGATTTTTAAATAGTAGCGTTGTTGCGATTTGAAACGGATTTAATAGCAATTATTAACAATTTTTAAATTTAATAATTAAATTAAACAGGAAGCATACTCAAATTACATCTTAGTAAAATATATGTACCTGAATTATAATAATAAGTATCTATTTTTTCTCCTGACCTCGATAAAAATTTCCAAAATTATTTGGACCCCAAGCAAAATTACTTGCCAACCCCTGACCTAAAGTCTAATGTTCAAAAAGAGAGGTCTGGGCAGTCCAGGGGGCTCATTCATCCATCTACATCCTCACAAACATGCTCAAGGATAGTTCGAACCTCTGGTGCCCGGTTTTGCACAAAAAATATTAAAGAGCTACGATTTAAGACCTTTTATTACTCGCTCTGATATTCTCCAAATTTCGGTTCACTGCTAAGGCCTAGCAAGTATCAACATTTTTTTTTCAGGCCCCTCCTAGTAAGTGAAAGTGTAATGATAAACTCAGCGTCATAGACATACATTTTGACAACCATCTTTTTTTCAGCTACACAGAAACCTCCAGACCCCCGAGATGTAGCGGTCTACAAGGGCATCCAATGGCTGCTGGACCAGAGGAAGGACGGTTCCACCAACAACAGGTGGGGTCCTCAGCTGCACCGGATCTCCACCGCCCTCTTCCTGGCCGAACCGGGATTCTTCGCTCCCGGAAACAGGACTGGGGAAGAGATGAGCTACGAGCTTACCATCCAGCTGCTATTTGAACTCAGTGGGTGAGTCAGGTTTTCTTTAGTTCAAACCATCTAGAATCTTCTTTTGATCAGATTTAGTTTCTGTGCCAAGATAATTGATGGGATTTTGATTATTCATTAGATACTGCTACAGAATAAAATGCTCTTAAGCGTGCATTTATTTGAATCATTCACTATAAGCACTAATGTTGAACTTAACGCGGTATTAACTTCTCTTTCAAGAACAAAATCCATTATAAAATACCTTGAAATTTTTTAAGTCCATGTTTCTGACGATTTTTAGAGATACTCGGAAAATGCAATTTAATATTTGCTGTATTTTTGCAAATCTACTATCTATTCTTTTTTTTCCTTTCAGTCCTTGTCGCCCTAAAGTTCCCACAGGATTCAATGGCAATCTCGGGTGGTGTAGATATAAAGGGTTAAAAAATAATTACAGTAAAATTCTTTATTAACCATAGTTAAATGATCGGATTTAAGGTACTCGCTCTCTTTCTTAAAAAAATTACTATGACTACCTTTTTAGGGGGAACTTTCTGGCTGCCCTGAGAGTTCCGGCGCGCGTTTTCGCGTTACAAGAAAAGGTGCACGCGAGAGAGCCTGCCACATTATCATCCTCTTTACCTTTTTTATTGCAGGAACAGCACTCTGCGTAGTCAGGAGCTTGCCCTGTATATCCAGGCCCTGCTGGTCACCTGTGAGGACCCTCGAGACTTCTTTGGCCGGGACCTTCTGTCCGAACTACGTTCCAGGGTGGAGGCCACCCAGTTCCCGAACCCCTTCGAGATCCTCACCCTCTGCAATGCAGGGGCCAAGATGACCCCCAAAGATGTCCAGAGAGTCTCCGATGCGTACGAGTCTGCTCAAAGACCCTTCTGGACAGGTAGGTGTCTGCATGGATCATTTAAGAAATCGGACATTTTCTTTGTAATTGTATGTACTATTTAATCCAAATTGAAGTAAATGATGGTAGTTTTATTGATGTCAACTTTTTTTTTTCTTACTTTAAATATTGCTTTGATGAACTTAAAACCCGGGTTTTAATTTCTTAAAATCGTGAAGTAAGGTTTTGTATTGAAATTTGTGTAACTAACTGTCCAAAACGATATTTCCTCTAACCGGTTATGTGGTTTTAAAGCCAGCAATGGAAAACTGTCTATAACGATTACCTGTCTTTAAATATAATTTTCTTTTCACTGAAACTTGATAAAATTAAATACTTTATTTATAAATCAGCCATTATGATTAACATGCTGAAAAATAAAGTTTCTTAACGTGCTTGAACTTTTTTTATTTATGTCCCAAAATTGCGTTATTCTCTACAAAACTAATTTTTAATAAATTTCTTGATATGTTTCACACTAATAAATAAGTAAAGAATATACCGTTTTTGAGAGTTAGTATCAAATTTTAAAGATATTACAAAGCAATAAGATCTACAGAACTTCTTAAAATACAAGATTCATTTTGAAGTTTGACCTTAATAAAGAAATCAAACAAAATATCTAAGTGTCTCATTACTTTTCCGGTTCTATCCTCTTCACAGTCATGCATCCTGTTTAGGATCCATTTTTGTCATTATATCTCTCCGATTGTCCTCCTGAAATCAACCAAATCAGAGTCTACACGACTTCCTTCGGATGTTATGGATTCCTTCAATCAAACTAACAATGAAAAAGAAAAAAGTATCACTACATTTAAACGAATTGCCACACTTCCTTAAAGTGGTTGTTTATTAGCAATGAGTTAAATTCCAAGTCACTGACAAACATGCTGATTTATACAAAAAAAATTGGAGTTTTACCCCGTCTAGACCACCAGATTATGAAAACTTTTGTTGAATTTAGTTGGAAAAATACACAATGTTGCATTGAAGAAACTTGAGAAAGTTTTACTATGCTGTGGATAGTTATGCACTGACTATTTCATGGATGTAATTGAATTTATACGATGCTAGTCGGCATGCTATAGTAAAGATTTCCAGTCAAAGTATGCTAGTGGCTAGCACAATGTAAACAGAAACTGTACTGAGAATCGTTCTAGCTACTGGATAGTCCAGCAAATATGAAAGAGAGACACAATTTATTAGTATTTACTTGAATTAACATTTTCGTCAATTCTAAAAATTTTCAAAATGTTTATAAAGATAAGAGGAAGGAAATAGAAATAACTACTTTTTGATAAGCATTAAACATTGATGTGCTAGGATTGCTCAGCTAGCATGCCAGTAACCATGCGACCTACGTGACCACTGGCATGCTAGCTACTGCTATTGTGTCAAGTCTGAAAAATTAACGGCTTGATTGAATGAAAAGTTACACAAATATGAATTATGCCAAGGGTATTAAAACCATGTTTTTCAGATACGCAAGCGATTGCTTCCATGGCCATGCAGTGCTTGTTTTTGTCCTCCCCCGACTTGGAACTGGACGAGAGAGTTGTCAAAGACATGCAGGACGAACTGAAGAAGCGTCAATTCAGAAACGGAAGCGTCGAAAACCTTGTGACGACTGCTATGGTTGCTCAGGTATGCTTAACAATGAGTGAAAATCTAGTAAAACCAGAAAAAGAGCTACTCAAAGCTGTGGTTCTCAGTTAGTTTAGACTCAAGGACCCTTTTTTATGCTGCATTTCAAGCCACGGACCCCCACACCTTGAAATTTGTATATGAGTTATTGATGTAGTTGAAAGACGAAACAGTTTTTGTTATTTTGGGGGGATTGCATTGAAGTTTTTCCCGTTTTTTAAAGTTTTCAATTTCTCCTCCCTAGACGACACTTATTTTTTTGACTGGTTCTTTCGGATGTTCTTTAAATTCATTCTAATTTATATAAAATGTAAAAAAAATTCATGGATCTCATATTTGAAACCACTAACTGACAGTATTTGAATGCCATATTTGTTTGCTAAAACTCAATTCTTATTATTTTTTCCTAAACTTTTGCAGGCCATGTTAGGTAATGACAGCTACAAAGACTACTTCAACATGCCTGGAGCTTTGAATGTCCTGGTTAACAACCAAAGGAGCTCTGGATCATGGGGATCTATTCAGAAAGACTACTACATTCTTCCAGCGCTGAAAATGCAGAGCCTCGTCAACATCAGTTCCAAACATTGCCGGAAGACTCCAACAAATGGTGAACTTTGCTTCTCTTTAATTCAACATACGTCTTTAAATAGTAATCCTTTTCTGATTGGGTTTGAAACCAAGGGGAACAAAATATGTGGGATAACTTCTGAATATGAAAAGGGTTGACAAACTTGTGGTGTTTTTCTAACTGTTGGTGGTTTTCTATAAGAACTTTAACTTTGGTTTTCAAAGGTAGTTTAGTAACAGTGATAAATTGGAGTACAGAAACACCAGAAGTTTGTAAAATTAAGTTTTTAGTATTTGCAAATTTATCCACCAAGCATACCCAATATTTTACTCATTATTACGGAGACGTCTTGGATTCTCACCAATTAACATTACTTTTTATTGGACACAGGTTTATCAAACATTTCATTATTAAAATCAATTAGTTTATTTTCGTTAAGTCCATTGAAAACCTATTTTATTAATTTTATAATTGCAATTATATTCTTCATTATAGTTCAATGAATATAAATATGAAATACAATTTTACCAATCGTTATTTCCTCGTTGGAGCGTTAAATAATAAACACATGACTACTTCTTAACCAACGTTTGTCGTCTTTTCAAGCATTAATCGTTATTTCAGAGGAAGATGCCCTCCACCACCTCCAGGAAACCCGTGGAGAGAAGTTCGTGGTCACTTACTCTGTGTGGATAGGGAAAGACGTGGATCTGGGTCGCACCTGGAAAGTGCGCATGCCCACTGCAAGGAACATCTCCTTCTACGACGTCATAGAGACTGTATCAAAGCTGGATCACAAGCACAAGTAGGAATCCATAATCATAAAATCTTATCAAAATTTTTATTTGCTACTTTTAAAAATATGGTGACACTTTTTTATCAAGATTTTCCGATTACAAGAGAAAAAATTCCTTTTAATTATTACTGTGGTCAACTAAATTAGTTTTCACTGCTCCGGAGGGAACAGGGGAACAGTTTCGTTGCCTCATGTAAAGCTGAATAAAAAAAAATGTGTAGCTGAATTTAAAATTCAAAGTTCTAAGTTGAAAGTAAATTTTACTTCTGTAGAACTAGTTTTCCTTAATAGTTGGTAGTATGCAGGGCAAACAAACTTAACGAATGATTCTCCAGTTCTACACTTTGCGATCGATCTGTAGAATGGGAAACTTTTAAATAAAATAATTTTAAGTTGAATTTTTTATAAGTAATATTAGACATAATAATATTACAAGTACCTATCTCATTTATAAATGCTTGAAACACAGTTTTAGAATTTTTGTAATGATGTAGAGTTCCATTTTTATTAAAATCCTTCACTTGATACTACAAGCAGTAAGAAGAGAAAATTTAAAAGACTGGTGACATTGAGAAGCCTCTATGTAAAGATTTAGATTTTTATGTAAAAAATATAGTTTATGCATCAAACCTCTCTGAACCTTTTCTAAAAAATAAAATATAAGAGGATAAATTATTTTACACTATTTTTTCGTTTACATTTAACTTTCTTAACTTTTCAAAATTTACACATTTCAAAACAAAATTCTTCTTACAACCTGCTAAAATTTCTATATCCTGTTCTGTAAAATTGGTTAAATAAAAAAAGGATAAAGCTTATTACTAAACACTTTTATTTCAAAAGGTGAGAAATTTAATTGATGAACGAAAATTTTATAAATTCTTAAAAATATTTTATTCCTTATGTTATTTTCAGTGTTGTCTATAACGTGGTGGAAAACAAGCCCTACGTTTATTCATTATTTGGTAAAGAAGATGATCCAGAGTTGGGAGTGTTCTGGTTTACGTACGTCAAATCAACACTCACCAATGATGCCCCGAAACGCATTGACACAAGTATGTAATCTTACTTTCTGTCTCTATATGAAAAAAAAGTACTTTATAGAGCTGCTGATATTTCAAATGTATATTTTTGAACACTACCGGATCGTACAGTCATAGTTTTAATAAAAATAAAATGAGGTTTTTGTTACCCCTTTAGTTTATACCAGTGGTGTAGCCAGAAAATCCCATCTTAGAGAGGTAATTTAGGGGGGGTAGGGGTAATTATCGATCTTTTTCTATAGACAAAATTAAAAATATATGATTTTTAAAGGGATATATCGTCCTATTCCCTTTACTACGCCCCTGGAGGTAAATGAAACCAGCGCATATGTTTAAAAAATACAAAGATTAACCTCGGAATAGTCTAATTTTATTTTTGTCTTGTTATGTTTTACAAAATTTTAATAATTTTACTACCAACTCTTATTATAATAAATGCTGTTCCATACAATGACCATTATTTCATCTGATTTAGCTAAAAGCAAGATACATTAAAAATTTTATAACATTTTTTATGAGACAGTGAAATCTTATTTTTTATTCATTGGAGCAAATTCGTATTCCTTCATTCATAGAACTTCTCAAAACTCAAATTGTTTGATTGGCCATGATAAAACTTCAGGATGGAATGCTTTTCTGATTTTTAGGGAAAAGAATAAAACAAAAATCGAATTCTCGGCCAGCTTTCTTCAATTCTTTGCTATTTTATACTGTTATTGAGTTCTAAATTTGTTGGTCCTGTGAATTTGAAAACGAAAACTCCAATTATAGGTCCGGTGTTTGTGAAGATTATGCCAAACCAAGAACTCATTCTGTGGTACAAACCTGTTAACTGGGAAGTGAACTCTCCTCAAGACGAATAAACTCTATCAACATCACGCACAGTATGATGTAGAATTCTCTACGAAGATGCGTCCAAGTCCTCTGCTTGGCAAACAGTGTATTATTATAATTATTTTTGATTAAACTGTTCTGTAAAAATTCTTACTTCTAATTTTACAACTGTTTTAATGTCTAACGACTGCAATAAGTATGTAGGAAATTTTACTATTGGAAGGTTACATGCGATGCGGGTACGATGAGCAAACTCAACACAAGGCGATTTCAAAACTACCTCATTTTAAAAGGTTCTCATAAAGGTGAACTCGATATTAAAATTATGCCTATCGATAAGTTATCTGAAGGGTCAATATTCGAATGGGAAAGTTAGAGCCACTGTTATGCTTAGATGTCGCGTTCAAATCCAGTTTTCAAGAGGGGCTTGAAAGTTCGGGTAGCTTTTAAGCGTTCTCCAATCACGATTCATCACAATATTCTTTGTATTTAATAATAAAGTTATCTTTGTATTAGTACTGAGAGGAACTACCAAGGAAATACTAACTAAACCAAGGAACTACACTTATTCACCGATCCAGCCGCGGCACAGTGAATTTTCTTTCATATAAAAATATTTTATAATATAATACATGTTTAACAATATTTTTCTCATGTAAGGTTCACCTCTACTGTTATTAAATTAACCTCTTTGGAATCTGCAAGGATAATAATCAGTGAATGGAAATAAAAATGAGCACAAGTCATGTTCATTATAAATTTTTATTAAAAAATTAATATGAAAACTTCTTCATATAAATTACTTATTTAAGGAGGATAAACTGTACATTTGGTGCGATACTCTACTGAACTGTACAAAAACCAACAAGACGTTTCTTTGGAATCTCGTTTTCACCAATATGATCCGAAAAGCAGGAAAAACATGAACCATCCACTCGTCACAAGTATGCCGCTCGAATAGTGAATTTGAAGCGAAAATGATATTTCTTGAGTAAGTTCCAATACCGTGGGAACGCAGAAAGCAGAGATGAAATAAACTGTTCGGCAATTTTACTGATCAGCGTCCGGTGAGAATACTCTAGTTTCCAGAAGTGCAAAAGTTGGAATACGTCACGTCGAAAATACGAACAGTAGAACCTCGATTTTACCCGCCATCTTCCAGACTAGGCATGGTTAGGAACATTAAAAAGGTCGGATAACCAGGGGAGAATGAATCTAAGTGTACAAGTGTATTTATAATAAGGAGAAAGGTAAAAAGGACATTTTAGATGAAAGGACATTTGGAAGACGGACATTTTGGAAACTCATTGAAATTTACTAGGTTAAATTTTATCAAACAAATTAACTGCTTGGTTATTTTGTTTTGTTATGAAAAAAGAGTAAAATTATGATTTATGAAGCTGGCACGCAAATAATCGGATAATCTGATGAAACGGTTAATCGAAGGTCGGATAATCGAGGTTCTACTGTAATTCCAAATGTTTGATGCATTAGTATGTTCTCTAAAATAGTAAACTTTTAGCTTTAGCGTCACCTAAATGCGAAACTGGTCATCTTTCAAACAAAAAATAAAATTAACACTAAGCTAGAAGTAGATAAATCTCCGTAAAGACTTTTCGGCAATGAGTTTTAAAACACAATTTAAAATGGTAGGGGTACATTTTGTATTGGATTTATTAGCTTTTTGGTTCTCAGCGTGGAAGCTGTTATAGAAAACAATGTCTGTTTGAACTTAAAAAAGTGCATTTTTTTAAACTGAAATGCATTTGCTGATTAAAGATTTTTTTTTGTATTGTAATGTTTTGTATCATCTCCCCAAAGATATTTAACTTTTTAAAAAATTGCGTCAATATCACAAATCTAACAGAGACTTGTTGACTAAATATGCTGGAAAACCTATCAAGTTCTCTCGCAGGGTGAGGTTAACCTGATCATCTCCATCTAACTTGTTTAGAAAGCAATACACCTGCAAAGAAAACGCGTGAATCTGCGAGAGAACTTGATAGGTTTTCCAGCATATAGATATATTTAACGCTATTCAAAGGGGGATTTTATGGTTTTTCCATGGTTTTGTTTATTAGTGAAGTTTTCTCTTTAGACTCAGAAAACTTAAAATCGCGAATTCCTCAAAACTAAGGAGATTGCCCAGTTTTATAACTAGGAGTTTTGTTTGCATTGTTTCTGGTTATTTACATATAAAATCCAAACATTAAAATGTTCTTTGTATCCCATCTCGTTCAAACACATCCCATGTGTTATTTAAATGTATAAAATTACAAAAAAAAATTTGAGTCAATCTATAATGTTATATGCCAAAAATATTTTATAAAACCTAAAACTAGAGAACAAACAATCTTTTATTTGGCACGATTTTATGACTAGAGGCTATAAAACTTGGCACTACTTTTTACTATTTGGCGATTATAGTGGTTAGTTCATTCCAAAATGAATGTTTAATTTGTTTTAAAAAATAAAAATTAAAGAATACAAAAAACTAAAAAACCATATAATTGGGGAGAAATTTTCCTTAACTAAAAATATATAATTTTACTAAAACAGTATGAACAAAAGTTTTTTTTTTGATATTTTGAGAACTTTAATTTATGGAAAAAGTTTATAGACTCTTACAATTTAAATTTGAAACACTGTTTAAATCATCAATTTGTCTCTATTACGGTGTGCATTTAAAAAATCCAATTTATATAAGGTTGTACCACAATATTTAGAAAACTAATGCACTTATTTTAGAATAAAATCAATTGATTGAAAAAAAAAATTAATTTTTAAAAACTTAAAAATTCTAAAGAGAAGTAATGAAATTTCCCCAGTGACTGCTCTTCTCTTTTCATAGTACCTCAAAAAGTGAACTTTTCATCTCTGCTTTCCACATGGTTAGACGTCTTGTACACACATGTAAATAAAAAAATTCAACCTTTAGCAAAAAAGTCTATATATAGTCAATTTAAATAAACTATATCTTAAGTCCATAAGTATAAACTATACATTACATTAAATATTTAAATAGCTGTTAACATTGCTCTAGATGTAGTCTACTACAAGGTTTAGTCTATAACATTAATAAATGCATCGTTTCTTGCTCGAATTTGCAGGCCCTGTGAGCAGACTGCAGAGTAAAATTAGTTGCATATATTCCGAAATCTTCACTTTGATATTATAGACTCATTTTCTTTCTCTCATATACTCATCAGTCACACAAAAGTAATAAAACTGGATTCTAACATACAAACATGGAACTACTTCTGAATATCAGTACTGTTAGTTGACGAGTTCAGTTTATCAAAGTTAAAAACTAACGCGTGGTGAGTGCTTCTCCTATTATATATCTCCTATATGGTTGCGTCTAAATAAAGATTTTGTAGCTAAAGGAAGATAGTTATTGTTTTTGCACATTATGACGAAACTTTGGCATGGACAGTTATTCAAGATACTATTAATATTCATTATTTTGGGTTATACTTGTAAATTAGACCACCAAAACTAAAATTATGTTTAAATTAAATCGAATTTTTTTTCTCAATACCATGTACTTATAGAGAAGTATTGTATTATTTATTTTTAAGCAAGTCTTCTTCTATAAAATAATATCTCCATTGCACTTTCGGAAATATCCTTAGTAAGAGTATTATAAACTCTGAATTAAAATTATATTTGTGTCATCCTATGGTAAAACAATTTCGAATTTTAGAGCATTTTCTTCTTTGCTACACGCTAGATAGCTACCTATATTATTTAGTAGAAAACATTAATACATTTTTTTTCAATCTAGAGTAAATAGCAAGTAAAGAATTCTTAAAGGGGACAAACCATTTTACTGCACCTCCCAACACAAAAAGTATTTAAGCTTAGTGCTTTAATTTATCTCAATTGTGTGAGATTACAGTATTCCTTTACAAGGCATTGTATCTAAATATCTTGCGTTGCATTTCCAATTTTGAATCTAATCAATCTCCAATTGTATATCCATCATTGTATAGTATCTGAATCTCTAATAAAATATTGTATTTGTGTAAGGTTCAATCTATCTTTTATCACAATAGAAATTAAACTCTTATTGCGATTCGATTTTACGATATTTTGAGGTAGTGAAGATCCTAACTTTCATCAAAACGCTTATTTCAAAATGTTTATCTCAAATGTCTCAATAGTTTCAAATAAAATTTTAAGGAGTGTAAACATACAATTGCGGCCTCATGCGCCACTGGGCGTTAGGAGATTTAAGAAGAAGAAGAAACATATAATTTAAGAAATACTAAATACTATATTATTGAAATTAAGCATAGAGGAAGAAAAAGAAATGAACTCATGCATTTATTTAAAATGTATAAGTATGCATTCGATTCCCTTTGTTATAATTAATATTCAGGTTAAAAAGTAACTAAGGTAATAAAACCACTACTAAACTCGAAAACTAACAGTACTCTATTTTTTGAACTAGGTTACAGTACAGCCAATGCTTATTTTTCATGTAATAGTTAAAAAGTGAATTACAGAAAAAAAACAGATTACTTAAAATTTTGTGTTTGAGGGGTATATTTATATAACAGGCTTAGTTTTCAAATATCTTTGAACCCATGATATAGAAATGTAAATCATAATTTACACTTAAATCTTAACCAGTTTCACAAAAATAATTAGGAATAATTACTTAATTAAGATTAGAAATAATTAGGAATGACAAACTAAAAGTCATGAATAAATTTTATGAAAATTGAGGTTAAGAAATCACGACTGACTCTATTTTTTTTACAGAAAATCAAAACATACTAATTATATATTATCAAATTAAGTCTTAAACTTTTATGTTTATAAATAACAAACATGACTGAACATTTTTAACTCTTAAGAACAGTTAGAAAAGTACTCAAATTTATGTTGGGAACTGAATTGAAATGAATGGTTGAAAACTGAATTAATTATCATAATAATAAATAAAACTTATGAACCACCAAACTGCTTCTGAAGCAATATAAGATCTTTCAAAAATTGATTTAAGAGTCAGTTCTCTTTTACTGTTACATTCAACTTGTTAAAACATTTAAAATTTAATTACAATAATTTAAAATGGTTCGGCAACCTTTTAAGTTTTGTGGGCTACAGAGAAAAGTGGCATTCTTAGTAAAAAAAACCCGATCACTTCAATGTATCACTTCTATCAGGTAAAGGCTTTGATTTGAAGACAGATTTTAGACATTAAAATATATCACTAAAACCAACAATCGGAAATATCTATCGTCTAAATGATTTTACTGGAAAAGATAATTAATTTTAAAGCTTTAAAACCGTTTTTAAAATAAGCAAGAAATTTTTCACTTTTACAACATTTTATCAAAAGAAAATTCATTACCTAATTGTTAAATACATATCCTCATAACATGAATTATAAACTTGAGGCTTTTACACGAAATCCGAAAAAAAAAATGTTTAACATGCATTATAAAATTATCAGTTTCATAAGAAATGTTTTTGTATTTCATATCCAGGGTTGGTGGTTTACATGCAAAACGATGTCTCTAAAAAATCTGTCTTTGATATTTGTTAAAAGATAAATCTCAGAATCATTCATTATCCAAGAAAAACTTTTACTCGATACAATTACAAAACGAATAGTAGTTTCCCAAAACGGTTTCTGACAGAAAATATTCAGATTATTAAAGTCACAATTACAAAAATACTCCTATAACGGACATCTCGGTTTGTGTGAACAAATTCAATATGGCAGTAACGTAAGGCCCGTTAAGTAATGGTTGCCGACCCTTACATAACATCAAATAAGTAAACACACTAGTAATTGCACCATTCAAATCTTCCTTTAAATGAACTCTGCATTAAGCCATTTGTCAAACCTAATCACCATAATCTACATCCAAATTTAAGATATAGAGTATTGTTCTGTATATACTATTGTTCTACAAAATTACTTACAACGTCCATTTTTTTTTTACACAACATACTCTCAAACATAAAAAGTTGAGCAGATAGTCTTCATCCATTTCCATTCTATACCGAGTCCAGCCTTTTAAAACACCACTCGTCAACTCTTTAGGTGGTAGTACCGTTTGCTCCTCTGGTCACAAACCAGCGATCAAACAACCGACGGTTTAAAATGCTTCTTTTTGTGTAAAATTTACTTACATTTAATACTTTTATGGCAGTGATATATATCATTTATACATATGAAGAATATATGATGTTTGCGACTCCTTATGAATTTTTTTTCTTCTTCTTTTAGCATCCTATAGAGTTTGAGTGGGGCAGCAACCTATGAACTTTTAGTTAGGTAACTATGCAAAAAAGGAAAGGTGTTTGGTAGAAATGTATTGTGTCGCTTTCCATATGTATTTGCTTATAGCTATTTCTACTGAACTGAAGTGGGGATGTCTAATGAGTTATAAAAATGGTTATCATCTATATAACGTGGAAACAACTTTTTGATTAAGCTTCACATTGTATTACCTCGTCCTAACGTCCTGTAAATTAATCATTATAATCGATGTTTTCTCTTGTAAAATAAAGCAATATGTTTTCCTTGTTGAAAAAAAAATAACAAGTGCAAAGTACAAAAAGCGTGAATAAAGAGGTAAAGAACACAGAGTATTTGTTAGAGAACTAAAATTTTATTTGCTTTATCAGCCTTATAAATTTTTTCTAGGAAGTTCGGATGTTTTAGAATGGTTTTAGGATGTTTAGAGAATTAAAATAGCATTTTTTTTTATCAGCCTTATAAATTTGTTTGTAGGAAGTTAGGATGTTTTAGTTTATTGGAGAAATCTCGTATTGGCAGCAAAAATATCCACTTGTTTAGTGAGAAAAGTTTTAAAAAAAAAAGTTTTGTTTTAGTCTTCATAACTTAAGATTTTCCCGATATTGCCCGATATTGTGACAATGTTCGCTTGAATGTCGAAGAATACTGCGTTTTACTATTGGAGAATGGAGCAAAAAAAAATTGTAAGAACCCTTCTAAAAGATTTTCTACTAAAACAATAACCGGTATGCTAGTTTATAATACCGAACAAGTTTTAAAATATAAAACTAAATTTTCTTTATGAGAGCATTTAAGGAGTGAATAAGAGTCAAGTAATAAGAAATTTGATCGAAAGGATATAGTTAAATCATTGTTTTAAATTTTTTTACAAGGTGGTCTGATGGCTGATGTATGAACTTTACATTTCAACAAATAACTCTTAAATTTTAAAATATTTACAAACACTCAAAAATTTTGCAACGTTTAGCTGTGTGATGTCAACAAAATCTACCTTATCCAAGCCATTGCATCCACGCTACCAGATGAATCAATAACAGTGAGGGTTATGAGGTCAGACAAAACTCAAAATGAACGAACTTCAATGTTTCAACGTATAAATGTCTCAATAGATAACATGCAACAGTCAATTCGTATATAACTGCCTAAACATCGTATTAAAATCTCAGATTATTATGTACAGTGTGTATTAAACTTTTGTTTACCTCTTTTCCAGAGCTACATGCGAGACTTCTGAGCACCAAAAATTCAATCGCTATATATTCTCTCTTAGTATTATTATTATTATAATAATTATTTAATTATTTCCTAAAAATTGCTAAATTCAACCACGGTGGTTTCGCCTCTCTGTTCTCCGAACATTTTGATTGAAGGTAGAGTCATTCCGGTTCGATCCGGTTCTCGACCGGTTCCGAGTAGCACCGGTAGGGAGGTCGAAGATGTCAGGTCGAGGGGGTTTAGGGGAGGACCTCGTTTCATAAGACCACTTCCATTCTGTTGCCGCGCCGGTTGATCTTCACCTGTCCTGGCTGCACCTCGGGCATGCCGGCGCACTTGAATGCTAAGACGACGTTTTCTTTGCCGAAGTTGGCTTCGAATCTGAAACACACTCTCGTTAGACAATTTAAATTTTACAGATCAACGTTTACGAAGTTAAATTTTTGCTTCTTTTGAATTATAGTAATACATGTAGGATAGCCCATTACCGGTGGCGGTCTCCTCTCTGCGAACAGAGAGAGCGCGCGTGGAGGAATATGAAGAGTTGTAGTTGTTATCACTTATTACTTGCTTATTGAGATACATCGACCGATAGAACGGTGGAAAGGTTTCGGCCTTTGCGAAGGCCTACCGGTTGTTAATTGTTTTAATTTGACAACTATTAAATAGGGTTGAACTTTCTACGCACACACACCCTGGTTCAAATTTTACTTGAAATAAAGAACTTTTTTGAAGAATAGAACCTTTGGTATACCCTGTTTGTTAATGTTCTCTTCGTAGAAATTTACGTTAGTGCGAGCTCCTCTAATGAAAACTTGGGGACATTTAAGAGACGAGATTATATATGGACATTATAGATTATTCAATTATGGACTGGTTTGAATGTTTTAGAATCAGCTTCATTAAATACATGTTTAATTCGTTAAAACTGAAGGTTTAAGCAACGAATATGTGGCAAAATTACAAAACATCTATGGATGGGAAAACGTGAATTAGTTTCATAACAGTGTCATCAATGGTGGAGAATTTATCATTAAGATCCTGATGAATGCACTGGTTTGCAAAAATTCAGAACTAGTGAAACGTTTTTTTTAGCACGGCGTCTGAAAGAAGAGGGTGTGATATCCTTATCCTTATAGTAGATATCTATGAGGAAATGTAAGTATGCATGCATAGATGATATATGTGCCAGAAGATACTAAATTAGTGGGAATGTAAATCAATTGACAAAATTACCCTAACGGCAATTCACTTGAGAGTGAAGATGCAAAGGCACTCCATCCCTAATTGAGCTTCCGCTCCACAAAAAATTTAGGACTTTGTTACGATTCCATATGATGTTATTCTCCATATACATTTAGGACAATGCTCAGGATTATGTTATCAGGTGACAAAAACATTCATGCCCTTAATTTTTGCAGACCAGTGTTCATGCAGATGTTACGTGAAATGGGTGGAGAGGACTCACTCTGTGGCTACGTTGATTTCGGGAGCTTTCCCGGTGGCGTTTTGGATGACGAGGAAGAGTTTCGTCACGATTTCGATCACATGACCCGTTTCGAACAGGAAATCGCCCTTCTTCCGCGTCGCCTCGGACTGAAAGGAGAAGAAACATACAACAATTAACAATCAATCATCCTTAATACTTATTTATTTTCACAAACTGTTACAAATTTTCGATGAAAACTTAATTAGAAAGTTTCTCAACTTCAAAGGCCAACTTCAAGTTTGGTCACTCAAACGTCAGTGATGACGTCTGGAACCCAAATTAGAATACTATATCACCAATACATACTATATCACCCAAATACATTGAAAATGTAACAATAGTATCTGATCCCACTCGAGCATAAGCAAAAATTTTTATGGATTTAGGGCCGCATTCAGAAACTTTAACTGTAGATGAAACGAGAACGGTACGGAAACGGTGAAAAAGAGATTTCAAACGAGCATCAAACGAGAGAGATTTCAAACATCGCAGCTCTCGTCCGCCATATTGTTCCGAGATTCGAACCACATTTTGATTGTTTTTACACCTTTTGTGGTCCGTTAAATAGTTCCAAAAAATCTAGAACAGCTACTAATTACCAAAAACAGTCCTCAGACATTAATATATTACGAAAGTAATGGACATCTAGTGTTTGTTTAAATTTGTATTATCAGCATGGGAATATAAGGGGGGGGTTTAGGGGGTGTAGACCCCCCCCTTAGCCCAAACCTTATGTCAGCCAAACAGAAAGGTTCCTGTCCCAAATATCCAAAAAATGCGTGAAAATACAACTTTTTCGGATCAAATTTCACAAAATTTTCAAGGGGAGGACCCCCAGACCCCCTTTTTTTTATTAACAGCATGTACTAACCGCAAAAATTCACATTTGGCCTACATTTTACTCGAAAGGGAAAAACTGTTAGAAAAATTGGGGGGGGGGGGGGCAGAACCCCTTCGAAACAGTCTTAGTAACGGCTCCCTAGGTCCTGAGGTCTTGCCCCCCCAGTCAAAAAGTTGAACTTACGCATACTCCATTTTGTCCCTCCTCGTGATAAAGGTTAACCTAAGTCTTTATAACCCTTTAGGCTCAGGGGGAATTTCAAGGTATACAACCTCCCTTTCAAAACCTCAAACTTTTACTTTTTCTCCATAGGGAACGACTGACCAAAGCTACTCCTTAATGTAATAGGGGTTTTCAGGGGTCCTCCCCCAAAAATGTTTAATGCGGCCCGCCAGTTGGAAAACCCTGTTTTAGCTACACTTTTAGTGTCCCCTGAATGAAGTTTCTTGGACCCCCCCCTTGTAAAAGCTATTGCTACGTCCGTGATTATCAGTGTATAATTACTTGTAAGGTTTTCCGACAGGTCGAGGACAAAAGAGAAACGGCAACCAGAGACCTACCATTTCCAAATTGCTCGTTTACGTATCGTTTCCATCTCGTTTCTTCTACGTGTTAAAGTTTCTGAATGCGACGTTAGTCAATCTGGAGTTTCGGATTGAACTCCAGAATCGTCTATTCACCCAGGTCAAAATTTTATGCTGGAACTAGCAAACAAATATGCTAGATTTTGCTAGTTTTTGCTATGTATGCTAGATATTTATGCTAGGTTATGCTTTTTTATGCTTGCCAGCATGGGATGCTATGGAGAGCTAGGTAGCTTGATCTGCTATTTTATGCTTTTTTATGCTTTCCAGCATGTGATGCTATGTAGCTAGCTTACGAAATAATAGCATGACATGCTAGGTAACAAGTATGCAATGCTTTTTAGCAAACCAAGCTATCTTCATAGCATGGAGAGCTAGGTAGCTTGATCAGCTATTTTATGCTTTTTTATGCTTGCCAGCATGTGATGCTATGTAGCTAGCTTACGAAAAAATAGCATGACATGCTAGGTAACAAGTATGCAATGCTTTTTAGCAAACCAAGCTATCTTCATAGCATGGAGAGCTAGGTAGCTTGATCAGCTATTTTATGCTTTTTTATGCTTTCCAGCATGTGATGCTATGTAGCTAGCTTACGAAAAAATAGCATGACATGCTAGGTAACAAGTATGCAATGCTTTTTAGCAAACCAAGCTATCTTCATAGCATGGAGAGCTAGGTAGCTTGATCAGCTATTTTATGCTTTTTTATGCTTGCCAGCATGTGATGCTATGTAGCTAGCTTACGAAAAAATAGCATGGCATGCTAGGTAACAAGTATGCAATGCTTTTTAGCAAACCAAGCTATCTTCATAGCACGGAGAGCTAGGTACCTTGATGTGCTATGTTATGCTTTTTTATGCTTTCCACCATGGGATGCTATGTACTTAGCTTACCCCCAACAATAGCATGGCATGCTTGGTAACAAGCATCCAATGCTTTTAAGCTGTAAAAGCTACTTTCATAGCATGGAGAGCTAGGTCGAAGGAATATCGGATGGGAGAGGCAGTCACGTGACTTTCGAGCCTGTTGTAGAGAAGCTTTTCCAGCCGATTTTTGATACAGCCATCTAGCGGGAAAATTAAGAGTTATTTGTATGGATTTATTTAATTATTTTTAAAAGAGAATATTTAAAAAAAAACTTTTTTAGTAAACCTATTTTTTTGTTTAAACGTAGTTTAAACTAAGGGTTTTTTTTTTTTTAATTTTTTCAGAATAAGTCATTTTAGCAGTGATAATAGTAGTAGCAGTATAATTGAGTTGTAAATGTGACATTTATTTCAGGGGTTAATTATAATTGATTAGTGTATTTCAATTAGTTAAATAAAATTATATTAATTTGTTTAAAAACATTTTCTCTAAAAATAAAGAAATTTTGATATCAATTCCAAAACATACTGGATAATTCGATATACCTGTATGAAAATTTTTGGAAATATTGATGCATACCTATGTAAAAACTTACACAAATTTGTTTCGGACAATATAATCTGCCTTATAATATATTGCAATAAACTGTGCAAATGTATATACTCGATCGGTATTTTTAGAGCTAACATAAGAGGCGAAAACCGTAGTGTTTGGCGGGAACAAACCCCTCGTGGTGCGTTAAGCCTAACACATATGCTAATTTTAACGCTGAATAGCTACGGATCTATTATGACCACAGCTTAGTGATTTATATTTTATGAAAGCATTTAAAGTGGGCTTCGAACAGTATGACATACTAAGAAGTGGTGTAAAAATTGCGTGATCCAGACAATTAAATTCATTGTTTGGTTTTCCAAGACGGTTTTTCACAGATTTCTTTAGAAATAACTGTCGAAAAGCTTAGCAGTGACCAGATTCTTGAAGAACTCTTAAAATCCTTTAAGAACCATGTTAGAAAGACCGGAAAAAAGAACCAGGGGTGTTAGATTAAAATTTTGGAAATATTGATACCAATATTGAACCAAATATTGATACCAAAACATACCGATGTGTTTCAGACAATCTAATCTGGCTTAATGTATTGCAATAAACTGTGTAAATGTATACTCGATCGGTGTTTTAGAGCTAAGTGATGAAAACCGTAGTGTTTGGCGAGAAAGGACCCCTCGTGGTGCGTTAAGCCTAACACATGCTAATTTTAACGCTGAATAGCTGCGGATCTATTATGATCACAGCTTAGTGATTTATATTTTATGAAAGCATTTAAAGTGGAAATTCGAACAGTATGAATCACTAACAAACAGTGTAAAAATTGCGTGATCCAGAGACAATTCAATTCATTGTTTCGTTTTCCAAGACGGTTTTTCGCATATTTCTTTACAAATAATTGTCAGAAAGCTTAGCAGTAACCAGATTCTTGAAGAACTCTTAAAGACCTTTAAGAACCGTGTTAGAAGAAAGACCGGGAAAAAGAATCAGGGGTGCTAGGATTAGAAAATTAGAACGAGCACATGGACCCGGAACCTCTAAATATGGGTACTACCCCTTAGTGTGTTCGATGGTTCAAAAGGGAATTTTGAGGAAGTAAAAATACTAAAATTTTAGACCTTTAGCTTTAAAACTCCGGGCGTGACGCCCATATTCAGTTTTTCAATAAAACCGGAAAGACTCCCGAAATATGGGACCCACCCCCTCATACTTTACATATTCTTAATCTACTAATCAAAGGGAATACCGTAATGTAAAACACTTGGGGGTTCATTCATATTTTTCCCCTTTCCCCCTTTTTCATATACCTCCAAAAAATGCAATGGATTCTTACAAAGACAAGTAAACCACTTTTGTGTTTGAAAATTCCTGGATGACGTCAGAATCACCATAGCAACCCGAATTTCTGGAAAAAGCTTACCACATTACTTAACTACAAAAATAAAAATTGAAAAAAATTCAAACTTATTATTAAATACCAATTATTGGGCTTTTTCGGACTTGTGTTTTTTTACTCAAAATACCGTTTTCTTTTTCGACTTTAAAAAACCCTAAATATGTAACAAATCGCTTGAAAATTTGAAAAGATGTATATTTTGAAGTACTCTTTAAGATTATATCAAAGAAAAATATATGAAAAGTATTTATTGGGTTAAAAACGAGAAAAATGCATTATTTCGACAGTGAAATGCCTGTAAATAATATATTTTCCCCACAATAAAATAAGATACATGCATGCATTAGTGTATAAATTAAAGCGAAAATAATGTCATAATGTGAACTATTAATGAAGTTAAATAAGAATAAAGCAGAGCGAGGGTAAATGAGAACCTAAAATTACGAGCGAGAGATCCCCACTGAGCGGAGATACCCCACGCATTAACCAACAGAATGGATGGGCGATAAAGTTTATTCTTGTCATTCGTTATACCTTCACAGCTATCTAAAACTATGAAAATTTACATTTTCATCAAGATTCCTTTTGAAAGCTTGATGATTTTTCCAATCGAGCATAATTTTTATTTTATAAAATGAGCCACACGTAGTTTTGGAATTTATTGGATTTTACTACTTTCTGAAATGGCAATGCCTAGTTTGTTTACCATTACGTCACCATCACGAAGAAGAAGAAATGGGGGAATGGCGCCGCATCGCGTGGCGTCCTTATTTCCAGTAAGTTAAATGCTTGATATATTTTATTTAGATAAGTTATTTATTTAGTTTATTTTTCCACCATTTAAATGCGTAGATACATATATGTTGTCTAATAAGATTTGGTGGATTAGCCGGCGGGCTGTTAAGACGATGTCCTACTAGGGATAGCTGCTCCCATAAATCCTTGTTGTGTTGTATTGTTCCTTTAAAAATAATTTTATACTTATTTTACAATACTTTAATTTTATTTACTCAATCTGAGACTAAGTATATTCTCATTCTAATGTTTATCTGTAAAATAATCAAAATTGACTTCTATTTAAATTTAACCAAAACTATCAAACTGATTTGAATGGAAAAGTCAGTTTACATGGGCTTATCTCTAGAAAAGTATAATTTACTTTCCTTTGTTCATAGTATCCTTTGAAGAGTGTTTTTCACTTTTTACTACTTTATCATCTTACAATGAACAAAATAAGTATTTAAAAGAGTACATAGTAACTTTTAATCTTTCTATATTTTAACTGATGCCAGTAGCGGCTCTTCCATAGGAGGAACCCTCAGTGAAAATGAACTGAGTTGATATATGAAAATTAAAAAATATATTTCAAACTGTACAAACTTTTAATTGAGATATTTTAATGGTGTTTTATTTTGATCTTAATTGTTTTTAGCAATTTAGTTTAAAACTGACCACCTTCCACCTGACTAGTCCACCTTCTTCCTGACTAGTCCTAAAGTATTAGAAACATCATAATCAAATTTTTTAGGGTTTTTCGTGCGTTTCGAATATTTTACTTTCTATTATAGATTATGTAACTGAGAAAAAGGCTAGTAATTAAAAGCTGTATATGTGTGTATTTTTTTTTATCAAAATACAAAAAGATATATGAACTAGAGTATCTAAATAAGTCTTCCTGTTTTTTTTTGTTTGTGAATTAAAAGGCTACTTTGTTGAATAAGTGAAAAGTCAGTACCTATAATTGATCACCTATAATTTTATTTTAAGCCATTAATATAAATAATTATAATTGGGATTTAATTGTAAGATTTTTCTCTTAATTCTTATTTTCAGTTAATATTCATTTTTATATCTGAATTTGAGTATGATACTTGATACCACTAGCTTCATTAAATTTAAACAAACTTTTAAAACCCGAATTTACTACTGTGGTGGATTCAAACACAATACCCTTATTCTAGCCTGGCCACGAGAGGAGCTTGGAACTTTCATGTTTCGGAGTTGGCAGCGAGAACAGTATAAAAAGGAGTTGCTTCAATGTTAATAACAAACAATTTATTCAACATTAAAAATAAAAGGTAGGAGCTAAAATTGCAAAAGGCAAGTAAAAAATAAACATTGAAGCAACTCCTTTTTATACTGTTCTCGCTGCCAACTCCGAAACATGAAAGTTCCAAGCTCCTCTCGTGGCCAGGCTAGAATAAGGGTATTGTGTTTGAATCCACCACACTACCAACAAAGCTTTTTTTTACAATTCAGCCCCCCCCCATCAAAATGGTAATATATTCATAATTATTGAATCAACTTTTGTCTTCTACCTTCAGACCCACCTCCCCTGTATGAATCTGGCTGCTCACGATGACTCTTCAATATTTCCTACAACTGGACACTAGGCCAGCACTAATGCCCTGGATAGGCGTTGATAAAAGTAAGTAACTCGTCTTGAGTGTTTTTATAATTAGTTATTTTATTAGAAATTGGGGTTCTGGGTGAAATTTGTTTTAAAAATTTACCTTATCAACCTTATTTATTTTCATATTCATGTAATTTGAGTATGCTACCACTACCTTCTTAATTAAATTTAAACAAACTTTTTAACGGTTAAAACCGTTTCACAACACAACGCGATAACTGTATAAGATATGAATGAGATGGCCCAGGAATTCCTGCCCGAAAGATTTACAAAACCCTAATTTACTACCAACAAAGTTTTTTTACAATTCAGCCCCCCCATCAAAATGGTAATATTCATAACTATTGAATTAACTTTTGTCTTCTACCTTCAGGCCCACCTCCCCTGTATGAATCTGTCTGCTCACGATGACTCTTCAATATTTCCTAAACTGGACACTAGGCCAGCACTAATTCCCTGGATAGGCGTTGATTAAAGTAAGTAACTTGTGTTGAGTGTTTTTATAATTAGTTATTTTATTAGAAATTGGGGTTCTGGGTGAAATTTGTTTAAAAATTTACCTTATCAACCTTATTTATTTTCATATTCATGTAATTTGAGTATGCTACCACTACCTTCTTAATTAAATTTAAACAAACTTTTTAATGGTTAAAACCGTTTCACAACACAACACGATAACTGTATAAGATTATGAATGAGATGGCCCAGGAATTCCTGCCCGAAAGATTTACAAAACCCTAATTTACTACCAACAAAGGTTTTTTTACAATTCAGCCCCCCCCCCATCAAAATGGTAATATTCATAACTATTGAATTAACTTTTGTCTTCTACCTTCAGGCCCACCTCCCCTGTATGAATCTGTCTGCTCACGATGACTCTTCAATATTTCCTACAACTGGACACTAGGCCAGCACTAATGCCCTGGATAGGCGTTGATTAAAGTAAGTAACTTGTCTTGAGTGTTTTTATAATTAGTTATTTTATTTGAAATTGGGGTTCTGGGTGAAATTTGTTTAAAAATTTACCTTATCAACCTTATTTATTTTCATATCCTTGTAATTTGAGTACGCTACCACTACCTTCTTAATTAAATTTAAACAAACTTTTTAACGGTTAAAACCGTTTCACAACACAACACGATAACTGTATGAGATTATGAATGAGATGGTCCAGGAATACCTGCCCGAAAGATTTACAAAACCCTAATTTATTACCAACAAAGTTTTTTTTTACAATTCAGCCCCCCTTCAAAATTGTAATATTCATAACTATTGAATTAACTTTTGTCTTCTACCTTCAGGCCCACCTCCGCTCTATGAAACTGGCTGCTCACGATGTCCCAACAGGAAAATGAAAAGCCCTGGATAGGCGTTGATTAAAGTAAGTAACTTGTCTCAGAGTTTTTATAATTAGGGTTTTTTTTATTAAAAAGGTTGTTTCTGGTTTCCCCCAGGAAATTTGTTTCAAAATTTGACCCTCAAAATGAAAAATGTTAACTACCACAATTTAAAGAAATTAATTAGTTGTATGTTTTAAAAATGGCTTGTAAAATTATTTGCATTAAAATTTTTAAACTTTATTTTTATACTTAGTATACATTTAGCATCTATACAATTGCCTGCAATTTCAAAAACAAGTATTACTACCATATTGACCCTTGATTATGAAAATGCTGTAAATAGCAAGGGTTTGGAATCAATAATTTCATAAACTAATCAAGAATTAAAATCCTATACTTTTTTTTACCTGTTATCAACTTTTTAAAATGTTTAGATGATTTTTACCAAAAGCTTGTTTTTATATTTTTAGTTTTGTTTTCCAATCCAATTTTTTTTTTATTCTACAAAAATATCAATGATTTATTTTTTATCACTTATTATTTATTGTTTTAAAGAAATAAACATTACTTTAATGGGTAAGAGTGATTTAACTAATCAATAAACTCAAAGATTGATTTCAATTTTTACACAAAAAATATCATGATATTTTCAGTAATGTATCAAATTATAATCATTGTCTTGATTTATTTAGTAATGTATCAAATGTAACCATATTTATGATTGCAAAAAATAATTATTGATATCAAAATTTGGTAAATATAGTAAGTGAAAGAAGGATAAAAATTTTAATAACTAATAGTACAATTATTCATTCACCCTTTCAGAATGGGCATCTCACTGATGAGATGGCAGTGAACTTCTTCCCTTAATTAGTTAATTAATTATATTAAAAAATTATTATATCACACAGAAATTATAATATCAATACATTTTTGACCACTTTCAGAATATACAGAACTGTTAATTCATTTAGATAAAAAAAAATTAGCTTTACATTAAAAGTGGGTTTTTGTGTTTCCCCAGGATTTTTTTTGAAATTTGACTCTTAAATATTCTAATTTTTAAGCCTCAACTAATGTTTTTTGAATAAATACACTTTTTTTTTACCAGAAATTAAATATTTCAGGGGAACACATTTAAATATTCCTTGGGATGGGCCCAGGAATTTATGATTCCTTCCTGGAAGAATTAACAAAACCCTGATTTATTTATAAATTTTTTACATTTCTGCACACCGTCTAAATAATAAGGTTTGTAACCATTTAATTAACTTTTGTCGCAGGCCCACCTCCACTGCATTGGGATGGCTTCTGATGTGCCCCCCTGCCTGTCGTCCAGTTCATTTGCTCGAAAAGCCACGGATGGACATTGGATAAAGTAAAGTAAGTAACTTTTGTCATTAGTGTTTGTAAATTATAATTAGCTTTACATTAAAAGTGGGTTTTTGTGTTTCCCCAGGATTTTTTTTGAAATTTGACTCTTAAATATTCTAATTTTTAAGCCTCAACTAATGTTGTTTTTTGAATAAATACACCTTTTTTTTTTTACCAGAAATTAAATATTTCAGGGGAACACATTTAAATATTCCTTGGGATGGGCCCAGGAATTTATGATTCCTTCCTGGAAGAATTAACAAAACCCTGATTTATTTATAAATTTTTTACATTTCTGCACACCGTCTAAATAATAAGGTTTGTAACCATTTAATTAACTTTTGTCGCAGGCCCACCTCCACTGCATTGGGATGGCTTCTGATGTGCCCCCCTGCCTGTCGTCCAGTTCATTTGCTCGAAAAGCCACGGATGGACATTGGATAAAGTAAAGTAAGTAACTTTTGTCATTAGTGTTTGTAAATTATAATTAGCTTTACATTAAAACTGGGTTTCTGTGTTTCCCCAGGATTGTTTTTGAAATTTGACTTAAATATTCTAATTTTTAAGCCTCAACTAATGTTGTTTTTTGAATAAATACACCTTTTTTTTTACCAGAAATTAAATATTTCAGGGGAACACATTTAAATATTCATTGGGATGGGTCCCCAGGAATTTGATTCCTCCCTGGAAGGATTAACATAACCCTGATTTATTTATAAATTTTTTACTTTTCAGCACAGTGTCTAAATAATAAGGTTTGTAACCATTTAATTAACTTTTGTTGCAGGCCCACCTCCACTGCGGCTTCTGATGTGCCCCCCCCTGCCTGTCGTCCAGTTCATTTGCTCAAAAAGCCACGGATGGACATTGGATAAAGTAAAGTAGGTAACTTTTGTCACAAGTGTTTGTAAATTATAATTAGCTTTATATTAAAAAGCAAGGTTGGTTTTTTTTTTTGGTTTTTATGAAAACACAGAATTTTTTTTTTTAGTTAAACTTTTGGGTTTAAAGTCATTTATTGATTATCTTTTGAACAAAATATATTAAATGCTTCTGACATTAATGCTGTAAAGCTATGCAATTCTTTGAAACAAGGCAATTGAAATTTTCTTAGAAAGACTCCTGGTTTTTTTTTAATAAAAAACCTATTTGGTTTTTTAATTTATTAAGAACTAGATATTTGAATGCATAATAAAAACCAATTTTTTTTAATCAATTAAGCACCAAATTTTTAAATATGCATTATAAGAACTAGTTGTTTTTTAATGCTCTAAAAAGACTTGTTTTTTTATTAAAAACCCATTTGGTTTTTTAATTCATTAAGAGCAGATATTTGAATGCATAATAAAAACCAACTGGCTTTTTTAATCAATTAAGCATTGGGTTTTTAAATATGAATTATAAAAAAAGTTGGTTTTTTAACGCGCTAAAAAGACTGACTCCCTTGGGGTTTTTTTTATAAAAAACCCTTTTGTTTTTTTTAATTCATTAAGAACTAGATATTTGAATGCATAATAAAAACCAATTGTTTTTTTAATCAACTAAGTACCAGATTTTTAAATTTCCATTATAAGAACCACTTGGAATGCTCTAAAAAGACTCCCTTGGTTTTTTTTATAAAAAACCTATTTGGTTTTTTAATTCGTTAAGAACTGGATATTTGAATGCATAATAAAAACCAATTTTTTTTAATCAATTAAGCACCGGATTTTTAAATATAATAATTATAATATGCATTTATATAAAAACCAACTGGTTTTTATATAAATGCATTCATAAATCATATTAATGCATTCATAAATAAAAACCAGTTGGTTTTTTAATGCTCTAAAAAGACTCCCTTGGTTTTTTTTATGGTTTATATATAATTTGAACTTTTTTAACTAAATAAAATTAATTTTAATTAATAAATTAAGTCACTTAGTTAAGAGCTGAATTGATTAACTATTTATATTTAATGCATTCATAAATGAAAACAACCAGAAATATTTGTATTTATGTGTTAAGGAAAAATTTTTGTAAAAAAAACCAGTTTAGACCAAATGAACAAAAAAAACCATTCCCCCCCCAACCGTGTTAAAAAGAGCGTTTCTGTGTTTCCCCAGGAATTTTTTTTTGGAAATTTCACTCCTAAGGTAACCGACTGGGTTAGGAAGCATTTTTTAAAAATATGAACTAAATAAATAATTGTTTTTTTCTGAGAGCTAATATTCTAAAACTGAAAATCCTGCAAAGTGTGTTTATTAAATTTTTTTTTTAATATTTAGAAATTTGAATAAAAATAAGGCCAAAATTTAAACTTCTGCCAACAACTACAGAAAATGTTCTTTTATTAAATACAAATGAACTTTTTGCAGGATTTTAAGCTTAAGACAGAAATGTGTTGGTAACTAAAAAAATCTGGGATTTTGAAATAGAAATGAAGTACTGGTGTTTGAAATTAAATTAGAATTCAATTTAATTAAGTGCATTTTCATTAATCATTTATAGTCATATTTTGTTATTTATTGTTCTATTTCTATTTAAGATCAAATGAGAAGAAAATTGATGAAATATGAAAAGGACCTGCCTGAGATGAAAAAAAAAAAACAAGATGCAAGATGTTTTGAAATGTTGAAGCTCTAAAAATAAATATTTTTAAATGTTAAACTTTATTCTTTTTTTATTTAAAAAAAAATAAATTTATTTAAATGGTTGAAAAAAAGTTAATAGAATAATAAAAAATTAGAACAACTGCAGGTAATAATGGTAATATACATGCTCTTTTAGAAAAAACTGAAATTAAAACTGAAGATTTAGAAAAGTATTGCTATAGCCAGCACTATAATAGGCTATGTAAAAAATAAAGGCAACTCATGGCAAAAAAGTAATGCTAAAATAATATAAAAATAACAGCAACTGATGCTAGAAAAATAATGCTAGAATAATATACAAATAAACAGCATCTGATGCTAGAAAAATAATACTAGAATAGCAAATATTTTCCAGCAACATAAGCTAGATTTTGCATGCTAGCATAGCATGCGTTTTCTAGCAACACAAGCTAGATTTTGCATGCTAGCATGGCATGCATTTTCTAGCAACACAAGCTACATTTATATGCTAGATTAGCAAGCTTTTTCTAGCAACACTTGCTAGGACGGCAAACTTTTTCCAGCCATACATGCTAGAATAGTGGTCATTTTCCAGCAATACATGCTAGATTAGCAATAATTTTCCAGCATCACACACCAGAATGGTGGTAATTTTCTAGCAAAATATGCTAGAATAGCTGTTCTTTTCTAGCAACACATGCTAGAATAGCGGTCATTTCCAGCAACACATGCTAAAACAGTGGTCATTTTCCAGCAACACATGCTAGAATAGTGATAATTTTCTAGCAATACAAGCTGGATTTTTTATGCTAATTAGCATAAAAAGTGGGCCAATACACAGATAACCATGCTAGGTGATTATGCTGGAACTAGCAAACAATTATGCTAGTTTAAGCTATTTTCCTAGCTTAACATAGCATACTATGCTTGTCTAGCAAAGAAATTCTAGCATAAATTTTGACTTTTCTAGCAAACCCATGCTAGAATAGTGATCATTTTCCAGCAACACATGCTGGAATACCAAATATTTTCTAGCAACGCATGCTAGAATAGTGATCATTTTCTAGCAATACAAGCTAGATTTTTTATGCTAGTTAGCATAAAAAGTGGGCCAATACACACATAACCATGCTAGGTGATTATGCTGGAACTAGCAAACAATTATGCTAGTTTAAGCTATTTTTCCTAGCTTAAACATAGCATATTATGCTTGTCTAGCAAAGAAATTCTAGCATAAATTTTGACCTGGGCAGTGAGTCGTCTATTCATAAGACGTTGCAGTGACCACGCTAAAAAAAAAAGTCAGCGATTCCATCTTCTGCTGTATGGAAGTCAACTGAGAAGGTTGTTTGCCCTTCAATCTGATTGCTATGATCCCCGCAAAGTAATACTCTGATAGTAATTTTGATTTGGTCGTCCATTGGAGACCCAATAAGGAGAAAAGGTAATTACCGATCGGACGTGGAAGACGGCGAGGTCGTCCAGGAAGGGGCTGAGCGAGATCCGGACGATGTCCGTGGCCGGAATCCGGTACTTGATCTGGAGAGTTCTCTGGTCCATCACCAACATGGCGCTCGTGCTCACTACGAACAGGGTTTGGAGGCACTGAAACACACATCCAAAATTCCATCGTTAACGGGAGAGGGAAATAATGGCATGGCAGGGCTGACTGGGGGACCGATCTCACCAACCTTCAGTTAAAGATAATCTCCAGTTAAAACGTGTCTAACTGGCATTAGCGACTAAAGCGGCGAACAGCGATTCACAAGAACCAATAGGAAGCCTCGAAAACGACCGCTTTAGTCGCTAATGCCAGTTAGACACGTTTTAACTGGAGATTATCTTTAACTGAAGGTTGGTGAAATCAGCCCTGAATGAATCAGGCTAGGGAAGCTTGAAAATATGACGTATAATCGATATTTTGACGTCACGATTGATACCTCTTTCTCAACAACTCAAGTTAAATCTGAAATCTTCCTTGCTCTACGCATGTTGACAAGTGCTCTAATTAGTGTGGTAGAAGAAATATGTACTATGTAATATCTAATAAGGTCATTCGCTCGGCAAACGCTGATTGGTTCTTAAGAATCTTACCGAGTAGGATCTGTCAATATGCATGATTTTGTTTGTTTGTTTATTCCCTTTTTGCGTCCTCCTAGACTTTTATGACACTCAGTTTATGGCCCGGTCTCTCTGTGTGGCCGAGACACCGAACAAAAGAAAACCCCTCCTCTGACGCGAATGCGAGGGGAACTCCCAAACCACACAAAGAGATCCGGGAGATAAGACTCATGGTCTTAAAGTTAAGACCCATAAAAGGACATTATGCATGGAAGATGAAAGACTACATAGAGTAGGTGAGTTGTTAAGGGAGAGCTATCAAACGTGACGTCTATCATACCTCACAATATGAAGCTTCCCTGGCCTTACTCGTCTAGTTGGCCATGGAAAATAACCAACAGCTAATGTCTTCAAAAAAAGCTGCTGTTACTTATTTAATTAACATTGATGGAAGGAGCTGTACCTTTCCGTTCGCGCGAGCGATTTTGTTGATGATGTCTGCAAAGACGACGTACTGGTCTCCCGTCTCCGCCGCTATCTTCTTCCACTTCACGTTGTGACGCAGACGGACATAGTCGCCGCGGAAAGGGTGGGACACGCTGCAACGAACGAAAAAACGTCGATTCAACACGCATTGCATCGATTATTATCAATAGGTAAGAAAACCAAGGAGTACGAAAAGTTTCCTGTACGGAGATAGGTTAAGAAAAGTCAGAAAATCAAACCTACTTATCTGTGTGTGGAATGTTTGTTCTTAGGAATGTATTCTCTTTTTAGTTATAAACGTCTTAGTGTTGATTAAAAATAAGTGTAATACAAAATAAAAAAATCATTTCTGGAAGGTTATAAGTTAATATTTATAAAATCATAAAGATTATATCGCGATTTTAAGATTTTGAAACATTTATTTTATATCTAGGTTGCTTAAGGGGTTGTATATTAATTTTATATTCTCCTCCCCAAATAATAATTCCAAATTTAAGTAATGAATAAAACCAAGAGTAGTATAAAATTTAATCACGTTCTAATGTATTTAAGAAGGTGTAGTTTATAAATTTACACTACAACTACATATATTTTTAATCTATGAAAGACAGTTCATGTAAATCGTTTAGCATACATTTTCACTTATTCAAAAAAATTAAGTTAAAAACATCGGACTATGCCTTTACCTTTTAGGATAAGAGGTTTTTCTGTCTTTAAAAATGAGGCTGGCAGTGACCTTTTCTCGCATTCGATTTCGAGCAGTCTGATCAAACCGTAGCCTGTATTTGTGGCACTGGAAGAACATAGAATTACTATTAGAAAATGTGCACATAGTTATTTGGAACCGTCATGCTTATAATCAAACGCTTTTGAAGTTTATGCATCATCATGGGAATATGAATCGTCAGTTTGAAAAAGGGAATAAGTCCAATAACCAAGTTTTAAGAAAATCGAAAAAAAAAACCCCTGTGTAATGGAATTTTCGTTGTATAACCACCAACTTTTTACTGGAAATTAATGACCCTATAGAGCATTCGCACATGACGTCACTTGGAGGACAAAAACAACGTTGCTAAGGCTGTTGTTAGGGGCGGGAAATAGAAGCATCCAATAGAAGCATTCGCACATGATGTCACTGGCGGGCAAAAACAACGTTGCTAAGGCCGTTGTTAGGCCGAGTCATGTGATTGAAAATGCTCTATACAGAACACCAGAACAATCATAAAAAATATAAATATGATGTAGATTCAAAAATACTGCTCTGTTGAAAAAAATACGAAACATTAAAAACCACTTAAATTGACAATTAAATTATATTTCTACTTAGTTCACACCACATAAGTGAAAAATATAAAGACTAAAAAAATTCAAAAGTATTATGAAACTGTGTCTTAAGGCAGTTTAATGAATTTGCATATAGTAACAATGGAGTGCAATATTCACTGAATAAAAAAGGCAAAAACAATTTTAAATTGCAAAAAGAATTGTTTTGGCTTAGTTTACCAGCACAAAGAATAAAAAATTGACAATTTAAATTTCAAATTAAATAAAAATACAATGAAAGGACATCGAATTAATCAAATTCAAGGGGCTAGATCTGCTTACAGGGGAAGTTATTTTTCCCCTTCCAATTCATATGTAGAGCACAGCTTGGAGATATTTTTTGAGCACAAAAAGTCAATTCGGCCATTTTTGTGGACTTATTCCCTTTTTCAATCTGACCCTTCATATGACATACAGCATTTACAATGTATAGAGAAGGCTACTCACCCTCCACTTGTGATATAGTTTCCTAAGATAGTAACTGGTTTCCTGCAGGCATCTGGGGGACGAGGGCCAGTCCCGGCACAGGGGGGATTCTGACGGCAGATGCCTGGCCAGCCAGAAGAGGTACCTCCGTCTCTGCGCAAACACACCACACAACACACGAAGCAATAAGATCAATATGATTTTTTCAAAAAACTTATAAACTTATAGTGTGTGCCGTTTATTCTGTTTGATGTGGTCATTACGTAACCATTCGGTATTTTACAAGTGCTTGAATTGTATATTTTGTTGTTTTGATTGATTCTGAATAAGAATTTATTCATCCGACACATTTATACAGTAACTAAGCATTAATATTAACGGAAACAAACAAAAGAAAAAAACAATATATTGCTCCCTATGGGGCTTTGACCCTTCCAAGTGAACCAAAATTATACTTAAATTAATACATTTAAATGATAGCTTTATTTTTATATTTAAGTTAATCTTATTATAAGTTAATATTATAATTATATTTAATGATATTTAAATTTTCAAAAAAAAAAAAAAAAAATATATTATATTATTACACTGCACTGTTAAAAATATATATTTAAGAACACTTTTTTCCCATCAAATTACTAATACTTTAGTTTTTGTTGCTTTATAGAACACTTTAACATTTCATTGTGCGGTGATAATGTTCTGAATGTGTTAGAAAAATGTTGCTGTCCAGAAATGTGTTCTAAAAATAGTGCTGTAAAATATGTTTAGAATCTGAATGTGTTCTTAAATTTAGATAGAAACACAATAAAAATGAATTTTCTGTCTGTAATTTTTTACCAATACTTTACAGCCCATTTTTAGAAAACATTTATGAATATCAACATTTTAACATAGTATTAAGAACAATATCACAATATCTAATAAATTATAAAGTGTTCTAGGTAACCTCTTACAACGCAAACTATGTTATTTTGAGGATAAAAGTGTTTCTAAATTTATTGTGAGCGTTCGCAGTGAATTTTTATCAAATTATTTCATCACTTATTAAACTTTATCTATTTTTAATCAATCGTTATCATATTTTCCAACAATTAATTCAATATTTCAATTGAAATGGTATCATGCTGAAATTTTTGGGTATGATAACATTACTTTAGATACATTTTTGAATATAAAACGAATTTTGGAATTTAAAAAGACAGTTGATCGGATATTTTTTACTGTTGGATTAAGCAACGCAAAAAACGTCTAATAGTAAATTGTACAAGTTGCAGAAAATAAGATTTTTTGTGGCTTAAAATTTTAACTTAAGCTTTATTTTTGAAAACTCTATTTTATGTAATAATGTTTTAACAGTTTAAATACATCATTTACAATATTATAAAGAGCACTTAATACAATGAATAAACCACTAAAAATATTCATGTTTACATTGTTACTTATATGAATACCGTTTTCACATGCCAAATTATACAGTTATATACTAAAATATTATCCAATCAAATGAAATAGGCATAAATGGAGAAAAGAGTATAAAATATTCTAAGCAATCCTTCTACCATAATGTGAACTGATTCTAGTAGTGATCCCATGCAAAAAATGCACTACATAGGCTGGAATGTGGCATATTATTTCTTCATAAAAAATATAAAACAAATTTAACTTTAAGAAAGTGAGGTTATAAAATATGTTTTTATTAAAGTTTAGAGAGAAGTAAAGTTCATTAAGCATTACAAAGTCTAATAAGTGAGCTTGTCGAGAATTGGCACCAATTGAAAGAGGAAGAAAAGTGAAGAAAATTTCCCGTTTTGTAAAGAAAACTGCAAAGAAGGGAAGAAAATAGTGTTTGGAGAGTTAAAATAGGTTAAATATAAAAGAGTTAAAATTTTAAATAAAAAAAGTTAACATTTTAAATATAAAAGAGTTAACATTTTAAATATAAAAGAGTTAACATTTTAAATATAAAAGAGTTAAAATTTTAAAATGCATTTATGATTATGATTAATCATAACCATGAATGTTAAATTGCAAACTGCGAGGACTAGAAAATATGAATAAATTAGTTGCATATAAAGTTAGAAAAAATAGAAAGAGAGAGAGAGAGAGAGGAATTCGTACAACTTATTGATGAAATGAAACAAACAAGTAAAAATTTAATTTCCATTTTACAGGGGGAGATTTGTAAAAAAAAAAAAAAATGGAGAATTATAAATATTAAGAGTGTCTAAGGCATTATATGAAAAATATATATGTGTCTTTAGGTTTCACATAGTCTTTTAGTTCTAAGTTTATTAATGAGGAGGTTGTACACATTGTGTAAATGGATAGATATTGTATTGAATAATCTATTAAAACAACATTTGATCAGAAAAACACAATGCTGAACAGATTTCAAAGTTTAAAACCCAATATTTAAAAATAATCGCACATGCCAAGATGAAGTTGACATTTGTATTTGATATCTATTGGGAAAAGTAATTACAAATTTCAAAATCAGGTAAATAATCGAGATTTGTTTCGAAGTATTTTTTATGATTAAGAAAAAAAAATTCTCAGTTTTTTTCTTCACTATTAATAGCTTTTATTTTCCAGGTCAGGACAACGATGCTGAACATTTACATTATTACATTCTACAGAGCAGTGATTCTCAACTTTTTCATACCCAAGGGATGCCTTACCAAATCAATAACGGTCAACGGACCCTGAAATAAAATTTTCAATAAATAACACAGAACTGCTTAAAATTATTAATTCATAAATTTATGCTGATTTTTCATTAACTACTACCAAAAATTTACAACTTTATTCATGATTTTGAAAACTCAGCTAGCGTGTACGTGTAGTAGGTATAGACCTTTGTGACTGCCTCAATTCTGTATTTTGTTCGAAAATTTTGGAAAAGTTTAGCTGAAAAGAAGTCAAAGTTGATCGCAATAGATCATCCAAATTCAATTAACGGTTTCGATGTTGAAGTATTCTTGATTACACTCAATGTGGAAAATGCTGCTTTCCAACAGATACGTGGAATGAAAAAGAAAAGTTTTAAGCACCTTTTCTTAGAAATGGACTTTCATCAAGCCTTCATAATGAAAGGATTATACTTCGCGGATTCCCGGACCACAAGTTGAGAATCACTGCCACAGAGAATATCTAATTTTTTCTTCATTGTCCGTAAATCAGGAATGACTTTACCAATACCGCTTAGATTGACCCTTAACCTAGTTTTCAAACATTTCTAATAATAAAGAGAAAAAAATCTAAACTGGGAATATGAGAGAGAAGGTTGAAAAAAAAAGAGAGCATTCCACGTGCCAATTCTAGACCGCAGTGCATGATACAGAAGAACTCGAAGAGAGATAGAGAGAGAAAGGCAAGTTCTTTACTGGGGGTGTCTCACCTTCCAGCCTAGGTAGGCGGCCCAGAGGAGGTAGAAGGCACTGGTGTGTCGGCCGCCGCGGTCCAGCCGGGAGCTCTCTTCGACTTCCACGGAAGAAGACTTGGGTCGAGTGAAACAAACACCACATTGCACTTTGGAGCCAGGTACTGACACTCGCGCACACACCACGCACACGCTCCGACAGTGCTTACGCATTATCACGCACGTTGTAAATGTATTTCGAGGGTTAAAATGTATCGCACGAAATTGTAAATGTATCATACATACTGTGCACATGTCGTGCGATGTTAAATGCATTCTAATATATTAAACGTATTTTTAACGTATTGCACAGATTGTAAATGCATCATACATATTGTACACATGTTGTGCGATGTTAAAGGCATTCTAATGTATTAAACGTATTTTTAACGTATTGCACAGATTGTAAATGTATCATAGGTTTTGTAAATGCATTACACGCATAGTTAAATACATTGCTATTATATTACACATATTTTAAACGTATTGCACAAATTGTAAATTAATAATACGTGTTGCAAATGCATTACATGCAGTGTTATATGCATTGTTGATATATTACACGTATTTTAAATGTATTTTACAAATAATAAATGTATAATACATATTGTAAATGTATTGTACATGTTGTAAATGTATCATAATATTTTAAATGCATTACACACAATGTTAAATACATTGTGAATATTTTACAAGTATTTTAAATGCATTGCATAAATTGCAAATTTAACACACGTATTGTAAATAAATTACATGCAATGTTAAACGCATTGTTAATGTATTTAACTTATTTTAAATGAATACATACTTGTTAGATATATTAAAAGTATTTTAAGAGTATTAAACGTATTGTAAACATGATACATGATTGTAAATGTATTACACCTAATGGTAAACTAGAGTTATTATATAAGAACACATAGGAAATACATCACAAGCAAGTTTTACTAGCTACTGCATATAAGAGAATTTTACGCTATTTTTCATTTATTGAAATATATTTTGAAACTCTCTTTATCTATACTGCTTTTGCTTTCTTCAAGCGGATAAAATGGTGGGCACAGGGACCAACATACAAATAAGGGAAGATATTCACTTTCTCACCCAATTTTATTATTAAATTTTACGAATGGAATTAAAGGTGGTATTGTACACTGAACAATGTTTATCAACAAGTTTGTGACAAGAAACCTGATTATTTAAGGAAGTTCGTGAGTTGTGTAACACAGAAATAAGGTAGTACTTCAATATGATAGGAGTGAGGAATAAGTTCTTTATATGATTTCAACTATTTCCAAAAATGAAAATTGCGTTAGAATCTAATGCAAGGGTTAAAGGAATGCGTAAGCATTGTCAAAACTTCACTTTCAATAGCCTTTCACTCTTTTGCATTACAGAAACTACTTTGTAGCAGAAGGTATGATTGCTAGGATCTAAACTCATGCAAGAACATCAACAAGCAAAGCACATGGAAATCATTACTAGAAGAATGAAAACAACCAAAATGTTGTGTGAATAATCGCTGTTATTATTTTAAGAAACCAAACGTTTAATGAAAGTTAAGAATACTTAAGCTATTTTCTTTAATTACTCTTTGTAAAAAACCTAGTTATATGCTGCGGCACCCAAATTGAATTTGAAGTGTAAATACATTAATGATTTTGTTTAAATCGGAAATTTTTAATTTATTTGTTTTTATTAAAAGACAACTACACTGTTTAACTTCCTCAATAAGAATTTAAAATGAATAATTTTGATACAAACAGTATGTTTTACTTTTTAAAGACCTATGTTATCAATGTTCATAACAAAGATTTATTTTGAAAACATCTTCAAAGAAATTAAAGTGTACTCAAATAAATACATTGAAATGAACTCAAGTAATATTTGTAGATATGCTGAAATTAGTTTTATAATTTCCATTAAATTTAATCTTTTTTAAACAAACCAAAGTTAAAAGTAGTTTTAACCATTTCTTAGCTCCATTTTTAAGCCAAACAACGTCGGATATAATCATAACAGAACCAACTAATGTGTCAGTATTTAACACAGATATGTGTGTGTGTTGGAAACGTGTTTTGTGGCCGATGCATAATAGGAAGAGCAACTGTGAACAATATGGAGGTAGAGAGAGGAGTGTTACCTTCCAGGCCTGGTAGTTGGCGGCGAGCATGAGCTGGCTGGCGCGCATCTGGAGAAAGGTCCTCCGGTGCACCCAGCCCCGGAACAGCTTCTGGATGAGCGTGGCCAGCTCGTGCAGGCTCTCCTGCCGGAACTGCTCCAGTTCGTACAGCTGAAACACACCATGCTTTGTCACTACACAATCCTCTCTTTAGATCATACTAGTATTTTGTAACTATCGGCATTTTGAATTTACTCGTTTATTCTACTGGGAACTGCTCCAGTTCGTACAGCTGAAACACGTCATGCTTTATCACTATGCAGTACTTGCTCTATAGATCATACTAGTATTTTGTAACTATCGGCATTTTGAATTTACTCGTTTATTCTACTGGGAACTGCTCCAGTTCGTACAGCTGAAACACGTCATGCTTTATCACTATGGAGTACTTGCTCTATAGATCATACTAGTATTTTGTAACTATCGGCATTTTGAATTTACTCGTTTATTCTACTGGGAACTGCTCCAGTTCGTACAGCTGAAACACGTCATGCTTTATCACTATGCAGTACTTGCTCTATAGATCATACTAGTATTTTGTAACTATCGGCATTTTGAATTTACTCGTTTATTCTACTGGGAACTGCTACAGTTCGTACAGCTGAAACACATTATGCTTTATCACTATATGCAGTACTTTCACTTTAGATCTTACGAGTAATTTGGAACCATTGACATTTCGAATTCAAGCTTTTATTCTACTGGGAATTGCTGTAGTTCGTACAGTCACGAGACATTCAACGATCATCATAATTCAATATTAGACTTCTGTTTTTTATCATGAGTTGAGTTGATGTTGGATTACTAGAGTTTTTAATTTATTCTGCCACGAAATGCTCCACTTCTTATATCTATAAGCACAGTAAAAAATGTCGTCTTTTTACATTAAATTATTCGGTATGCCTAGAAAACGTGTTTTTTTTCCGCGTGAACTTATACATAAAATAATTTAGATTTGTTAAAACTTCCACTTCGAGAATAAATTTTAAAAACAAGTATGCTGCACTACAAGTAGAACTGCTTCGTGATAGTCAAGTTAAAATAATAAGGTCAATCTTCCATTAAATTGCTGCATAATATGTATGGCCGTGGCGTCGCAAGGTCAATCGGGTCTATAAAATGAGTAAGAAATATTTAACTTTGATTATTTTAAAGTATGCCTCCTTTAACTGAGCTAAAAAAACCTAAAGAGAAATTTCTCTCTTATTTTTGCAATTTATCTTTTGCTTATTTTTGCAATAGGGTAGTACTCCGGCCATTTAGTTGTAAGGTGGTGTACTCACCGTCTTGCTGTGTTTCAGGAAGACCTTGGTCCTGCCGAAGCAGTACTCGGAGGCGTGGACGGGCAGGTCCCTCAGCAGGTGCGTGACTCCCTCGACCGGCAGCCCGGACCACGCGGGCCACGTGTGGATGGAGAGCATCTTATAGCGCTGCAGGAACGACTCGTAGTCCTGGCGGTGCGCGAACCCCGCCTTCCGCATCCGCGCAGTCTCCACCAGCCTACACCACAAATTAACCCTTTTGATTATATCACGACACTGCCGTGTTCAACCTCCAGTTAAAGATAATCTCCAGTTAAAACGTGTTCAACTAGCATTAGCGACTAAAGCGGCGAACAGTGATTCAAAAGACCCTATAGGAAGCCTCGTAAACAACCGCTGTAGCCGCTAATGTCAGTTAGACACGTTTTAACTGGAGATTATCTTTAACTGAAGGTTGGTGAGATAGGCCCTCATAAGGTTAGGCAAAGGGTAAACTTTTTGAGACTAAAAAGAATGACGTCAGATCTGATTCAGGCTAAAAAAAGTGCATGGAAAACATCGTTATTTAGATTAATGTTTGCAGACTAAGACATCAAAAGTATTCACTGTGCATGCATGCGTGTGCCGTGGAGTGAAATAAAGTTTTTATCGGATATGACGTCATATTTTTCGAAAACAAATTCGTCGTAGATTCGTCGTAGGGTTCATTTATACTTCACAACAGGAATCTTTCTAAGCATATTTTGGATCGACTTCCTGTATTTTGCAATTGCCTAATGTAGTGCGTGCGTTTTTAGGCAAGAGGAAATAATATAGACTAGCCAAAAAATTATAGTATTATTGCTTATTTGAATTGATTACAGCTAGGTTTGAGTATCAAAATTTTAGGAACATGTTTTCACCTACCCTAAGTACCGCACTTGATGCTGGACAAGAGCCTGTTCAAAGATCATAGGTTGCTTGAGCTCGTTCGGCTGAAATTACAGAAAAGGAATCGTCAGAACATCCCATGAAAGTTCATGGTATCGAGATTAGGCAATTGAAAACCCACTGCATACCTTGATGCATCGAACGTAAAGGGCGTTCCTTCCTTGTATGCTCTTCATGAGTGCACCAACGGAGATCCGGAACTGAGTGGCAGTGGTGGTGGGCCTCTTCAGGGTGGTTCGCTTGGGATTGCCTGCGCGAAAACAAACACCGCGCTCTTACAACTTCTCAAAAAAATCATTTTAACATCCGTATTCGCAGCCATCATTGTCAGTGTTAACCAGCAGCTAAAGGAAGAAAAATAAACTTTTCGCTGTCTCTGATTGGTGGAATCCTTCTGTGACCAAGGATTTAACAACGACACTGATGGCTGTGAATATGGCTTTAAGTGTTGTCATTAAAGCTTTTTGAGGTTTATCAGGACTTGTTGTGAAGGGCCATAATTTTGGCCGTTTTGCATTATTCCTATCTGATATGACTTTGATATGCATTGAACATTTAGGTGTTTCGTTGATATTGTAAAACACTGATTATTTATATAACTTCCTACACTTACACTCACTAAATAAAAGCACTCGCTGGAAAATATGTTGAACTTCTAAATAAATTTTCAAAATGTAGCTCTTTAACCAATCAGTTAGATAATAAGAAAACAATAATCATTACTAAATACTTAACTATTTAGTCTTATTCAGTTTGAAGAAAATAAAAATTGACTCGAGAAATTTAATGGGGGTCGATAAAACTGTCTGAAACTTATTTCAAATGCTGATATCAGATTCATACTGAAATATTCATTCCATTAATGCTCTCACATCTATATACTAATACAAATATTTTTATACTTATGACGTTCCAAAAATTAAACAGGTCCTGAATTGATCGCTCCTGAGTGTTCGGACTGCTTGTTTGCACCCAAGAAACAACACAGAGCTTTAAAACGTTGGAATTTTCTCACAATAATATGTCTGAGAGAAATCATGAAGAGCCTTGCCTTCGGGAAATAGTGTTTTTAGTAGAGGTTGGTCTGTTCTGTACATTGCTTGGGAGAGATCTCTATGGAGGATGTCGTTGTTCTTGTCAATAAAACCTATGACTGAGTAGGTCACCTGAAACGAAGAACAAAGTGAGATAAATAAAAAGGAGGATTGAACATTTTTAGTAAATTTCACTCAGAACCTCAATATTTAGTTTTTATAAATGCTAAAATAAGGTCAATGCCGGACACTTTTGGGATTAAGTAATGCATTCAGAAACGATTTACGTTTAAAGTAATGGAATCTCCCCCAAACTTCCCTCCTTGTATGATTCGACCAGCAATGAGCAACAAGGAACAAACTTCAAATCGTAACAGCTTTACCTAGAACCTACCATAGAACCACCGATAGCTGTTTCTAAAGGTGCCGGTGGTCTATAGCCTACTTTACTCCCTAAAATTAGAATAGGCGTATGAAAGTCACTAGATTTCTCTACTACCATTTCCTCTCTTGTTTTTTTCTGTAATAATGCCGAATCCTTAAATCCTTCGTAATGTCCTCGTTTCACCTCCCTAATGTTATCATTGTAATGCCCTCGAGAAGAAGGCAACGGGATAAAAAGCGCGACCTTGGTACGATGATTCTAATTGAAGACAGGACTTCAAAAACGAGCCAAGTGCCAAAAAGTATTTTTTTTTTGTATTTGATAATTTTAAATTTGATTTCTCCATATGAATATACGTATCGAGTAATATCTTATCTTAAAATCTTGTTGGATAGCTTAAAAATAATCTTGTATTTTATGTTCTTTTTTATTGTTTCAGTATTTGCCATGGGGGGTAGCAATACTTTAATTATTTCTTGTACAACCTTTTTTCTTTGGCAACGCTTGTTTTTGTTGCTTCTAATATAAATTACTGTGTTGGTCATGTTCTTCAATCACACTGACGGAGGGGCTCCAAACCTCCTCGAAATGGCTGTTTTTAATTAAATTTTATCATGTGCATTTATTCTACTTTGTCCTTTATTTGCAATTGATCTTTTTCACAGTTTGGATTTTACATTTACACTATTACAGGGTTTTGGAATTATTAATCATAGTCGTGGATTCAAAGGTTCTTGGGGATGGCATTTAGATTGGTTTTTCGGATCTAATTAATTTTTTTTAAGTTTTAGCACTTAGCTCGTTATTGATGTCCAGTCTTCAATTACAATTGAATTATTTTTACAACATCGTCACCTTGGGGGCAATCAGCGAGCGATAAATTCCTGATTTGGAGGGTTTATTTTAGTAAACTCTTCAGATATTTTTAAAAACTGACTACACGAGTTTTACCGAAACAGGTATCCGTCTCTTTTAACGTGCAACGTATGAAAGAAAGAGAGAAAGGAGGGATGTTTACCGCGCCCGCGTAGTGCCTGACTCTGAAGCTGTGGTGTGGCAGGGTGTTGTCGGCGATGAAGTTCCTGCATCCGCGGCTCTCGAAGTACGGGTTGTCTTGGCAGGCCTGCGTCAGCTTGTACAGGAAGGTCTCGTCGCTCACCGGTCCAGGCCGAAGGCACTCGTCGTCCAGCAGAGCCAGGATGCCGTGGTTGTTCTAAGACAACAAGTTGCATAAGCCATTCACTCTCGTGTCCATAAAAATTAAGGATGATTTTATTGTTGGGGAATAATGAGATAAATCTTAGTTTCATGTCAATGAAATTGATGCCATAGGATCTAACTCCAAGAGTGGAAATATGTAGTTCGGGATCATATTACCCTACGAACGTTAAGTGGGGGACATATGGGCCCTCCATTGGTAATGGAGTTCCATACACGATCGGAGCGGTAGTAGAAACGATCATGTAAGAGACATTTAGCGAAAAATTTCCTGTTATTTGTGATTCCTGAACTCCATGCATGATTTTAAGTGAGTGGAAAAAATTTACGAATTTGTAAGCGATATTAAGTGATACCTTCTCAATCTCCATTTTAGCCGGATTTTAGTTCTTGGATTCTTTAGTGGGGGGTGGTACTAATATTTTTTGAAGCTCTTATATGTGGTTGTTTCGACTAAAATTACATTACACAGGAACTAAGATTTGTGACATTGTTTCCAAAAATCAAATTATCCTTAATTTTTGGACACGAATGCATTTAGTACCGATTCACTGCGTAAGGTGGTTCAACTAATCCTCCAAAACACCGCACCGAAAGAAGTTCTAAATTCTAATTTAATGTATTTCTAATGTATTAAATTTGATTTGAACGAAATAATGACTGGATTCAAACTTAATTAAATTAATGACCAACAAAGAAAATGAGCTAGATAAAAAAACTCCGATATCTTCCCCTCTTACTTCATTTAAAAGTTTTCATACAGCTTTATTATCACTTGGTAGTACGTTTTGAATTTTCTTTGGCCAAAAAATAAAATTCCATTACATCTGCTTAGTTATTAATTAAAAAGTTTAATAAGACTTAAACCAATAATGCTCTTTTTATAGTGAATATAAAGTGAAAATTATATTGTAACCATTGTATAAACTTTTAGCTTATAAAAATTATTATTAATTATTATTATAAAATTTATTACTTTGAAATAAATTTGATTTTACAAAACTTGGGGTGGCTTAAGATTTTATTTTAGTAATATTTATAAAAAAGGGGTGTTTTCTTCAATTTTTTTAAAATAAAAAATATGTTTAGAGATGGATAAAGAAAGTTTTCACTGATGAAGTTTAGTAAATGAAGAAAATGGTACGTTACCTTTTCGATAAGATCACATATGACAGCATTATTGAAATAATCAATATGTTCCCATTGTATTCCCTGCAAAATTTTAATTTAAATAAAATTATTTAAAATAATTTTAAAGAAGCATGGCTAATAAATGATTTTATTAAATCCTATGTTTTAAAAAGGACAGAAATATTACCTCTTTTATGTACTCTTCTTGTTCTGCTTTAAGCGTTAATTCAATTAAAATTTGCTGGAGTTTTTCGTTACAATAATTTATAATGAGCTGTTCGAACGAATTAAACTGAAAAAAAGAACACAATTAGATTGGTTAAAATACATTTGATATTATTTTTAACTTCCATTAATTATTTTCTTGCTACATTAGTTTTAAAAATAGCGTTAGTAAGAATTTTACGCCGATGGACCATTTCATGCAATTTAAAGAATGAAAAAAAAAAAGTTACAATTTTATCTTAATTTAGTTCTTGTTTCTACAGAAAAATAATGTCATTAAAAATACCATAGAGAAATATTTAGTGAAACATACCTCCAAAACTTCAAAACCATAAATGTCTAACATTCCTATACATTTTCTTTTACCCATCCTTTTTGCCTGAAAAATATAGGCTTAAATGAATTTATCTGATGCAAAAGTTATAGGAAAAATTAACATTACGGGCAATATAAGATTAATGTGTATTTATAAATATCATCTAAGCTTACCCTGATTGTATCATTGATTTTAGTAACCAACCAATAAAATAAGCGACTATACAAAGCTTTGCATAAGGCATTTCTAGCGTAGTTGGCCTGAAAAAATCAAATATGTAAGTATTTATTCTATAGTATGGCATATAATAGCAATAATATATGTTTAATGTTTGTTTTCAATTAAATATTTGAAGCAACTTAAATTACAAGAACGTTTAATCGAATATGATAAAAAGACGTTGAGTGAGTGCATAAAAAATACCAGTGATAAAATTGACATTTATTAGGAACTAGCGCCACACACTAAACCCGGCTTTGTGAGGGCAGTATGAAGTTTAAAAACGTGTATCTACCGTTCGAAAAACAAGATCACCTAGATCTAAATAGACAGAGCACTTGTCTTTAAAATAAAGTATCTATAGGCCAGTCTATACCTCCAGATCACATTATTCAATCAACCCTTTTAGTTCTAGTCGCCTCAAGATTACCATTGAATCCAATGGGAAATTTGGGGCGGCTAGGTCTGGAAGGGTTAAAAAAAATTATGCGCATGTATGGAGCATGCTCAGAAGCTTTTCGTAATGGATTTAAGTGCTATAGAATAGTAATTTGGCCTACAAACGTCATCATTGACGTTGCCCATGTTGTATTCGGAGGTTACAGTAGAACTTTCACTATTGAGTACTTATTTGCATTAGAGAATAGTCGTAGAGTGGGGAGTACCTCCGTGGCGGAGAGGTCGGTGACGATGGTGTCGTGCCTCGTCTCGACGGTCCTTTGCGTGAGAGCGGCTTGTAAGACGGACACTTCCCCCTGCAGCAGCTCGCTCACCTCGTACACCTCTGAAACACACACAACACTACTCAATTCAACATACATTTTCAATTGTAATGCAATACGGGATAAGGATTCGTAATGGGCTGGTTTTATGTAAGAGTTTTAGTGAAAAATTCAAGCAAATACATATTCTAGCACAGTAAATAAATCTAAAACAAGGCCACCGTTAAAAGAGGAAAAGTTTTTCAGAGTTTTCATGAATTAAAGCTGGAAAATAGACAATTTATCTCCCGTTTGTCCCATATTAGCACATCTTTTTTATTGCTCCAGGTAACTTAAGTCTACACTCTGATCAAGGTGGTGACGGTAGCCCTATCTCCTTATTTCTCTATTATATTCCCCCCAGCAACTTATTGTTTTCTCTGGTAATAAAACTTAACCCGACACTTCCCATAGGATTGAGTTTAAGATTAAACTTTTTTCAGGAATTCTCCTGCCTTAATCACTCCTAGTGGTTGACCAAGAGTCGGGAATTTAAGAGCTGGTACGGTCGGTGTAGCTGGTAAGGTAGCACAAAATACCGGTCGTAAATCGTGTCTACGCCACCTAGAAATTTGTCAGAAAATGTTTGATATCCATCCTATAAGTAAGTGGGATCTGAAGTAACTGTAGTGCTTTTAAGGTAACCAGAGTATTGTCTGGATAGGTTTTTAAACACTGCTATATGAATGAAAGGGTGGCGTGTAATGCTTTATCTCACCGTACTTGTTGATGAGCGAGCAGCTCTTTTTATGAATGAAAAGGTGAAATATATGAATGAAAGGGTGGCGTTTAGGGCGTTGTCTCACCGTACTCGTTGATGAGCGAGCAGCTCTCGGTGCCGTCCATGTTGGCCGTGGGAAGGAACTGGACGTTGCCGAGCTTGAGCACGGAGGCGGCCACTTGAAACGTCTGCAGCGTCTCCTCCGCGCTGAACCCCAGCATCTCGAACGCGCGCTGAAATTAGGATAATCGATAACGAAGGAACTATCTCGTTGCACTGGACATTACAAACAAAAGACAACGAACATGCGTTGAAGTGTTTAATTTCATTAAGAGGTTAACCTCAACACACAAATATAAACGAAAAAACAAAGACTAAAGTTCCGGTTGTAATGGACATATTTGGCCAGGTGTTCATCCCAGAGGGATGAAGGACTGAGTCTGCCTTGCCCGCGGACCGGGATTTGAACCCCTGGTCTGTGGTGTGGGAGTGCAAGGCGAATCCACTACTTCTAAGACTATATGCAAGAAAAATGTAATTTCCAATGTGTTTTTCTTATTACCAACAAATGTTTTTATTTGTATTTTAACCCGGAAGGACGCGTTCACCTTCCTAATTCCCCCCTAAAAGTGTAGTAAATATAAATAAATTTTATGAAAAGAGTATGAAAGAGAAAAGAGAATGAGTCTAACACCCCTAAATGGATCATGAAAATATTCTTAAGAAACAATTTTAAAAGAAATAATTTTTAAAAGAGTAATACGTTATCCCCGTTTTTGTGGAAAAGGAGAGTTTCAGTGAGTGTTTATAAAAGTGTCCCCGTCTTCGCGGGTTAAATAGATTTTTTTCTTTAGAAAAGTGACGTTTCTTACCCGTGTTATGATAAACGTGGACTTGTCGTCGATGCTTTGCGATTGTGTGCACCGGTTGTCGTGCAAGAACTGATATTTGTCCGCATTGCGCTGAAGTTTTAAAGATTCTGCAAAACACAAGAGGACAGTTTAAAACCAATTTTGAATCATACAAACATCATAACCAAATACTTGATTTGAATAGCAGTGCAAACCAACTATTATTGCTGCAAACTACGCTACTTTCAAAACTGTGACAGTTTATTTTCCTTTAAAATATTCAATTTATTTCCTCTAATAAGATAAAAGTATAAACTGTTACAATATCTTACACTAAGATTTAAATTACGGAATATTTACTATTAAAGAACTCCGACTCTCGGGGGAAAATATTACACTCACTCAAAAGATGAACATCTGCACCACTAAGGAGTTGATAAAAGATATGGAAGTTTCTTTCCCCTTGAGCTTGAACCACAACTCTAGACTGCAAAAAGAATGCTATGAAATAATCACTCGACCTGCTCATTTAAGATGCTATTAAATAGAGCTTAAATTGAAATATTCTTATAAATCTTAACATTTTATCCTGCGTTGATATTTTTTATATAAGTGTTGTAGTACATCTATTTAAATATTTAATGAAAGAAGCCCCCGAAGACTTAGTCCAAACCAGAAATACGATTTATCTTCAATGTTATGGAATACACATCGAAGTGCTCAGGCGCTTTAATCAACTTCCAATTGATCTCGTCTTCGTAAAAATCTATTAGATATTTATGTTATGCAAAATTGATTTCTAATTTTTTTTCTTAAAATATGACTTTTTACAAACTATAATTTTAGTTTTTAAAAATATTATTACTTTCCTTTACATTCAAAATAAATTATTTACAAAAAAAGTAATTTCGATCATGTTTTAGCATTTAAATATTTAAAATAGTAGGGATAACCATAAATCACCAATTTTTTTCTTCAAATAACTACAATATTTTCAATAGGTAGGTATGGAAAACTGCATATCAGTACGCAATTTATTTACAGAACATTTTTGAGTGGGGTTTATCGCTCCATTTAACCGTTTGAAGGGGACTCTTAGTTTGATTAAATGATCATAAGCAAATTTATACATATAGAAGAGTTAGAAACTAATGGCAGAACTTACTTTTTCCAATAAATCTGAAACAAGAAAAAAAAAACTTTTGTTAGCACACACAAAATTAGACTGGTAATAACACTTTTTTACATGCAATTTTACCTAAACAAGGACTACTTCAGATTTGTTATTTAGGCTATTTTTAGGTATAATTTTTTTTTAAAAGTGTTGTATGTTTAATTCCCTGCCCCTTGCTATTTATTTTAAAACCCCACTTAAGGTTTTTCATGAGAACCAAAGGAACAGTTAAAGTAAAATTTATTGCATTCCTTCATAAAAGCTAATACGGTTAAAACCTAAGTTCTTTTTATCTAGAGACAAAAAAAAGTCAAAAATATGTTAACAAAAGGTAAAAGAAATAAATATTCATTTTAGAGAAGAAAAAAAAATAAAGATAATCTCTCAAACAAAACCTTCAATATACAAAACAATCATAAAAACAAATTAGTAAATAGGAGTCAAGAAAAATTGAAATTGAAAAAATCAAAGAAAATTTAAAAAATTAACAGATTACAACAATTGCCATAAAAAAACTGCTAAATATAAATTTAAAAAATACATCAATAAAATGAAAGTAAATTTAAGTTCTTGTTAAAACTTTTAGAGAAGCAATATTGAAAAAAAAAAAGACATCAGACATATAAAAAAAAGCAAACAGAAATCTCACAACTGTGTAATCAAAATTGGAAAAACAAACCGTGGGAAATGAGTTAGAAACCTAAAAGCGAAGACGACGGATACTCACAATTTGTGACCGATCCCCCGACAGGACACCCCTTGAAATCGAATTCAATCTCCATATATTTCCCCTGAAAATAGAAACAGGGAGGGAAATAGTATAATGAAGTAACGGTGTCGCATTAAAGCTATTGATTTATCACGGGAGACACATCTAAACTAATAAACAAATTGTTGGGGAGAAAAGATTGGAGAAACTTTGCCTCATTTGCATGGGGATTCGCGGATACTATTTTTGACTTTTGAAACAACTCCTCCTCTTGGCTTTGAGAGATCCGCTTGAACGCTTCATTAGTTGAACGGGTCGAAGGTATTGTTGAGGAAAGATCAAGCGGCGGCGTTTAGCATTAAAATGAGAGGGATTTTCACGGGATTTTTGTGTTTTGATGGGGAAAATTATTTAATAGCTGGATGGTGGACTTGAGAAGCGATTTTTTTATATTTTGGATTGTAGAAATATAAAATTGGGGAGTAATAAAATACTTTGGGGCTATTCGGTTATTTAAATGAGATAAATAGTTAAAATGTGTTTAGTTTGTATCCATCTTTTTTTCCCCTATTTTTTATTAAGAGAAATTTTTATTGTGATGGGTATTGCAGGGAAGTAACTTAATAGCTTAATGGTGGATTTGAGAAGTTGTTTTTTATGTTTTGGATTATAGAAATATAAAATTTGGTAATAATAAATACTTTGGGGCTATTCGGTTATTTAAATTAGATTAATAGTTAAATTATTTAGTTTGTATCTATCTTTTTTCCCTATTTTTATTAAGGGTAATTTTTATTGTGATTGGTATTGTAGGGCAGTAACTTAATAGCTGGATGGTGGATTTGTGGAGTGTTTTTAAATGTTTTGGGGTCGGATAAATATAATTAGAAATTATGAAATATTTGGGGAACATTTAATATTTTAAACGAAATTGATTCTTAAATGTTAGTTAAGGGGATTAGTTTTTTTTAATCATTTTGCTTTTTAAATGGGGATTTTTGCTTTGCTTTAGAAAATATTTTCAGATACAAATTCCTTTTATTTTAAAAAAGAGAGTTTTAGCTTTTTTCTTACGTAAATGGTCAGAATATTTTTTTTTATAATTACATCGTATTAAAATCGTTTTAGATTTGGAACTCTATGTGGATGAGCTCAGTGTTTCATTTCATAGAAATAATGGCTGTTAGAATTGAAATTTTAGGTAGAAAGAACATTTTAAAATATTTTTTTGCACAATAATAATATTTTCAAAGTAAAGATTTTTATATTTTTAGCATTTCATTCGATGTTTAAAATTATATTTGCTTACTTACAAATCTTGAAGAGTTGTCGTTCCGATGAGTTTTTGCATTCCCAAAAGCTAAAAATAAAAATTAAAATTAATTTAAAATTGAGAAAAAAAAAAGTTTTTTCAAACCAAATTTATTAATATTTCTATCAACTCTTTTATAAATATATTTTTTTCCTTTTTACTACTTTTTATAAATAGTTTAATGGAATTCTCCTACAGAAAAAAAACTCAATGAAATTCATTAAAGAAATTGTTCGTAGCAGTATAAAATTTTATAATATCCGAACCATAAAAAGCTTTTAATAGATAAATTTCTTATCAATTAAATAATTTTTGAAACTTAAAAAGTGTTTAGGAGGTGTTCTAAATTTAAATATATATAAACTACCTTCTATAAAAATTTTATTGGGTTTTAATTTTTTTACTTTTTTTTGCACTTTATCGTTATAAGGCGATTAATTTTATCTTGCAACAAAACAGTGAATCCTTCCTTACCTTCTAAAATAAAATTTGATTGTAATAGTTGCTCTTTTATACAATCCATATCACTCGCGTAGCCAGACACCATTGCCAGATATTGCATTACACACTTACAAGCTTCTGTGGAGAATGAAAATAAACTTTATAAGAAAAATATTTTCAATGTTTTCAAAAGCATAAGATTATTAAAGCTCATGTTTTTAAACCCGGACGAAAGTAATGAGTTTGAAACTTTTCTGGTATGTTTTTAATGTTATGCAAGACTTACTAAACTTGTTCATTAAAAGTTACATATTTTTATAAGAATTACTCCATTTTTAGTTTGAGTAAAAATTTTGGTTTGTAGGTAATTTATTACTGATGTTATAACTCTTAATTTTCTGTAGTCATGCCAAATAAGGAAGTTTAAGTTAAGGATTTATATTTCAGTAAAACGGGATTTTCATAGATAATAAACAGTATGCAAGCAAACCAACTAATTGTTACACGCATACTAGATATAATTCAAGGGACAACTAAAAAGACAACCCCTATGTAGATTATTAAAAGTGCTATATTTAATTTAATACAATATTAAATAAAAGAGTAAAATTTAATTATCATTTTCAATCCAAAATAAGCATCTTTTTCTTTTTACAAGGTAGTAGATAACATTCACGTTTTAAAAACGTGAATAACAGTTAACAATAAGTTAAGTAACCGGAAAAATCTTTATAATCTTAAAAATAAAAATATAAATGTTCCCTTGTCTAAGTGGTGGACAACCTTTTTGGGAAGAGTTCGACTATTTGGAAAAAAAAATTTGCGCTTGCCACTTCAAATTTTTCTTACGTACAAAATAATACAAGAAGGTAAAATCTTACTTTTCTAGATGTTTTAATGTATTTGCGTGACAATCTGTATAATAACGACTAATGCCAGTAAAGTTGAGAACCAAGATTGCATTATAACTTCATTACGTATATTATTATATTACATGACTTTCTAAGTTTAACTTGTGTATATTGTATTTTTTCAACAGGTTTTATCCTACTCATGCTTCGCCACTGAATCTCAGGACACAATGAGCTTTTTATTGGTTATACCAACAAGGTTCACACAATAACGATGTTTGCCTCCATTGAAATCATTAAGTTATCAAATGACCACCATTGCTCTTAGTGACAAAGGGTCGAGTCCCCCGTTGGGGTTAGAGCCCCATTTCTCTCGTGGAACGCGCGGTCGCAACTAACCGAGGAATGCAAATGATGTCAAACGTATCAACCCGTTATGAATGACTAATGTCAACTGGTAGCCATCTGAGCTAAGTTACGCCTTTCGGCCAGATTCAATAAATAGGTAATTAGCTCGGTAGTACAACAGCATCTTTATTAGTTATACTAGATTGCTCATTTCGTGCTGGATTGATTTAACAGAAGGCATTATTACTGATGAAGCTTCAGTAGAGTAGGTTGTTATTTTCCTTTGAGAGTTGCGGGTCGAATGGATTTTAATTTTAATTGTGTTTTTATGAATATTAAAAAGAAGGAATAATGAATATAAGTAGATGGTAATGGAAGTTAAACCAAACTCGCAATATTTTCTTTAGGTACTCCGAAAAAGTTCCAACCGACGACTTTTTGCAGTTAAGTTGTTTTATCAGCAATTCTTATTTTTCTCGAAGGGACCCTTCAAGTATTATGTAGGCACCTAACAGGGGAGTGGGTTTGCTATTTGCTTATTTTTCCTGACAAGGGGGAGGGGAAGTATGAGTGATGCTTACGTAAGATGTTACAAACATTGCATTTTCAAAAATCTCATGTTTCTTGCATAAATAATTTCAAAATTCCACCGAAAATAAATTTTACAAAAAAAAAAAAAAACTGAGCTAGGAAAAATTTTTAAGCATTTTTTACAAGGAAAGTTTTAAAGATAGGTCAAGTGTTCATGGAGAACAATGAATTTCAGAAATCTAAGTCTTATAAAAGATTTTGTACAAAAAAAAGAACAAAGGGGGGATGTCGGGCAGTTTTCTTACGTAATTATGAGAGGGGGGGTTTGCGGTTTGCTTATTTTGCTGACAAGGAGGGGAGAGGTCAAAAGTGACCAAAAACTTGCTTAGGTAATATTTCAACGGCCCCGAACTGTTTTGCAATTTTCCCTCAAAGTTCTCTTGAAATGTGCCACGCTATTTCTACATCTTTTGGTTAAACACACGTTTTTGATAATTATCTCAAAACGAGAAAAAAGTGCCTATAGCAAGTTTTGGAAATAGGTGACACATAATATCAAATATTATATGCTATCGTCCGTAGCACTGGATATCTCAAGAAACAATTCTTTGGTAACGCCTGATTAGTTTTATCAATAAAACTATCATTAAGTACACCCCACCGAACCGGTTTTCGTCCAACACAAACAAAACCCGAACACTTCCGATCCGTCAAGCCAAGAGAGAACATTAGTCTGAAAGATTCCGAAACAGTCCCCGAATACGGTTACAGATAAGCGATTTCCCCTCTCTCTTTCGACAGCTTTCGTCGATATTAGACGAAATACTTTCTCGCGGTGGCAACATTTTTTCCTCCACCGATTCATCATGCGATCCGATGGCTCGGTAGGTTAAGACCGATGATTTTTTTTTACCTTCTTTTGTACTGGTAACCTTTCAATTCGGAAGGATAAAGAACACCGTCGAGCAAAGAAATGGCGGTTTTGACAGACGATCGGCCCTGGAACGATTTTGTAAAAAGCGGGAGACAAAAGAAAGAGCGATGGGGTTCGGCTCTTGTTGGAATTCGTTCGAAGAAAATTGGGGATTCTCTTCTTTTTGTAGCCTTAATGATGATGAGATCAATAGATTGGGGGTTCTTGGTTTGTCTTTTAATTCTTTTTGTGTGTCCATTTGGTCTGATTAGAAAATTTCTGATTTAATGGAGTAATTGCAAAAGGGTGGTGTTTGGAATCAAGCATTTTAATTGCAAATTGTAGTATTGAATTAATTGAATGTAGTATTTGAACATATCATGGAAATATCGTGACAACTACAGACAGAGATATTTTTAACTCCTCTGAGAGAGCATTTCACTCCTTGAAAATGGGAAATACTCTTTAAAAAACTAGCCAGGAGTATATTCACTCTTTGAACTTTTCACAAAGGTTTGGCTTAAAAAATCAACAAATAATCTTTTTCTACTCAAAACACCAACTGATCTCAGCGGAGACATTTCCGCACGACTAATGGCCAAAGCCAGTTACCAAAAGCCACGGTACCCTAATTATCATACTTTTTTAATTGAATTTTCATACAGCATAGTATTCTTTTTTTTTCAATGCTTAGGGAGTTTGATTATTTTATTTATTTATTTGATTCTTTTATTCTGATACTTAGGGAGTTTGATAGCGGTTTTTTCGTGTCTCTATGTGTAGTTCATGCTATTTCCGTATTTCACTCCTCATAATTCAATTTCACTCCTCCTAAAAAAGTCAAGGAGTATTTTTACTCCTCCAAAAAAATCCTAGGAATAACTCTGACTACAGAACATGAAAGAACTCACTGATTTTAACTATATGAACAAATATGAACTTTATAGTTAAGTTGAGGATAGTGGACTGCCTTAGCTATTGAATTGTGACTAGCATACGACATGCCAATCTGACACATCAAAATGTATAATTAAATATACAAGGTGGTATTATATTTAGATTTGAAACAACATCTCGTAGAGTCCTTATGTAATATATGGTATTATGTAATATATATACAGACCTTATGTAGAGTAACGTGTACTACGTGTACCTATAGTAAAGAAACTGCCTATAATGTCTATTAAGACAGTTTACAGTGCTCCTAGCAGTGAAATAAGAATATTTTCCTTAAAAGAATGAGAATGTTTCCTTAATAAAATTAATCATATTTATCCACTGCACCCTTTATAAAACTTGTATTCACTAAGAAGAGTAAAAAGAAGAATGAAAAGCTGACCAACAATTTGAAGAATCAGTGTTCTCTTGAAATTCATTAATTCAAAGATTACTCTTTCTAAAACACCTAAAAACAAATCTGACTAATTAAGCTCACGTTGAATTTGGAAAAAAGTAAGCCTCAACTCAGATAATGGGGTACAGCGTTGTAAGCTCCGTTTGCTATGACATGCAACCCATGTGCTTGAATGTAACCGAATCCAGCATATACCACCCTAAGCGGTTGTCAAATCGTACTTTTGTAACCGTTAAAAATAACAAGCAATTAAATTTTCAAACTTAAACAAAAAAATAATAATAATAAATGTCATAAATTTAATGACATTTCTAGAGCCTTGCCTATCCTACACTGAACTCCTCACTTCCAACTACAACATAGAGGAATTTATGTCCTTAAGAAAAATGACTGGATGCTGAATAATTATTAGCTGCCCCAGTAGAAGCTTTTTTCATAATTCATGACGGATTCTTTCTTGTGGCGACCCCGACATTCTTGTTACATCAGTAATTACTGGTATGAGAAACCTATCTCAATATTTATTCTGATTCAATGACTTTACTGGCGGAATTAATTCCAAAAATATGTTGCCAGTGGCCCGAAAAATAGAAAAGAATATATTGTTGTATCATGGCTCAGCCGAAGGAAAAGGAAGATCTAAGAGAATTTATTCATATCCATAAGATATATAAATAACTGGGATAGATATGTGATCTTCGGGATATCTTCATACTTTTGCTGGAGTTTAGGAAAATTATAAATTTAATTCATACATCAAAATAAAATAGGTATTGATTTTAGTAAATGACAAAATAATACAGATACTAGTTTGATAAGCTAATTTACACAAATGATTCATGTAATCATTACAAATTCTTCAAGTTCTTTTATGGTCTTGAATAATATTTATTCAAATTTTAATTTTGTAGATTCCCTTCCCCCAAATCTAGGTTTAAATTTTTAAAAACATATACAATTTTTCCATTTTTTAATCAAATGCAATTAAAAATGCTGAGTTTTAAATTTTAAAGTATACTTACTAAATATTATAATTTTTCAAATACATACGGTTACAGACAAAAAGTCGAAAGTGTACAAGTATTCTATAGTACAAGTGTACGTGCGATAAAATAGTGTTTAGGATTTTGAAATTTAGAAAGATTGATGAAATGCTTAACCAAATTACTTTTTAAAATCATTAAAAATGGAATCTTAACAAAATGTGAAACATGTAGGTTGATTTTGTAAAAAAAATTACTTTATTTTCTGCGAAATTACAATCAAATAATTCATTAATCTAAAATATTTGGAAATGAATCCTTGAACTTTAATTTATCGTATCTAACTGACTTTAATTTAAAACCCCTTACGTATGAAACACATTTTCACATTTTCTTTACATTTTGCAGAGGATTCAGTTTTTTCCGACACTGCAATATAAAAAAGGCTTGTAATAAAATACAAAAAAAAAAGTATTTAGTTTTGTTGTCTCACATGCAAACTTAAATGGAAACATTTTAAAAGGGAAGAAAAGCACTAGAGAAGACTCTATAAAAATACTATGCAGCTTCTTTATTAAGTTAAACTCTGCAAAAGTTAACGTGAGAATATTCTCACTAAGAAACAAAACTTCGTAAAGTTTGGAATTCCATTCAAACTTGAATTCACATTGTATTTCCTGCATTTCAAAATGTTTTCGCAGTTTGAACGGAAAACTGTTTGCTTAACCTAGCAACAAAGTAGCCAGGGGCGCATCTGTTTTTAACTCCTCTCTGATTACATTCTCCTTATTCTTTGTAGTAACCACATCTTTCTGGAAGCCCAAGCCAAATATTTTACTTTTAAGCGATTAAGTTCCAAATTTCACTTTCATTTAACTGTCAACCTGTCTATAAATTTATATTTAATTTAATTTAACGAAGAATTATGAAAAAAAGTATATCTATGTATGACTTAACCCCAGTAGCACCGTTCATACCAAATATGCCAAGTTTACTTAACTGCAACTAGAAGTAAACAAAATGGAAAATCGCAATAATTAAAAAAAAATCTTAATGTATTCAGAATGGCTTAAAACCTGCAGAAAATATTTTAATATACCTTTAAAATCGCTAATTTGTAAGTAATTTTTAATTTAAAAGAGCTTCGTTTCGGTCTGAGCTAAAACTGATTGATCAATCATTTCGCTTTGAAAGTCCATTGAGCTCTATTTATTCGTTTCACTAGTTTTCGCAGGTTTGTTTTCATGATGATGATGTTTCTTGCATTTCTGAGAGGCACGCTTGACGTCACATTGTTTCACGTTTTTCTACAATAAAATGCCTCAAAATTAATAAAGAATTTTGGAAGAGAATTTTCAATAATTTTAAATTGAAAATTTGAATTTTAAGAGATACTGCAATTCTCCATTGATTGAATCTTGAAAACTACTTGGGAAGATGGTGGCTTAAAACGGTTGATCTATTTTGTTTTCTGTTTAACTGAAGAGGATGCCCCCTCTATTTAAATCTAACTCCATGAGTCAGACGCTATAAAGACGTAGTTATTAGTAGTCTATGAAGTTTCCAGCTTAGGATATGGAATTTAACTCTTAACATATTATTAAGAATTAAACCACGAAGCATACATACGAAGCAATGCATTCCAACACAAATCTTTTTATTTTACTTTCTACAAATACTTGCGAACTTATTTAATCCTACTGAGTTCCAATGATTAGTGATAACACTATACAAAATTTAAGTTTTTTAAGTAAATTAAATTTTATTTTAAAAAGCGGTGGTTATTTTAATAATGCACGCTAAACAAATGTAAAATTAATCCATGCTTATTATCCTCTTTTCGTGTATCCAGCAATCCCTTTTAGGATAGTTCAATTTCCCCGAATTTGAGACGGGATTTCTTTGATGTTTGAATTCCAATGCATTTCACCATAAGCTGTCACAAAATTGGAAAAGTTTCTAAATCTGTCAAAGGCCCCTTATTCAAGACCCAAAAAAGTTCTAACTTTGATCGCCAACATCTCCTCGAATATAATCTGAATTATTTCCATCTCTTTTAGTTTTTAATTATTTTTTTTACTTTCTTGTTAAAAAAATTATCTAGAAGCGCTGCAACTCGTCTCAATGGATTCCAAAGACGTAGTTTCAGTTTAAAAGCTATAAAGCAAAACACCATGTGTAAATAGTAGCAAAGGGTTCTCTCACCCTTTTTTCCTGCTCCACTATCCCCCTTGATTATTACGCTGTGGTCAATATTTACATTCATTAATTATTATAAACGCGCTGGTAATTTTTTTTTTCATTAAGAAAGCGACAATGACAACGTGACAATCCAAAATGGAAGATGTAAACAAACCGCCCAACGATAACGCTGATTTCTTTTCAGCCAATCAGAGTCAGCTAAATTTCTCGTTTTTGAGGAGACGGGCAAGAAACTGGAGCTCTGGATCTGCCGTCTCAAATCTCACTAACAAGAGATTTTTCACCGTTTCCCGTATCGTTCCCGTCTCGTTTCTTCTATGAATTTTGACTTTCTGAATACGGCCCTAAATTCCAAACTTTACCATCACATAACTTTGACCATTGTGAAGGCTGTCTATAAATTACTACTTCAATTGAATTTGGATGTCGTTTCGGAAAATGGCGAAAGCTTGTCCTGTTTTTGGAGAGTTGTGTTTGTGGTGATACTGAAATTTTTTCAGAGTCAGAGGTCGACTCGAAGCATAATTTGTTCCTGTTACTTATTATTTGACGAATTCAAAGCGTGAATAATAGTTTGTCTTAGTGCAACGTGATTTTTTGGAGATTGTTCGGTCACACCAACAAACTGGAGGTAGAGGGCGACGAAAACGTGAGCACGCATGGGGAAAGAGGCGGAAAAGAATTCAAACGGTCTGCTGACCACTTTGAAGAAGACGACGATGTAGAGTTTAGCAAAGACAAAAGGGCCAAGGAAGACAGAATTTACACAAATAAGCTACCGATTGAAGAAAAAGTTAGAATTGCCTTTGAAAATGGCGCCACGTGTATAAAGCTGGGCTTGAAGAGTGCCAACTCCAAAGAGCTTCCTATTAAGAATGAGGACCTAAACAAAGAGTTTGCTGACTTATTAAACCCAGATGATGAAGTCTTTCTTACAAGAAATAAAACAATTATTGTAACTGCAAACAGCTTGAAATCGGCAATCAACGTACTAAACAAAAGAGAAATAGTGGGAAGAGACATTGTAAGCTTCGTATTCGAAAGCTCAATCACAGTACAGTATATCATAAACGGAATAGATCCGAAAGCTTCTGTAAGCCATATAAACGAAAGGCTCCAGGCACACGGAGTAAGAGTGAACAAAATAGTTCGTTTCACCAAAAAAGGTGACAATGCGGCTTCTCCCACGATCTTATTACAAGAACTTGGAAGAACACAAAGGGATCAAGTCAAGTATGAATACGTAATATACAACGCCCAAAAATTTATAGAGAAACCTAAAATCTGCCACAAGTGTCTGCAATTCGGACACTTTAAAGGTAATTGCAAAGAGCGAAACATAAAGTGCTCAAGATGTGGAGAAAACCACGAAGCTTTCGACTGTGATAAAGCAAGCCAACGTTGCTTCAGATGTGGGAGTAGTGACCACGCAGCACTAGATATAAGATGTCCGATCGTAAAGAGAGAAGGTGAAATCATAAACAAAGCAAAATCCGAAAATATTTCCATTAGGGAAGCCAAGAAATCCTTGCCTCCAAGGAAAAGTTATTCCGAAATCGTGAAGTCAAACGAAAATTCAAACCAAAGGAAAGCACCTACGATCGTGGGAAGGGAGCAAGGCCACATAGAAAGCCTAAATAGAAGAATCGATCGACTAGAAGAGGCGGTTGAAAACCTCACAAAAATCATATCTGAGCTGCTACCTGGAAAGGTGTCTGATCAGTCAAAAGTTCAAGCTGATCACGAAAAGCTATTCGAAGAACTAGAAATAAGACTAATTAAAACGATATCTACCAAAGTAGAAGAAATTTTAGATCGGGCATTAGCTCAAACTCTGATTAAAGCCTCAAATGTAGGAAATCCATCCGAACCGGAAGAACATAGGAAAGAAAACCATAAGGAAGGAAAAGGCAGTGCAGAAAGATTGGAACAATTGAATGAAAAAATTGTTAACGTAGTATACCTACACAAAATTAAGGACTCGACCAAAAGTGAATCTAGCTTGAAGAGCTCACTCAGAAGGGATGAAAATCCAGGGAATATAAGTCAAGATGAAGACGATCTACACAAAATCAAAGACTCAACCAAAAGTGAATCTAGTTTAAGTGGCCCATCCCGGGGGGATGAAGACCCAGAGTACATAAGCCAAGACGAAGATGAAGAGGAATTAGTCCCAGAATCATTGGAATCGAGATTGGAAAAGCTGGATAGGAACTGCCGGAACTTAATCAATACCTATGGCCAACAAATGGAAGACATCATGGAAAAAACTATCTCGGAAAAGCTTTACGGGAAACAATATTAAACCAAAGACAAAAGCTTACACTTGTTGAGTTTTCACGCCTGAGAAAGAAGAAAACTATAATAAAATAAAAATCGGAAGAAAAAGACACGGACAAATCACAGAGTAGAGACAAACTTGCTCGGTAACAAAAACTAAAAACAACAAATTACATCAATGAAAAAAAAAAAGGATACCTGGTATAAGCGCATAGCAAAAACCAGAGCAACTAAACCAACCAACCAACCAATCAATTGAATTTAACAAAAAAGTATGGGAAAAAGTATATCAATGCATGACTCTGAAGACGATGTCCCCTCTATTTAAAACCAACTCCACAATTCGGACGCTATAAAAACCTAGTTATGAAAATCTTTTTGCTATGAAGTATCCTTTCCTGATATTAATTATCTAATATCTAATTAAGTTAAACAGCACTGCATTAACGCGAAATCCTCCAAACCAATTTTTTTTTGTTATGACGCTCTACAATAATTTGAGAACTTATTTAATTGACCGTGAAGATTATTTTTCAGTTGTCAAGAAAATTATATTTATTATCTTAGTTAAATTTTATTTGAAAAAGATGTGGTTATTTTACTAATGTAAACAGGAAATGAAAGTTAATCCATTTTTATTATCCTCTTTCGTGTATGTAGTCCTAATCCTTTTTAGGATAGTGTAACTTCAAATTTGTGACGCCCAAAAAAGTGTTAACTTTGATCTCTAATAACTCCTCGGAATTTAAAGATATTTTCATGAAACGTTTTTGTGTTTTTGACATGATATTCCAAACAATTTTTAATCTGAATTTTTTACTATCTATTTTAGTTTTCAGTTAAAAATTCATTCTTACTTCCATGTTGAAAATTTACTAGAAGCGCTGTAACCCTCATCTCAGTGTATTCCAAAATCGTTGTTTCAGTATAAAAGCCGTGAAACGAAACCACCCTGTGTATATTTTACGGGGAAAGGGATTAACCGGGCATTAGTAATAATACCCGAAGTGAGGCAGGCAATGTGGTTAATTCAGTGACATTCAATCAATGAATATTCTCACCCGTTTTCCCTGCTCCGCTCTCCCCCGTGATGATGACGCTTTGGTCTATGTTGCGGTCCTTCATGCACCTGAAGCAGGCGTCAGCGGCGGCGTAGCTGAAACACAAGCATCAAAAGGCATTTGAATATGATTACATTTAACTATAGTTGAATTGCAATGCAAAGAAAAAGTTGATTGCATGGTTTTAGAAATTTCCTATGTATTTTTGTGTGCTGATAGCGAAAAAAATCCTATATACTACATCAGGATTTGGCACAAATTGCAAAAGTATTTTCAAATTTGCCCATTTTTCATTGTTTTTGTACATTTTCAATTCTCTTACTTTTAAGAATTAGGAGCTTTGAATAAAGCACTTACTAAACTATCTCATCAGGAAGAGATGGAAAGAAATTTTTTTTTAGAAAAACATGCAAACGAGACTTTTCGATGCTCTTGAGCAGTCTGTTAATATTAATATTTTTACTTAAAATTTTGGACATCATATTTAAATGTCCTTTAGCACAAAATGAGTGGATATGCGAGTTTGAAATAAAAAAACAAAAACAAATTCCCGATAGGATTTGGGAACAGTCTATACAGTTACACCTTCCGTAGACTTGAGGTCACGGTCACCACTAAATAGTCAGCAAACAATTTAGAAGTATCTTTTAAGTTTGTGAAACTTTATTTGTTTGGAATGATGAGTGTGGTATTTCTTCCATTCTTCTGAATACGTGCTGAAAATATACCTCTGACCCCATAATACTAATTAATTATTTTGTAAGTACAGTAGGGCCTCGTATAACGCGCCTTCGTACAACGCGAATTCCTATAACGCGAGAGAAATTTTGCTACCACTTTTTCCTATAGCGCGAAAAATCTCGCGTTATACGAGAACTCACCATCCACTCGCACTCCAGCCATTCATGAGAAATCGAACCTGGAAATCGAACCAGCCATCCTGGAAATCGAACCAGCCATCCTGGAAATCGAACTCTTACCGCCACTGCCGAGCATTTTTAGAAGACCTTTTAGAATCGTCCTAGGTCTTGATTTATTATCATGGGAATAAGAAACAACAATAGTACCGTGCCTGTATTTTATCCAAAATCTTATTTTTTTTTAAAGATTTTAGGTTGCATGCTATGAATATTAGCTATGAATATTATTTTTATATAACATTGCTCCTTCAAAAACAAAAATAATTAAGTTTAATAAATCTTTTTAATGCTCATTATTTTAACAATATTATTAAATTCATAACAAATCTTGTGACACTTATTCTTAAAATTATTTTACGTGTTTGAACATTGCAAAAGTGTTTTAAGTTAGTTATTTTAACATTGAGTATATTTGAGTCTAGAATTTTTATTTTACAGATATTAAAATTTCTAACTGTCACATTTGTTGCTACTAGTTTAATGTTATTAAAATTTATAACGTTAATATTTTTTTTTTCAAATATAATGTTCTTGTAACAAACATTCTTAAGTATTTTAAAGGTTTCACTATTGCTTTATCTTCTTAAAAACTGTTTATTTTTAAAAAACTATTCACAATGTTATTCCTCCATTTCTTGGATTTTTAAGAAACATTTATTTATTATTTGTTTTGAGTGATTATTTTTTCTTAAAATACATTAACTTTTTATCAGCGACGGTATGTAATTTGGTATAAGCTTTATTATTAATATTTTTTGTAGCTTCGTTTGCGGCCCTACCAAACAATAATGTGAGGGTCCCTCCTCCCAAAAAGGGTGAGCTAGTTATACCGTACTATCAAATGGTATAGAAACAAACTAATAGAACCTACAAATCTGCAATTATATTTTCGCCGTATACAAGGAAAATCCTCTGAATTTAATAAATGGTTGGGTAACTAAATTTTGGACAGACTGATAAATGTGAGCTCGGACCTACTAAAAGTTAGTTGTAAAAGTGTTATTACTAAAATACAGTATTTTTTTTTTTTGCAGACTCCTGTAATTGTACTAAGCAAAATCATTTTAAAATAATGAAGCTTTCAACTTGACTTGAAAAAGATTCGACAGTGGATTTTCCTAGTTCAGTGTCGGGGGGGGGGGGATAATCGAGCTATGTATTTATCTTATAAACGGCTTTTGGTAGAGATAGAAAGGAGATGAGGGAGGAATAAGGAGGGTAAGTCGGATCTAGAAAGTATAACTCCAATTTCTCCCTTCTACAAGACCGTCCCTAAAAAAACCTTCCTATACCTCCCCCTCTTCTGCGGCAGTTCAAATTTTCAGTTCAAATGTTTGGCCTCCTCAATAAGCAGATATCAATACTCTGGTTTTCTTATGATCTAGTCTTAACAGATAATTAACAGATAACAGTCATTCTCAATAGCCTATACAAGGTTACAAGCTATATCGTGATTAAGCTATTGATGGTGTAGTCCATAAGTGCATCGGATACCAGAAGCGTAAGCTGCTCTTGCCCCACAGCAGCAAAGCCACGCCTCGATAGGTCAGCATTGGCCATGACTTGCTGCTATCCCAGGCTAACCCTGTAGCTATTGACGGTGGACAGGTTTATTGCCTACGTATAAAAGAAAGTTTTATTAAAAGATTGGTGACATAATTTAATAATAATTTATATGTTGAGGTCACCACTAAATTATTGAATATTATTTTAATCAGTTTGGTCTATCTCCGCTAGAATGCATCCTCAATCCGCACCCGGATGATATCAGCAGTCTGCAGCCTGATTACTCAGTGGCAGATAGCTGAAAGCTCTGGGCAAGGAATTTACACAAAACCGTGTCTCACTCTTAACGATTTAATTAGTGTTCGTAGGGACTAATAGGAGTAACGATGAGGTAAATTTTTGCGAAAATCCAGGCTTTCAAAACAAAAAAAAGGCACTGTCTATATGCCCGGCAGATATACTCTCTAACTCTAGTCCTGTTTACCCGGCACTTGCCCGACAACGGTTCTGATTGGAGCGCCGGGACCGCGAGACCTACAGCGCATGTGCCAACTGCCGGTTTGACCGTCCAAATAGACACTTCGAAAAAAAAAAGAGTGGTTGCGTATCTATCATAAGCTGTTCATCAGAATCGTTATTTTTCCCGTGACTGTATTATTTGTGTATGCATTACGATATTTACTTATTAATGATAAGAAAATTTAAATATCTTGATCCTAAAGGCATGATGAATGTTTCTTGAATTTCTTTCATTAGTTTATTACAAAAATGAAAATTTTGGATAAAACGTAGATGAAAAATAAAAGATATTTCGAAAACACATATATTAAATTAATACAAACACATTAACTTAAAACTAATACAAACACATTAACTTAAAACTAATAAAAAACTAAACTAAAATAAGAATGGCTTTTTGTAAATAAATCTTTACTAAGTTTGAAAAAAACTACACGGATAAAAGATTCCTTTATGACAAAAATAAAAAATATTTGGGGAGGATTGTTATAAAAAAGCTTAACCCAGTAAATAATAATACGATCAAGCAGAAAGCTGTTAAAAATCCAATTAAAACAGCTCATTTCTTCTGATGAAAGTCATACTTTACAATTAGGACTAGGAAAATAACTGGCCTCAAGAATGCTCCAAAGAATTTATAGTTTCAAAAATAAAAATAATCTGAATCTGGGTTAAAGCATCTAAGGAAAAAATAAACACTTCTCTAGTGTAGTAATAATCTTTAAAATACAATCACTTATTATTTATGGACATATGAGAAATATTTTGATTTGAATACATATTTTTCCAATATCTGAATTTGAAAATCCTTTTTATTCCCCGAGCAACGCCGGGTATAGCAGCTAGTAGACGATAAAATTTAACATGGTTACAATCACTCTAGCCCTTAACCCTAAGAAACTGCGATTGCGTAAGAATTTAACAGAACGTTTAGCTTTTTAAATGTAAAAACCTCGGAATCGAACAATTGTGTTGCTTTAGGTAGCGTACTTGAGGGTATTATTTTTGTCTGTCATTCGCGTTGTATGAGATATTTTTTCATACAACACGAATTCGTACAACGCGATTTTCCTACTACACGGAACCAAAAATCGCGTTATACGAGGCCCTACTGTATAGCTTTTGTCTGCTATAGGGAAATTTTTCATTTCATTTGTCCCCGAATCTCACTTCCAGTATTTAAGAAATAAGGTAAATGTGGGTATAGTGGACACTTTAAGGAAAAGTTTCACTTCAATTCTCTATAAATATCAATCTATTTGCCTGGAAACGGTTACCATCCTATTTTTAGATCAACTGGATCTTCTTCTTTCGATTTTACCAATTAAAACTGTAATTAGATCGGGGAAAGTATTTTTAATTAATTTTTTAAAAGTACTCCAAATTGCTTCTATAGTGGCCACATACATCGATGTCTCTGATGTTTCTATGGTGGACACCTTTTGCATCAAAAGTGGACACCTCTCTTTTTCTGCCTATATGATAGGTTTTATGCATGAAATTGAGTAGGTATTGTCATTTAGTTCTAAAAAAGTCTTCCTTCCTAGCGAAATATATTTTGGATTAAAATAAAATCAGTTTTATTTGACTTAGAATAACAGACTTAATGGTTTCCGGCCCATAGCCTACGTTGTATCTGATTTGAGAGGAATTTTTCGAAGCCAGAATGAAACCTAATTCGTACAACACCCGTTTTAAAGCATAATAAACAGTTTCTGAAGAAAATCTGATTCAAATTAAAAATGATTTACATTTTTTTTAAAAAGCCATTGCAGTGACCACTATTGGAAAATCTAAGATTCTGTGTTGGTAAAGTGGCCACCCCCCCTAAATCCTCGTAAAGTAAAAATTTTCAAATAAATTTTTTTCAGTATGATTGTATACACTCTACTTAATCTTAAAATGAATTTAAAAGTCAATTAAACCGTAATAAGTACAAAAAAATCAGTTTTAACTTAACCGTTTCCTAACGCGATTCAATAAGCAAAATCAAATTTCAGTCACTCGGCCGATGGTGTTATTTTCAAAGACTTAAATATCCTTCCCATGCTGATCTATGGTATCGGTGATTATTTAACTTATTACCTGGTAGCATAATCTACTATGCCTATGAATTTTAACGCTATTTGATGCCTCTAACTAGTATTAATTAAAATTAATCAACTAGGTGGCCACTATTGGGACAGTGTCCACTATACCCACATTTACCTTACTCTGTGTTTTTAAAAAATTTTGTTGTAAACGAGGTTTGTAAGGTTAGCAAAAGTTAAGTAATGAGGCCCGCTAGGGACCCGTTGGACTTTATTGAAATGCGAATGTGGCCATCTATGAAAACTTAAGACATATTGGTTGAGAACATAAGTGATAGTGAACTGATCAATTCCTGCTATATTATTATTTTTGTTTCAAAATTTTCAAATAATTTTGCTGTTCTTATTTAAGAGATTTAATATATACTTACTTCCAGCATTTAAGATATACTCTGTGTTTTTAACAAATTTTTGTCTTTAACGAGGTTTGTAAGGTTTGCAAAAGTTAAGTAATGAGGCCCGCCAGGGACCTTTGCGGACTTTATTGAAATGCGAATGTTTTTGAGAAAGGACTTACATGTGTGGAGGCAGCTCGTACATACAGCACCTTTGGTAAGCGTGGATGACTTCTGACGTGTAGAGAGCTAGTTTCTTGTATGGATTCACCGAAACCACCACGTTTCCAATGTATGTCTGCAAGATAAACAAGCTGTGTCTAAGCTGTCTAAAAAAATATAGTTCTCACACAATAAAATATGACACTTAGAGATATCATCTTTGAAGTAAGTAATTAGACAAGAATCTGACCATAACAGCTTTTATGAACAATTTCATTTTAATGAACAACACAAAATGCTTTCATTTAATTTTATAAAATGAGCTTTGGTTTAATATACTTTTGATAATTTGAAACTTTTGTTACATCTAAGGTTTTATCCATATTTCTACACATAAAATCCGAACACAAACTACAGTTTGAGTGATTTTCGTACTTTTTACTGAAAATTGAGAGATAACTATATAGAGATAGAGATAACTAACATAAGAGCCATTACCACATATTTAATTTCTTTCTTGGGGTTTTTTTGTGTATTTATTATTTTTGTATATTTTGATGTTCTTTGTGTGTCTTTCGTTTTTCTGTATTTGTCTTACTTAGTCCAATAAATTTGAATTTGAACTTTCATATTTACACAACCAAAAAGATAAAAATTTCTCATCATTTTTCCATTGAACAATCTGAGTGACATATACAGGTACTTTCTTAATCCCCTAAACTTGATACTTCATAAACAATAACTGTAAAGGTTAGTTTCATTCGGGAAATTATTAGTTCAGAAACAAAATCCTCTTTTTGTAAACGTTGCTTTCCCTCTTACATGTGTTACCTGTAAAAGTTGTTTTTCCTTTAGAATCCTTTTGTTGCAGTGAAAAGAGCAAAACTGGAAAATTAAGTTTTGCTCTTTCTAAGTTTAGTTAAGCTTGTGACGTGTTAACTAACTGTGACTGGCTGTCAAGCTCGTAGTAGACCACGTGTTAACTGTGACGTGTTGGAGAGTACGTAGTAAACCACGTGTTGAGTGGAGATGGAGAAGTCGGATAGAGAGATCGGAAAGAGAGTCAAGCCGCCAGTTTGCAGTTGTTTTAAAATGTTGAAGGCTAACAAATTTTTACAACCAATATTAAATAATTTTAATTTAATTTATAATAAAAATTCTAAATGAATTTTAAAAGTAGTCTGTAATTATTGAGATAAGACTTGAGACCTTACAAGCTACTTTCGTACAGCGTCGAAGAAAGAAGTAAAAAAACAAATCATATTTAAAAGATTTAGCACTTTATTTTTCATTTCACAAAATTTATTTATAGATACATAACTCCAATGATTAAATTTTAAAAAACCACTTTCACCCACAAAGTTTTTAATTATTTAAAACTTTATCCCATAATATTTTTTCCATTTAAAAGTTGAGAAAAATATAATAACAAATACAAACTTATGTTTCGCTAAAGTCAGTTTAGAACAGAACGTAATGCTTATTTCTAAATATATCTTACACAGGAAAACACAAGGGAGAAATAGGCGAACAAAAAAGGGGAAATACTTAGAAATATAGAAAATAATTATGGATTAGCAAAAGAGCACTGCGCTTGTCCATTGTATGTACCCAGATTTATTCATTTTATTATGGCAATGAAGCAGCACTGACTCTATTTTTAAATTTTAAATAATGCTTCTACAAGAATTTCCTCATGTTTTGTAAGGACACCATATAATTCGAATTCAAATTCAGTTAATTTTTTTTTGTAAATTTAAAATTGTTTCTTTTAATTTATTAAAAAAAAGTGCAAGAAAATCGCGATATTTATGGAATACTTCTTTGTTAGTCTTTGGTATAATTTATACCTTTGGTATATTTTTTCTGAGTAAGTTTGTGAATAAAATTTTTTTTACAGAAACACAAGGAAAAAAAAACATTTGTGGCCAAGGGGAAATTTGACAATTCCCGTTCAGGCGACAGAGAATGTATTTTACATTAAATACAAAATAAATGAAAAAAAAATTATAACAACTTAAGAAAATGAGTAAATAAATAATGGCAATAAGCTGGATAACTGATTATAAATAGTTGGCTTCAACTGAGGGAAAAATACGAATCCAAGTCGTCGATATTTATTATGAAGTCAAGAAATTTTCTTTTAAAAGTGGAGTATTTAGTAATAGTAATTAAATTTAGAGGTAAACTGTTATATAATTTAGGTGCAAGATAAAAGAAACTTTAGAAAATATATATTTGGAAAATTTTGGTATCTGATAGCTTGCAGTTGATTTAGTATTGTAACTTCTATTACGCAAGTTACAAAAAGATTTATGTCGAAAAAGGTGAAATAAAATACGGAAATATGAATTGTGTTGGATTGGAAGTAATCTAAGGGTTCTAAAATTATTTGGGATAATTTTAAGGTACAGATAAGGTATTTTAAAAATAAATTATTTTTGAAAGAATTATGTATAAGTTTGGAATACCTTAACAAACGCAACAAACTAAATTAAGACAGCAAAAAACAACAAAAGAATTATTCTATACCTTATCCTAACCCATTCGGGAATTCACCGGAACCCTTGGCCAGTTTCCAAATTTCAGTTCCACCTTCTTCCGCTCACTTCAGTTTCTTCTTTGTTTGTTTTTGTATCCCAAGTTGTTTAAAAGTCCCCCTCGCGAGCCCTAATCTCCTCCAATCTCCTCTCTCGAAATAACGCGCAGGACCGATGCCGATGCAACTCGACTCGACTCGCTCCTTTACTCGCGATGGGGAATAAAATTTTAAGAGCAAGCAGATGAGGGAGGGACCGTTTCCCCTACAAATAGCGCTCTATCGGGGAAATAGGTTCAGATATGGGGATTTTATTATCTGTGGTGTGAAAAATTCTCTTCCTGAAGATTGGGGACTTAACAAGTCGTCTTTGACAACGAATCTTGATACGGGTTTTTAGTTCAGCACCATGTCATCAGCATTTTGAACTTTTTGTTTTGAAGAAATTGTATTTTTCACAAGGGTTTATCTAGTTTGTAATGTATATTGAAAAGTATTGAGATGATATAAGCATTTCTTATATTTTTCTTTAAAGTAGACTGATTTCACATAGAGATTCATGCGTTATTAATATGCTTTATATTAAAAAAAATTAGGAATATCAAATTAGGGATATCCTAATTAGCCTGTAAAAGCATGGAAAGGGAGACGGTTCTGTTAAAAATGTCAAACGAAAGGCTTAAAATATGTTAAATAATTAAATCAAGTTATGGGTAAAGCCTCCAAGATGGGCTCAGTTTTGTGTAAGCTAGTATACATGGTGTTTTCTACGTGGAATACATAAAAAATGCCATACGACTCAGATTTTTCAGGAAATCATGACAGAAAAAGGTAAGACTTCGTCACATCTAGTTTACGCTAAAATAAGGTTTATGAGAAACGTAAGCATGGTTATTTGGATAAATTCACATACAAATATCTTAAAAATATATGCGTTGCACATGCATGCGCGCACCGTAGAATGAAATAATTTAGTTTTAATCGGATATATGGCGTCACATTTCTTGAAAAATGAAAGTCAACAAAGAAGAATAGTTCATCAGGCAAATTTTGTAAGTTCCACGGAAAGAAACTTTGTACAGACTTGTTGATACACCCTTTATAATATAGCTAGCTATTAAAACTATAAATAATGAAAACTTAGTACCCTTACCTTTATATTATAAATTAGACATTGTACATTTAAATCGACAAAAATAATAGTGTTACACACAACCGGCATAACGAGGAATACCTCACTCTCCAGGGAAAAGCTAAAAACAAAAATCCCTTTCCACGTTTCGCCCCCCCCCCCTCCAAAAAAAAGCAAAATTAAACGCAGTTTCTCAACGACAGTTTAAAAACTTCCACTGTCTTTATGAACCCAATAAAAAACCGGGGATATCATCGATTGCCGTTTTATCGACACCCTGCTCGCGCCCTATACCCGGTGCCGCAGGAACAAAGCAAACAGTTCTCCGCCTCTCAAAACTGTCCCCGGTTTCAGTTTTGGGGGAATCAATTACAGCCATAAAAAGCTGCCGGTTCCCTTGATGATCAGATAAAGAGTATTCCACTACCACCCCCTCTCTCTCCCTTCCGATTTTCGAGATCGATTTTGTGGGGTAACGATTCGCCATCGAAACTGGCGGGGATGGGTTTTTTTCTTGGAAGTTTTTAGAATGTGTTTTGTCAAGGGAAAACATTTGTCTTACATTCTGTCTGGAGAGGTTTGTTTGGAGAAGGGGTCATTAGATGGGTAGTTATTACCTGGATGAAAAAGAAGGGAATGAGTAGGATGGAACTTGTTCGAATGGAAAAGTTTCGCATAGCACAAACAAGTTCCTGGTTTTGAAAAAAAAAAAGTCACATAAATTATACCTGTAAGAAACAATTCAGTAATAGAAAATTTCCGGTCTTTTATTTGTTGGTTTTTAAATCGGAAGTATAATTTTCTCTCTTTCGACAGAATAGGAAAAATCCTGTTTTCATTCATTTAAAGTTAAGAACAATCAAAATATTGTCCGAGAAGTATCCAATATGTTTATTAATTTAATTCCATGTTTAAATCCTTTTGACGTACGGCTGACACTTTTATGATAATCCGGATAATCCTGTATTTAAATACGTAGTATTCTCCTGTAAAAAATTGGATGGTTCTCTTTAACGGGATTTCGATTTAAAGCACCATTTATTAATATTATGAAGAGGGAGTTAGGTACTCAAGAGCGGAAGCTTTCTAAAACTCACTATTTGTTTTTTACATTTTTAATAACTACCATAATTTTCTACCATGTTACAAGTGTTACAAGACTGATATAAAATTAACTGGATAAAAAACCGTTGATTTTGTAAAATGTTTTTGACAAATTTAATTGCTTCAGTTAATTTTTTTAAACCATTTTAAGCTCGGGATCAATACATGATTAAAAAAATTTAGGGTTTTTCCCATACCAAGTAAAAACTCTCACACTCTCTAAACTTTAAAAAAAAATTTGCGATGAACAAATGAAATAAAAGAATTACCTATAAAACATTATACTTTAACGTAAGTACTACAAATCATTAGTTCATCAACACTAACACTCCATCGCAAAAATAACACAAAATCTTTCGGAACTTAAAAATTGAATTTGCATACTATTTATCAACGTCTATTTAGAATAACTCAATTAAGTAAAGAAAAAAGCTTCATACCCTTCTCACATACACAAAAAAAATACAATACCCCGACAAAGCTTAATTAATAATCTGTTGATGAACGAAAGTGACAAGAAAAGCTGGAGAGACAAAATATGCTAATTCGGAAGATAGTCTGCCAGTTTGTTTTTCTTCCATTCGGGCTTTTGTTCCGCTTTCGAATTTTAATCCTTCGAAAGGATTGTTTTCATACTTCTGGAATTGAAATTGTTTTGTTTTTTAACGGTGTGTAAAATTGTCGAGATAAATTTATAATGAAGTTTTCGAGTTGAGTATTCATGAGTCCTGATTGAGGTGGGTAGATAAAATTAAAAGAGTGGCTTTAAAATTTAGTTGGATTTCTGTAGTTATGTTTATTTTCTCCATTGACTCGTACAATAGAGTGTTTTCAGGTGACGTCACGACCAGCTAATTTCTTTTAACTGTTAATCTTTGTAGGGCTTTTAACTGTTGCTAAGGCGGTTGCTAGGTAACGAGGTATATGTTGCTAAGGCGGTTTTTAAGTATAGGGTCACGTGATTGCAAATACTCCAATAGAAGAATTCCACGGCCAGTCATTTTCTGTAACTGTTAACCTCTGTAGGGCAAAAAACTGTAACATTTCTGTTGCTAAGGCCGTTGTTAGGTCCGAGCCACGTGATTGAAAATGCTCTATAATATTAAATGAACAATTGCAATAATTCTTGCTTACTCTAATATCTAAAATCTAGGTCCTATCATCTTCAATTTATTGAACTAAAAGAATTCAGTTGTAGAGAAATTAAGATGTGAAAAGTTGAGTAATTATCATTTATTATTATTTCTAGTATATTTATTTACTTTATTAATTTTAAATTATAATTTCAAAAATTACTCCATCTAACTTATTTTGGTTTCGTACAGCTATTGCGTCTCGAAAAGTTGGTTGACGTATCGTGAACTTGTGCATATTATAATACGTTAATGAATCATAAATATGAAGAACAAGGTATCTTGTTATTCTAAAGTTTAAAAAAGTCTAAAGCAATTTAACGTCAAGTTTACCTACGATTTATAAAAAAAACCTTTTTTTTCACAGAGGGAAAAATCAATATCCTTTCGGAAGATTTTGGGGTCTTTCAGGGAAACTAATTCAATTTCTTTCTGCATAGCGATTGTTTTGCATTAAAGCCAGGAACCCTCCTCAAAGCAATTACAACTCAACTTTAAAATTAAATTAATCCAAACACAATAGAGCCACCCGAATTTAAAATCCTGAATCGGGCGCTTTCGAAACTTAGGAAGAAACGAAACACGTTAAAGAACAAAAGCGGAATAACTGCTTTCTAGAACACGGCGCTTTTTGGACACGCCGTAATATTGCCACCACTTTCTTTCTTCTAAAGGAAAGTTTTGAGAAAAAAAAAGCGAAATAATTAAATTGCCGCGTCTAGGGAATTCGAATTTAGAAAATTGGTACAAACTTTCTTGCGATTGAGCCGCAACGGAAAAATGTAGAAGGTTTCATTTTTTCCTCCACAACCTGGCTTTTTATTTGTGTTCTTTTTATCCCTAAATGAAGTCTGAGAGAAAGGTAAGGCCCCACCACAAAAACAAGTCTCTTAAAGTCTTGGGAAAAATAAAAAGACAGAACTTATCGCGGTTTACAATTAAAATGCTGGATCGAGGCGAACGCCACGTGCATTAAACAAATTAATCCCTAGAATTCTTTTTTTGGAAAGAAACTGTTCGCGAGAAGAAAATTGCGCAGAAAAGAATATCGTCTGCGATCTGGAAAACACCGTGTTTTAATTAATCACATTCGCGTTCTATGAGTTTTTCTAATCCTCGACAAAAAGGATCGATCCCGCAAAGAAATTATGAATGAAAATAACTTCGGCTCACAATGATTTATCGTTGGATTAGTAATGGCGAACCACGAAAAACATTTTCTCCAGCAATTACTTCTCCAGATCTTTTGAACTTTTTACCCTGCATGACTTTCGTTTTTACGGCCTCAGGTTCTTATGCACTAGTGATTTTTCCGAGTCGACTTTTGATGTATGGATGCTGGGATTATTCGGGCAAGGTAGAAGGTTGCTTTTCCGATGTTCGATATCTAGAGGAACATTCTGGTCATCTTGACCAGATTTACATAAAGAGTACCCTATAAAATGTACATGTAATCTATTTTCCAAAGCTTATTTTAGGTCATAAATAATTTATGAGAGTAAATTTACTTTTTATGCATTGAAAAAGATCAGTAGCATGTAGGTTTTAAATTTATTTACAGGATTACTGTTCGGAAAGTAAATTTAATTAAGGAGTTTTTTAATGCAAAAAAATAAGAAAAAAAAAGAAAAGAAAATCTAAATGGTTTATAAACTTCATTCCTTTAACCTACTACAAATTTGTTGTATGGCATTTAAAGTGAGATGTAAATTCAAATTAAATACATATTTTCTTAAGATATAACCATAGAGATCTAATAGTATATTAGAGTGGACGTCACGTGACTTTCACTGAATTGACAAGGCGCCATGTTTCCATCGGCCAGCCGTAATGTTAAGTCAATGGAAGGGGTCTCAAAAATGCATTTAAAAAGTTTCCCAGCTGAAATATCCCTTAAAGACCGATCGAAATGCAAATAGGACCAAAAAATACATCTTTTAACACCAAAATTAAATACCTTTCGTGCAGTTTTCTTGGTTTTTCATCTCGATTTTTCTACCGTAAGCCTAAAATAATTGTTTTCTCGTCAAAAACCATTGTTATGCAGATTTTGCCTCTTGTTAATTTGGAGGGCTGCAAAAATGTTTTTTAAAAACACTAGTATAACGAAAATATGTAAGAATAAAAGTAACACTTTATGTAAGTTTTGTCTCTGTTTTATACACCTAAGGAATTTAATTTAATTAAATGTTAAGTTTGCCAGTATAATATTCTAAAATTCTTATTCTTAAGATATTATTATATTTTTATTTCTACTAGTGTTTTAAAATATTTCCAAAGCCCTCCAAATTAACAAGAGGCAAAATCTGCATAACAATGGTTTTTGACGAGAAAACAGTTATTTTAGGCTTACGGTAGAAAAATCGAGATGAAAAACCAAGAAAACTGCACGAAAGGTATTTAATTTTGGTGTTAAAAGATGTATTTTTTGGTCCTATTTGCATTTCGATCGGTCTTTAAGGGATATTTCAGCTGGGAAACTTTTTAAATGCATTTTTGAGACCCCTTCCATTGACTTGACATTACGGCTGGCCGATGGAAACATGGCGCCTTGTTGGTTACCGAGTCTCCTATGCAATAGCATTACTGGGTCACGTGACGTCCACTCTAATATACTATTAGATCTCTATGGATATAACACACTTTATTAATGGTGTAGTAAATTTTTATGAATAAGTAGCTTTTCCCTTTTAAAATAATGCAGAGATATTAAAATCAAATGGCTCTATTTGGTGTTTAATTACCTAGGCTACTTCAAATTACTTTTCATAGAGCACAGTGAGACTTAAAGTTCATCTAAGTTTTAATTATTATTTAATAAAAATTATTCAATGATTCATTATTGAAAGTTATATAGAATGGACTCACGGTCCATACATCTAGAAAAATAGCTGTTTTTATGAAAATAACAGCATCTTCTGCAACTTATGTATGTTATTATTTTAATTTTTCCTTTTCAATAAAACGCATCAATTTTCACTTATTCCACAATAATCAAATTTTGTTTTGGACAGATAATATCAAAAGAAAAAACCTAAACTACACCAGCGCGTCCTTGCGGATTAAGTATTTAATATTTTATCCATCACCCATACTAAACTTATCACACATCCTCACTCGATCTCCCTCGGCTTTCCCCCAATTCAAATAATCACTTTTTAAACCAACATTCACTAACTCCTTATCAAGCCTTAAATAGTATTTAAGAAACGATACAAAGCAACATCACCTCTAATAAAAGGGGTTTCATAAGCAAACACTTCCCTCCCAGAGGAATTCGATATTACCCAACTGGATATGACTCCTTTGAAACAGAAGAGAATAAAGGTAAAGGGATTAACGCGGGGGAAAATGGAATCGGCCACCCAATTATCTGCGATTCTGATCCACGGGAGAGCGTGAGCAATGGCATTATCAATGACAGAGCCATGATAGATGATGATCAGGACAAACCTAGCCGTGACAAATGAAGTTAGGGGCGAAGCGGTAATCCTTACGTATCTAGTGCATTTTGATACAGATTTTGGCTTGAGTATTGTACTTTTTTACTGCAAATAATGCATTCTTATGAAGAAGGTAAGAGGTGGGTTTTGTGTTATGATGTTACAGGGATTACGAAATTTTTTTCATCCAAAATAATCTATATGCAAATGCATTCATCTTTTATCCTACGAATTTTCAAAACTTTTCATTGAAAATTATCAAAGTGTGATGCTATTATCGTCTATATGGCTAATAGAAACTTCAAAGTCCCTTTACCCAGAACCACTGTTTCATTGTTCAGGGTTTTTTAGCTATTGGAGTGATTCAATAAAAAAAAAGTTTTCAGAATTCAAAGCTTTATAAAGTTTAAATCAATGCTAACTATTGTTGTTAGTTCATAGTTCATGTATTTCAACTCCAAATTGCAAGAGTGCTTGTCGATTATTGTAGGAGGAGTAGCATTTTAAAAACACCTCTTAAATTTTAAGCTTCTTTTTTAAAAACTCATAAAATTTTAATTTTGAGGTATATTTTAAGTTATGAATATGTTTTAAATAAAGCAAATACATATACAGTGCACTCCGCTTATTGCGATCACGGTTATAATTATCAATCGGATAATGTTATCAAAATTGACCGGTCCCGATCGCTCCTATTTAATTTAATGTAAAATGCACCGTTTTATGTGATCATTTCGTTTAATGTTATCAAAATTTGGAGAAATCCCCTATAAAAACCTCTTTTCTCCCCCGTTTGAAGGCCAATTTAAATACTTAAACATACAAATGTGCCATTTATTTATCTATATCTATAAAAGCGAAATACCACTGACTGACTGACTCACTGGTAAGTGACAAACACTCAACACGAAATCTCCGAAACTACTGGACCCAGAGGCTTGAAATTTGACAGAGACGTTCCTCTCTGCTATGCGACGCGCACTAAGAAAGGATTTAAAAATCCAACGACTCCTTCCCTGTTTTTCGGCGCTTTTTCGACTCCGTTTTTCCCATTGAAATAACATTGTGCATTGTTGAAATGCATAAATTGCAGTAGGTTTATTTCTCTCTTGAGTTTTCGTCTGGCCTCATTTGTTAAAATATAATTTCAAAAATTTCATAATTTATAACAAATTAAGACGAAAAACAGTGTAAATTTCTGTTTAAAAATTATAACAATTTTCAGGAAACATATAAATTCAAAAATTAAATGGTTTCCATGGAAACAGAGCTGAAATTATTTCATTGTTTCATGGGGCATGGTTTACTAGACTTATACATTCACTAAATTTTTATTGTTAAGTACTAGAAAACCGTTTTTACTAAGAAGTTGGGCTATCATGATAAAAAGAAATAAGATTTATCAAGCATTTTATTATTTTGATAAAAAATTTTTATTTTTGGAGATGTAGGATCATACAAATAAAAAATGGATTCTTAATAATTTTTGAATATAGATTAAATTAGGTATAGTTAAATATTTTGCTTTAGCGGCGGGAGTTGTTGACTGAATTACACATCGGGATTATTTTTTGATTAAATTAATATCATTTTTAGAGAACGATAGAAATCTCATAAAATACGGTTTGTAACATCCTGTAGGAAATTATTCCCAAGGGGCTCAAAGAGGGTTGTGATTTTTACTTCCTAAGTTTTTTAAAGTGATTTATAAAAAGGTATATAAAAGATTTATAAAAGTGATTGTTCTTTTACAGCCGTTAGTTAAATGCGGGACGGGGTGAGTTAGGGTATATTTTCACAGTAAGGAACCGGGATGAAAAAGACGACGGGGGTGACGGGATGATAAGTGACTGCTAATCCAGAAAAAGAAAAGACATAACTTGATAAACCTGATGATTTCAATTTGATTGTTCTTTACAGCGAAGGTAACAGCCAAATTTAAATGCGGGACGGGATGAGTTAGGGTGTATTTTCACAGTTAGGAACTGGGATGAAAAAGATGACGGGGACGACGGGATGATAAATGACTGCTAATCCAGAAAAAGAAAAGACATAACTTGAAAAACTTTTTAAAATATTTATGAACTAACTCAACCCGTGCGAGGCCGGGTAAGTCAGCTAGTCTATATCTATAAAAGCAAAATACCACTGACTGACTGACTGACTGACTGACTGACTCACTGGTAAGTGACAAACACTCAACACGGAATCTCCGAAACTACTGGACCCAGAGGCTTGAAATTTGACAGAGACCTTCCTCTCAGCTATGCGACGCGCACTAAGAACGGATTTAAAAATCGAACGACTCCTTCCCTGTTTTTCGGCGCTTTTTCTACTCTGTTTTTCCCATTGAAATAGCATTATGCATTGTTGAAATGCGTAAATTGCAGTAGGTTTATTTCTCTCTTGAGGTTTCGTCTGGCCTCATGTGATAAAATATAATTTCAAAAATTTCATAATTTATAACAAATTAAGACGAAAAACATAGTGTAAATTTCTATTTCAAAATTATAACAATTTTCAGGAAACATATAAATTCAAATAATTATTTTTGAAACAACATTTTCCTTTATTTGAAATTTTAATTTTTTTCTAAAATAAATATATTTATGGAAAGGCTAAAATAAATGGTTTCCATGGGAACAGAGCTAAAATTATTTAATTTTTTCATGGGGCATGGTTTACTAGACATCCATTCACTAAATTTTTATTGTTAAGTACTAGCAAACCGATTTTACTAAGAAGTTGGCTATCATGATAAAAGGAAAGTGAGATTTATCAAGCATTTTATTATTTTGATAAAAATGTTTTTATTTTTGGAGATGTAGGATCATGCAAATAAAAATGGATTCTTTATCATCTTTGAATATAAATTAAATTAGGTATAGTTAAATATTTTGCTTTGGCGGCGGGAGTTGTTGACTGAATTACACATAGGGATTATTTTTTAATTAAATTAATATCATTTTTGGAAAACGATAGAAACTTGATATACGGTTTGTAACATCCTGGAAGAAATTATTCCCAAGAGGCTCAAAGAGGGTTGTGATTTTTACTTCCTAAGTTTTTATCAAGTGATTCATAAAAACCGAAGCGTAATTTTTGAAAAGAACATCGGCAATATTTCATAGAAATTTTGTTTAAGATTTTAAACTATAAATTTCCAAAGACTGATGATTTCAATTGGATTGTTCTTTTACAGCCACAGTAAAATGCGGGACGGGATACGTTAGGGCAGCGTTTCTCAACCGGGGTTCCGCGGAACCCTGGGGTTCCGCGAGGCCTTCTCAAGGGTTCCGCGAGAAATTTGAAAAAGGTGTTAAAAAAAAGATAAAACAAAAGATTAAGATCCCCCCGAAATTCGGATTAAGGGTACCCGAATGAGTAAAAACCCTGTTTTTTAGGGTAAAATTTCAAAAAATTTTCTGGGGGAGGACTCCCAGACCCCCCTTTTTGTACTTTGAACTCGGTTGGTTAAATTTATTTCCTTATTAAGTTCAGCAAAATGAGAATCCTATATAAAAATATATTAAAAAGGTACATTAAACTTATTAAGTATGCAAAAGATGGACTTAGAGATAATTTTAGGCATCCTCCCCGATGCAAAAATCTAGCTTTGGGCCAGATAATTACTTAATTTCCTTAAAGGATATTTGGGCCCCTCCCGAAAGAAATTTTCCTTGAAAATACCTCAAGTATGTAGTTGGCCCCCAAACTGCTGTTTGATAGTTAATGCGGCCCTCGGGCTGAAAAGTTTGGAGACCCCTGTTTTAAGAAACAGTGGGGGGGGGCAGGGGTAAGGCCTTCCAATGGTTAAAATGCCCAATGGCCGTTAAAAAGGACTATCCAAATATTCAAAATACTATTGCAATTTTCCACATCATATGTGTGTGAAACAACCTTTTCTTGTTTAAAAAACATAAAAAGTAAAGAAATAAATCGTCTTCTTTCTATTGAAGACGAGATACGGGTATGCCTTTCGAAAATAAGACCCAGAATTAAAAATATAATTAATATTAAAATAATTGTTTTATTTTTTTTAACTTGCTAAAATTGTTTAGATACTTAAAATTGTATTTTCAAAACCTTACAGCTGTATTCTAATGATTCTAATAAATAAATATAGTAAATAAACGATTTCTTCGTTATTTATTTTCCGTTTTATGTAATAATTTAAAAAATAGTAAGAAAAATAGTGTTACATGGACGCTAGGGTTCCGCGGAACTTAGGCATTGTCGAAAGGGTTCCGTGGGAGTAAAAAGGTTGGGAAACGCTGCGTTAGGGTATATTTTCAGAGTAAGAAACCGGGATGAAAAAGACGACGGGGACGACGGGATGATAAGTGATTGCTAACCAGGAAAAGAAAAACCATATAACTCAATAAACCTGATGATTTAAATTGGATTGTTCTTTAACAGCCAAAGTTAAAAGCGGGGCGGGATGAGTTGGGGTATATTTTCAAAGAAAGGAACCGGGAAGAAAAACACGACGGGGGTGACGGGATGATAAGTGAAAAAGAAAAGACATATAACTTGATAAACCTGATGATTTCAATTTGATTGTGCTTTACAGCGAAGGTAACAGCCAAATTTAAATGCGGGACGGGATGAGTTAGGGTATATTTTTACAGTTAAGAACTGGGATGAAAAAGACGACGGGGACGACGGGATGATAAGTTCCAGAAAAAGAAAAGACATAACTTGAAAAACTTTTTAAAATACTATTTATGAATTAACTCAACCCGTGCAAGGCCGGGTAAGTCAGCTAGTTAGTAATATATTTTCAAAATTATTTTTCGATACTTCGATTATTCTGAAAAATACTGAAGAAAATGCCTATCCTCGAAAAATTAAAGTCACTGTTTTGGCGAGGTGTGAACGGTATGTTTTGGCGTTGTTTGAGCTTTATATTTTGACTGAAATATTTTATAATGAATTAATTAATATAATTTGATAAAACCGTATCGCCCAAAATTAATCATGACTTTTAATCAAAACCTCAGAATCCGATTATGATAAAACTCAGAATCCGATTATGAGCTTTTAAACCTGATGCCAGGTCCGATTTTTTGGATTTTACTCAAAATTTACAGCATTACCTAAAGCAGGTTTTGGCGATCAAATGTGATTAATAAATTCATAGCCTGCGTCCATTATATCTAAATTACTGAAATAATTGACTTCACTGTTTAAAGCAAAATCGATTTTATAACTACTCACCACTCAAATAGTTAACAATATTATATTATTACTATCAGTCGGTAAATTACATATAGATTAGCCAACAATATTTTCATAAGTTATTAAGCTTTTGTTAAGGATAGAACCTTAACAAAAGTATGAGTAAATCATGGAAATAAAGAAGTTGAGTATTCTCTTCCAAGTTAAGCTGATTTTGGTGATAACCGATCGTTTCTTTTTGCGCCATGCTATTTCACCGGCACACTAAACCGCTTTTTAGCCTGGAGATATTTTGGAAATCCATCTCATATTTTTCTTTAAAGGGCCCCATTCACGATCGCTCCGCTCCGCTACACTCCATGAAAACACGTGCTTTTTGGAGTGATTGACGTCACATGATGTGGAGTGACTGGAGCGACAGGAGTCCAAAATTGTCCGAAATCGCAATCCATTCATTCCAATTATTCCAAATGCGATCAGATCGAGAGTCACGTGGTTTGATTTTTGACGTCATGAGTGATATAATTCATGACGTGGCACCGTGTCATCTCTCCAGTTTTGTGGAGCGATGGATTTCCGAAATTTCGGAAATCCAATAGTTCAAATCATTCCAACCAGGTCCAATTAAACGATTTAAATTAATTATGAAAAATCTTCAAGAATTATGATTTAACTCCTCATAATTAGAACTTAAAATTTCCAATGCAAATCCCAAAATTTAAAATCTATTTGAAGATTTGAAGTAGTGATACCCAAGGAGGTATCCCAGTCAGCACAGAGTGAATTGCGCCCAGGCTAGATCTCTTGCTCAATTTTTATGCTACAAAACTTATTTTTCGCAAGATTTTCTATCTGATATAGATTTTTTTTGTAATCATGGAAGGGTTCAAATGATCGCAAGCATCATGAAAAATTGTTTTGGATAGTAGTGACCAGATACCCCTTTAAAAACCCTACAATGATTTTAATCGTTTTGTTACCAGATTTTTTTTATTATTTTTTATTACTCAAAAGTATGTTTTTTATAAATAGTTCATCCAGAGGAATTTAACATTAAAACCTGGGGTATCGCAATAAAAATCGATATAGAAATACTAATAAGAAATTACTTTAAATGAGAAAATAAAAATTTGCTTTTAAAGAAAAAAGAACGTATAATTTTCAAAAGTGTTGCATGAAGATTGATTAACTAAATAAAAAATGCTTCTTTAAAAAAAAATTCAAACAATTAATGAATTATTAAACTATATTACTGAAAAATTAATGTTTTTTTTATAAACTATTAAATAAATGCAGTAAATCTCATGAAATTTAAAAAAAAAGCTAAAGTTTATTTAAAAATTTTCTTGTAAATTTCAAGTGGCAGAAATTTAATTTTTATTCAAATTTTTTATTTATATTTAGAAATTAATTTTATATTGAACTAATAGGTTTTTACTTAATTTTGAAGTAACATTTAAAGTTATTAAAAAAAGTAAAAAAGAATATCTCGTTTTCAGTGGTTACATTTTAGCTGAACTTTCGAAAAATAATCCATATTTATCAAACCAAAAGCAATTTATTTGAAGATTTGCATATATGAATGTGGAAAAAAAACTAGGAATTCAGAAATTGATTTCAATAGAAAAAATACTAAATGGGAAAAATAGTGGAAATCGTACCCATTTTTTCCGTATTTGCTTTATAAAAACAGACTCAACTGTAGTTGTGTAAAAATTAATAAAATAGTAACCTATAAGTAAAATGCATTATCTAGCATACCTAATTTGTATTTCATAAACCCCTTGCATCATTATAGCATGTTTTGAACAATACTAAAATAATTTCTCAGATAAATTAATTTTATCGGATTAAATTTAGCTTAATCAGTTAGATACAGGCCACTGGAAAAAATTAATTCATAAAAAAAAATATTTTTTTTTGAAGTTGTAAACAAAAGCTTTCATGATTTTCGAAATTAAAAAAAAAATTAATTCAAATTCCACACTGGGAATCGAACCCACGTACACCGTATGGTAATCGAGAACGCTAACCAATGGGCCATGACATCTATTGGTTTCCAAGACTACACTATTTTTATTAGTGTACAGGCCCATTTCGACTCTGAATTGAAGAGAGATAGATTTGCATGTGTTTCTTTTTTTGCATTAAAATTGGCCGAATCTTCGTTCTAGGTTTCTCATTTTCTTTTCTTTAGGGCTTTTTAAATTTTTTTAATTAAGAAAACAGCCGCTGACACCCAAACAAAATCTACAGTTTTGGTTGAAGTAGTAATGGCGGCCAAACGAGCTTTGAATGGAATGGTGCGGAGTGGAGCGGAGCGGAGCGATGGTCTTATTACCGATTTTTCATCGCTCCGCTCCGCACCACGCCGTGCGGAGTGGAGTGGATCGACCGTGAATGGGGCCCTTAAGAATGTAAAATTTTCCAAATACAAACTATAGTCCAGTAACTTTATACTTCACAGTATGCGTCAAATCCGGTAGTTCTGATTTTTTGCAGACTTGTTTATGATGTTGGCCTAATGAATAATCCAAGTTTGTGACCTCGAGCGCAGAACGCAACTTTGTCAAAAATCGAAAAAACCGAGAAAAAATCGTTCTTTTTTCAAATTTTGGCGATTATAACCCTAAAGGACTAGTTTTTGAAAAAACTTTCTATGGACATTTTTAAAGTAGACTAAATTTGCTACAAAATGCACTGCTCAACTTTGATTTTATGAAGAGTGGTTTGGACGCTAGAGCGCGCTGAAAAACAGCGATTTTTTGGCCTTTCCGCAAAAAAAGGAAAAAAACGCGCGCTTCTACCCTTTACAAAATGAAAAATATTCATGTTATCAACACAAATTTTATACCACATGAAAGAGAATTTAATTGTCTATGAATAACTTACCTTACATTATTATTTTTTGAGAATGGGGGAGGGAGCGAAGCAAAGATCGAAAATAAAACTTTCGCGCCTTACAGCCAAAACGAGCTCTCGCAATTGTTAGTTTCCAATCTGCGCTTTAATTCCGGTATATTACCAATAAAATTGGTTGTTTTTGGTAAATTGTTTTCTAAGCATGTTTAAAAAAATAATTTTTTAAATTTATTTATGAAGTATTAGGTATTTTAGGCGAAAATTCAATATTTTTAAAAAATTCATATATTAAATTATGCGAATTTTTAAATGAACGAATTTATAGGTTTTTTGCATTGCTGAATCCTAATTTCAAGTTTATTTTCATTTAAAAAGTTACCTTCACATCAAAAAATGCAAAAAATCTCAAATTTTCGCTCTTTTGTTCGGTTTTTCACCGATTTTCTTAGAAAATATTGGTTTCTCGAAAAATAGCAGTACATCAAATTAAAGTACGTAAAATTTCCTATAAGGTGCACTGATTCATTTTTATTTTGCAAGGAGCAGTGTACGCTTTAGAGCGTTTTGAATAGCAGCGATTTTTTGCCTTTCTACAAAAAAAGTGAGGAGCGCTTGCTTTCCCCAACTACAGCTCTAAATATATACACGTAACAGACAAATATTTTATACCATATGAAAGTACATTTAATTTCCTACAAAATGCACTACTCAACTTTTATTTTATAATGAGAGGTATTGACGCTAGAGCGCGCTGAATTACAGCTGTTTCTTGACTTTACACAGAAACATGAAAATCATTTTTCTTCAGAACGCTCTAAAGTGTACACCGTTCCTTGCAAAATAAAAACGAACCAGTGCATCTTATAGGAAATTTTACGCACTTTAATTTGGTGTACTGCTATTTTTCGAGAAACCAATATTTTCTAAGAAAATCGGTAAAACACCGAACAAAAGAGCGAAAATTTGAGATTTTTTGCATGTTTTGATGTGAAGGTAACTTTTTAAATGAAAATAAACTTGAAATTCGTATTCAGCAATGCAAAAAACCAATAAATTCGTTCATTAAAAAATTCGCATAATTTAATATATGATTTTTTTAAAAATATTGAATTTTCGCCTTAAAATACCTAATACTTCATAAATAAATTTAAAAAATTATTTTTTTAAACATGCTTAGTCAACAATTTACCAAAAACAACCAATTTTATTGGTAATATACCGGAATTAAAGCGCAGATTGGAAACTAACAATTGCGAGAGATCGTTTTGGCTGTAAGGCGCGAAAGTTTTATTTTCGATCTTTGCTTCGCTCCCTCCCCCATTCTCAAAAAATAATAATGTAAGGTAGGTTATTCATAGACAATTAAATTCTCTTTCACGTGGTATAAAATTTGTGTTGATAACGTGAATATTTTTCATTTTGTAAAGGGTAGAAGCGCGCGTTTTTTCCTTTTTTTGCGGAAAGGCCAAAAAATCGCTGTTTTTCAGCGCGCTCTAGCGTCCAAACCACTCTTCATAAAATCAAAGTTGAGCAGTGCATTTTGTAGCAAATTTAGTCTACTTTAAAAATGTCCGTACAAAGTTTTTTCAAAAACTAGTCCTTTAGGGTTATAATCGCCAAAATTTGAAAAAAGAACGATTTTTTCCTCGGTTTTTTCGATTTTTGACAAAGTTGCGTTCGGCGCTCGAGGTCACAAACTTGGATTATTCATTAGGCCAACATCATAAACAAGTCTGCAAAAAATCAGAACTGCCGGATTTGACGCATACTGCCCCGTACTATCAGGCGACAAAGTTACTGGACTACTAGTGAATCATTTTAAATACTTCAATTAGGACTACATAGTTGTGATTTTAATGTAAAACTTGAGTTACACTGTTTGAAACTTTTTAGTGTCAAATCGCTTATTGTTATAAATCGGATATTATTCTATAACTGGACAAATGTGATCACATTAAGCGGAGTCGACTGTATTACTAGCAAGAAGTATTAAATAACACTGATTTTAAAGATTTTGATTAGAAAGGTACCGCGTCCCCTGCAGTTTTTTGATTTGAGAGATTACACTATTCACTACATCAAGGTGTGAATTTCCGATCACCCACTCGCCATTGCTGAGATAATATTTAAGCCTTCCATGTAAAAAAGTTCACGTTTTCAGGAATTCCTACCTACATTTAAAACACTGCTTCTATTCCTACTCGTTTCATTCACGATAGTTCAATTTTTCTCCCACATGAAAACTTGTCAGTTCATAACATTATAGGTCCGTCCTGAATAATAGTATAACTCTTGGTTTTTAGGTGCTGCTGTTGAAAATAAGAGTTTGAATTTTGAAATATCGTTTAAACCACTAACGAAATATTAAAGTTAGTTACTTTATTCAAAGATGACTAGCTGTCATTTAATTAATAAAAACACGTTTTTAGGAATTGACACGATTTGTTCTATTTGGAAGGTTATTTTTGTTTTATTTTTTGTTTTGCAAATAATGTTTTATTTTTTGTTTTGCAAATAATGTTTTATTTTTTGTTTTGCAAATAATGTTTTATTTTGTTGAAATTATTACAAATATTTAATACAATTAGCTTTCATAACTTGTAGAAAAAGATTCATAAAAGCAAAATTGATAACTGATTTAGAGAACTAATTACATTATAAAGTGCTATATAATCCATTACTGTTAACGTTAATATAACCAGTTAGCTGAATAATGAATAACTAACCATGCACTCGCCCAGATATTAAACTAACTACCCAATGAATAAAAGATTCCGTTTCACACTAGCGGAATTCCAACATACGGCCAGAATGTGTGTTCAGGAGGTAATTTGGCAATTAAAGATAATGATAGTGCCAGATTGCTTGTTTCCTTTTAACTGGTCGGAAAGCTAAACGATGTTGACATTAGTATTACGTTATTGAGAGGTAGCGACATATATTCAACTCATTTTATAATATCAGTGCATCGAAACTTACATGAATTAAGTGTAACTCTAGAATACTAGCATGGATTCCATACTCGAGATCAGTTAATAGCATGAAATAAGTAATCGCCATATTCGCAAACCTATTAATACTAATTTTATATTTAATCAGTTGTTAGTTACCTCATCTCTTCATTACTTGCCTCTTTTAATTTATTTACTATGCCAATGGCATTACCAAAAATTTAGTGGGATATTTAAATCTTACCGAGATAATTAGTTTTAGAGTGTATGATATATTATAAGGTTTAAACAAACATTTATCAGTTTATTTTGGCTATTTATATGGGTAATAACTGTACTTAAATAATCATGTTAATCTTCTTAATGTAAAGCTAATAAATGTGATAATTGTAAAAATGTTTCATATTGTATTGTAATGATACAGACAAACTTACATATATTGTAATGTTTCACTATGAAATGAAGGACTTTTGCGTGAAAACTTTTTAAAATCTAGGATACACTAAAAAAATTTGTTTTAACACATATTTAACAATAAGTTTAACTCCACATCTCCATTTTACTGAGAATTTTTCCCCATAAGAAAACTACTCAGTTTCTATCTAACATTATAGGTTCCGAATAAAAGGACACACTTGTTTTTTTAAGGTCCTTAATTTTATCTGTAATCCGGCACCGCTCACTTTTTTTCGTGTGTTATTCTAAATGTATTTTGATTTGTTGGTAGAGAATTTGTATTCCTATTAGTTAATATGAGAATGAAGGATAATTTATTTCAAAATTTATTCAATCACCTAAATTTGATGAATAGGCAACTCTTAAAAAGATTGACAAGGTACTAGTAATTAATTAACATACTACTATAAGTATTTTAGGTAAGATTTTAAGGAACGACTCCTCACTTCACTACAGAATATCCGAAATAATTTCTTAAATTTATCTTTTGATTCATAAAAGGAACTTTTGCTCTTTTATTTCATTTTCACCCATTCACAAAAAATGAATCTAAAATCCAGTTGTTTTGTGCACCATCTGTTTAAGTGTCAGGTAAGTGTTTTATATTTAAAAAGAATAGAGAAAAATAATATTAGAAAAATATATCCTTAATAGACGACATTAGTCATGACGTCACTTGCTTGTTTGGAAACGTTGATTCCATCCGTGATTGGTTCCGTACGGAATTACTTCCAATCACGGATGGAATCAACGTTTCCAAACAAGCAAGTGACGTCACACTAATATCGTCTATTATGTAAGGACAAAAAGAATATAATGGCTGGGACACCTCGAGAGAATGGAAGATGATAGGGGCACTAGAAAGATTTTGAAAGGCCAGTGCCAGGGACAAAGGAAAAGAGGAAGGCCAGTTAGAAGATAGTTGGATGAGGTTGAAAAAGACCTAAAAATTCTAAAAGTCCGTAATTGGAAACAAAAAGCAAGAGAATTTGGAGCAAAATTGTTGGAGAGGCCATAGTTCAGCACGGGCTGTAATATCAGGGAGTTAGTTAGTTAAAGTGTGTTAAATAATTTTCTTTTCTATATACTTTGATAAAAAAAAAACCTGAAAAACCCTCGCCGTATCCCTAGGGGTTCACGTGCCACCGGTGGAGAACTGAGGTCCTACAAACCTTCCCCCTTTCTCTCATTGACAAAAAACAAAGCCTCTTCTCCTTTGACAGAAAGCGAAGTTTCGTTGGAAACTCGCCAAACTTTCACGATACCGAATTTACGCTCAGCAGCTAATCGTGGCGGCCGCTCGCCGTTTTCGTACGTAATTCAGCAGGCATGGAAACACGACAACAATTACTCCGACGTCCGCGGTTCCGTTTCGGAATAATTGTTTCCGTTTGCCTCGCGTTCCAACATAAAGGCGCTCATCATCATCATTCGGATCGATTCAGGCGGAATCGATGCGAACACTCGGTAAACACCGCTAATTGTCGGGGTTTCGATGATTTCACTCGATTCTTTCACACGTTGACGGAATTATTCAAATTCAAGAATCGTTTAAGAAACAGGATCTAAATTTCCACACACAGTCTTCAAGCCATTCATTCCCGTGACGTCCCATTTTATGCGTAATCATGCATTTTTTTTCTTATGACATAACACAGATGGAATTGAGTATATCGACAGCCACGTTGCAAAAGCCTGTAAGTGCAAAACCTCAAAGTTTTCAGGAGACGAAAAAAAAACACATTATCGCAAGTTTGGTTTTTGGCAAGCATGGCGATGGTTTGATGACAAGCATTTTAAAATAACGCTATACGCGTTTTTTATAGGACGACACGGCTTCCCCTCAGCGTCACTGCAACTTACAGGTTACAGGTTATTTTATTACAAATCGTCATGGAGAAGTTTTGAAGCGTCTTTGGCCGATTTTGATGGCACTGAGATGTGCGCAAGGCCATCTTTAACAAGTACAACTCAAAACCTTATTTTCGCAAAAGAATGTTCTTACAGGCTTTTGCAACGTGGCTGTCGATATATGGTAGAAAAAAAGCTTTGATATTATCACCAGTAAATATATTTAAGTAATAAATTATAGTCGCGAAGTATTTATTTCATCTGAAGTGGGAGTGGACCCAGGTAGAATAATTTAAATAAATCATCATAGCCACATGATGAATGTTGGAATATAAAGTGAAGCATTTTCATTTTATTATCAGGGGAGAAAAAAAAATAGTACTCTCAATGAGTAAAATATCGTTCAAGTATTCTACAAGGATTTAGGAAGATAATCTGTTCATAGGTTGAAATACCAAATTATCAAATTTAAATTAAATACTTAGAACTTTTTTAACTTATATTTTCGTCTTATTCAGAGACAAGATTCCTTCTGATGAGTGAGAAATAAACCTACAAAAGTTTGATGGAGTCACCAGTTGAATCACTTATTTCAGAAACATGTCAAACGCCAATTTCTTCAAAAATGAGTTATTGGTGTTATATGATTCTGTAGGGGTAAACGCACATTTTAGTGTAAGAATAATAAAAATAACTGTATTTTAAAATAATTTTCCAGCATGTTAAATTTCAGCTTTAGTGCAGAAACAAGTCAAACGACGTCGCTTGACCGGTTTCTGCAACTAAATTGCGGTGAATTTCGCATATGCCGTCTTATCCACCGCTGGTTTGGGACTGCAGTTTGTTATTTAATCGCATACAAAAACTATATGCGATTGAAAAAGTCATTCTTTAGAGGTTAGGTTCATCAAGCCAAAGTACAAACCATATTTTTAAAATTTTTTTACGAATATCAAGACTAAGGATGTTTTGGTAGATGTATATTTAAAATTTTCATGCTTGTGGCCATTTATCACATCCATGTGATTGATATTTTGGATCTATGAATCACTTTATTAAAAGTGGACATCAAATCTATACCCCAGATCATAATATTGAACTAATTAACTAATTTTGTAGGCTTTTCAAGCAAAATCGTTTTACTGTCCACAAAGTTTACATCCAAGCAACTATCTAATTGACTTCGAAGATGTCTATATTAATATTTTGAATTGGCTGACCACTACTTTTGAGTCTAGAGTTGAAATCATTTATAAAAATAAGTATTTGTGCATCTAATAACCAAAAGAGAAAAAATAAGAACTCTATAATAATTTTATGGGTTAGTATTTAATATGGAAATGCTATTTTCAACTAATACTCCCACTTTTATTACCAAATCCTTAAAAGAATTAGAGTTAAACTATGAAAATTGGCCTGAATACTCTGTTTATTGCAGAAACCTGTCAAATGCAAAAATTTCAATATTTTGTTATGCAAAGAATAAAAATATTCAAAAAATTCTTTTTGTCTGTAAAATACCCATATGGAGGTCTACTTTAAGAAAAAAATTACTACACACCCTCATAAAAATGTAGTGAGCTTTTATACAGTTTTTCTCGTTTATCTCAAAACAAGAAAAGTGGCGTTTGACATGTTTCTGAAATAAGTGATTCAGTTATGGTGAACATCAGTAGTTGACAGTGCACAAGTAGAAGACACTTTTGCAGAAATTGTAAAAAATAACTAACAACCCCTGAGAGAAATATCGAAACTAAGCAGTTTTTACAGTGTTACTATCTAGATTTGAAGAAGCAAATTGTACAGCTCCATAAGTCAAAGCTTTAATGTCATAGTGACCCATTGTTGTTATTCTTAACATTATACCTTCATTAAATATTTAAAAATTGCCATTTAATCGTTTTACTATTATTTAGCTGCTGTTAATTTAATTCATAGTAAATTTTAGCATTCATTTCATTGTATATTACCTTTTAACATATGTCTTAAATTATAGTCACGTAATGACAATATATTGAGGTTCATTTCAGTTAATATTAAGATTTTTGAGGGTACGGAAAATAAAATAAATGGTACCTTTTTTTGAGATTTAACTATAAAAACTACATGACTCTCATTCAATAAAAATAGTCTTTAATCTTCATTATCCTTAATATTTAATCTCATAGTTGAAAACATTATTGTTCAAGTATTATTACTTGTTTTAACGAATCTAACGCTTTTTTATTTATAAATAAATTAACTATGAAAGTTTTATTTCCTCTAAAATCAACTTTTGCTATGCAAATACATTGAGGTATAACTTTGCTTGTCCTCTGTCCTTTAATTAGTCCAGAATTACTTTTTAAATTTCTGTATCTCGCATCAGCCTGGATTCTGTATTCGAGTTCACATTTTGTACCCAAGCGTTTTGGAAGGCATGGCCGCTGAATGTGAAAGCTAAAGGCTTAACTAGCCTTACCAAGGCTCATATCAAGTATGACAAGTTTACGTAACAGCAACTAGAAGTAGACGAAATTTGGCCACATATGATAAAAATTAAACGAATCTTGAATGTTTGTGCTATTTGGGTAGTAAATAAAGATATTTAAACTCCAAGGTTATCATTTCATTAACATATTTTGTTTCTTCGATTTGAAAAATCATTTTGATCTACCTGTCATTTCCTTTTCTGAATCTAAACTATCTAAGACCCACTCAGAAACACTGACCCACAGCAAAACACACATCACCTGTGCCCCTCAAGAAAAAAAAAGCATGCCAAATAAATTCCCTTCTGCCACAAAAAAAAACCCTCGTAATTAAATTCAGTTATTCCCAATGGAAAGACACTCTTTAGGCCGGGGAAGAGCGGTTATTTATCGCCGAGGAATTCCCTTTTTGCGAATAATAAGGGAGCTACAAAGGGCGCCTTATCGGCATGCAATTAATCAAAGTCTAATTTTATGCGGAGCCTCACAAAAGGCGCGGGAGAAAGGGATTCGGGAGGCAGGGGGCCGCTGCAAAGTACGTTTTGTCCATCCGGAGACAAATAGGGAGTGAGAGGCGTGCTTTTTTACTTCTTCTGTTGAGGGTTTCCTGCTTAGAATTGTACAATGGGGGCTGTTTGAATATTACATGAAAGGCCGTTCAAATATTATTAAGGGGGAGGGGGTTGCAGTTTTCTTATTCTTGATGACAAAAGGGAGGAGAGATGTGAGTGGTGTGGTGTCTAATGTAAAGCATTAAAAATACTTTCTGAAAATTTCGAGTCAATTGCTAAAAATAATTTAATCTAAAAGGTTCAACTTCAAAGGTTCATTATTAAGAAATTAAGAATACATCTTTTGTTTCAAGCCAGGTTAGTTTTTATTAAAATTAAGTTATAATCAGTGCTTATTCAATTCATAGAAGTCCATGGACCATAAACTAAAAAATTGAATCTTCACCGGACCACCCTTTATAACTTAAAATTCTTCACGATCACAAAATTACAAGGTGAAAGTTCATTTACCCTAAAGCATGGAAATTTATACGATGCTCTGAAATCAAACTCTATTTTGAGAAAAATTTAATTTCATCAGACGAGAATCTTTCTGGATCTAAGAATAATGTATTTTTACTTACTATCAAAGCAATTTAATTAATTTAAATATGTATAACAAAAAGTATTGTTAACAGTTTAGTGGTGACTGTATCAACCCATATAAAAAACAGCCGAAAGTTATCGGCACGAATATTATATTATATCCTTTCTGGGGTTCCATGCGCTCAAATTAACATTTGTTGAAAAAAAATTTTAGTGTAATATACCGGTTATCTATCTATGGTCAGCGGACCACCGGTCATGTTTTTAAAACTGATCATTACTGAAAATTTTTGCACCAAATAAACGCATGAGAGCGTAATAATAACTTACGTAAATATAAGAGAGGCTCAACGATCTGATTACTACATAGCTTTATGGAACAAAAAATAATGCATTACATATGTTTTAATACAGATTTTTAAGATGGGAGTCTCCTCAAAGTAATTAAGGTGTTGGAAATGTCAAGGTTGTTCCTGATTCAAAAATAATGTAAACATGTTAACGTCTTAAAACAAAAGACATTTCGTTGTTTCCTAGATTTCCAAACACTGAATTAGACAAAGTTATCATGGTTCCAAATGTAATGTGTTTTTGTTATTACCATTTTTAAGAACCTGAAAATGTAAGAATTATAAAGATGTCATATTTCTTTTAGGGGATAAAGAACATGGTTATTCGTCGGGCTTCTTTTGTTATTTTCATCACAAATGTTAAAAAGTAATTTCAGACATTGGTCATTTCGTCCTCTGAGGCCTTGGGGACCAAAAAGAAATTTTCGTATGTTTCCTTCCAAAGGGGGTCGCGCCTATAATTTAAGAAATGCTTCTTTAACCCTTAACTGCTGCTTTAAAAACTGTCACGTATCTTCTGTTGAGGGGGTCTCTCAAAAACGTTTAAAGTTAGTGTTTAAAGTTTATTATTACAATAAATTAATGAGAGGTTCTCTGAATAATTATTACTTATATAACGACTGGAATTTAGATTGTTCAGTTCTTAATGCAATATGCATTTCATTTTGTACATTATAGACAGGGAAAAGTTCTAGTCTCAATATTGTCTGTATGACGGGACTCGTAAGTCTATACTCAAATCACACCACTCTCAGACTTCTCTATGTCTTACCAATTATCAATGTTATCCTTTAAATAATATTTTTAGCCATTTTAGGATTACTTTTTTAATTACCTACCTCAAAATTCATCGAAAACGATAGCACATCGAAATATCGATGTGCTATTGATATCGAAAATGATAATATTTATATCAGAACATGAAATACTTGAGGTGAGAGAAGGCAGCAATCAAAAACCCCAGCCTTGTGGCAGTAATAGGTGAGTTTAGGCAACTTGGTCCCCTAGCAAAACGAGTTAATCCATGTTTGATTATGTTTGTAAATATTCCAGAATGGGAACATAAGAGTTTTTTGCTGAGGAAATTGTCCGAAATTCTAGTAAAACAGATCTTTTTCACAAGAGACGCAACAATCTAATGTGGATTTACTCGAGCGCGTCAGATAATTATAGGGGAGATACCTTGCATGCTTTTGAGTAACTCCACCAAATATAAGCTCTCTATGTTGGTGGGTTTGTTTAGAACAGCCCGTCAAAATTTGAAAGAAAACTAGTTACATGGACATACTCGAGCGCGTCAGATTGGCTACCAAGACAGTTTACAACTAGTTGAGCCTAGTTTCCTGGCTACTAGTCTATAAACATTTTGTTTCGTACATTTTTCTCAAAAAGAGCGATAGCGTCTTACCGGTCTTGGCTTTACTTTGCAACCCTCCCACTCCCTTACCCACCGCTGAAACCGGTAGATTTTAGAAAATGTACACTTTTTAGCTGGTAACTAATCTACCTTATCGTTATCTGACGCGCTCGAGTAAATCCAATTAATTATTTTTTTTTACAAATCTGACGGGCTCTGTTCTAGACAAACCCCCCTAGATAGAGAGCTTATATTTGGTGGAGTTACTTAAAAGCATGCAAGGTATCCCCCTTATGATTATCTGACGCGCTCGAGTTACTACCCAAAAACACTCTGGGCTCCCCTACTAATAATAATAAGATCACCAGTTAAAAAATTAATCTTAAAATGGCTAAGCAAATACCATAGAGATCTAATAGTATATTAGAATGGGCATCTTGTGACTTTCACAGAATTGAAAAAGGCGGCATGTTTCTTACGACCAGCCGTAATGTTAAGTCAATGGGAAGTGGTCTCATAAAGGCATATAAAAAGTTTCCCAGCTGAAATATCCCTTAAAGTCCGATGGAAATGCAAATAGGACCAAAAAATACATCTTTTAACACCAAAATTACATACCTTTCGTGCAGTTTTCTTGGTTTTTCAACCCCGATTTTTCTTCCCTAAGACTAATATAACTGTTTTCTCGTCAAAAACCATTGTTATGCAGATTTTGCCTCTTGTTAATTAGAATGGCCTCGGAAATATTTTAAAACACTAGTAGAAATAAAAATATGATAATGTTTTAAGAATAAGAATTTTAGACTATTTTAGTGGCAAACTTAACATTTAATTAAATTAAATTCCTTAGGTGTATAAAAAAAGACAAAACTTACATAAAGTGTTACTTTTATTCTTACATATTTTCGTTTTACTAGTGTTTTAAAAAAACATTTTTGCAGCCATTGTAATTAACAAGAGGCAAAATCTGCATAACAATGATTTTTGACGAGAAAACAGTTAGTTATATTAGTCTTAGGGAAGAAAAATCGGGGATGAAAAACCAAGAAAACTGCACGAAAGGTATGTAATTATGGTGTTAAAAGATGTATTTTTTGGTCCTATGTGCATTTCCATCGGTCTTTAAGGGATATTTCAGCTGGGAAACTTTTTAAATGCCTTTTTGAGACCCCTTCCCATTGACTTAACATTACGGCTGGCCGTAAGAAACATGGCGCCTTGTTGGTTACGGAGTCTCCTATGCAATAGCATTACTGGGTCACGTGACGTCCACTCTAATATTATATTAGATCTCTATGGCAAATAGAGCATTCGCACATGACGTCACTTGGAGGACAAAATCAACGTTGCTAAGGCTGTTGTTAGGGGCGGGATATAGAAGTATCCAATAGCAGCATTCGCACATGACGTCACTTGGCGAATAAACAACGTTGCTAAGGCCGTTGTTAGGCAGAGTCATGTGATTGAAAATACTCTATACTCAAACTCTTGTTATATGAAACGATTAAATACTGTTCTAGTAAAATCGCCTTTTGTTATGTGTGTTTGTTATGAAATAAGGTGGTTCAGATTGCTGAGGT